>JAZDUH010000098.1:12835000-14035000 GCA_036419115.1 Scarus forsteni | reverse complement strand
TCTGTTACATGCTGAGAGTTTACTCCATGATTGTGCCTCCAACAGACACACATGACAATCACCTCTAGTTTGAGCTCTGGCATTTATCCTGTTATTTTTTTTCTGAATAAAATCATGCAATAGAGTAGGGAATGCCCATTTAAGACATTAAAAATAGGGCACACATCTGTAAATGTTCTGTATATTTGGGTATTAAATTATAAAACTCTTGCATTTTAGTCACAGGCTCTTGCTACTGTATCTGCTAGACCCTGTCTCAATCAAATCAGGGAATAAATCACCCTATTTCTAAAACAAAACCACTTCCACCTTTAAGAAAACAGAGACGGAAAGACAAAATGAAGGGTTTTGGAACACAGACTACAAAATAAATGTGCAGTCAAAGGAGGTATGACCATATCTTAAAGCATAAGCAGCCTTCAGTCTTTACTCTTCAGATGAAGACACTGTAGCACAAATGCCTCCACATTTAAAACTAAACTCAAAACTTACCTTTTGTCAAATGAATACAAGTGATGATTGCTTATGAAACCATTTCCCTTGGTGTTTAATTGCCATATTATGTGTCTTACTTCCACATTATTCATCCAGTGACTTTTATCACCTGTTTTTACTTTTAAGGACACGTCATTGTTGATTTAAGAACTTCTAAGGTCACCCTTAAAGCAAAACACTTGAGTCTTTGCTCCATGAATAAAATTGCTATTGCTTCTTGAAAGTTTTAAGCTGAATTTTAAGTTGTTGAATCTTTTGGGTGATAACAAAACTGATCCACATATTGACCAAACATCTAGAAGTTTGAGAATTTCCCACAAAAGCCTCCAATGGCCTCCTGCCTCCTGTGAAGAAAGCAGCTACAATAAAACCCCTTGTGTACCTTTATGTGGACATGTCCTCTTTCCACTGCCTGACACAACTCACATCACCTCTCAGATAAACCATTCAGAGGGAACAAAGAGAGCGAGGCTCTGAGGGGTCATGTTCTGGGGCTCTGACTTTGAAGACCTGAACATTTGGAGCAGAATAGAGCTGCATTCAGGTGCTGTGACAGCATTGTGCGAATATGACGTCCATGTGTGCCTCACCTCTGGTTCACGCTCAAGTCTTTTTGTTTGAGGTGACCTAGCAGCTCGTTCGTCACCCAGCCAATCACCTTTCTCGGCTCCCTCTTTGTCGCTCTCAGCACGGCCTCAAAGTACTCCATCAGCCCATCCTCGCTCTGCGACATGGAAAACACAGAAAGTTAGCTCGTTAGTTTCACTTGTGTATTATCTAATTTGGATCAAATCCAGCAGTGCACCGCTGCCTCCTGAACCACATCCAAACTCCTTCCTCTGCATCAGAAGGCAATTAGAGAGAGAAAGTGCAGAAAGCAGCCTGAATGAGGGAATAAACTCCTCTCCTCCTTGGTTTTTTATTTCTAAACTCACCACCAGAGTGAAGCTGTGCTCGGGCAGGATGCCGTACGTCTGCACCAGCCTGTCTCTTTTGACGCTGGGTAGTTCTGGCAGCCCCTCTCTTATCTTGTGCACCACCACCGCCTGGCTCACATCAATGCCAGCGGGCAGCGATGCGTTATCCGCGTACACAATCAGAGGGGGCAGGTTGGGCTCTGGCATAAACCTGAAATGCAGAGAGAGAGGGTGTTTTATCAGAGGTGCTGATAAAGGTAAAGCAGAGGGGGTTTGCTTTTGTAAGGTCCTAATAGTCCTCTTGCCTTTTGACTTTATCAGCCTTAAACCTGCCTGTCAATCATTCTGCCTATCCTCACTCCTCTTTCAGTCCCACTGAGGGAGAGATCTAATCCATGAATCTCATGTCAAAGCATTTTTGGTTAAACGAGGGCACCACAGATAATTCAGGGTAACAATAAACTCATGCTCACCTGTAGTCCTGAAGACCCTCTTTATCCCTCATAGGAATGGTCTCCCTGTGGAAAAAACAAACACATTTTGTATTTCAACTAAGGCAAACAGGTAAATCTTATCCAAAACTTGATCTTGGAAGAAACTTGACTTTGTTAATGTTTTTGCAGAAGCTTAACCCTGATCTTAAACACTCTCAATTACTGATATTTGAAAGTTAATTACAACTAATTGCAGTTTTGATCAAATAAATACACTGGTTAACATCTGATCCATCTAACTCTTTCTCCTGAGTGCTGCACAGTTTTGGAAATAGGTGACAGCTTCATTCATTCAATGCTTCTTGAGATTTATTTATTTTTTAAAAAACAGTATGCATTAATGAACATTTACATGTTAATGCATCTGATTACAGCCAAGCGGCTAATTTCCATCTCCAGTCCCATTAGCAGGTTGTTGTCAACACGTGAAACAGAAACAAACATCAATTATAGGAATAAAACACACAGTGCATTAAAAGACAAGCAATGATATAAATGACGTACAGTCCAAAATAAAAATGGGCTGAGAGTTGGGGGACCATGGGAATCATACACAATGAATTACAAAGTGCTGGAGTGCTAACTAAAGTGCCATTGTGCTAAAGTGCCAAATGCAAAAAAGCAGAGTGCTGGCTGCCTGGGAGCTCAGTCCTCCTTATATTGCACATTGCCCAATATTGCACAGAAATAAAAATGTCTGGTAGATTGCACATTACCCTACTACCCAAGGTTATAAAGTGTCAGACTGAATATAATATTGCACGATGCCCACACATCACAAATTGCACAAAGAAAGCATACATAGATGTCTTATGTAAGCACCATTTCACAAAAAGAGCATACATAGATGTATTTATGTATGCAACAGTGGACAGTTTTGTAAGGTGCCCATTCATACTGAGCCAATTAGCCACACATATAAAATTAGACACAGCTATGATCACAGATCTGGTTTGCCAACAGACATGCTCTGAGGTGCTTGGAGAGGGAAGTCAGAGTCGGTAGTTCAAGTATTGTGTCTGGTATTTGGATCCAGGTCAAGAGAATGAGAACACACTGCTTTGTGTAACACTGAAGAATACACTCTCAAAATGTCACACTGAAGCCCAGCTGTCAGTGGTTCATGTGATAGCATCTGCACTTTTTAGGAGTTCAAGTTTAACATCTGTCTGTGTGTAAGCCCAGAGTTTCTCCAAGGAAACTGTTTTTGCTCCAGATTTTTTTTCTGCTTCTGGAGCTTTTCTACCCTCTATGACGTGGAGACGCTGCTGACCATTGAATGGTCAGGATGGAGTGACTGATACAGAAATGAAGCAGCCCTCACATGTCAGCTTTGTAGTGCTTATGGCTTCCTAAAATCACCTGTTTTTACCAAAGTGTTGTTTTGCTGTTTGGGAGATATCTGATCTCAGCTTCTAACTGTTAAAAAAAATCCCAGAGAAAGAGCCTGTTACATTGTTACCTCCATTGTTTTAGTGATAGACCTCACAACAGTTATTAACAGCAGCACTATGATGACCACGCCTAGCAGGGAAAGCAATGAGACTAGCCATCAGCTGAATGCTGGTTTTGTGAAATGGCATGTGAATTTTGTAAACAAGTTGAAACAGAAAACAATAAAAGATCACAAAATAAAATCAAAACTCTCTAGCATAATTCTCTATGACTGTAATAACTCTTCATAAACAAAAAAATCACATTTTTAAAACAATGGATCAACTATAGTGTCCTTCAGTCAAAGTTAAGTTAAAGTAAAATCAGACTTTGCATCACTGCTATAATGTCGACTCCATCCAGCTTCTTGTGTGTAGAAGAGCAGTGAAGAAACATTTTCTTTTAGTTTTCCTTCTTGAATTAACATCAAAATTAAACAGTGTAATTCCTTATTATGTAGTTATATTTTTTAACATCACTTCTAATTACTACATACTGACATTCACAACTTCAGTGGCTGGTAAAAAAATGAACATGAAAAAGAGGAAAAAGTGGAGACAAAAGATCTAAACTGACAGAAAATATGAAACACTAATTCATTAGAAAATGAGGAAACATTACAGCAAATGAAACTGAAAGTAAATTATGCATCAGTATTGTTCTAGTTTGTTTCAGCATGTTGCAAAACACCGAAATAAGATTGATATAAATAACTTATTTGGGAAGAGCCTGATCCCCGCAGCCATTGCTGCTCTGAATGATAGGCCACGCTGAATGTATATGTGTTTTGTGGTGTAATTTTTTGCTGTCTTTGTTTTTATCTAAATTGTTCAGTGCTGTGAAAATGAATTTCCCCTTGGGGACAATAAATCTAATCTATTCTAACTAGAAGTACTCAGGGAGCACAACCCTCTGCCAAGGCATTTCTGACATTCTAAGCTAAGTTATTAACAAAAATGTGGAAAACTACCCAATCTGGCCATGTTAACAAACCCTTCAATAAAACTCTTGGTTAAACTCTGTAGTTGGTTCTGGATCGTTAACAAACGCTAATAACTTCTCCCTTCTGCAATGACTAATATTTATTAGAATGCCATCAAAATGAATTCATAGCTTTTTGAATTACTGTTTAAAACCCAACAAACAAACAAACATTCAAAAAAACAGCAAAAACATAACTATCTTGGTGGAGGTAATCAACAATTAAATAAAGAAATTACCCTCTTTCAGCCCATCTGTCCATAAAACAGCATCATAATTTAAGTAGTATCCTTTTTTTAATAAAAAAAAACAGCCCATCATATTCTTAACTGTGACATGCTGGACTAGGCTGTTTAAAGCCTCAGCTGTTCATGAGCTTATTCATTCTGTCTGTGAGTAACGCAGCGCTCCCAGAGAACACAGGCTGATGGCAGCATCAGAATGGCTCTATTCATCATGATTACTCTGATGGCTCCTCCACAGAAAAGTGCGGCACTAATGAAGCAGGGACAGAGTGTAAGCACAAAGAGGCTTGTCGCAGCTGAAGTCTGGCATCATGCAGCCCTCACCCGCATTTTGAGTCGTATGCCCGGGTCTCGTTCTGGACCTTCCCCCCTCTCTGCAGGACATCAATCTGCCTCTGGATCTCAAAGTCTGGTGAAAGGATCAGACATTTTATTCAGTGACTTTCATCACACAAATGGAACTCAGCGTATTTAAGCCAAACATCTGCTGTGATCAGCTCTTAGTCTGCTGCCACTGTATAACTGTGATAAACAATGTTTTTCTGTGTGACTTTTAACACCAATTCAGCAGCAGTGAATGTGTAATATTTTCACCGATAAATGATTCAGGCACGGTGCCACTCTATGTCACGCCATGCTCCAAAACCTGTTTCAGCTTTTCTATATCTGTGCTCTTATTGAAGCTCCATCAACAGTCAGTGGAAGTTAGGTTGACACAAAATCTATGATTTTAATAAGTAAGAATCTGGGAAAAGCCAATTTCAGCACCACATGCTGCTTTGACATTGCTGTTCTGTTTCTGGTGGCTTTTTAGTTCAAAAGTTATGTGACTGCAGCTTTTGTCAACACCAGTTTGACTGAATTTCTATTCAGCTTAAAATTAATTCGATTTAGGAGAATTACAGATGGACAATAGAGTCCCACTGCTCCTGACAAAAGCTAAATTACAGCAGGGTGTGTAGACATTATTTTTTTATTGAATATGTTATATTTGAGTGAATTTCCATTGTTTGAAGAACTCTGAGGCTTTTTGATATTATGAAATAAATTACCTCCAAAGGATAACTGTGGTGCAAGAAAAACTCCTACTCTGATGATCTGATTTATTTTTAGATTTCAGTGAAAGTACTGTAAGACTCTTTCTTACCATTAGCATGTTGCTTATCGTCACAAAAAGGTGCAGGGATGACATATTTTTGTGGGCCAACATGGAAATTAGCACAGCACGGGTTCCCTGATCTGAAAGCTCATGAAAAACAGTGGAACTTTTTACTGTTTTTGATGACTGCTGATAATAAGCTCATAATGAGACAGAAAATCATGAAATTTAAATCTTCTGCTCCTTGTGATAATTTAAGAAAACAAACCTACTTTTGATGAGCTTAAAGAGGACATATCATGCTTGTTTCTCCTTTTCACTATGCCAGACTAGGATGCCTGTAAAGCATTTCTGCCCTCAGTACAAGTCATTTAGTTCCTTCATTGCCCCACAATAGCGTTCTCAATATCCTCATTTTAGGCCATTATGAAGCGCTTGTTGAAACGCTTGGTCTCAAGGATGACCCAAAGTTACCTCGCAACGTCACAGCCCTTTTTGCTCTGATTGGTCAGTTCTATCGGGGGTAGAGCCAGCCTGTCCTTCTTCTTCTACTGTACTTTCCAGCAGGCTCAAAGCAGCGACCACGTATTGAGTCCCTCTACAGGCCAGAGCTGGTAATGAGGGAATGTGAGCGAGGGAGCTTTATACCCCTGCTGCTGGATGTGTTCCACGGTGAGGGTTTGGGGCTAACGGACATCACAGAGGAGGAAGTGTTTTATCAGATTACTCCAATAAAAAGAAAGGTACCTCGTGACGTCATGACGTTTGAAATCTCGCGGACATCTCGCAATGACCTATTTTCAGAGGCATCAAATCTCGTTCTAGGATATCAGAAAAAATACAATATCTAATTTTTTGAAAATTAAGGGGGTGTAAGGTCTTGTTTTCAAATTTATTATATTATATGTAAGTATTAAATCATGCATCAGCATGATATGTCTCCTTTAAATGTAATTGTGAGGGTGAAAAGCTATTACAGTGGTCACCAACCTTTTCAGCTTAAGATCACTTACAATGCTAATTGAGATGCCGCGATCTACATACCTTAATTCACTGAGAACCATAAAAAAAACTTCAAATTTTAATGATCATTATCTAACTTCACAATCCAAGTTGTAATCTTCAATCCATAAACGGGATAATGGGCAGGAATTAAAAAATAAAGATTCTGTGCATTTAAAATCACCTTAGTATTTTACAATGTATGCAGCATAATACAAAACAAATAACTGGATCAATGTTAGAATAAAACACAATGTAGTTCATATTTATATGTTTCTAATACTAAAAACTAACGAGATGGAGAGAAACCAGTTAAACCCAGTTTATCTTGCATAGCAGCAGGACTCACCAGATTTGTCATGGATAAGCAAAAAGACCTACCCATGTGTTAGATAAAGGATGAAGTATCTAGTCTGAAAGATCTACTCCAATTGTCTATAAGATCTACAAGTAGATCAAAATCTACAAGTTGGTGACCCCTGAGCTATTATTAAGCCACTATAGAACTACAACATGACAATTCAACTTAGAAGCAACTACAGTATTTCTTATGTACGTCTAATTGTGACCTATTGTTTGAGAGTTTCCTCATAATTGAGTGACCTGATCAAGTTGATCCTCATGGATGTGGAAACAGAGTTTGAAGTATTATTTGTTAAAAAGATGAGAAATGCTTGCTGTCAGGTCACCATCCATTTTTGTAGTTCTTGCTAGCAGTTTGTTAGCAGCTGTCATTTTAAACAAAAATAATGGTTTCAAGATTCAAAAGCAGGCAACATCAGATGTTAAACATTATTTCACACTTTTTTGAAACTGGTATTCTGAATCTTATTTACTCTGTGAGAAACCAGGAAGTGCTAAATGCTAACTTATGTCCATGTTTTGGACTCATTCCTCCAATATTCAACAATCTTACTGTTAATCATCAAGCACTTACTACCTTACGTACCTAATTTAATGCTGCTATGATAAACACACTCTCAGTATACCCACTCAACTACTCATTAACACAGAAAGGGAATCCACCAATCACATGGCAACAACTCTACGCTTTAAGCCTTGTAGACATGGTCAAGCAGCTGGCTGAAGTTCAAACGGAGCATCAGAATGGGAAAGAAAAGGGATTCAAGTGACTTAAAGGTGCTATGAGGAGAATCTATTTCCGAAGACATAAAGACTCTGCTACCCATGAGCACACGCAGCGACTGTCGTAATGCTGCATTCCAGTAACCTTGGAACTGGGAGTAACATCATCTCCGACTTATCGGTGTTCCAGTTGAAGTCGGAAAACAACATGCCGATCCACCAGGCTACTGTTAGCTGTTGTTAGCTTGCCCTGCGTTGTTGTTCACAAATATCACATGAAGAATGTGATTATCACTATGGCAACATTTTTGTAAATGTAAGTCTAACAATACTATGTAAACAGCTGATCTAGAGCGACACACCCCAGTCAGAAGTGCAAATAAAATGATTATTACAGGAGCTAAATAACTGGTTACACTGGGGGCATTATTCTTCGATTGTCAACTCGGGGTTGGCGAGGTTTCACTGAGTTCCCAATAGGAAATTCCGACTTCGGGGAACGTTCCAGCTGCAGTTTACTACTCGGAACTGGGAAATTCCTACTTCTGACTACAACTGGAACGCACCAAAAGACGTGACCCAAGCCAAAACATGTGTTTGTTGTGATGCTAATGAATGCAGCTCGGACCTTCCTCAGAATTCTGCATTGTTTTACAACTTCTTTTTTCAACAACTTACAGGATGCAAAGCAACAAGGTTATGTATCTCTTTCTAGTTACGTAGCTGTAGTTTTTGATGTGTGACAAGCAGTTTTTGGAATGCTTAGAATCCTAGTATTGTAGCTGGCTGTCCAACCCAACCACTTAGCTAAGGAATAGCATTTATAGATAATTTGATGCTATAAAACTCATCTTAAAGTGTGTATTTTGATCAGGCATATATCTAAAAGTGAGACTTTTTGTAATTACTTAGAAACTCCTCATAGCTTCTTTAACTTCGATTGTGGCATGATTGCTGGTGCCAGACAGGTTGGTCTGAATATAACAGGAACTGCTGATCTACTGGACAGAGCTTAGGAAAAAGACGAAACCTTACACAAATCTGATCAATCCATATACTAGGTAGATTAGTACGGTCTCACTCTTGACTATCCATTACTTTTTGTGGACCTACAGATCAAACAATAGCAAACCTCTTCCTGCTGTTCTTCTTTAAATTCAAACATTCAGTAGTTTCTTACCTATGGCTCTAGCCAGGTTTCGGACACTGTTGATGTTCTTCACCTCGGCTCTGATCCCCAGAGGCTCGCCTGGTCTGTGGACGGAGACATTGGCATCTACTCTCAGCTGTCCCTCTGTGGGGAAAAGTCACCTTCTGAGTTTGAATTAAGCTCTAAGTCTGCAGGGAAAGCAGCTCAGTTTTGGGTAAATAGAGCGAGAGAGACAGAGAGAGGGAGCCTGAGACAGTGAGTGACATCCTTACCTGACATGTTTCCCTGACAGGTGCCCAGAGCCTGCAGGATGAGCTGCAGCTCCCTGACAGCTGCTGCAGCCTCCTCTCCACAGCTCATGTCTGGCTCCATCACCAGCTCCATTAGGCCTACACCTGATGGATGTGGAGACAGCTGTGTTTAACATCTTGAATTCATGTCTTCCATAAAGTTTTACAGCAAAGCTCAAGAGATATGAACAATTTAATTTAAAGATTATGTCCGTCAGAATGTTTATTTCTCCTGCTGTGTAGAGAAAAGTGGATTTGAAATGATCTTTATCCGTCTTTAACAAAGATGCACTGTGAACAAGAACAAAAACATCAGTCAGAACTTTGTCTCATCTTGTGTCTGAGGTACTCATCTATCTGTTATTGCTGCAGATGAGCTCTTAAAGAAGTGACAGTCTGAGCACATCCCTTGAATAACAATGGACTTTGTTACTTTTAGATTTTACCTGTTGTCAACTGATCCATCATATCTTTTTTTGCACTAACTGATCCATATCATCATCATTTGCAAAATAAGCAGTAAACAAAACAAACTTTTTTTGAGGGGACTTAGAATTACAATTTATGACGACTTTAATCTCTCTTTAATCCTAAATTACTCATCTTTAAAATTCCTTTAAATAGTGGCTTAAAGTAAAGGAACCACTGAACTACCACTGGCTTATACTAAGGAGGGGAATTGATAAGATTTTATTAATACCAATTACATTAAATATTCTGTTTACTGATCCAATTATTTAAATATTCCCTAACCAATTCCTGTGGACTTTCTGTGTGGCTTAAATACATTCTCTATCCTAACAATATCAAACACATGGTACTCTTCAAGTTGCTGATGCTTCCATCCACTAAATGTTGCCCATTGAGCATCTTTCTGTTGAAAACTAAGCCACAACTTTGACCAGTTCTGTCTCCTTTATGTCATAAGTGTCAAATATCTGTAGATAGTAAACATTTGTTATAGAATTCCCTGCTGGAGTTCTTCTTCGTATACTCTCTGCTTGCTTAAAAAACACTGATGAGCTGCATTGATGTTAACAAACATAGTTAACACTGGCATTCATTGTGATGTAAACAAATATTAAAAATTTAGCTTCCTGCTGGATGAGAAGCTTTGAAAGTGAGTTTTTTTGCTTGTTCCTGCAAGTACTGTATTACAGAGCACACAGAGGACTCTTTTAACTAAACAGGAACATACTGTCCTTCAGTGCTCCTATCCCATGGTCTAAAGGGCACTCATTTTGTGTGTCCTGAAGACAGGCACATGCCAGCTTTATACCTGACCTTTGCTCATTTTTTAACAAACACACTTCTGGGTGCTGATGGTGTTACATGTTCATATGCCTTTGGAAAATACTTTGTGCTGGGCACACAGTACAGCCCTATGAGTCTTTTGTCTGATTATCTTTTGATTATCATCTTTGGTTTCAAACGAAGACAAAACTAAAATCATGTTTTTTTTTCACATAAGCATCTAGGGATGAGAATCTAAAAAACCAATTCCAGTTGAGAATCGTTAACAGCTCCATCAAAGAATCGATATCATTAATCTTTTTGCTAATCAATTCCCTTATCAATTCCTTCTACTGACAGGGTTCAGAAGCGTCAGAATTGTGGCTTAATTTTAATTGCATCTACTGCACATCCTTAAGTGAGTGGAAACACCAGTAACTTGCAGAAGCAGATATTTATGCTGTGACATGGGGTGCTGGTTTGGCGAAGTGGTTAGCACCCCGTGTACTTGCTTCTGCCGGTCCAGGTTCTACTGTGACCAGTTTGCAGAGTGTCTTCCCCTACTCTCTCACCCCCTTTCACAAGCCTATCCACTGTCCCTCCTCTATCAATAAAGGCACAAAAATGCCCAAAAAATACATTAAAAATAATTTATGCTGTGACATGTGTTTGACATTGTTGACACTGAAAACCAGGCCAACATTTGCCCATACAGGAAATCTGCAGAAATCGATAAGGGAATCGTTAAAGAATTGGATTGATTAGCAGGATCGTTAACAGTATTGGTATAGATAAAATCTTATCAATTCCCATCCCTATAAGCATGAAATAACAGAGCCGGTCAAGACCATTACAACGATCAGTGGCAAATGTATAGAGCTGGTCCCCACTTACAGGTACCTTGCCAACCTGGTCCATAAACTGAGGGTAGACTTTGAAGTTTATCGCAATAAATCCTGTTTTTCCCTCAGAGCTCGGAAATGTCTTACGTCTGCAACATTTGTGTCATTGATTGATAGCGGCGATGTCTGGTACATGAGTACCTCGACCAGATGTCTTCGAGCACTGGACATTGTTTACCATTGTGCACTGCGTTTTGTAACTGGCTGCGGTCGCCTCACTCACCGCTATGAGCTCTGTGCCAAAGCTGAGTGGCCCTCCTAGAGCTCCCTGAGGTACACCTACTTGATGATGCTGATTTCTAAATCTCTCCTTGGACTGGTTCCATCCTAACTCTGTTCTCTTCTGCAGAAATCAAGGCGCACCTATGCCTTACACTCTTGTGTAGTTTATCACCTAAATGTGCCCAAAGTTTGAACTGAAGTGGAGGAACAGGCTTTTACTTCTGCTGCCACAGCCTGGAACATTACAGACAGAACTGAAAATGTCAGAACTGGTTCCTTAATTCCTTGCCATATTGTTTGTTATTTATTGCCTTAAACTTTTTGTTTCTTTTATTATGATGTGTGCTGCTGACCTCTTGGCCAGGTCACCCTTGTAAATGAGATCCTGATCTCAATGGGAATTATCTGGTTAAACAAAGGTTAAATAAAATAAAATAAATTGAAAATCGTTTCATAATTTGGTAAACATTTGTCTATTACGAGTCTTGTTTAACTGAGTTGTAAAAACATATATTTTCAAAGCTATGTCCAGTGGCAGGACATGCCTTAAAATAATCTACAGAGCACAGAGTCATAGTAATAAAATTTAATGTGTACCAGAGCAAGTGTATCTCATTCTTCTTTTATTTTAACAGCTTTTGGGACACAAAGAGGAACAGAGGTCTAAGCTGTGGGCAAGACACAGCCACACAGTAATATTTATAGTTTTCCCTGTTGTATTTAACAAGAGGTACAACATAACAAAAATATTGAGAATTCACAGGCTTCTCCTTGGACTTAAACATTACCTGCCCTGTTGAGGTCGATCAAAGTTTGACTGCGGAGCTCATCATGAAGACTCTTTCCGCTGTCCTGCTCCAGCTGGATCTGTTTGATAGTCACAGATTTTCTGATCACCTGGTTCCTCTTCTTGCCTCCGAGGAGACTGTAAGTCAGCGTGCCATCTACTGCTATGGGCTGCCGCTGCTGAGTGATCTGGTACCCAGCCTGGAATATAAAAACAAGAACAAAATATTCAATGAAATTCAGTGATATACAACATTTTGAGCTTTTCAAGCCATCAAGTCGGTATACCAAAATCTAAATGTCTGGAATTGGTCTGGTTATTTTTAAACACACCATGCAATTTTTCTCATTAAATAAACAGCAAAATAACCTTGAAAACAATCCAGAAATGCAACTTACATTGGCCTCTGATGTGTTTGTTTTACTCTGTGATGATCAAATTCATAAGTACTGCTTTTATTTGTCCTAGTATCAGATATCTTATGGTGTTGTGGGGTGCCTTTTCTTAGGCCAGTCCCTACAGCAATAAAGTATATGAATGATCAGATTTTAGTAACACAGTGTCATTATTGGTTCTGCTGTTTGACCCAATTCTATTTCCATGAATCCCCTTGTTGATTATTAAGCATTTTCTGTAGGTCTAGGGTAGGCCTCGATAGATTTTGAGTCAACATCAACCACATCACTGATGTTTTCTAAAGCTCTGCTCGTGTTTCTACTTTTTATAAATCTCACAGCCACAGACATTACACGTACTTCACTGTGAGCATCACAATTAAGACGGTCAATGTCTCCTGTCCACCATGATCAATTACTTGACTCCTCTTTGTTGTTTGTACTGACTGCCTCCCAAGAGAGGCGTCACATGACACATTTTGACATGACATCAGACAAATCAACAATGCCAAAAACTATGCAGAAGGCATTGATGAGGGAATTATTGAGGATAAAGTAAAATGGAATTAATGCCTTAAATCATTTAGATCCTCAGCTGGAACTGGTTCTTGATGACATCAGTTTGTTACCTCCACCAGGAGGTTATGTGATCGCTGGCGTCTGTTTACTTATTTGTTAGTTAGTTAGTTAGTTTGTTTCTCTGTTAGCAAAATAACTCAAGAAGTTACAGACAGATTTTGATGAAATTTTCAGGAAATGTCCGGATTGGGACAAGAAACAAATGATTAGATTGCGTGATCCGGACCACCGTCCGGATCCACCATGACAAAACTGTGATTTTCGTAAATGCCTACTGAACTGAAATAGATATCATTATGAATCCAATCGCTAATGGTATGTTTTCATGGTCAAGAAATCTAAATATTGAGATGAAACAAAGGTAGGACTAATATTTATGGTGAAAATCCCAATATGAGAGAGAACTGTGGCGCTGGCCAAGGTCTGAGCTCTCAGAGTGCTTTTCTAGTTTTCTTTGTTTTGCAGTTGTACTCCATTTTGATGTTACTCTTCTAGTATAGCTTCTATCATTTACATCTTTCATGCAAAAGCTAGGGTTGGGGTGAATGCTAAAACTGTAAGGAGACACTTTTTTAGAGTACTTTTTTTATCTTGATTTTATCCATGAAAATATGTATTTTTCTGTTGATTCTGCACAGAGGTTTATAGTTACAGAGGATTTAAATGGATGAATAGGGGTATAAATGTAACTGGAGACAACCCAGGGTTTTTTGTTCAAATACACAAACTCCACTATCACAGCCTGACTGATTCCAACAGTTGTTTACAACAGGGAATTTCAATTTGAAAAGTATGGCACATGGATCTGATAGTAGTGAGTATGTTATTTGCATTGATTTGGAAAAAAAATACTTGCAATGTAAGACCCATGTGGTGATGATAGTTTATTATCATGCTATCTGCCTCCAGATATCAGTCAATAGTATCATTTAACTGAAGTAGCCACTCTATAAGAATCTGACTGCTGAGTCACTGTGCACATTTTCAATGCAATACATAGAATTTTGATAGTTTAAACCATAACTGATTAGTTGTACAACTACATTTCCATCTGCACACAATAATGTTATCAGCCCTTCAGTGTTTGGTATGAATAGATCTTAAATCTGTGGCTCCACGAAATGGATAAAGAGGGTGAGGAACTGGATTTGGTGAGGTATCTGCTGGCAAAGCCTTTTTCGACAGGAAGTTTAAACACCATGAAAAACGATCAGCTAACCCTGACCCAGCCAGGGGAAAGGTTCATGCAACATTTCCAATCCAGCTACCAGAAAAAGCCCACCTGGCTCAGAGAGCTGGAAGGTGCCTGTGGTTCTCACTCATATTATTTGAGAGAGTGAAAACAACGTTTTCAAACAAGAACTGCCACAAAAACACAAGAAAATGGTTAGAGAGACAAATTCCCGGAGTATTATATGCAAATCTCACCATTACAATGTCATCCCAGTGATGAATATGCTGCAGTCAGTGTCATAAGTCAATGTAAAGGTCAGAGAGACTGCATCAATTAAGCACGTCGCCTGCTGATTGGCCGTGCCGCCATTATAATGCAGCAGGAGGAGCTGCCATTTCACTCAAGGTTTTCTCCTCGATTAACCATAAGAATAAATATTTCACTTTCTCCTCCTTTTTTCTCCTGTTTCAAAAGAATCTGCAGCCCCGAGTATTAATTCAACACGTTACCACGGCAACCACATCACAGGAACTACACATTCATCATACTTATGCTAAAGAGAGTGTGGGAGACAGGACTCGCTGGGTCTCTGATATACACAATCAATCACCTCAGCATTTCCTCCTCTAAAAGAAGAAGAAACCGGACTATTGGGGATTTTCGATTTCCGTTCTTTATAGTGGATGTCATCTTTAAATCTGCTGGATTTTGTGAGCAGCTTTTCAGAAATCCCCTGTTTCTTGCTTACTACTTCTATCTTTCCCGGCCTCAGTGGTGTGGATATTGGCTCTGCTGCCTGAAGCTGCTGTACTGTACACCAGGGAGCATGTGTATAAGGGGAAATTATTCGCTTTCCTGCTTAATAAATCAACTTACAGTGTGCTGTGTGATGCTAAGAAGATGTTGGTGGACTCATTAAGCTTCCCTGACAGTAGCTCTTAATGAGCAGTCCTATCAAAAGTTAGTGATGCGTGTCTGCTCATATACTGTACTTACAGGAGTTATCACACACATCCGCTACTGTGAGCTGCTGAGTCATTTTCTGACTCATCTTGAAGTCTCTTAACAAGCCAGCCTCCGTCAGTCACCTCATTGCGTGCCCCTGAATACTGATCTCCGTCTCTGCTGCCCACACCAGTCACAAAAACATCCATTCAAACTCTCATTAAACACATGTCAAAGCCTCACTGGCCAGGGCCAATTGTGTTTATTTATAGACCTAATAACTCACGGAAATTGTAATTATTTGCTTTGGCAGGTTTGCGTGTGTGAAGCAGCTGGGGCGTGTTATTAAAAGGAAGCAGTTAAAAGTTTTTATATGTGTCTCAATTCAAATAAGGAATGCTGCGTGGATGAGAATATTAATCATTAAATGAGCAGCCATAGTATTTTACAAAATGCAATCAGGGAATTTGAGTGGATCGTATCAATAATGTATAATGCAATTTACAGATGTATTTTTCAAGGGTGGGATCGTTTCTGCCCTGCTTCTGCTGCTGGTTTGAGTATTACGAATATGAATTAGACTCAAACTTATGATTGCATGAGTGAAGAAGTGTTTTCGTGTGCATAATTAAAGCCATTCTGGGAAATATGGACTACTATTAACATCCTTATGTTGAGCTAAATGATAGCACATGGTATACATGTGTTTTAGGATGTAAAAATGATTTTTAAAATATCCAAATCAAAAACTTTTATGTTACAAACAAAGTTAAGATACCGGTCTGATATTAAAGCAACAGAAAGTAGTTAGAGACCCCAAGCCCCCAGTATTGGGCAGATGCACATCTATCACAAACAGCATTTGCAACATTTCTTTATATTGAATATTGTTGTTCTTTTGTTCTCCATCTATGGTGTAAATAGGGTTTTGCTTTTGTTTTTTTTAAGGAATATGGTCTTTGTCTATGGGCATTCTGTTCATATATTAGGCCTTTGATTTTAGTTAATGTTTAAAAAAAAGTTAGCTGTGTGATTATTCTGTCCTTTAATAAACACATTTGACACATAAATTGCACTTGGAAAATGACAAAAAAGTGGGCATAAGTGGCAAGAGCTTACAAAAGGTGGTCCCAATATCAAAAATACAAAACTTAGTATTTTCTATATTCTGTTGTGTTTTTACCAAAAGAGAGACGAACAGCACTCACTAGATTGTATAAAAAATCTGAGAAATTTGAAAAAAGTTTCACGAAGCCACAAGGGAATCAAAAAGTAAAGTTAATAGACGATTTTTAGTCAGAGATTAATCTAGAAGAAAGAGAAACAGACAGAACTGTTTAAATTGCATAAACATGTTAACATTCAGAATGGAAAAAGATTGTCTTTGGAAAAAAAAAGTAGAGTGGTGTATCTTGAGTCAGAATTCCATCAAAAAAGTGACAGTACTGACAATTTTTTACCCACATTTAGGCAACAATTGGGGAAATTAAAAACGTCACCATTTCAGCAAAATGTACAGGTACTTAAAGGGTTAGTTTGGGATTTTAGAAGTGTGGTTGTGAGAGGTAAATAACATTACCCTGAACATATGCCACAGTGACAAAGATCAGCTCTGCGTCTGTGCAAAAAAGTTGGCAAGGAAGCTGGAGCCATACATTGCTTCAGGTGGTGCCTCCAACTCTGTTTAATTTAAAGAATTTACATGACTGCTTTTCCACTTGCAAGCCGCTTCATTTAGGCACCATTTTGCCATTTGGCAGAGCCAACATGTCCTTTCACTGACAGCTAAGAGAACAGAGCACTGTCTAAGATGCACAAGTACAAAGTGTTGGCAACAAGTAGGAACATGGCAGAGTGTGAAAAGGGGAAAAACTTGGCTAAAAAGTTGGTGGCTGACTTAATAAGTACAGGGAGGTAATATTCGTTGCCCAAATTTACCCATAAGAGGGGGAAAAAACAAAACTGAGAAATACTTGCAAATAGTTGAAAAATGAATAAAAAGGTGCAGAAACTAGATGATCTTCACTCATATCCTTACCAAAATAGAGCATGAAAGACAGTCTAAACTGCACAAGTGTGTGGGCAGCAGTTAATAAAATGATTAAAACTGGCTAATCCTAGCACAATGTAAAAAAAAATTGTGTTATTCCATGTGCTTTTACAAATTTTTCCAATAAGTTAATGTCATTAGAGTGTGTGAGAGACTGTATAAAAATTTCTGTAGATAAAAAAACAATTAAATACCCAATAGTGGCATTAAGGACTTCTTCTTTAGTTGTTGTGGTATTGTCCAAGTACCATTATCAATCTGTTTAACCAGGCAAATTATCAAAAACCTAAATTACTTTGATTTATATAAAGGATATTGTATCAACCTACATCTCATTTGACAGTATATTAGTACATCTCAAAGCTTGAAGTATTTCCCAACCCTACCCCCTCACTCTCTCATTTGTCACATTATGCTGTGTAGGACTGATGGCAGTAATTCAAACCAAATGTTTGACAGACATGCAACAGCAGGTGTTTCGCGCATGGCAGATTTAAAGCTCAAATAAAAGTTCAGGCCCAACCTGCTGCCACAAGATGTTAAGAAATCTTCAAGAAAAATAAAAAAAGTGTAATCCAGTATTATCCTCCCTGCTGTGTGTCACTTTTGGAGATTTACTCCAAAGGAGGTGATGCAATCTGCAGTAAACACACAATAGGGCAGGAGAAACCCAACAGTAATCCCTGTGCTACTAGAGGGAATTTTTTTACTGGTATTCCAAGATACCTGGACCTCCTGGGGTGAGATAATGTACCCAAACATGGTGATTAAAGTATGAGCTGCTGCAACTTTGTGATAACCACAGACTCTATTAAATAGTACACAGTAAATGTAATCTTTCACAATCTAAGGAGAACTTCAGTGCGTCATCAAGCTTTATCAGTGGCATCGTGTCACAATAAAGCAGATCAAAGTTAGCTAGAAACCGGGGCAGAAATTACCATGAAAAGAGATGGATGATAATATCAGCAAACCAGTAATAACTATAAATAGTTTGGTTTGATCAGTTGTATTCCCCCACAAGGTAAACAGCTGCCAGAGGGGCTGGGATGTTTTCTTAAATTAGTGTTATTAGCAGAAAAACGTATAAGCAAGAGACAAGCATCAAGCTGGAAGACCTTAATCCTAAGCGAATAAAATGGAATTGAAACGGGGATATGACACTCACAAGCAAGGATAAGGTGGTCGAAAGCGAAGTTCAGATATTCAGGACAAGAATGGATATGAAACTTCATGACTTTCACTTTAGACAAATTGCCTCTGAAATCTTTTCAGATCATACATTAGCTATGGCAGACTTTTTTTTTTTGCAAAGTTTGAAGAAAATTCTTCTCATTTATGCTCTCAAACAAAGAATGAACATGACGCCCAATGAAATTTTGACCACAAAATCTACCCAGGTCAAAAAACTATCCTGAAAATGTTAGTGGTTCATTCTTGGGTCAAAGTGAACTTGAAATTTGAAAACATACCTCAAGGCATTTTAAAATTTTGGGCTGACAAGCAAGGCAGAAACATGTGACAACATGTCTACACCATAGCTGTCAAGTCTCCCGTTTTGGCCGGGAAACTAATGTATTTTACCCCTCTTTCCCGCCATCCTCCTGTATTACTATTTTCCCTGTAATTCTCCCGTATTAAAAAAAGACCCATTCCCCTGCCTCTGCTCCTAACTGAACACTGTCACTAGCCTCGCGAGAAATGCCACCTGCAGTATCCTGGGTGGCAGTTGTCGTGAGGCTAGTGCCGACAGCAGGAACAACCCGGAACAACAGAGGAGAGAGATGGATGGACGTGAGGAGGGAGAAGGCATTCCTGCCAAAAAACAAAGAAGTCCTTTAATAACCCGAAAAATGGGACAGCGAATTTACTTTCCTAATGTAGGAATGTTCACAGCATTTCAATGTCAACAAAGGTAGGCCTATCAGATTCTGATCACCTAACTAATTAGTAAGCTGTTGACAAGTTGTTTTTAGATATCTTGTACTCCTGTCTTAAAATGTAAGAGATACTGGAGCTTGGTTGGGGTGGTGGGACAGCTCAAAGCAAGCGCTGGAAAATGTCCCTTATTTTCAAATCCAAAACTTGACAGGTATGGTCTACACATTGAGCTCTGATCATCCTTGAGTCAGACAGAACCAGTGTGAAGTCCTACAGAACAAGTTTTGTTCACAAGCAAGTGATGAATAAGAGGCTCTGTGACCTTACCCTATTACTTAGAACCTCCAAAATAGAATCAGAGTCGAATAGAGTTTGATATGAATACAAAGTAAACTCCTTCTCAGACTCCTCATAAACAAGAGCTGAACATGAGGCCCAGGGCTCTTGACCATTGACCACCAGTATCCAATGGGTGCATCCTTACGCCTGAGTGCATATTTGTGCCAAGTTTGGAGAAATAAAATGTAGTTCGCAAGAATTTAAAAATATATCAAGATATCTGCTAAAGCTCTTCACTTTTTTCTTATTGCCTCTCACTTCTTTTAAAGATCTAATCAAAGTCTCTATGAAATATTAACAAAGGGAAAGAAAATCTTTCCCTCCAGCGCTTCAGTCCACAATTATCCTCCTCGTCATCCTGCTGGAACCTATGCCCACAGAGAGACGGAGTTTGAAAATTAAAAATGTAAAATTCTCTAAAACCTTTTATTCCGTGGATTTCTTGGCTCATGAGAGGAGGCCTCTGTAGAAAAAGTCACCGAAGAGTTACAATGACATTTTCATTCTCTTTCTAAGTCTTAAAATGTCACTCATAATGGCAGCAGAATTACCCCGAGGCTTTGAGCAGTGGGGAAACCTGTCCATGCAAGCAGCCCATTACAAAGAACAAAGTGAACATCACTTTGGAAAGCCTGTTAAATGGAAGGATCAGTGTTAAACAGATCTTTTGTTGAAATACCGAAACATTTACCTTACCAGCCTGTCATGTAGCTCATGTTGCATAGTGTTTAATTAAAATATACCAACAAAAGCTAACAGAAAATACTCTTCTGCCACAAATCATTTCACAGCTGCAACAAATGACATATTCACTTGTCAGATCTTTATGGGCATCACTAACTTTTGGGAGGATATAATACCCTTAGCTTCTAAAATATGTCTCTAAATTACCAGTTTAGTCATTGATTTCTGAGTCTGTTTGCCGCAGAGCAGGAGTGGGTTTCAAGAACTTTCTTTCTTCTTTTATGCCTCTGCCAATTTGACACCATGAGTGCCATTAAGTGAAGTTAAAATTGAGAAGCTATAGATCTCTCCACTGCAGTCCAGGTTCTGACTCATTCCTCTGCACTTTTCTGCAAATCATCATCTCTTACCAATTATTTCCACTCTCTGCCTAAAAGTAATGATCATTTGTGCCTCACATATTCCTCTGGTACATTAGGTGGTTATTAGATGG
The DNA here is from genome assembly GCA_036419115.1 of Scarus forsteni. Taxonomy (NCBI): domain Eukaryota; kingdom Metazoa; phylum Chordata; class Actinopteri; order Labriformes; family Labridae; genus Scarus; species Scarus forsteni. The sequence goes on along the minus strand of JAZDUH010000098.1, from coordinate 14,014,123 downwards.
GCGTATGTCTCTGCTGACTTTGATTTTTCTTTGTAACTTGGAGCTAAAATGTACAGAGTGTAAGCAGCTAAAGTCAAGTGGGAGCTAATCTTCAAACCCACTTTTGACCACTTTGGCCACCTCAGCACAACACATAAACATGTTTTAACTTCTGCTTTGGGCACTAAGGCACTAAGTTGACAGCAACCCCATTCACACTTGCAAAAAAACCCTGAAATTATCCAGGATCAATCAATCAATCTTTATTAGTATGGCGCCAATTCTTAAAAAGTGTTAGCTCAAGACACTTTAAATAGAGCATCAAGCTCTTCATTTTATGGATACACATATGTGCATAGATACATATATACATATAAGATACACATGCATATATATATACAAATATATACATCCAACACCCAACATGAATCTATATAGCCAATCATGAATCCCTCCATCATGGCTCAAGAAAAAACCTTCTGTTAAGCAGCAGGAAATCTTGAATGTGGATCCCAGTCTCATGATGAACAGCAAATCCACACGATGCTGTGATGGGTGTGAGGGCGAAGAAAGGGAGGGAAGAGGAGACAAGTGGACTAAAGTAAGAACTAAAGTTAGTTACAGATCCATGAACCATAGACCTGTCGTCTGATTTATTAGAGGTTAGCCTCTTGAGATGCTACATAACGTTTTCAGGAGGGTCCTCATGTCTGAATGGCTGCGGTGATCATTTTATAGAAGTATAAGCAATGATATTCTTACTGAAAATAAGAATTTATGGTCGTGACAAACTCATGGATGCCCAGACCACAAGTGCATCCCTACCATATTTGTCTCTGTTAAGCATAAATGTATTAAAAGTATAAACGTATTAAAGGTAGACCTCTTGAGATGTGACATCCCATTAAGGGACCTCATGCCAATGTGGTGCTAAAGATAGTTACTATAGATGTACCAACAATGGATATAGAGATTAAACTAAAATCTACATTAAGCTATATTGATAAATGACAGCTGTAATGATAATAAACTGGAATGGGGATAAAGAAGTGGCCAAATATGTGGCATTGAATGCAAACAGTTGAGGTTTTCACTCCGACTTTACGAAGGTAATTCTGTGCAAATGGCATGAAATTGGAAAAGGGAGACTTGACAGGGGGGATAAAAACTACTGCTGTCGTGGAAGTTAATTTAAATGTAAGGTGAATAACACAACTCAACGGTGTCTGGATATTTGAAGTTGTGCCCTTCTGCTGTATTATGACTTATGTTTGATGTTGTGTGCTGCCCTGCTGAGAGGGGCAAGTGTGAATGACCACATCAAGAAGTTAACTGGGCCAACTGCCTAGGTGTTATCCAGATAATATCAGGGTAGTGTGTGTAACTAGATACTTGGTTTTATCATTATCAGTGCACCTTCAGTGAAAAGCTGCAGTCACAGCTCACTTGCCTGCCTCCTGTGATAAGTGCAGTGAAGTGAAATGAATGGGGCTAAACATCTTAAGCTGAAAGCTAGCAGTCCTCTTTAACAGCTTCTCTCCTACATTTTGTCATAAAATATATATAAATGGAGGCTGAACCATATTGGATAATAACTGCAATGCAATATTTTCCCAACATGAAATATATTACATTTTTCTGAGCTCATATCCAAAAAATGTTGTGCCTTTCTCTGTGCAAAAATTTAATTTGATCTTTAACTTGTTTTCCTACAAGTTCACAAAGTTTTCAACTGTATGCTGTCGCCCTCTGACAGTGACTGTAATACAGAGAGGAGGGGGAGTTAGGCTTGCAGTAACACTACTTTTAGCCTTCATTATCAATAACTCTGACAATGTTTAACTTCCTGTATTGTCTGCCCTTGAGTTCACCTGTGTGACTGTCTCCCCTGTGTATCGTTCCCCCTTTTCATTGTCTGTTCATATGTCTTCCGATGTCATCTGGTGTTTTCTTTGTGAAATGTATTGTTTAGTTTAAGCTTATTTTAGTTTTTGAAAACACTGCTAGGGCATTTCTTTGACATTTGTAGCCAATATATTAGCAAAAATGTGGAACACTGATCTGTATCGCCATGTTGACCAATCCTTCAAAAGATTCCTGGATCTGCATTCAGATTGGATCACCACAAAAATCACATCACTTCTTCTTTGTGTCTGACTAACATTTTCTGAAACTTTCATCCAAGTCTATTTATAACTTTTAAGTTATCTTTCTTACAAAAAACCTGACAAATGCTGGCAAAAACACAACCTCCTTGACAGTTTAATTTGTTAAATGCTGTTCCACTAATCGACACTTTAAGAAAAATTAGCATCTACATAGAGATAAGGACTCAAATAATTCTAAGGTCTGTTAAAGGCTGAATGCATTTTGAGCTTACAAAACTGCATCCACAATTTTAATGGCAATGTAATCATCATCCAACAAAGTTTATCATAAAATTTATCATGCAAAGAATCGGTCAGAAAACACTTCCTAGGGTGTTATGCCTCTAATAATCATCTAAATTATACGAGCAAGAAAATACACAAACCAAAGTAATCGCAATGGCACAGAGAAACAAATGATCTGTGGAGAATGTAGAAACAGAGGTGCTGTGAGAGAAACGACCTGGTGAGTAAAAAAACACAGCTCGCTTCCTGCAACAGTGTCATTTGTCTGTATGTGAAGCAAACAAGATTTTTGCTGCTTCAGCTGGAGCTGCCCCCGATTTCAATTAGAGCTGATGGCCAGGAGAGTTCACTTGGAGTTTTCTGATAGAAAAGCTGGAGGCAGCTTCTATGAAAGGAGAAGCGATGATGCAGCACGATGAGCAGGACAATTGTGTCTCTAGACTGCTGTTTGTAAGATAAGGTACCCCTGCTAAGGCCTGTGCAGTCACTCCAACGTCTGTTTAACTCTGGACTGGACATGAAAAGCAAGAAAAGGGAGTGAAAACTCACAGGGAGGTCAGCATAGAAGTAGTGTTTTCTGTCAAAAAGGGACTTCTTGTTAATGGTGCAGTTCAGAGCCAGTCCTGTCATCACTGCTGCCTCCACACATCGTCGGTTCAGGACCTGGGGGCACACACAGACGTTATCCACTGACCTTACAAAAAAAAAAAACCTCTCACAAAAACAAGACGATACCTTTGTTTGGAAAATGATGAGATGACACTTACCGGTAATGTGCCAGGTAAGGATGCATCAAAGAATGACACCAAGGAGTTTGGAGGTGCTGAGAAGCGCACCGATGAGCCAGAGAAGAGTTTGGTGTTGGAGTTAATCTGGGCATGGATTTCAAGGCCAACGACTCCGACCAGCTGCTGCGGAGCACTGAAGCAGAGAGGAGCAAGATAGGCCAGAAAATCAGAGGGAAAAGTTGCAGTGCATCAGGAAGAAAAAAAAAAACTAGCTTCTATTTGGCTTACCGCACTCAAGTTCTGAGACAGCCAGGGGTATGTGTGGTTACACTTTAGCAGCAGCAAAACACAAGCAAATACAAAGAATCTGCTCTCACAATAAATAAAATATGAGCATGTAGACATATGTGCTGTAAAAATGTTGGGTGTAGTGATTCATCACATCACTGAACAGCTTTCTTGACCATAGCTGAGCATCATAGAGCCTTACATTTTTGGCATTGAGGTGATACTGCAAAACAATGATCATGTAGTATGGCACAAGTGCATCAGAAGAGTTTTCTACCTTTAGATAAAACTATGGTACACCATCCTTACTCTGTGCAAACCCACAACATTACCCATCATGTCTGAATGTGTTTGGCTTACATCCAATATACTGACTTCTTATATTTCTCCTTTGAGAAATACAATATTCAGTGCAATACCCTTACTGCAAAACTGTGCTTTATTCATATTGTATATACTGATAATTTCAATTCTTTGGCCTTTGTTCACAGTTCCACTTTTTCTTATTTTTTTCCTTCATTAAGGGAAAGTTGTCGTTTTTTATGATTCTGCACATTGTAATTTTGTTTATTTAATTTCTGTCACACTCTTATCTTCTTTAATGTCTTTCTCAGATATTCATACTGCTATATTTTAAAAAAGAGCAACTGAAACAACATAATTTCCCACTGAGGTCTATTAAAGTAATTCTGTTTCTTATTCCGATTACTGACTCTCTGTAAATACACAACTACATTTAAAAAGATAAATCTGTAGCTGCTTACTGATACTTTTTACCTTTACTTCAGCAACAATTGCACCAACCTGCTGTCATTTTGAAATGTCAAGCAAAGCATTAAAAACATGTGGTGTTTGAGTGCTGCTAATGAGTACTGTCAAAATATCAGAACACTAATGATGTAGTGTTCAGGGGGTTTCCCAGAGTCATTCTCTAAAGAAACTATGACTATGAGATCTTTCAGTACCATCTGCTTTTGCACTTCTTCTAACTACCTGCTAGATGAGCTCTACTCCTACAGTGATGTGATAATTATAAAGTACAGACCAAAATCCAAAATAATCCAAATGAACAGTTTATCATAAGTTCATTCATATACACTGATAAGGAAAAAGAGTTGAAATCTTAGATAACCCGGCAGGTCATGCTGAATACTTCTTAGCATAGTTTGTGCATTGCATTAGTCACCTGCACTACAGAATACATGTGGACAAATCTTCAAAAGTGTCATAAAATGTGTGACGGTGGCTTATCATTGGTCACAATGGTACGTGCGCCTGCATTTCATATTGATCTACCTAGGTCAACACACATAAAAGTGCCAAAAACACTTATAAAATAATCTGTACTACATATGCATCACAATACATCACATTTGTACTGTTACCTTGTGATAAGCTTTTTCAATTAACACATTTCAGAGGTATGAACATCTTGCCATGAATAAGAAAAAGTGTATTATGGAAAATAACGCTGTCCCACAATTTTGATGGGGACACCTGATGTAAATACTTCATTTATTATGGACAAACAGGAATTTTGTAGCAAACAGCTATAGTTAGAGCAGAGTTTTAATGGTGATAGCTTATTCATCATACTTAATATTAAAATTGAGTATCAGCATATATTGAAAAATGGCACGTTGCATCGTATCTGTCCAAACACAAAGTGGAAATACGATAAAATGTACCATAAATGACAAAATGATTGTAGGACAAAACTGTAATTCCCTTGTTCCTCATGTATCATTTGCTTGGGTAGAATTTGGAATAAAGACAGCTATCTCGGTGTCAGTTTTACTAATATCCCTCTCCCTGTAGAATATATATCACTTGCTTGATTTAAATGTAACTTATGAGCAACAAGAAGCTAAAGCCCACCAAAGAAGACCTTACTTCTAAGTACAAATATAAGCAACTTGACTGATATTACACTTGAAGTCAAAAAAGCCTTTGACTGAGTCTCCCTGTGTAGATGTGTATAATTAATGCAGGGACTATTACAGGAACCAACAGCTTAGTAATATAATTATTTTAGTCATGACATGTTTAGACCTCAAGACAAGCTGAGTTTCTCCAGGTTTCTAAATTAAGTTAACCTTGCACAGCAGCTGGATCTGCCTGATTAAATATCTGCAATCATGCCCATCCATCCTGCCAGCTTCAACCTACGATGACTGTGAGCTGCCTAAAGTGGCTTCTAAGTCAATGTGTGTTAGTATCTATAGTTAGGCTAAATTGGCCTTAAATTGACAGCCCTTAGAAATGTTTGTGTATATTACCTCAATTTTATTGACTTTATGTAGATTATTGGCCATTAACTTGGGTTAAACTCACTTGACAGCACTAAGACATGCTATTATGTACTTGTTTTAGCCAAGGTTACTTTTACCTCATAGCATTTAGATATTTTTTTTTATTATGTCTTTATCATCCTTTATTGTCTGACCCTTATTGTTAAGCCTCTGACCAAGGATATACCAGCCTTTAGTTAATAACACTCAGAAATGTTTTAGTGGGTGTATTTGAAGCTTCACAGACTCTTATCTTCTGGTCTGTTACTATGGTTACATTTATCTTACAACACACAGATTTGTCTTTTGAGTTTGTAATTGAAGCTTTATGTTCTTTTATCTTTTCGTCTGTTGCTAAAGTTTTTACTTATCTTTCAGCCTACACATGTTATCCTGATCTTCATTCATCATTAATTTGATGTTTGTTCACGGAGGTTCACCCGTGTATTTAAACAACTGTAACTTTCTCCTTAAATCCTTAAAAAATTGTTGACTTGATTATTACTATAATAACAGCTATATGATAGTCACTAATCACATAACCTTGCGCAGCAGCTGGATCTACCTGATGTGTAATGAGATATACTGACTGGTTTATCTAGTGTGCCAGGTTACTAAACAGTGGTAACCATGACAAAATAAGAAATGAGAAAACTTAAAACTGTTGGTTGAAGATGTTAGTTAAACGTTCATAGAGCTAAAGCAGGTAGATTAACACCTGATGAATAAAATCCCACTGATAACGCCTTTGAAAACACGCTGTCGTTATTTACTGTGTTTAGTCTTAATGTTTACGGAAAGATATTCTTTAATCTATAATGTAAATACTGTAAGCAGATGTAATGGGGCATTTCAGGGTCAGTAAAACTCAAAACAGTCCTGTTAAACAGCCTCGCTTACCTTTTTGCTCTCAGCTGCGGTTGACGGTCTTGTACTGAACTCGATGTGCTAATCCGTCTAATCAAACACGACGACTTATGATACAATATTGATATTTGTTTATTCATATTATAAAGCAGTCCACTTGCTGCCAGTGAGGGAGCAGCCATGTTGGAAAGCTCTATGTTGACGGGAGTTGTAGTTTCTTGAGCAACAGCTTTCGTGAGCTGGTTTCACAATAAGACTACAACACCCAGTGTTCAAGAGACTGCTGTTTCCGCCCTAAGCTGCATCACTTCCTCTTTGACAACTGGCGGGACTTCTCCACATGAAAGTCGGTGAGCTGGTTGTTGACAGACCTTGAAAGCTTGTATTTTATTAACTTTGCAGCCTTCAAAGACCCAACATGATGGCAACAAACGGAAGAGACAGCTCTCTAAACGGTGACGTGCATTTGGGCTGCTCAAACGGCAGCAATGGCGGTTTATCTTACAAGAAACAGTCAGCCTTGTTAAACGGAGCAGCCACCGAGGACTCGTGTCACTCCGAGCCCCGGAATGGAGAGGGCAAGGCGGCGGAGAGGTTCACCTTCACAACCGAGCCCACCCTCGAGGATATCAGGCGGATGCAAGCTGAATTCACGGACGAAAGGGACTGGAACCAGTTTCACCAGCCCAGAAACCTGCTGCTGGCCATGGTGGGAGAGGTGGGTGAGGTGTCGGAGCTGTTCCAGTGGCGGGGGGAGGTGGCGGAGGGCCTGCCGGACTGGAGCGACTCTGAGCGGGAGCAGCTGGCGCATGAGCTCAGCGACGTGTTGATCTACCTGGTGGAGCTCGCCGAGAAGTGCCGTGTGGATCTGCCTCAAGCTGTGCTCCGGAAAATGGCCTTAAACCGACTGAAGTACCCCGCGAGCAAGGTGCATGGATCGGCTAAGAAGTACACCGAGTACAAGGACTGAGCTGGTGATGAGAGGCGGATACATGGACACGCTGCTGGACTGTTTACTGAACACTTTACCCCAGTTCTAATGGCATTTCCTAGTTTGGCATGTTACCTGACTATCTTAATGCTCTTCCTCTTGGTACCCTACCTGATGTTCAAGCCTGCATATGCATGCTCATTCTAGTGGAAGCATGAACATTAAACTCTGCTTTATTGCTTTTATTAAGGGTAACTTTTAAATTCAGATTTTAGTTTGATCACTGTTGTGCCTCAGGGAGGTTGATGCAATGTACAATCTCTGCAGAAATAACTGTTGTGCTCTGGGGGCTATTAGGAAGAATGCACTCATCACATTTAGATATTTTTTTTAGCTTGACTTGAGTTGAGCAAAGTGGATTTATTGAGTAGAGACAAGATGATAAATGAGTCTGGCCATACCTGTTTGTACAGAACTGGCAAATTATTTTTTAATTGCATTCATCTATCTTTGTGTCTGATTAGAAGTAGACAAACAACCTTTGTGTTTTGTTCACCACTGTCACACAATTTCCCAAAGTAAAAGCTATTTTGACTCAAGAATTTGCCCATTTTGTCAATGAACTTAAAGATGGACAGAAGAACACATTGTTAGCACCAAGGGGAATTTATGTGGGAGAAAGAAAGCAATGTAAGAAGAGTGCAAATGTACTACTAGGGTAAAACTAGAGGGCAAAAATGTTATTTGTGAAAACACATATACAGAAAAAGTTAACTATAAAAGTAGGACACCACGGTGTATCTAGTAAAAGAGGGCAGAGTGGCGTAGCAGAAACTGGATGTACCCATCAACTTTTTTGGCCTCAGATCCCAGCCCTATATTAAATAAGTACGTGCATATATTTATACATGTATCCAGTTGACCAAATTAAATAAACCAAGTAATAAGATGCCATTATTTACATTTTAGTTTTAACTTAGTCCACTAGCGTGATTGTAAAGCTTAAAAAAGTCTGACTTAATGCTGTGTAAGCTAAGTATTTCCGCACAGCTAACATGTTAGCCACAGGGCTGCTGATGCTGGATCACTCAGTCTGCAGCAAACTGGGCTCAGTGTTTGGAAAAGTGTTTGATCAATCTGAAATGCTCACATTGGCACAATCCAATGTTTTTAGCAACACTGGCACAACTGCATTGTAAAGTCACACATGCGCGTAATTGAGTTTGAAAGGGGAAGATCTAGCTTCGTGGTCCACTGATACTTTTTTTTCCAACCTGTGATTGAGGCCACCCTAAGTGGGCCATAGGTCTTATGGAGGGGATTGAGGGTCAGTCAGCTTTGAGGGGGTCAAATTAGGTTAACATACATTAACTAAGACATGGTACTGCACTTATAAGGCTGATGATTTCTTACAAATGCATTGAATTACCATTTTTCCAACTTACATTGACATTATATTGTCACCTTAGAGAAATATTGCACCCCCTATTGAGACTAGGATTGACTGCTCTGCCCTAACTTTTAATATACTTTTATAAAAGTCATTACATAAGAACATCATCATTTCTTCATAGGTTTAATTTTGAGTGTGGGATGGTCAATTTAAAGATCAATTCAGAAAAAAATGGTTAAAAAGTGCCATTTATCACAATGCAATAAATGATCAGTTTCTGTGTTTTAGTCATCTGGTTCTATTAAAAAGACTGAAACATCACAAAAGTTGGTTATTTTCAGCACAATCTAACAAAATGTTCCTCTCAGGAAACTAAATTAGCAAACCTCTTCAGCAGGATTCAGTACTGTCGAGCTGCCTGAAAGTGACCGAGGTCAAATGTTTTAAGAGGTTTTTATTAACTGGATTAACATTGAGTCCATTTTTACTCACCGGGCCCTACTTTCTGCCTTTCATTTTCTGGTTTTACAAACAAGTACACACTTCCGCAACAAGATACTGTGCATGAGAAATAAGTGACGTGACAACAAATGTCCAAACCTTTGACAGGTTTCAACGTGACCTGCTCTCCAGTTTGAGTAGAAATGACTGACGTTTAATATTAGGGCTGGGTTTAAAAAATCAATTTTAATGAATTTCCCTTTAAATGGTTCATAATCAGTCCATAAAATCCAGAGATCGATCTTTTAACTTGGGTAGTTTTTTCTTCATTGGACGTGCAGAGAAGCAGCCTGTGGTATCAACCCAGTTAGTATTGAGTGATCTGCGTTTAGCTCTGCTTTCCACTGAACAAAATCTCCTGAGATGTTACTGCAGGTAATCAAACAAGCATGGCAGAAGCAAATAGCACTATATGGGCACCACCGGCGAGTCTAAAGGCTGATGTATGGACGTATTTCGGATTTTACAAGCATGAAGGAAAAGAGGAGTTGGACAGAAAACAAGTAATTTGCAGAATACGCATGGATATAATTAATACAAGATTAATGTAACTGCTTTGGGTTCATTTATATAATGCACCAGGTCAAAAGTCCCCTTTTAAGTTTACAGTATTATTTTGACTGAGATATCCCAGACTGAATAAATATCTTATTGTATCGTGAATCGAATCAATTAGAGACCTGGTAATATCGAATTGGTCCAGAAAATCTGAATTGCCCTATTTAATATTATGATAGATTAGCATTTTCCAAATCACCATGATCTGCAGTGTGCTTAATAGACTTCACATTTTGCCTTGTTTTTCTTTTTTAAAGATTGATACTAGGGCTGGAAAATATCTCAGTGAAAGTAATTAATTCAAATTATTTTCTGCAGAAGATGTTGATCATTGAGTTCCATGTTAATGTGAAAATAGCTCAGCTTCCAGGGTTTATGTAGACAAACTCCATAATGAACATTTTATGACCTGCACTTTAAGAGGGAAATTCTGATTGTGCTTGGGACACATTTTGATAGTGTGAAGGCAGAATTTGACTCATGCCCTTTTTGTGTAACTTGGAGTTTTTTGCTTTTTTCTGAGAGGGGAAAAAATCAGAGATTCCATTTTTAGGTCATATCGCCCAGCTCCGACAGACACAATATCTGGCTTCCATGCAAACATGACTAAACAACAGGATGAAGCCTCGGATTTGCTGAAGGACACCTCAATGATTCATCTAACTTTTCAATTTTCGAGAGCTACCTGCTACATCCTGAGCCCACAGAGAGGTGATGTAAGGATTTACTTGGAGGCTGCAACATCCTTATTAAAACAGCAGGAGGGAAGTGAAGGTGTTTCTAAGCTGCCTCAACCACAACACTCTTCCTGCAATCAAAACTTCCATAAACCATTTAAGTATTTAAAATGCAAATGAGACAGTTAAAACATCTGCAGGAGTGTGTTTGTTTTCACAGGGGGGAGAGAATCGGTCAGTGTGACACCGTGATGGAAACGTCTGTCTGATTTTTCATTGGATGTGTTTGGAGACACAAACATCACCCTCAGCTGCACACTCTGCTGTTCGCTCAGCAGCGTGAGTCATCCGCAGGCTGCAAAGGAGAACGGTCATGCATCACTAAAATGTTGCTCCGTGTGCGAGTGCAGCTTCACATCAAAGTAAACGGCTCTCATTTAAGCAGATATGACACGGCACGCCACATCAGGAATGAACAATTGTCCACTTTTCCTGTTTACCAAAAACAAGTATGCAAACTGGCCTCTTCCTCTGGCACCGTTATGAGGAAATACATCACTTTGATTTGACCAGTGTGTGCAGGACCACTGCCTCCTGACAGAAAAAGTGAAAACTGATCAACAAAGGCAATATCGAAACACATAATACTAAGAAAAAAATACTAGGGTGGGTAAGATAGAGAGAGCAAATTAAAAAGGTTGAAAAGGAGGTGAGAGAGCAGAGCCAGATATGCAGCCAAAAGCCCAGGCCCAAATTTAAACCCCCACTGTGTGCAGGTTTGTACACGGGACAGGCTGGCAAACCATCCAGCTTTTAGACCCCCTGCCCCTTAGTCACAATTATGAGATAAATTCATCATGCCTTATTGGATATTAAATTATGATTCTGAGATTTAAGTCATTATTATGGGACTAAAGTCAGGAATATGCAATAATGATGGGATACAAAAAAATTACATAAAAATCACAGTAACCTGATATAACCAATTTTAAGTCGCTTTTAAAGACTTACTTTTACAGACTTGCTTTTATGGGATGCCGTCTATTACTGTCTTTTACCATCTTTTAATGTCTTTTATCTCTATCTTATTTTGGCTGTAATGTTTGTTTTGCTTTACCTTCTTTTACTCCTTTTTGTTTATTATTATGCGCTATTAATTATGATTTTATCTTATTAATGGTTCACCTTTTTACACTCTTTTATAGATAAATTTTAGACCTTTTAATTGTCTTATCTCTTGCTCATGTTTATTACTGTATTTTATCATCGCCACTTATTTTTATTATTTTGTAATTTTATCATCATTGTTCATTTCAGCTTTTTATATCTTCTGACCTGATTTCTGCTTTCATCCCCTTTTTTATTGCGTTTCCTATTCTTGCTGATTTTATGTTTTTATGTTTGGTCCTCATGGTCTCTTTTTATGCTACATGGTTCTTGAATTGTCTGGGTTCCTATAAAATATGAGAGGGCCTTCAGTAAGAAATCTGGAGTATTAACACAGTATCAACCGTCACCCCTCTGTCTTTTCACCTTGAGTCATTAGATAAAATGTAAACATTATGAATGTAAATCAGAGGTATGAGACAATTTATCATCCCATAATTTTGGCCTTTTGTACAATATTTTGACTTTATATTTAATATCGATAACTTCGTTTTTTGTTTATTTTCATGCATCAGTGCTTTATCTCTCTGGCAGTTGCCGGGGGCCGCAGCTTATCCAGGAAATTCAAGGAAAACTGCCAATATCTATAAAGATGACAATGTCAAGGAATGCTGATCTTGTTTAATTGATGTTCATTTAAGAAATAAAGTTGAAAACATATAAAAAAGGATTTTCATCCAGATAACTGTCAACAATGACATGCTGCCTCGGTATTCTTCATCTTTATATTTTATCATAATTTGTACTGTAGCCTCGTGGTGTGCGATATGACGATATTAAATCGTTAAGGATTATAACGTGGGCGCAGTGACTTTGACGCCCACCCGACTAACCAATCGTAGCACATTACGTGCAGTGCATGGTGGGATCTCCTGTTTGGTTATGAAACGTGAAGGCATGGTGGAAAAAGAAAAGGAGATAAAAGCTTGAAGATGTCTGAACAAAAATCTGTTCTAAGCAGCTGTATTATTCACTCAGATTATAGACATCAGTTAGATAACATTTGTTCTAAATTGTTGCACTTTAAGAGATAACCAGTTACTTAAGTTTGCATTTTTATTTGACCCTTTTCAATAAGCTATTTGGTGTGTTTAGTTTTTATGTTACAAAAGTGCACTTTATTGATGTTCATTACCTTTAATGTTTACATTTATAGCACATTTTTATAAAAACTGCACTATTTAAATTTAATCCTGTTCAGAAAGTTTCTTGTTCTTAAATTGTCTTTTTTTTCTTTTAGGGTTTTACATGTTTTATATGTTAAACATAGGGAAAAATGGTCAAACATGCAAATTAGTCTAGAAAAATCAAAGAATCGTGATAAAATCGTGATTTTATGTTTAAAAAATCGTGATGTGATATTTTTGCCATATCGCCCACCTCTACTGTAGCCATAGATATTTGTCACTCATTAATTGATTACTCTGGGTAAAAAGTACTTATACAGACTTTTTTGGGGAGGAGTTTTTGTGCCTCTGTTGGCAGGACAGAGACAGTGAACAGGCCATGTAAGGGGTGACCGAGTGTAGGGGAGGGAAAGGGCCTCGGGCTGGATTCAAACCCGGGTCAGCAGGATAACATACAGGCTGTACCTGGTTACTCACTGCTCCACCAAACCAGCACTCCATAATAAAGCACCTTTGACATGACTGAAATTATACAGATTCATTGCCCTACAAGAATGACTGCGCGGCACATACTCGATCTGGAGCTTTTCATTGGTTGTCATTTTTGGAGGTGACTTTACTGTCAGACTTGATGGACATCAGAAGTGACAGGGGGGTGTTTCTTTTTGTGCACACTTTGACATCTGTCTGTCCATCACTGATGCTGGTGGCATTTATGCATGTATTCAAGCCTGCATGTGCCCTTGATGATGAGAGGCAAACTTTACAACTTTACCAATTTGTGTAGGTGTGGTATGGAGTCTTTGCTGGAGAATCTTTGGCACTTGAACTCCACAGGACAACAGGGTGATTGAAGGGTGTTTCCTTCTCAGGGTGGAGGCTAGCTTTAACCCCCCCTGGAGTCCAGACTCTGGAGGTGGAGATGTTGTTTGATGATGTCTGAGGCTAAAGAGCTGAAAGCTAATCCTATAGTAAAGACTGAGGTTTACCTGAGAGGAGGAAGATGCTTGAGGGGTTGAAGGGGGTGATTAACCTGTGAAGATTCTGGACAGTTGTGCTCAATGATGGAATAATTACACTTTTCTTTAAAGAGAGAGCATTATCATTGACTATCAATGATGAAGAGGAGCAGTTCTATTGGATAAATGAGAGCACAAACCTCCACCAAACTCAAAAAGCTATCAGCAGATTCTGATGACATTTTCAGGAAACGCTGGTCATGGCTCAAGGATGGAGTGATTAGATTTTGTGGTGATCCAAACCTGGATATGGATCCAAAAATGGTTTAAAGAATTTATTAACAGTGTGCAGAATCAGTGTAACTTTGGAAATTAGGGGTGGGCGATACTGGGAATTTTGGTATTGATCCGATACCAAGTAAATACAGGGCTAGTATCGCCGATACCAATACAGATACCGATTCTTTTTACATGAAATGTAATGATCTTTGAATAATTTCGTAATTTTGCCCTGAGTTGGTTGATTATGATTATGGTAAAACACAGCACAAAGATTTTAGGCCATAAAAATGCTTTTTTATTAATGAACCACAACAATAGAACAAAATTTTAACTGTATAAAAGTAATAATTTATTCCACGTTTAAGAAAAAAATCACAAGTGAAAACTAAAAAAAGCAGAAATGTAAAAAATATATATAAACATAACAATGTCAGCATCACAACAAAAAATACCTTCCATCAGGGTGCTGGTTTGGCGGAGTGGTTAGCAACCAGGCACCCCATGTATTTGCTTCTGCCGGTCCAGGTTCAAATCCTGCCTGTGACCAGTTTGCAGAGTGTCTTCCCCTACTCTCTCACCCCCTTCACAAGTCTATCCACTGTCTCTCTCCCATCAATAAAGGCACAAAATGCCCAAAAAATACATAAAAAAAAACAAAACAAAAAAAAACCTTCCATTGCACAAATAAAGTCTAAACTACAGTTAACCTCAACCTTTGGCTTTCTGCTCACAAAGCCCTCTCTTGGGTTGCCTTTTTGGCCCCGTTTCCACATTGACAACAGATTTATTGTTTTTTGTTCAGGAACAGTAACATGTTGACATATAGAGGGAGAGAGGTGCGCCGTTTAGAGGCGGCGGTCGGAGCGGAGAAAAGTAAAGTAAAGACGACATAAGAGAAACTGCAGTATCGATCACATCATGCTAGTATCGATCAGATACCAACACTCAGCTTGGTATCGATACTATCAATATTAAGATCGATACACCCTCCCCTATTGGAAATGCCTTGGCAGATGTTTGTGCTCTCTGACCTACTCCACTTAGAACTGTTCAGACCAAAATTAGGCTGCTTTATTGGCATACTATGACCATACCTGCTAACACAGTTGATATTGTGGAGTCAACTGAAAATTGAGGGGATTAAATAAAACATTTGATTTACTTATACAAAAAAAACAACTGTTAGAAAGGTTAATTGTTTTCATATTTAAATTCCTTTAAAAAATGAAAGTATATCTTCAAATCTGTCCCTTAGATGGTGAATTAATACGCCTGTTTTGATATTCAGACTTACTAAAGCTGTATGTGTCATTAAACTTTCAAAGACTGGCAGTCACTTGTGTTATTTACCTCACATAGAGGCATGGAGGCACAAAATGTCTCCTGCAAACTTTCATCTTGGTTTCCTGACAGCTTTAAAAGCTCAAAGTTTTAATGAGTAAACAAACAGAGGAAGTTACGCCTGCGCTTCAAGATAACAGGTGTGCATTTGTTCCTCACTTTTGATCAAATAAATAAAGCGTGATAATGAAAGCTACCTTGAAAGTGCTGTGCTGTTTTAGATCCTTTTTTTTATTCTTTGGTTAAAAGCATGCAGAGCACTTTGCCTCCAAAATGACAAATTACCTGTATGTGTGTAGCATTAGGACACCCAGCTGTTAAAACCCTTCTTCCATCAAACTTCAGCTGGAGCCGACATTTACATCACATTTCATTTACCATCAGTGATGGGCTCCACCTTTAAATATCAGCGCTGAAGTGCCCTTAAACTCTTTCTGACTTAAAGGGATTTCTTGGAGTGTCCTAATTCCTGCAGCATGAGGAGGCATACAGACGGGTTAACTTCATTAAAAATGATCTCAGATTCAATCAGCAACTTGGCAGATTAAGTAAAAAAAAAAAATTATAAACTGTGATAGTATGCAAAATGAGAATATGGGCAACTTTTTAGAATGTGTTCTTCTGTATAAGTTGCATATGATCATCTAGTTACAACTAATAATAAAAACATGGTCATCCAGTTGTCTCTTTTATTCAACCTGAGCTGGGTTAAGGAGAATATTTATAAATCTATTCTATCATTGCTATTTTTCATGAGATGATGTCAGTACATAATGTGTAGATTGTCTCATCTTCTTATTTAAAATGCACAAGACTTTAATAACACTGCAAAACAGCTGATTTAAAGTTGGATTTAAAAAAAATCCATGGCTGCTGCTTGTCTGTCTCTGCCTTGACACTTTATTAGGGTTAAAAATGGTTTATCAGGGTTAACCAACTCTGCAAAAATAGTTAAATCAACCCTCTGTGGGGTGGGCTCATGTAGACAACTGCTGATTTAACTCTGGTAGTGACTATGCTTAGTTTCTCCTGATGTGAAAATAAATTCTGATTGGATGATTAGATTTTGGAGGTCAACAGGTCAAGGCCTCTATGACCCAAAATCTGTGCCAATAGGTTGGTGCAGGACTGAGTCAATGAAGAAGTGAGTTAGCATTCAGCTCTTCCAGGTTCTCAAGCCTGAAACTAAATGGGGTTTAGAATACCGGTTGTCCCTGAAATAAGGTTC
The DNA here is from genome assembly GCA_036419115.1 of Scarus forsteni. Lineage (NCBI taxonomy): Eukaryota > Metazoa > Chordata > Actinopteri > Labriformes > Labridae > Scarus > Scarus forsteni. The sequence continues at coordinate 13,997,413 of JAZDUH010000098.1, read as the reverse complement.
TTGGTGAACACATGAAGATGAGATTTTAATGTTTAATTAAAAATAATCTGATGTTGCCTGCTTTTGAATCTAAAACCGTTGTGTTTAAAACAAAGGTTGCTAACTAATTACCATCAAGGACTACAAAGATGGCCTAACAGAGAGCATTTCTGATCTTTTTAATAATTAACTAGTCATACACTTGCCATAACCATGAGGATAAACTTATCAGACCACTCGATTCAGAGGAAATTCTCAAAGAAGATACATCAATATGTTATACACTGGAAATATTTTAAAGTTTAACCTGCATGTTCAGTACCATATAACTCAATAGTAGCTTTTTGCCCTTTTTGTGAAAGTAGGTTGTTACTATTATCACAAAAAACAGGTCAATTAAGTTTGTAATTTCAGAGCTTACTGTATTATTAGCAATGATCAAAAAATCTGTGAAAAATCCCATAGACCTTTAGTGTGCTTGCAGAACCAGCCCAATGCTAAAAAAAAAGAAGCTCCTACAAAAATACATCATCCCTGCACCACTCTATACAGATAAAGAAATAAGAAATATGATTTAACCAATCCCACTTCCTCATTACAAGCCTCTGCCCCTCTACTTGGCCCACCGCTTGCTATTGTAAAATTTGTGGAGGTAGATAACTGCGGGGGGCATTTCCTGCTCCCTTACAAAAAGTTGTCTGGTGTCGCTCAGAGGTCCTCTAAATTAAATGCTCCTCGTTACAGTTTCTCTACTTTTGCCTTGTTAGCACAGCAAGAGAGAAACCATTAGAATATCTCTTGCATGGGACTGGTCCAAAGAGATGCTGAACGTCCTGCTTTTATGCTCACAGAGATGAGCTTTCAAAGACACATCGATGTGAGTGAATGTGTTTACTTTTTGGTGTGAATAGCTTTGATTCTTCCCTTTCTCTCTGTCCACTCTCTCCTCCTTTCACTATCTGGGAAGCACAAACACACACATTGATGCTCTTTTGATCCTGTCATACAGACAGCAGTGTGAGAAGCTGTCAGATTTCACACAGTGGGGTCAGCCAGCAGCAGGACTTCACATCAAATTGTATCCCACACACCACAAAAGACACACAGGCGCTTTTAAACTGGACCATCGCTAATGGCCAACTACGATTTCTTCCCTGTAGCGTGCTGCTGACAGAGACAATGGCATGAATACCCCAAACTGATCCATTCTGAACATTTACTTTACAGCATGGCTCCCCTTTTATGAATGTGACAGCAGAGCCAGTACAGCAAAGTTTCAAGTCCAATTCCCTGCCAACTGCCAAACATTTACACAAATGTCTCTCCCTGATGAACAAGCAATTCACACATACAGCTCACAGAGAATTTGTTTATCAGGTCAACATTTTATGATTTCAACCATACTGACTAAAATAAATTTAACTTAAGAGAAAACCACTTACAAAACCACCAGTTTACAAACAAAAATCATACACAAAATGATTAAAAGTACACTATATTGCCAAAAGTATTCGCTCACCCATCCAAATAATCAGAATCAGGTGTTCCAGTCACTTCCATGGCCACAGGTGTATAAAATCAAGCACCTCGGCATGCAGACTGCTTTTACAAACATTTGTGAAAGAATGGGTCGCTCTCAGGTGCTCAGTGAATTCCAGCGTGGAACTGTGATAGGATGTCACCTGTGCAACAAATCCAGTCGTGAAATTTCAACCATGAAGTGGTAGGCCACGTAAACTGATCGTGCAGGGCCAGCGGATGCTGAGGCGCATAGTGCGAAGAAGTTGCCAACTTTCTGCATAGGCAATGGCTGCAGAACTCCAAACTTTATGTGGCCTTCAGATTAGCTCAAAAACAGTGTGCAGAGAGCTTCATGAATGGGTTTCCATGGCCGAGCAGCTGCATTCAAGCCTCACAACACCAAGTGCAATGCAAAGCGTCGGATGCAGTGGTGTAAAGCACGCCGCCACTGGACTCTAGAACAGTGAAAATGTGTTTTCTGGAGTGATGAATCATTTTTTTCCATCTGGAAATCTGATGGACGAGTCTGGGTTTGGCAGTTGCCGGGAGAACGATACTTGCCGGACTGCATTGTGCCAAGTGTAAAGTTTGGTAGAGGGGGGATTACGGTGTGGGGGTGCTTTTCAGGAGCTGGGCTTGGCCCCTTAGTTCCAGTGAAAGGAACTCTGAATGCTTCAGCACACCAAGACATTTTGGACAATTCCATGCTCCCAACTTTGTGGGAACAGTTTGGAGCTGGCCCCTTCCTCTTCCAACATGACTGTGCACCAGTGCACAAAGCATTTCCATAAAGACAGAGTCTGGTGTGGAAGAACTTGACTGGCCTGCACAGAATCCTGACCTCAACCTGATAGAACACCTTTGGGATGAATTAGAGCAGAGACTGAGAGCCAGGTCTTCTCGTCCAACATCAGTGTGTGACCTCACAAATGTGCTTCTGGAAGAACGGTCAAAAATCCCCATAAACACTCCTAAACCTCGTGGACAGCCTTCCCAGACGAGTTGAAGCTGTTATAGCTGCAAAGGGTGGACCGACGTCATATTGAACCCTATGGATTAGAAGTAGGATGTCGCTTAAGTTCATATGCGAGTCAAGGCAGGTGAGTGAATACTATTGGCAATATAGTGAAAATTAAATATTGACCTTTTGAGGACTTTGTAAAACAAGCATTTCAAACTAAGGACCACATCATCAACAGGATGAATATGACTTTTATTTATTACGTATGGTGGATAATTATCAACATAGCAGATATGTGAAGCTGATAACGGTTTGGGGAAACTCCTTGGGGAATCTGCCATAGCTCCTGAGTACAACAAACCCCCTTTATAAGTTCCTAAGGAAAGAAGGAAGGAACAAAGGTTAAAGAAAGGGGTGGGAAGGAGGGGTGCTTCAAGTGAGTGAAACAAAGGGAGGAAATGGTCAGGTTAGAGTTTATAGGAACACAGGAAGAGGCGTGTTTGAGGTGTGGTCCTGCTCCTGAAATTTTGCTTTAAGTTCCACTTAAAAAAGGGGTGCTGGTTTGGTGGAGTGGTTAGCAACCAGGCACCCCATGTGTTTGCTTCTGCCGGTCCAGGTTCGAATCCTGCCTGTGACCAGTTTGCAGAGTGTCTTCCCCTACTCTCTCTACCCCTTTCACAAGCCTGTCCACTGTCTCTCTCCTATCCATAAAGGCATAAAATGCCCCAAAAATACATTAAAAAAAGTTCCACTTAAAAAAGACATAGCTTAGATACATATGAAGACTTGGGTGCAAGCTGAGCAACAGTGGTGGAAGGTTAGGGTTTGTCCCATAAAAGTGGGATGTTGGGGGTTTATTGCAAGATCACTCGCATGATTCTTGTCACATGCTTCTTTTGTCTTCTCTGTTAGTCCGAGAAGGTTCAGCATCCTTGGCCTTAAAATGAAGAGAAGGTTTCCAAAATCTATTTTCAGTTAATTAGAAATCAGTCTAATGAACTTAAAAAAAAAACATAGTACTGGTACCATAATTGTTTAAGATTTTGGTAGTAATCCCTGACCATCAGCTGTTTCATCTCTGGGGGAGATGGCACTTATAGAAGCAGACACTTTACAAGCCATTTTCACTTAAAAAAATTAACATATTCTTTGTGCTTGTTTTGGATTTGCATTGAAAGTACTTGAATGACTAAAAGTCACATTTTCTTTTGGTCTCCATTTCCCATTAGTGCAGGTTTGGGACCCTTTGCTCTAATTATTTGTTGCGCTGAATGTCCTCTGTGCAACAGCCATAAAGCTGTGGACTTGTTTGTTGTTTGTAATGGAGTCTTTTATTGCAGATGTTTTTGACATGTGATGAAAAGGCAGCAGGAGCACATAGTCAATAACATGAATTAAAGCTGCATCGGCTGAATGTGCTGCTCTCGTTATCTGTTGCTGTGCATAATGACTCAATGGTGCTGGTCAATACAAATTGAAAGGTGTAGTCGTTACTGATATTGAAACCATCTGTTCTTTTCTTATCTGCTCTTTAAAAGTCCTTTTCCTACTCTTCTGATCTGATTGCATTATTGAACCTGCAGCACTTTTCAGGCTAACTGATGCTGTTGGTTGTCAGTTTGACCAAATTGAGCAGGTAGACAGAAAACCAAGGTAAAAGTAAATATAAGGCAATGAACCACACCAATAGATTATTTCTGTAGCTCCCCAAATAGTGTATCGCAGCTCCCTATTGGTCTCTAGAGGTGCTTCAAGTGGGCTGGAAGAGGTCATTTACAATAAATACAAGCCATAAAGTTAATTTTTATATACCAATCATCTTTTAAAGAATCATGAAAGAGACTGATACTTTCATATTTTCCTAGTAGTCCAGTGGGATTTTTAAAATTAACATTTAGTTGGTGATTTTGTTTAAAGAATAAATTACTCCTTTGACATTTCCAGGCAGTATTTTAACATTTTAGTTAATTTTTTTAAAATAATGTAACCAGGATGGAAACTTTTTGTTTAGGATTGGTAAAGGAAGACAATGTAGCCCATTGATTTCAAACTATTTGCTAAACCCCCCTATATTAAAAACAATTACAGATGTTTGCTTCAGGAAATTTAAAGACAGGGTTGTTTTGCTTCTTATTGATAGAGGACAGTCAGCCCAATCTCTCTGGTTTCAAATCCCATTTAACAAAAAAAAGTCTTTTAAACTGATGAGTTCAGTCTAACTCTTTCATAGCCTGTATAATTGTTTGTTTTGATGTATCTTTACTTTGTAAGACACTCATAAATAAAATGTAATTGGCCAATCATGTTATTCTGTTACTCATAAACTTTATCATTTCTTGTCTATCTAACTATCACCATGACAGATATATGGCACAGCCAGCGTTCTGTTCAGAACACTTTAGTTTATGTTCTTCTGCTAAGGAGGAGGTTAGTAACTTATTTTGTTGATTCTAATCATTTCTAAAAAACTAATTTCTACATTATATTCATTTTTTGCTGCAGTTTCTTCACTTAGCACCACTGACCAGCCCTCAGTGGCAGGACCTGTGACTGCAGCTTTGGGCATAGTTGCCAGATCTGCTTATTATAAGCGACTCTGGACTTTTGAAAAGTTGCTTGTAAATATTGGTAATTTTGGGTTATGGTTTTATGGGCTTGTTCCAAAACTGTAGTCGCTTATTTGGGCTTGCCCAAACCCAGGGGGGATCTGATGCTCACTCTACTACCAATTGAAACTCTATTCTGAAGGTACACACTATTTTGTCCCACTCCAAAAACAAGTGTAAATTTTAATGTAAAAAGAGGCAAAAATTATGTTTCCACCAAAAAGAAATCTTTATAACAAGAACCAAATTCATTTCTTATGTAGCCTAGCTATAAGGCTACTGTTTTCGCCATCTTAAGGCTGTATGATCAACATAAAACTTAAATATAACCCTGAACATGTTTGTTTGGTCAGGGGTAAAAATCAAAGTTTAACAGACTGTTAAGTGATAAAAGAGCTATAAATAACAGTGGCCCTCCCTTCACTTCGGTGTAAAGATGTTCCACCCCTAGACAAAAGGATGTTGAATAAGTAGCTAAATTAACACAAATAATAAAACATGTCACTGTGAAATCAAAATGCTATGTAATTAAAACACGCTTTATGTAGATTTGTCTTTATTAATAGGCAATGAATCGCATTCGAAAATATAGCTGAAGGTTGCTTATTTTGGGCTTGTTTTTACTGAGCTTGTTGCTTATTTTAGTAGAAAAATCTGGCAACATGGCCTCAGGCAGTGCCTCCCTCTCGGCCTCGCTGTTGGCACGTGCTGGTTTGTTAGTCACCGGAGTCTCGTCGTTGTCAGGCAGCTCACCTGCGACAGTGAGTGACGGCAGTTTGTCAACTATGGGAAACGGTTGACCTCCTCTTACACAAGGGGCCCCGGGGACTTTGTGGAAAGTCTAAGGTAAGATATTTTTGCGAAAAACCTGCTCCTACAGGTGTCTGTGTGAACAGGTGACTTTCAGCCGACTTAACCAACAGATTTCAAGAATACAGGGCAGCTACTAGACATGTGCCCCATGAAAACATATCAGTTTGGTCCCTAATCCAGATCAGCTCTGCACAGATTTTCAAGCCAAGCATCTGTAAAGCAATAGCAATTGACAAAATATATATTTGAAATGCATTTCTTACTGCTGAATGATTTTGTTCACTGGTAAAAACTTCAGATGCTTTAGATGTGAGTTATAGTACAAGGTGAATTAAGTCTTGTACAATAAAAAATCATTGGTGATTGGACGATTTTAAGCTTTAACAATGTTTTATTTATCATATAATCAGTCTTATGATTTTTTAGCCCCGTTAAAGATTCAAGACTTTGGTAGATAAAGATTTGTGTTGCTCTGTGACTTTTTATTTGTTAAGATCCACAGATTTAAACATACAATTATGAACAGCAGCAGCATAAACCAAACTAATATCCTCAAATGAATGTTGAAAAGGGCCTCTTTTTCAAACAAATGTTCATTTATTCGAGTTAACTGATGCAAAAGATGTCTTGATATTACTGTTTTATGATTAAAACCAAGACAAACATTGTATTTTTGTATGTTAAGAGAAAAGAAATCTTCAAAGAATTATAACTTTATAACTTTATAAATAACTGGTTGTATTGTCATTCCGTGTGAACTCATCCAGATGATGACTGACTCAGATTTTTCTTAAAAATTGTGTTGATGCAGTTTTTGCATAAAAGCGTCACCATTTGGAGACCAAAGACTCAGAAACTAGAGACAAACATTTTCTGATGACAGACTCTGAAAGCCAGGTCCCAAATATCCCAGTGTATCAGAATTTAGCTACAAAACCTTGCTTGTTTCTGGGATATTGGCATCTAAAAGTGGCAATTCAAGAACATGTAATTCAGAAGTGTAAAGAACAGATGCAGCACCCCTTTTTTGAAAGCCCAAAAGTTCAGAAACTTTCAAGATTTTCTACCTAAAACTTTGCATATGTTCATTTTATAGTTGTTAACTTGATAACACTTTTTGATTTAGTTTGTTTTAGTCTTCTGCCTAAAATATATATATATATTTTATCTTAATTTAATAATCTAAGTTGTTTCAATTTTAGTCTAGTTTTAGTTGTTGAAAGTTCTCAACATTTTAGTCAACAAAATCTACCAAAATGTAGTTGACTAAAATATGAACTGTAAAGTGTAAGGCATTTTTTTAAATATTTGCTTGAAATATTGGATGTCCCTATTAACTCATCCAACCGTTTCACACGACCAAAGTAGGTTGTGTGGAAAGGTTGGAATTTCCCTGTGTGGAACTAATAAAGGAATATCTTATCTTATCTTAGGTGTGAAAATGTCAGTTTATTTAGTTTAGTCTTTGTCATTGTAAACTTTTTTTTAGTTATAGTCTATTTTCTGTCAGGGGAACAAAAGTTGTTGAAGAAAACTATGACAAATGAATTCGCCTTCAGCCTCAGCAGTTGTTCTATCTGTTTTCTGCTGGTCGTCTGTTCAGACTTAAAGTTATATGGCTTATACAGATGTGATGGATAATATCAATTTATCATTCGTTCCTGTGGCCGGATCATAATTCCAGTATTTGCCTATGCGATGACCTTTTTTCTTGCAGAATATAGCCCCACATTTTTTTCTACTTACCCTATATTTTGCCTAACTTCATGGTAAACAAATATACAGAGTGAAAGTAGCTGGCAGAGGTCTTCACTAAACTTCATCTTCATATAAATTCCAGAGCAGCCGTCCTTGATTTATATTCATAGTGAATTGTTGCTTTTCACGATCTGTCTGTCTGACTGCTTTTGCAATTTTAGGCAGTTTTCAAGTTTAAAAATAAAAGTTTAAGATTCACTTTCTTGATAGTTTAATGCACACATCCATACAGATATTGCTGCAAGCACCCCTTCAGCATCAGTGTCGCTGCTCATCCAGCATTTTGTAAACCCAGACACCACCTCAGCACCCACCTGAAGGCTCTGGTGACCGAGCGGAGAAGTTTATCAATGTCACTTCTCAGTCTGGTCTGTGCTGAGGTTGGTGTTTGCTGACAGGGAGTGAGTATAGGTATCCCTACCTCTAGACACCAAAAATACAGTATACCACTCTGTATCCATTTAGTACTGTGGGGTAGAAGAAGATGGTATGAAGAAGACAAGCTAAATGATACAAAATTGTATTTGTTTGCAGTCGATCAGTATGATTTTGAACCTGCTTTGTAAAGATCCTGTTCCTGTACCTTCCCCCATGTGGCCCTCAGCTTAGACACAAGGTCTTAGTGTGTTTCTGGGTAAATCCGAAAGTTAAAAAGAAGTTCAAGATTAAGTTTATTTGATTTGAACAAGTTGTGTTTGATTTATTTTGTGGTTTTTAATTTCTTTTATTTAGATTTTTTGCTATGTTCAGTCATGTGTTTTCATTTGTAGTTGTACTTATATGTGTAGTATTGAATTTCAGGGATTTTTTTTAATATATTTGTATATTTCTGGGGCATTTTGTGCCTGTATTGATAGGAGAGAGACAGTGGATAGGCTTGTGAAAGGGGGTGAGAGAGTAGGGGAAGCCACTCTACAAAGTGGTCACAGGCTGGATTCGAACCCGGACCGGCCGAAGTATGTATATGGGACGTGCCTGGTTGCTAACCACTCCGCCAAACCAGCACCCAGGGGATTTTTAAATGCAGATTTTTTTTTTCAGATTGTTGCCTTGCCTGTTGTCTTATAGTCATAATTTTAGTTTTGCACTTATGGCAATCCTGAATCCCAAAATAGTGACATGTAGAGCCATACATACAAAACTGTCCCCACACTGTTTGAAAAGAACACTCCAACATTTTTGTTGTTTCATCTTACCTCAGTCCCGAGTCCATGACAAGCAGGTAAACACCTTTCTTTTGACTGTACATGAAGTAGCAAGGAAGAGACGACCAAAGCTTGCCCACTGTTGGTTAGCTTAGCTCAGACACTTGGAGTCAACAGGTAGTATTAGCCTGCCAGCAACTCTATATGGTCCTGTGTGCTTGCTGTGGCTTGTTTTTTTTTATCACGTTATGTTACATTATCTTTTATTATCTTCATATTATCTTCTAGCCCTTAATGAATGAGCCGCTTGTTTATGAGCCATTCTTAAAATCAGATTGCCTACAAAGTTAAGAAATGAATGGCTCACTCACAGCTAGGGTTGGGTATTTCCAGCAACTTCACGATACGATACGTATCCCGATACTAAGGCCACGATACAATACGTATCCCGATACACGTAAATTGTGAACATTGACTATGCTTTAAGCAAAATTCTTGACAAGTTTAGTTTTTTCTTATAAGAAGAAAAAGAACAAGGATGAGTTTCAAGTGGTTCTCCAACTTGAGAGACATAAATTCAGATCCTCAAAGATGGTAGACCTAAGTTCAAATTTAGAACATATGCTTCATTATGTAGCTCGTCTTCTACCTTGAACTGAGCCACTGTTAACATTACCCAAAGTATATTTACAACAACTGTCCAAATATTTAGGCCGTATCAATTCTGTCGAATCCGTATCGATACATGTATCCCAAAGGAGTGCGATACGATATTTTGCTGTATCGATATTTTGAGCACAGGCCTACTCACAGCTGTGAATTGGTTCTCATTTTTCACTTAAAAGAGCTGTTCATAAGACTCAACGCATTGGTGAATGTCACTTCTCTGTAATATGAAGATAATACAAGATAACATACCATAAAGGAGTCACAACAAGCACACAGGACCAGTTAGTTACTCAAGTGTGTATCTGATGACTGTAGGCAGAGGCAGGCTAGCACGCTACCCATATACTTCCAATGTTTGAGCTAAGCTAGCTGGTGATAGATAAGCTTTGGCGTCTTTTCCTTGTTACTGGACGCACAGTCGAAGAATGGTATCTGCCTGCTTGTCATGGCCTCAAACATGTTGAACTGTTCTTTAACGCTTAATGTTCATGATCACTTTCAGCCCTAAGGGCACTGTCAACAAATACTCCAAGAATACTTTGGAGAAGGGGAAGGGATTTTGGGACAGGACCTTTTATGCTCTGTCTTTCCATGTCATGATAACGATATTCTTACTGTACCAAATAAGAATGTGTTTCACTACTGAAGATGAATGAGAGCTCCGAGGGCCGTATCGCTCTTCAGTTTCATGTCAGTCTGATATACAGCCTGTTATGTTTGAGTGCATCGGGTACTCTTCTCTGTTCTTCTGAATGGTTTATTGTTTGGTGTGCTTGATGCTGACTTTGATACAAACAAGCTGCCTTTCCCAGAGAAATGAAAGTGAATGGAGAAGCACTCAGTAAGAGTAAATGAATAAATAATTGAGCTTCAAGTACTCGCCAGCCTCCATCTTTAGTATTAGGGATTTTCAGCCATAGAGATGAGTGAATTTAGTTTTTACTCTTCTGCTGCACACTGTGGTTTGAGGTTTCTCTGAAAATAAGATGAAGACTTTTCTCACAATGTTGCTTTTTCCCTCACAGAACAACATCACAGGCATTTTGAACCACATAAAGGACAGCGATGTCGTTATGGAGAGGGTGTTTATTTCAGTCATCGTTTTCTGTAAAAAGTAGGAAAGAGGAAAGCTGTTGAAGTGTGAGACTGATGGACTAATGCTGCAGCTTTCAGTGTGTGATTGCCTGGATTTGATGTGAAAAGCATGGCTGCCAGTTTGCTGTTTTAACAGACTTGTTTGTCATTGTCAACAGGGACAAGTGGCGCCTGACAAGCTGCTCAAAATGACTGCTGTAGAATATGGAAACCATCCTCAGCTGCAAAATAATTCAGTACACACTTAAAAACTCTGTGTGCTCTGTCCCTAATCATGAAAAAGCAGTGTGGATGCTAGTTTTTCTTAGTCCTGCTGTTTACTGTGGCTTTAACTTGTACTTACAGTTTGTATGAGCCATCCATCTCATTTTCTTGCGTCTTTTTTGTTTTACACTTCTTTAAAGGGATACCCGCGGTAAAGGGCAATGAAGACTCCTCTTTTATTTCTTTACTTTTAACTTTGAGCCATCTTTTGTTCCAGAAAAATCTGTATCTCGTGCACAAGGCTAATGCTGTCTAATCAGAGCAATGTTATTTCCATTCATATAAGATGGTGCCACCCACTGTTTCATCAAGGACAGCCAAGATCCAGATGAAATGCTTTTGATTTCAACATTGAGACAAGTTACACAGAACGCAACACATCTCCTCTGTGTATCAGGGGAGTAGAAAAGAAATTTTTCACTTGAGGGTTATGATTTTCTTTTTAAAAAGAAGAAGGGGCAGGAGTAAGCATTCATTGATTGAGAACAGCAATATTCCAGTTTCCACTCAATTTTGTGGGAAGAGAAAATTGTATTTCATCGTTTGCTTGCACAGATTATGAGCTAAAATATGCCCTGGTTTATCAGTGCATGTAAACGTGTACAGGAGAAGTGATATACTGAAAAATGGTTGGAAAATTGCAAAAATGAATGTTAAAACAAAACGAAATTTAGCAACAAAAGAAATAATAGCGTTAATCATTTTTCAGTATTATCATCTGGAAATCAAAAGTAGTGAGGAATGAGAAGGAACAGCACAATAATATCAACAGACGATAGGGCTGCACAGGTTTCACTATTAATGAGGTTGTGATTTTGTTCCTTAAGAGATGGGGTCAGTGTTCTCTAAGACAATCCTTATTCTCAGGAATATACAGACACATGAATTACATGTTTCAGTTTTTCCATTCCAATTTTGTGATAAAAGTCAAAATGTCGAGAAGAAAGTCGTCATACATGTCGACAAGTCTTTTGAATTTATTCCCAAAACGTTCCATTTTTCCCCCAACATTTCCACCTTTATCATGGAATTCTTAATCAACTTTATTCTTTTCATTTCAGCTTGAATCCTGAGGCTTCTTTTTTTTTCCAAGAGAGTTTATTGAACATTTTACAATATTTACACCTAACACAATATGCCATCAAAAAATCAATCAATCAATCTTTATTTGTCTAGCGCCAATTCATAACAAGTGTTGTCTCAAGACACTTCACAATAGAGCATAAAGCTCTTCATTTTGTGGATACACATAAATGCATAGATACATATAAAATACACATATACATATAAAAACACAAATACTTACTTTCAACACCCAGCATGAATCCACGTGGCAATCATGGATCCCTCCATCAAGGCTCAAGAAAAAAACCTTCTGTTAAGCAGCAGGAAATCTTGAATGTGGATCCCAGTCCCATGATGAACAGCAAATCCACACGCTGCTGTGTTGGGTGTGAGGGTGAAGGAAGGGAGGGAAGAGGAGACAAGTGGACTAAAGTAAGAACTAAAGTTAGTGACAGATCCATGAACCATAGACCTGTTGTCTGATTTATTAGAGGTTAGCCTCTTGAGATGGTGCATCTCGTTTGTTGGTTTTATTGAAAAAGAGAGTGAAGGAAGAGAGGAAAAAGAGACAGATCCAAAGTGTGGTGTGTTATTCGGAATATGGTGTTGGATTATTGCATTTGTGTGTGTTAGCGTTTGCCATTTTTAGCCCCGGGGGTAAAAGGTTATTAAACAACTCCACGCTAATGGCAGGTCTGCTTGCTGAAGTTTCACCTGATAGAGTATCACCATCAATCCATCCTGTGCATACTGTGTGGAAAACTTTTCCATTCAAGAACAAGGCTTTAAATCCATGAAAAACACACTCACAGAATGTAAGATTTTAGCTTTGTCTTGTAGTCTTTATATCCTTGGACACAAGGTTTAGCCAATGGTAAATATTGACCCGGTTGCTTATTTCAGTCAAAAATTTGGGCATGAAGCATTAACCAGGTGTAAACATGTGGGATATATATATTTCTGGCACACTTTGGGGCCCCTCAGTCCCACCTGAGCTCGGCTTAAACCTCACAGCCTGCCTGAGTGTTGTCCCCGACCATGTGGAGAGTTTCCCACTTGTTATTGCTAATGTATTATCTATCCTTACAACCATTTATAGAGAGGAACCCTCTTAAAATCAGATGTCATATCTCAAGGGGCTGACCTCTTAATAAATTTGTATTTAACAGAGGAATATGAAAAGGACAAATTTATGGTCTGGACCTCCATAAATTAATCTCTATCCTGAGTTCTTATTCTAGTCCTTTTGTCTCTGCCCTTTCTTTTGCACCCTAAGAGTTAAAAATGAATAAATATATTTGAATGTATAAAATTAAAACAAGATTACATAAATGTTTTAGCTTGCTGATGTCTCGTGCCCACCATGGAAACAACAGGTGATATTGTCGTATTTTAGTCATAATATTTCCTTCATTGTTGAAGAGAAGAGGAAGATTTTATGAGGCCCAAATGAACATCTTGAGCTGACTCGGTGCTCTCCAACGGTCCGCTCAACATTCTGTTCATGGTGTAAATAGCTCTGCACCACGACATGTGAAGCATGACTCAGCAAATTGATAACTGAATGAATTACTGTTTTAATTGTAGATCATTAGCTATTTTATGAATTACTTATGGCAGCCCAAATCTTAAAAAACTGTGGCTCAGCAGTCTGCTTTTGTCCTCTTGTGAGACTCTACCTTTCCGCCTCTCTACCTTTAAAACACAGCTAAAGACGTACTTGTTCACCTTGGCCTTTGGTGGAGTATAGCCACTTTTATTTGGGACTTTTATTGGTTTTACTGAGCAGTATGCATATTTAAACTGTACTGTCCCTGTTCTTATTGCTTTTATTTGTTTTTATTACTTTTATTGTTACCTCTGCCAAGGAGGTTATGTTTTTGGGAGAGTTTGTCCATCTGTCCGTCTGTCTGTCTGTCCGTCTGTGAACAAAATAACTCAAAAAGTCACGGACGGATTTCGATGAAATTTTCAGGAAATGTTCAGCATGGAAAAAGGAAGAACTGATTCGATTTTGGTGTTGATCCTGAGCAGCGTCTGGCCGCCATGGCGAAAAATGTGATTTCTGTGAATAACTACTGAACTAAAATAGATATCACTATGAATCCAGTTGCTAATGGTATGTTTCCATGGTCAAGGAATCTAAATATTGACATGAAATAAAGGCAGGAGTAATATTTATGGTCAAAATGACAATATGGCTGAGGATTGTGGCGTTGGCGGAGGTCTGCGCTCTCCGAGTGCTTTCTAGTTTTTTATTGTTTTATTGTTTTTATCATGTCTGCCTTTTCTACTGTAAAGCACTTTGGTAGGCTGCTGGCTGTTTAAATGTGCTATATAAATAAAGCTGACATTGACATTGACTACCTACCACAGGTGTGGTTACTCTGGCAAAGATGGCTGAATAAAGAACATGTATTAGGAAGGGAATTGAAAAAGTTGCTTGTGTTGTCACTGATAAATCAAGTGTGATTGTTGTGAAGCCCAAAAGTGGAAGTTATGAAGGTTGTGTATTCTTTAAGCATTGAGATAAATATCTAATCAGAATGTAACAGAAATGTAACAGAGCAAGTGAGGGTCAGTGGACTGATTGCCAAATAACACCGAGAGGCTGAGCTAAAAAACAATGACTTGAATTTTTATGAATTAACTAACAAAATACAGATTTTTTCCCACTGCAATGTATATTGCCGTGTCAATATTTTCTTGTAATCCTAAACGTTAAGATCATTTTATCAACATTTTATAGGGGATCTTTGCAAAGGTCATTAGAAGCCTGCTCTTAAACTATGTTTCACACTCATTCTTTCTACTGTAATCACTCTAAAGTAATTTCCTTCTTCCGCTTTACACCTCTGAAATGTGTGAAGCAGCGATTGTCAGTTCAGCGTGATTTAACGTTCTAATTATCACTTCATTAGCTAATAAAAACCTGACTGAACAGCTAAGACTGACTGAGGACAAAAATATTACAGAGGAGAACAAACGTACAGAGAATCAAAAACATAGACTTCTTAAAAACAAAGGGAGCAAAGAGCTTGTGGTAGAAAATGGTCTGCTTTTTGTCAGGAATTCCCAAACAGCTCAGAATGAAAGTGAAGCAGCATTTTTCTACTGACAGAAACATTCAGATCTGTGTTTTCTTTGACATCCTACTATCCCTGTATGTGCCAGAGAAACAAAGACAGAAGAATGACAAACAATGTTTGAAATAAGGAACCAAGTAAAGCAGCTTTATTGTCTTTTACGTATTTTTCATGTGCATTATATCAAGACAAGTAAGCTCACGGTCTAAAGTTAAGTTTAAAAAAGTTACCCCACACTTTTTATCCCACAGTCTGATGAAAAGACACGGAGCATTAGTTGCAGATCTACAACACAAGATTGCATTATATTTCACAGGTGTTGCTGTTATTGTGTTCGACCTCTGTGGGTACGTGACACTGTGATTTGCAGCAGGTATTACACAGTGTGAAAGCATTACTGCGAAATGCATGCGACAGATGTAGCTGACGAATGGTTAATGTGGGAAATGATCAAAGTGTGACAGAACGGGCACAGGTCCCATTCACAGAATGCCCACCGGGAACCAGGAGCAGGAGGGCTAATATGTGACAGTGAGAGGTGCGCTGATTGGGTTTGATTGAGCTGTGAAGCATCAAAAGACTTATGACTGACTGACACGTTCACACAAGGATGCTTAAGGAGGACTTTTACTTTTATAGAAGCAGGAGGACAAGTGGTGTTCTTTTTTCAGTTTCCTTTGACCTCAGAATTAATATACTATTTGAGAATCTGAAATGGGTCTAAAATTTGTTTTATCACCTTCATTGTATTTATAAAAACGTATATTCTTACATAATATATTTAAAGGACGATCTCTCTCTGAGTTTTCCAGTCAAGCAGGTAACTGTCAAAGTGTAATATAATCAAACCACAGACTGTAGACAGAACGGGACAAAGCCATGCATCATCAGTAGTTTGATTATCAAAGACGGCTTGGTGACATTAAGACCAATCTATAGATGCTGCCATACTGTTCACACGCTCTCAACAAAACTTCAGATCAACCTACCCTCACACACTTCGGCTGATTTAAGGCTGGACTTAAAGTTACCTGACTAATAGGGCTTCAAAGGGTTGGAACATTTCCAGAAACTTTTCATGGGAGGTTAAGCTATGGAATTTGGATGTACCATATTACAAATGGGAAACTTTCCATGGGAATTTAAGGGGAATTTGTACTCTTATTATGTCAAAACAAATATAAACATTATGTTTCGTGAAAGGCAGGTATCCATGAAAAAGTACAATTAAAAAGCATTACATATAAACAGATTTATTTGTAAATAGAATGTACCAAGGTTTATTTATTTTATTGAACAATCAGTTTTATCTTTACTGTATGTAGTTCACAGACAATGTGTGGCTTCATTAAGGTTGGCCCAGAAATGTATCCTCACTAGCCCAGGGTTAAATAATCGTCTGTGTTCATGATGGAGGAATGCACAGTGCATCTAGGGGGCGTAACTTCAGTGCCCCTGTAGTAAGCAGTGTGCATGTTTGTGAGGAATAGCATAAACATCCTCGAGTATACTTGCATGAAATGTTGTTTCAGTCAAGATTGTGCTGAATTATTTTTCCCCAACTATATTTACAATCCCTGTTAAGGGCCAACCCTTCAAATTTTGAATTCCAGGATTATTCCCTTTTATTCGTGTTGATTTCTGTTGATTTCAAAAGAGAGTTTCTAACTTTGAAAAATCACCAGAATTTGCAACCCTACTGACCAGTGAAGAAACACTATCCATTAAAACAAGGACACTGGCTTTCAGAGACAGGATGTCCTTGATGAAATATACTTAACAAGATGAAATTAAATAAAATTTGGCCTGATTTAAAAAAAATCTCCCCTATCTATTGAGATAGTTTAGAAATTGAGGCTGAAGCATTTGTTGCACCAGGCTGTAAACATGTTTATTTAGGCTGTGAAAATGTTCAGTACTCTGTGCACAGACAGACTACTTCCTGCAGCCAGCCTCAAGTGGACACAAGAAGAACTGCAATTTTTAGTTCTGACTTCTATTTTCAGCCCTGGAGGTTGCCACTTGTTTAAACACACACATTTATTTTGCTCTAATCCGGCTATACCAACACCCCACAAATACTTAAGTAATAAATAGGTCAGTTTGAGGCTTGTCTTCAGCATGCTGTTCAGTCCTCATTAGGAGTTAATCAGTATTCATATGCATTAAATTGTTTCTGTTAAACCAGATGAGTCACCGACTGAACCCCCAAACAATGCAGGCTGTGTACTAATTGACTCCATTGGTCTTTCTCTTTCGGTTATGGCAGCATTTGCCTAAAAATATAACTGAAGATTTATGCTCTCCCAAGCCTTTATCTCTCCTTGAAGTCATGGAAAAACAATAATTTTAAAACATGTAGTATCAGAAGTTTAAAGTACTAAAATTCTTGACATTCTTACTGCCTTATGTCCAAACATCCTAACTTGCTATTCACACAACAACAATTTTCTCTCACTGTTCCTCTTTGATGCAGGAGTCAGCCACTTTCTAGTATCATCCTGCTCCTGATTTCCTGCCATGTCCACATCCCAGCCTGCTCAGCTCTCGCTCTCCTGGAGGGGCTGCGTGGGAGTGATAGACGGTTAGCAGTGACATCCTAAATCAGCCGTATAGACTGATCAAAGTGTGCCATTGTTGGACTGAAATTGGACTTGGGCTGGCTGCGGCGAGCTCAATACGAGGCAAGTTTCTGTCCTGTCTGCTCTCATTTCTAGCTCAGCATTGTGAATGATTCATCACAGGGAGTGTGGAAATGACAGAGGAAAAGTTCAAATAGAGAGTGACAAATTCTTGGTTGAGATGTCTCCACCGGAGGGGGCGAGAGGTGTTGTTATTCAAATGTACATCTTAAGTCTTTGAAAACTCTGTTATGGCTGCCTCTGTTCTGAGAAGATTTCCCACTTTTTGCTTCAGCTTTCTTCTCTCGTCTCTCTACGAATTGGCTGATTTTTATTTTTCACAGCCCTGAAATGGAGTGAATCTAACACTACTCCAATATAACAGCATGCAGTCACTTGTATTAACCACATATGAAGCAGAAAAGACCACTTTTTTCGTGCAAAGCAGACTGCATTTGAATCTTCACTGTCCTCTGTGTTTTTTCTAACGACTGAAGATACGAGATACTCTCTGAATGGCATCCAAGGCTATCTTTATTCAAAGACACTGTTGCTATGTAGGACTGTTGCCATGGAGGAGTCTCTCGCCCTCTCATTGAGAAAGATGGCTGCAGCTCCGCCACAAGGAGGAGCCCTTTCTCTCTCTTTCTCTTTCCTTCTTTCCAAGGACACCCTGGGGGAGTCAGCAGGGGGGCTCCTTCATGATGATAAAAATAAAACACTGAGTCAGTCAGGATGCGAATGACAGAAAGTTCAAGAAGTGGCCAAAGACTGCGGTAATGCAGCTGATGTTTACAGAGGCATCTAACAGGTGAATAATAATGGACTTTCTCATCCCTCTCCTCATGCACTTTACCTCCTGACTTCTCGCTCTGAGTTTTTAGTCATAGCTATGAATTAAACATTGTGGAGCCTTGAAGCATTCATTATGGCCTCAGCTTTTTTGCTCATCACTAGGGCTGGGAAATATCGACCAAAAATGTTAAATTATTATCTATTAGCTGAATATATAGCTGAATATATACCTGCATATACTAGCAGGTATGCCCTCTGATGGCTCTTCTCAGCAGGTTTATGGTCAACTGGTTTCTCAAACATGACAACTTTACTGGACTCCATTGGCCTCCACAGTCATCAGATCTCAATCAAGCTCTGCATTTTTTGGATGTGGCGCAATAGCGTGTTTTCTTCATGGATATTCAGCGGACAAACCCTCAGCATCTGTGTGATCTTGCCATGTCTATATGGTTTCAGCACCTTGTTGAATTGGTGCCTTGAAGATTTACAGCTTATCTGATGCAAAAGGTGGTCCACCCTGGTACAAGCAAGATGAACCTAAGAAAGTGGACGTTGAGTTTATTATCTAAAGTACATTATATTAACAGTATTTCTCACCCCATGTCTCATTTTCAAGTCTTTTAATATAACCTCAATTCTGAATACATTACCCAGCCCTTTTTGGGCAGATGCTTAACTGCTCTTGACTTCTGTATTCTTTCTGCTTCAGTGTAAGCTTGTGTAAGAGAAAGGCAAGAAGCTGAAATACAGCAGAAAAATCCTTCACCTCAGTTGTAAAAGAACAAATGGTTTGGCTAACAGCCTGTCCTGTCAAACAGTGTTAACATCCTGGACATTTGTTGCTTTTCTTCCTATTAATTTTTACTAAGAGTGTAATGATTAATAAGACTGACAATGTTGGATTTTGCAAGACAGAGTAACTGTTAATTTCAGTTTCTGCATGGACAGACATTTTTAAGAGAATTCTGACTTTATGTCCTGTTTTTATTATCACATTAGAAGAGCAGTTTATTAGTGAATGGCTTTAGGGGCTGCTTCTGAGGTTCCCACCGAGTATGAGGTGATGCTTGTTTTCTTTATTGTTGCCGTTTTATTCTTCCTGCTGTGTCAGTTTTTATTAGAGAATTCATAAATCCCCTTATAATTATGAGGATCATCTACTTACCCTACACATTTTCCATGTCCTGATTTTACCACTGTGTGTTTTACTCATACAGTTTTTAAGCAGAACAACTGGGTGACTGAGCTTGTAGCTTCATAAAGTTACAAAGTATGGAGACAGAGCTCTGCGAATGACCTGCAATAAATTCCAACTACAGGAAGATTATGGGCTTTTGAGACACAGTGGAAATGTATCCTCAAACACAGAGGTTATCATTTAGAATTGTTGCTTCGGATTTGAAGAAGAAGAAATAAGAAGAGCTCTGAGTGCACAGACCTCTGCCAAGGCATTTCCAACACTGATGGGGGAGAAAAGATACTGGATTTACATCTGGATCAACCTGACACGCCAGATAGACCACTGAAGATATTTTTACCAGTCTCTCTGGGAAAGAGCCCATGGAAAGTGTTTGGAAATCCTACAAGTGATTTGATGATCATTTTGTCAATGACATTCTTTATGGGCTGATCAGATAATGTAGCGATAATGTAGTTCCTTGTTAAAGTACAGAACATAAGCCACCACTTCATAAACTAACTCCCTAAAACGTCAGAAGTGGAGAAAAATATATATCTTCTATTGAGAATAATGAAGAAATGTCGTCAACATCAGGTGAAGCTGCTACTGAAGCTGTCAGCATCTATGCTAATCACTATACAAGCAGTCTTCCTGCTGTTGTCTCACTTGTAGCTCCCACATCTTCCTGCTCCATAGGATGTTGATTGAGTTTGGCAAAATACATCCACCTGATTACAGACTTTGAATCAGGCGGATCCAACTGCACTGCAAGGTTACATCTGGATCTGAATCAGAGTGAAGGACCTCACCTCCTTATAGCACGTTCAACAAAAAAAAAAAATCCTTTCCATATTAAATAAGTAGTTTCATTGACAATCTACCAGCAGAACAACTTTCAATGGGAAGAATAGTTTGCATTTTATTTTCACAGTGAACCATATTTCTTAGCTTTCGGAACTGAATAGCTTTGTGAGCAGGTCAAGAAAATCTACATACGCTTTTATGGCACCAGCTTACAAATCAGACTTCAGCTTAAAAGAACCTTGACAAACAAAAGAGGACCCTGTTGCAGCTGGAGGCCAAACAAAAACTAATAGAAAGTTAATGTACCATTAGATTAGGCGTCTACTTCAGGAGATGAAAATGCTTCATATTGTTCCTTCAATTAAGCACCTTAAGTCAAACATTTTTTACTTCAAGCACATTTTTTAAGATAATAAAAACTTTTTGAGTCCCTAACAAGCTTTCATCAAAATGTTACAGAGACAATCCAGGTGGTAGTGTGTTTCCCCATGAACATGGTTGTTGCTTTTGTTGCAAATTAGCAGTGTGGAGAAGATATTTTAAGGATGTGTTCTTGGCAGAGGTGGATTTTGATTCCACTGGGCATTAGAAGTTAGTGAATAAAATCATAATTGACATGCAAGCTTGAAATGCTGCATTTCCCTTTTACCATATTTTTTTTTTTGTATTCCCTAAATGCAGCTCACCATCTTTAAATGTAAAAACCTTCAGTTCCTCCTACAGGAGAAGACAGAGGGCACAGTATAATAAGGCAGGTGTTTTGAGTCTTGCAGCTCTGGTCTGCAAACCCCACTGAGACATCCTGCTGTTGCACTTTGGCTCTGCTGCTGTGCTCAAAGATCAGACCTCTGTGGATGTGCTCAGCCTCCCGGAGCGCCTACCTGCAGCTGCTGCTCTGACGGAGACTAGAGCCGAGCCGTGCCGTGCCAGCTGCTGGGAATGCTGCTGCACCCTTCTGGAGTGAAACCAGCATCATCAAGGCAGCGCTCCCCTCTCATACTGTCCATGTGGAATAACTAGAAATTGTCCACACCTGATTTGCTGTAGCACTGCTTCCAATCCCAGCAACAACCAGCCAGCCATTGAGAATATCCTCAGCCAGGCGAGGACATGCTGTCTCAAACAATTCCCCATTGTTAGCTGCTTTTGTTCTCAGAAAATGAAGCTCTAAATTTTATAACTTTTGAGGCTTATTTGGTGTTTTTTGGTCAATTTTCATCACCATTTGTGTGTTTTTTGTTAGATTTTTGCTGCATTGTCCCCATATAACACTGCTGGAGTTCCTATTTAACCCTGATGTTAGGGTGTTTTGAATTCTACAGCTGTGTGCTAATGCTCTTTTTAAGGACACCACCCTCCAATGCTTCACTAACAGCGACAAAGAGATAAGCCCTGATTAGACCTGTGAAACCCCTCCACCATTAGTTTTCTTCTGATAATGCATGATTCCCAAACAGAGAGCAAAAAGAGCCACCCGCTATGCTTGTTTTAGTCCCTGTCTCTATTTGTCTTCCAGTGTGAGACCTCTTTTCTCCTCTTCTTTTTCTTTCATGGTCATTACACAGTTGCTACTTGTGCTTTTTACCCCCAACAAGTTCCCCCCGCCCTTCACTCAATTGTTCCCATCTCCCTCCTCTGTCACTCTGCAACTCATCTAACCTTTCAAGAGTTTTCTCACTTCGGCCCACTACAAGGGTCATCAACTCGCTCCCTTTGTTTCCTGGCAGACATCACTCAGTGATGACCCAGAGGGAAAAAGGCAACTGCTGATACCTCACTCATGCACAAAAGCCCAGAAAGTCACACAGACTTTTCTTGAAACAGCAAGAAGAGTCAAAGCTTCCAGCATGGGTCCTTATATGTGGGGGTGTGCTGCAACAGCAGGGAGTAAAATAATGAGAAAATACAATGTTGTATGTGAGGCAGTACTGACTGTCAAAACTGAGTCAAAATGTGACTAATGCTGGAGTTGGACTGCGCTGTTTAAACACCTTAATAGCCCGATCTAACAGTTACAGAAACTCAGGTCTCAGATCATGTAGTGTATCATAGTGATTGACAAAATGACTGCATCAAGGATCCCTCTCTTAACAAAGAGTTTAGCATGTTTTGTTATTTGACCTCAATAAGATAAGATATAAGGTAAGATATACCTTTATTAGTCCCACAGGGGGAAATTCCAATAAGGTAACATAAATTACCAGAATACCTGAGCACTGTAAAGTACTCTTCACTGAGAAAACTCCTGACAAGGAACAGACTCAGTGACCACAAATTAGGCATGAGATATGGGCTGCTGAGGCACAGGCCGTTTATGAAACAGCACACTATGTTAGCAGGACATGCTAATATTTCCAAAATGTATTATGTATCATCCAGTAAGAAAAATTGAAATTTCTAGCATTGAGTACAATTTCAGTAAAAAAAAACCCCAACTATATTTGTTGTGTAATAAGCTGTATCAAGGTACTTATCCCAACTATGTTCGTTAAGGTTTTCAGTAGTTCAGGACTTGAGTTCCCACCTGAGCTCCATTTGTTAAATGTAGTACGTCCCCGCTTGCTCTTACCCACTTACACAACCCACTGTTTCTCTCTCACTCTCTTTCCACTATCAAGTAAATGCTTTGAATACCCCAAAGTTATATTTCAAAATTATTTCTAAGTTCCTTGAACACAAGAAAATTTGTCTTACTTTGTAAGTAGTTTAGTCACAGCTTAGAATCATGAGTTGGATCCAAAACTCAAAAATCCAGTGCCAACGGATTTCCTGAATTTTTTCTGTTTCCTTTTTAAATTTAAAGTAGGTGAACATTTGCCAAATCTACAGTATGCTGAATTATCTGGATGTCATACTGTTTTGGGAAAAAATAGCAATATGCATTTGACCAGTCTACCTCACAAACTGTTACTGGCAGTACAAAGTCACAAAGGGTTGAGATTTAAATAGCAGCCAGCCTTGGTTATATTAGCTTTAGCACTGATTCTATTACATTTATAGAACTAGAAAAGCACTCGGAGAGCGCAGACCTCCGCCAGCACCACAGTCCTCTCCCATATTGTAATTTTCAGCATAAATATTAGTCCTACCTTTATTTAATCTCAATATTAAGAATCCTTGACCATGAAAACATACCATTCGCAGCTAGATTCATCATCATATCTATTTTAGTTCGGTAGTTATTCACGAAAATCACATTTTTTTGTCATGGCAGATCCAGACGGTGATCCGGATCAACACCAAAATTGAATGAGTTCTTCCTTTTCCCATGCTGAACATTTCCTGAAAATTTCATCAAAATCCATCCATAACTTTTTGAGTTATTTTGTTCACAGACAGATCGACGGACGGACAGACAGACAAACAAACTCTCCCAAAAACATAACCTCCTTGGCGGAGGTAACAAATCAAACAACATACAGTATATGTACAATTTACAAGCCATTATATGTACTTAACATACAGTATTTCTTGTGTGCTCAGTGGTGAAAATCATGTAAATCCAGTTGAATCTATCCTTAGACAATATTAGTACATTAAAAGACATTAATTTATTGATGCTAGTTGTTAGCGACCATTTCCTTTTTCTATGACCAAAAAAGAGAAATCTGCTAAATCATTGGATTGGGCGGGGAAAGCATATACAGTAGCTTTGACTGAGTGATAAAGCATAGTTTAACATCTAATTTTTGTAGAAGTAGCACCTATGATTCAAGAAGACGAAGGAGAAGCAGTTTAGCCTAACAAGATAAAACAAAAGTGAGAAGTTCTGTTCTCTTTATATCCTACTGGTGTTCAGTGTTTAGGAAAGGCTAAGGGTAAGATAGTTGGCATTATGCTTTCTTGCCTTTATTTGAGTGTTTGTGAAGTCAGATCTAGAATCTCTGGTTTCCGACATTTATCGGAAAGTTCTTGTAAATATTGTCTTGCTTTGGTAGCAGTGCAAAACATAGCACATTGATTTTATTTAGCCTTGCCCCCCTTCATAGCATTGGCCCCACAAGGACACTGGCCTCACTTTGGGAACCGCTGTTATTTTGTGGGAACTTTGGCTATCTTGATTGATAAGGTTGAGGGTGTGAGAGTGGAGTTACAGAGTCAAATTGATCAGTTTATCAGGGGTTTGAAGTGTGAGGCTGATCTGGTTCAGGATGCCTGGGGCTCTCTAGAAAATCTCCATGATGAATGATATCTATTTTTATTTGTTGTTTTCATTAGTTTAAGAAAATAAACAACCATTAACCATGGCAGAATGATGTAGCAGGAGATGAAAAGAAGTCAGTTAAGTTTAGAGCAAATCTAAATCTGACTCACTGAAGAAAAATTATAGAGGTTATAAATTTCATGTCCTCACAAAAGCAAATAAAGCTTACAGAAAAGTATCTTAAAGCCGTTTGAAACAGCTGTTTGTGATAACCAGCTGTTGTTTACTTGTCATTCCAGTCGCTGTATTTCATTGCACCCATGAATCATTAGAAGTCCCAAAGTTTTACTTGAGTTAAGTATATAATAAAGAAAGACACTGGCAGCAGTTCCTCTGAAAACTGAACACTAAGATTGACCATTGAAGGAGGATTGTCTCAGTTCTTTCTGGAACACTTTGTCAGGAAAAAAAACACCAGAGCAGTTGTCTGAATTAGCTTTATTTGCATTTATTTACACTTTTTTTATTTGGCTGTATGGCTCTGACGAGGGCTCCCCTTGTCTTTCTGCATGGTGATAGAGGAAATCCTAAACAGCGCACATTCCCAGCCTCCTTGCAGGCCATAAGGAAAGCATGAGGCAGAGTGAGAAGCAAGAAAATTCCCCCAGAGCAAGCAACAAGCATCTGACATCGATTAAGTCAGAGAATAGCATAAAGGAGACGCTGGGGTAGAGGAGGGTTGCAGTGCAGGTTGTAGCTGGAGCGGTGAAGAGTAGGTAGGCTGGAGCAGCTAAAGTTTCGCAGTCTGAGTTAATTTAGACGATGCCAGCTAAGAGGCAAGTGGCTGTCCGCATTGGTGGGCTAGCTTTGAATCAGCTGTTAAATAATAATGTAATGCTGAATTGTTACCGATCTTGACTTCATGTTCTGCCAGAACTAATTCAGCGCCCCATCTTGTGATATTCTTCTAAAATTTTGTTTTGACATGCACTTTTACTTTCCATCCTCCTTACAATTTTATCCCATGGTCAAATATGGTGAATAAAGTTGTAAATCTAATTAATATTCTTCAAAATGATTGCTTAATAAATATGGAAGTGACAAATACTTTAATGATGCAACAACCATTGTTGAAAATGCATAGAGATGTGAGCCCTTATTGAACCCTGTGAATTTTGAAGTGGGTTTTCTGCATCAACATTGTCAGGCTCTTGGTTCTCCTGATACTTAGTGCTGTGCTGTGTTCACAGTTGCTTCTGCATGTTATTGTGTTTTTCTGGGCTTGGTTGAAATCAAAAAGCCTCAGAAACTGTTCACAGTTTGGATACTGCCTTCTCAGTTTTCCATTCCATTACAGTATAGACCATATTAGTACCTGTTTTAGGTAGGCAGGACTGTCAGCGTTGCTTTGCAAAAGTACAGTGGCATCCACAGATAAACAACAAAAGAAACAGAGGTGATAGAGCTGCCAGCCCCTTTCTGGCTCTCACAGTTAGCAGATGAATTCTGTTTCAAAGATGGATGAAAGCAGCAAAACAGCGTGCAATTTAAGCAGAGGAGAGTTTCAGAAGTCTTTCAACATTATGGATCCAACAACAAGGAGCATTTCATTTCTGCATCAGTACCCCAACTTGTGGTAATAATCTGACCATTCAAAGTCAGCAGTGTCTCCACATCATCTTAAGTCTCTGCTGAGCTTGTTTGGAGCACCACTGCAGGTAATACAAAAAACTATGGCCTGTCCTCGATACCATCCCTAACAGAAAACTATAACTACTGGGCAAATACCATTTGGTGGAAAAGCCCCATTAGACCCATTTCTGGCTCCTGTCCACTATGATAACTTTCAGTGTGTGCTATGGTTTATGCAAACTGCTTTTGCAAATGCATAAAAATAAGTGTTTTGCAAAGCTCCTGAAACTCTGTGAAAGGAATTTTAAAGGGTATATTTTTACATAAAACATCTGGTAGTGCAACCACAAACTACTTGAAAACAATTCTTAACTGAAGCTGGTTTTCACTTCCCATTCCTGTAATAAGATGATATTGTTTTCATTATCTCTTGTATTTTGAATTTTATTTTGTTAAAATCCACTATAATTAATTTTTAGCAGCAACCATCTTGTCCTCCCACAGGCCCATGAAAATCTTCATCCACTTTCTTTTCCTGAAGCAGAGCAGCCAAGCTCAGCTGTCCTTATCTCTGTTCAGACATGGCAGCTCATAGATTATGTATGGCTGCTGCGGTATGGAGCCGTGTCCTCCCACAGATCACGAGGAGGCCGAGAACTCAAAAAACACATACTGAGAACCTGTAATATACATGGACCACAGTCATTATTTAAGCCCCTGGATATCTATGATAGGTACCTGCAGCCATCACACCTACTGCTGCTGTGCATTGTGGGGAGCATTACAGAGGCTGGCAAACCTGTATTTAGTGCCATTTATGGAGCTAAAAAGTGTCCTAAAGGAAAATGATGTGGGGAACTTTGACAGGTATGCATTAAAGCTCATAAAAGTCAGATGATGTTGCTATTAGCTCTTGCCATTTGAATATTTCAGAAGGAAGCAAGTGCTACTGTGAAAGATCATACAAAAACTTGGCCTAGGCTTACACTTACAAGTTTTCTTGGATTAAGTCAGTATAGTCATAATACTAGTGTCTGGATTTGGTAAATATTGGTAATATAATTGGACAATACTAAAAACCTGCATTGAGGCATTTTTTTCAGTTTCTCTTTGTTTTCCTGATATGAGGTATGACTGAGTCACTTCATTTGTTCATTGAAGTGGGAACTCTCTGTTAAATTGTTCTGCTTGAAAATGAAGCATTTGGAAATGAAAATCATGCTTTGGATGGAAATACAAGCGTTTTACTCATTTTACAACCATTTTCAGTCTATTTTCATTTCATTTCCTAATTGTTATTCTTGCCAATAAAATAAATAATATAGACTAAGTTGTGATGTGAATATTTTCTTTGCTCACTTTGTGCCCCTTCAGCTTTGTTTTCTACAGTTGTCTGGTTTGGTTCAGTACAGTTTGAGATGGTTTGTTTACATTTCCACTGTGCAGCTGTACCGTCATTTCAAGAGGGGGACGTGAACAGGAAGAGAGGGTCGTGCCAGCTACGTGATTACATGACATCACTGCAGTGCACCTAAGTGAAGCGGGCTGAAGTAGAGCACGATTGCAAACAAAGAGCAGTAATGTTGGACTGCCAGCACTTGAGCACTCTGCGGAGCATTGTTTAGCGGATGATGACTTCACAGCAACATCAGTGAACAAATGATTCCAAATCCATGGCTTATTTAAAATTGGCACAGTATTTTTTTTTTCGTTTTAGCTGCTGTCTAAAGCCCATTTGGGTAGGTCTGATGTGCTCGGCACCCCTTCTGGGGGATGCCAAAAACCGGAATGGCACAGGTTGTGTTTTTGAGTACCTTTTCTCATTACCTGACAGTGGAAACACCTGCAACTGCACACTACACCAGGCTAAACAGAGCAGGACTGCTTGGTGGAAACGCAGCTGTACCCTGTTCCCGTGTTGTTATGGCCACTTCTAGCAGGATGACGCACCATGTCATGAAGCTCAAATCAGCTCAAACTGGTTTCTTGAACATGACAATGATTTCACTGTACTCCAGTGGCCTCCACAGTCACCAGATCTCAATCATATAGAGCACCTTTTTGATATAACGAAACAAGAGGCTACACAATGCAGCCAACAACTCTGCAACAGCTGTGTGATGCTGTCATGCCAGTGGCAGTATTTTTTAATTAAAGATCCAAGGGGGTTTAATTCACTGCAAAACTATGTGCAGAAAGATCATATATATGTTTTTTAATCTTGAGACATTGTTTAGAGTTGAGTGACTGCTACTGACCAATCAACGAGGCCCCATGTCTAGTAAAATGATAATAATAAAAAAGTAGGGCTGTCACTTTAGTGCATTAATTAGATTAATTAATTGCAACACAAATTAATGCGTGATAAAAATTAATCGCAGGATTAAATATAGCACATGAACATTTTGACACTGTACAGTTGAAGGACCCATACATGGCAGTGGCACGTCACTTCACACATGCGTCACTAGTCAAACCAAACAAAGCCCAGGTGACAACAGGACTGGCCTATTTAAGACTCCGCTTTATTTTATTTTTGAATTAATTTGTATTTGTACTGCATTCTTTAATAATGCACCAGGCCTAATTGGTTTGCTGGATGTCCTCGACCTTTTTCTTTTTTTCAAATTTTATTTATGAAACACACTTAAAGTGTAATTTGAGTTGCCTGATTGAGCTTAGAATTTTCTGGACAAGATGCCCTGACTTAGGTTTTATTCAGTCACCAATAAAAATGTAGATATACAATCTTCTCTTTTTAGTGTATTCATTTGATTAATCATCCACTACAATTTTGTAATGTCCAAGAATTCAAATTCTTTATGTGAGGACTTTAAGCAGATATGAGATTAAAATGTGATTAATTAAATTAATTTATTACAAGTCCTGTAATTAAGTAGATTCATTTTTTTTAATCGCCTGACAGCACTAAAAAAAAGATAATAAATCACAGCAATTTGCCCCTTTGAAAATAAAGATGATTTTAATGTTGTTCTCTTGGACACTGAAGTTGCCCACCTCTGGCATATACTGTATAGTGTAAACTCATGATGAGAAGCAGTGTAAAGCTGCGTTCACACCGCAAGCGACCCAGCTACCAAAATCCCGTCGTCCACTGACGTAGAGTTGCACGTCCATAAATACCTCATTTTGGTCACCGTTGCCGTCGGCCATCGCTCGGTGATGTCACGTCCACTTGAGTTTCACTGTGATCATATGATATATCATATAATAGGATGTATATGTGGACATTATTCCAACTGAATCCTTTTCACTCACTTATCAACCACATAACACTGTAGCTGATGCCCTGCAGCAGCGTTATCGGTGAGTTTTCTGAGGTCCATCTAGGCGGAACTGATGTCCTCACTGACTGTTTCCTGCGTGGAAATAAATTTTTCCTCTGTAGTACGGATGAAAAACTGTCTGTCACAGGCGCCGTCACACATGCACACACCGCTGATTGGCTGTTGCCGCACAACCACACACAACATCATCTGAAAAGATCAACTTTTTTTTACTTTGACATTGCGCGACAAGCTATGTGGTAGTGTGAAAAGCAGCTATCGCATCGCGGGAGGGTTAGCCCTGCCCCATCGCGGCTGTACATTGACTTTGCATGGAGAGTGATGGTCAAGGTAGTACAAGTAGCGTGCGGTGTGAACGCAGCATAAGGGTTTGATCCAACAAAAAATGTTAAGGCATTTAAATGCCACACTTATTGAAGGCAGTAAATATCACGGTGATATTAAACAATCTTATTGTACATTGCATTTTGACCTCATATAGAGCAGGCATAACTCTCACAGATAAATTTTACCTCCATTGCTTAACAAATCCATCTGTGTGGCAGGCTCTATTGTCCATTTATGGGTGCTGAGTGGACTCCGCCTCTTCTCATTATGCCGTTTCCCTCCAACACAGGCCGTATAGAAAGAGGAGGCTTGTTATCCAAAGTGAGGGGCCCCACATCTCTGTAGGTGGGGATAAGACCGCCCTCATCAGGAGCTTAAATCACTTTGGTTAACAGACTTGCTGTGTATGTGTAGGACCACCAGTGTTCATAGTCGCCACCACCCAAAAAGAACTCAGACCAACCCCTCCCCAATATTAGTCCACTAAGTGTAATCTCCCTTTCTCACATTTTGTCTCTTTCTGCAAAAAAGTGAGTTTGAAGTAAAAGCAAATGAAAAGGTAACACAGAGAGATGAAGGCAGAGATAAACATCAGTGAGGGAATGAACTTAAAAGATGAGAGTGAAAGGGAATAAGAGATGGTCTGAAGCAGAGTGGGTGCCAAGGGGTGAGGACCCCCTATTCAGTACGTGCCACCAAGTGGTTTGTTCCCACAGAAAAACACAGGCACAACCAGGAGCACCATGAGGCAGAGGACAGGGGGCTTTCTAACAATGAAAGGAAAATGTCCTTCAGAACTCAAGAGCTTCCAATTTTTGCCTCATTTTCTTATCTGCCACCTTTTTTATTTCTCTTGCAAGCTTTTGTTTGAGTTACCAGGAGAGTAAAACTGCTCTTACATGAAACCACTTGTACAGACTTTTATATTGTACAAAAACACAGAAAATACATCCCGTTGCATACAACAATGACTTTGACTAAGCTGTTCTGCGAAGATTTTGTGTTTGATTTTCTGCCACTGCAATCTTTGTTTTGTAGAGAAAAATGCTTCTTGTTTTGTTGTTAGATCTGGTGGTTTAGGTCTCAAAAGGTAAACAACACAAATAGTAGCATGACATGCCTCAGGTCTCTTCACTTAAATTGCATGTCATATTTCCTATGTGCACCTTGCAGTCACATTGAGAAACAATGGGCCTCATGCAAGAACATTTTTGTATTCTCATCCTAAAATTTTCTTACCTTTTTTCTATATGTTCTATCTTTAGAAAAGTGTCTAAATGACCAGCGGAAACATGATGAATGTACTTGAGCACGCATGCACGAGGATAGCATATTTGCATAAGTAACACCCCAAGAATACCATATAAGGATACACACCACAAAACAGGAGTGTTCATTCATAAAGATGGCGCCAAACACACGCTCTCTTCCAAGTGCCTGGCTACCAAAAGAAGAAGCTCAGCCATGAAGCAGCTGGTTACTCTCTCATTTAACGTTTTATATAGGCCAGTCTAATAAACCTTCAATTAATAGATTTTAATGTATTCTCTGGTTTGAGATCCTCAGATTTATTTTGTCTTATGCTATATTTTATTAAAAATGCTTCAAATTATTTAAATGTATAATCAGTATGTAAGGAATTTGATTTGAAAATAGCAGGCTAATTGTTGTGATTTTTAAGACAAGTCTGGACCACTCGTAATTTGTGTTCATACTTGAAAGAAAATTCTAAATACAAAAAAAATGCTGAATGTGACAAATTCTCCTAAATCATTCGTACACAACAAAAGGTTCTTGCATGAGGCCCAATGTGTTGTTCAACACCAGTTTTTTTCATCAAGTCACTGTTACTTGTTACTTGCATGTAAGCTGGACCTGCCTGATTCCATGTCTGTAATTAGGCACACCCGTGTTTGCAAGCTCCAGTTAACAATGGTTGTGAGCGGCCCAAAGTGGCACGGCCCAATCAGTGTCCTTTACAGCAGGAAGAGGTGGGAGCTAAAATGGCAGGAATTGACTGCCAGGAGATTAGCATAGATGCTAAAAGCTTCACTTGTTTTATCAGATCTAGGCCACAAATTTTTATCATAAATGAAAAACAAACAAAAACAGAAATAAATTAATAAAAATATAAATGCTGAAATAAAAAAAAAAAAAAGTAATTATATTGTCACTCCACTTGAGACATACAGCATTTTGATGAGAGCTTATACAACCCAGTGGCCTATGTTTTGTATTTTACACCACTTTCCCCCTTATGGGTGTGATTGACGGAGCAATCATCCAATCACCTGCTTGGTATGCTTTGAAAGGTTCTGCCCATTCCCCAACACTTTGCATGGACTGTTGCCCTGATGGACTAGTGGAATATATTGAACAGTCAATCTGTGTCATGTTATTTATTGGTATTCCTGAAATGGAAAGTGTTACGCATTCATTTAGTTGAATCTCCATTTTTCCATCAATCACAACAGCTGTTTTTACGGGTTTTATTAAAAAGGTGCATAAACACAAAATATAAATGCTAAATAGCTTGAAATCAGTAATGTAGTCTTAATGAGATGGATGGATGGTTACTGAGCAGGACTCAGGATGAAGCAGTATGTCTGTTTATCTCAGTTCACAGTCTATACAAAGTAAAAATCTATTAATACTAAATGAAGTATTTAGATTAATTGATAGTTATTAGGGTGACATAAAGTATATAAACCCAGTGTTAGTATTAACGGCATTTGAAGGATAAAAAAGATTTTTAAGTACGCAGGAAGACGCTCTTAGTTACAGTCTCTTGGAGTTTGTTGTCCTCAGATTTCCTCTCTGTCGAGGTATTGAGCTGGCGCAGAGCTGCAATTTCACAAAAATCATTTTTGGACTCACTGGCTCCAAATATCCATTCTCGGGCTGTTACACACTGTTCAAAAACTCCACGGGACACTGGACTGTCACATCACGTAGCTCCCCACACCCCCAATCCTGTCTGCAGTCTTCCAAATGCTGTCTGTGCTGTTGTTCAGTAGATACCAGATATCATATATCAGAGTAAAATAAAAACAGCAGGGCACTGACCCTCACTCATGCTCACTGAAAGTCTTCTGGATTTGGTACTGAATGATAAATGTCCTGGATGAGCTCTTATCAAAAACTGAAAACAGGGTGTCTTGTTGTTTCTGATGCTGATCACAAGTTAGAGATCTTTGTTTGTATTTTTTTAAACAGAATCCTTAATTTGTCAAGGAAATCCTCGTTGAGATTCAGACACTCAGTTACAAGAATGTCCTGGCCAAAAATGAACAAGATACAGGAACAGAAATTAAAAATAAAAATGTTATGTTGTTTTGAGTTGGGAGGGATGTTAAGGAAATGCTAGAAACAAAAAAAAAGAAAATCTTATAATCTGGTTCTTTATACAGTACAGGCCAAAAGTTTGGACACACCTTCTCATTCAATGTGTTTTCTTTATTTTCATCACTATTTAAATTGTAAATTCTCACTGAATGTATCAAAACTATGAATGAACACATGTGGAATTATGTACTTAACTAAAAAGTGTGAAATAAAAGAAAACATGTCTTATATTCTAGTTTCTTCAAAGTATCCACCCTTTGCTCTGATTACTGCCTTGCAGACTTTTGTCATTCTCTTTATGAGCTTCAGCAGGTAGCCACCTGAAACAATTTTCACTTCTCAGATGTGCCTTTCCAGGGTTAATCAATGGAATTTCTTGCCTTATTAATGGGGATGGGACCATCAGTTGTGTTGTTCAGAAGTCAGGCTGATGCCCAGCTGACAGCCCTATTAGACACTTTTAAAATTAATTTTATGGCAAAAACCAATCAGCTAAGTTAAGAGAAACAAGTGGCCATCATTACTTCAGTGAGAATCTACAATGTAATTAGCAGACAATTGGACTCGAGTCATAGGGACTCGGACTCGGGCGACTTGAGCCGCTAATGAGACGATTGTAACTCGACTCGGACTCGGAAGCCGATGTCTTTAGACTCGACCTGACTTGAGACAACATGACTTGGAAAATTGCAGTCAGGCTTTTTATGAAGAGCCTGACAGGAGATATACGCCACTTTTCCTTTTGGTTCACTTTATTGATGCTCCATTCACAGTACACTTGTCCGACGTTTTGATAAGCAAAAAAGAGGGCACAACATCAAACTTTATCTGCCACCTGAGGTCACATGAGGCCAAGTAAGTAAAACATGCAAACGTTAGCAAGGTAGCTAGCGTTCCTGTCATAGGTCAATATGGCAGGAACGTTATGCTACGGCCACACCGGACGCGAATTGGCGAATTTTAATGCGCGTAAAGCCTGCAACGCGCCGCGCTTAACGCCCAAAGCTGGACGCTGGACATTTTGACAAGCTGTGGGACGACGCGCGTCCGCGCGCAGGTGCAGTAGAGAGCAGGAGCCGGTCGGACTCAGTGATGACCCGTGCAGGCAAATACAGCTGGAAACGAATATTTACAGAACTTACCTTCAAAACCTGTCTCCTCAGCGACTTTCACCCAAGCCTGCTCCTTTTGTTCCAGTCTCTGTAGAGGACACACGCCGAGTAGTTTAGCTCCGGATGATAGCAAACAGCGCAGATAAACCTCTCCTCCATCTTTGAGAGGGGGTTTGAGCAGGAGCAGGAGGCCGGGGCGTCACACATCATTAAATCAAACCTGTCTCCTCAGCGACTTTCACCCGAGCCTGCTTCCTTTTGTTCCGGTCTCTGTAGAGTATATACGCCGAATAGTATAGCTCCGAATGATAGCAAACAGTGCCGATAAACCCCTCCTCCATCTTTGAGAGGGGCTTGAGTGGGAGCAGGGGGCCGCGGAGCGTCACAAGTCATCAAATCAATGACGTCGGGGGGGAATGTCATCGCTGATTGGCTGCCGCGCCGCGAACTGGCGTCGAAAGTTCAATATTTTCAACTCGAGCGTCGAGGCATTTGGGGCGTCAAAAGGCCTCGACGCTCCAAACGCGCCACGCCGAACACGTCCAACGCTCCAGACGTGCGCGCCAAACGCGTCCAACGCGCCGCCCAGGGCGAATTTGCGTCAAGACGTGTGTTTGCATTGACTTTGTATGTAATCTCGACGCGCGTCCAGGCGAATTCGCATCCGGTGTGGCTGTACCATTAGCCTGACCTGTGGTCAATATGAAGCTAGCAAAGCTAACATTAGTAAAGAGAGTGTAGGTGTGTTGTGTGTGTGGGAAGATAAGGTTTCTCTCCTCAAGATAAAAATCTGAGTGCTTTTTGGGTGGACTGGGGAACAATGGTGAGGGACTCGACCCGTCATAACCTGTGACTCGACTCGACTTGACTTTACAAAGCCTGTGACTCGACTTGCCCACAACAGAAAAAACTTGGGACTTGCTTGAGACTTGGATCAAATGACTCGAGACTTGCTTGGGCAATTGTCTGGTACTTAGTGATAAAAAATAAAGAAACCACATTGAATGAGAAGGTGTGTCCAAACTTTTGGCCTGCACTGTACATGGATAATAAATGACTTAAAAGAGTCTGAATCCATAGCAATAAATAAAATATTTTTTTTAATTTTAAAACAGACTTTTTTTCTTTCCTCAACAGGATTACATTTTAACTCTCTAAAATGAGGTTGTGGTGCAATACCTATGTTTTTTTACAATTTGAAATGCAGTAAGGTCAGGAACAGACAAATCCATCCATTATCTATACCACAATTGCAGGGCCACAAAGAGACAGACAACCATTCACACTCACACTCATACCTAAAGGCAATTTGGAGTTACCAATTAACCTAATGAGCATGTTTTTGGTCTGTGGGAGGAAGTCTGAGTGCCTGGAGGGAACCCACACAGACTCGGGGACAGTTGCAGGGGAAGAATTCATGACCTGATTGTAGCTACTTAAAACCAAAAGATCACCGTCTTGATCTATTTTTGACTCCCATGACACTTCACCATGTGCAGTGCTGGCTAAACTGCTAAAATTTACAAAAATACAGCAGCCCATCTGCTCTGTGACTGATCTGTACATGTGGACAGTGCCTGGATAAGCACTGGGGCAAGGTGCTCATGGGAATTCACTCAACTTTCTGTACACAGTCAAGTATCGGCCTTGAGTGTCTGCTGGTGTTCTTTGAGACTGTAGAATTTTATAATGTGTTATATTTTTTAAGCCAAAAACCAAACGGTGAAGCCAAATTCGATAGGCAAAAAGGTGCTTTTCAACACAATAAACTCTTGTGTCCTGTTGCAGATTGAATTAGTTTGACCCTTTTTGCTGGCCATT
This sequence comes from Scarus forsteni, assembly GCA_036419115.1. NCBI lineage: Eukaryota > Metazoa > Chordata > Actinopteri > Labriformes > Labridae > Scarus > Scarus forsteni. Next base: position 13,961,359 of record JAZDUH010000098.1, on the reverse strand, counting down.
TAAGCCCATTGGCCCAGGATTGATTATAGCAGTGTGGGCTTGTGTGGGGAAAGGAGATTGAAGCATCTTAGACAGACTTTGAAAACAGCTGGATCAGGGATACTCAGTATATTAAAACTATAAGGTCTTTTGAACATTAGGGATTGAAAACATACCCTTGCAGCCATCAAAATAAAAACATGGGCCAAAGTTTGGGTGAGACTTTGGCTCTTTAGGTAAGAAGGAGGGCTGCATGGCCAACCCTGCTGTCTACGCCACACATGAAATATGCCATAAATGTGAATCATCTGCTTACCTTTATGTAAAACCATGCACATCACCATAAGTTTAATCTTTAAAAGGATTAGACAAAAATGCAGCCAATGAATAAGATGAAGAAATCCCTCATACAAAACTGCCCAGGACATTAGGCTGAGGGATTGATAAAATGTCTGTGCAGGATGTTAGAATAATGTAGTTACTCCAAGGCTACAAAGCTCACCTGAAATTCACCTCACTTTTGAATCACCCTTTCCACACACTGTTAGAGGTACAGACTTGCTCCTTAGCCTCTCCTCACCCATCACATTTGTTTTTAACTTCTTATGCTCTGTTTCTCTACATTTCCTGTGCAAATTAGGGCAGAAATTAAAAGAGCAAACGGAGTGTGAGGCTCTGTTTCCCATGGGATTTGGAGTTTATTTGGTGAACATATTAGATCATAGTTTTGAGCTTTTCAGCTTTTCCGACTGTAAAGACAAACTCGGTTAATGAAAGGTGTCTGCGCTTTTGGGTCTAAGTGTCTCATACAAGCTTTGAGTAGAGCAGTGTTAAGAGAGGGTTAACTGATTCATATTTCTTTTAAGATCAGCCAAATGTCTGACTGTGTGTAAATGTGTGTGTTGCTGTTGTGTCCTATATTAGCGTTTGCATGCCCTCAAAAAGTGTGCGTCACTGAAAGTTAAGTGTGTCACTGCTCTGAACACTTCCAAGTCATGTGTGGATGGTTCCCCTCAGTGTTTGTGTGTGTGTGTTGCCACCTCTAACAAGGCAATAACACTTCTATTTACCCCAGAACGCAGGAGTTTGACCTCTGTAACTTCAGGGGGTCACTCTTCTTTGGTGTCTGATGAGAGGCAGGCGATACTGTGACCCTGGGGTCAGAGCCAATGAGAGATTGGATTATTGTCTGATACTGACTGTCAGGGTTTGTTAAGATGTCACACTGGGATTCATGTTTCCCAAAGGGACTCTGAGGAGTGGAGAGAAGAGGTGGAAACAGCAGGAAAAAGCCAGTAGTAGTTCATCCAGCAGTACTGGACAGATAGATTTTTGATGTTGAGTATTCCTGTCAGACCTTGCAACATGTAAGAAGGCTGAAAAACTTTTGCTGCTGGCCATCAATCAATCAATCAATCAGTCAATCAATCTTTATTTGTATACCGCCAATTCATAACAAGTGTTGTCTCAAGACATTTTACAATAGAGCATAAAGCTCTTCATTTTATGGATACAAATTAGCGATGTAACAGTTACCGGTATAATGGTAAACTGCTGTAAAATTTCCCACGGTAATCATTACTGTGTCCTTTTAAAAATCCCGCTATACCGTGTTTGATCACCACACTGTCAAGAACTCACTGTGATGTTGCTCTTTGCCTGAAAAGGCGTCTGCCCCTCGATGAAGCAGCTGTGTGTCGCAAACAGAGGCATGCATACGTAGCTTGTGAAGTACAAATTTGTTTTTTTCTATTCTTGTAATTACACACAGTTTAAGCATTTATCACAAAATAATGACAAATACTTGCAAGAATTCTTTACTTTTATTTCTAATGAAATTTTTTTGAACAAATTTACTTATAGGACATTTCCTGACACAATTGTTGACAAAAAAAGACAAAAGGACTGTTAAAATTATAATATTAAAGTGGTTAAATGATTTCGAGACTGTGTAAAAGTATTTTTTGAACATTTTGAGCACTCTGCAACAATACTGCAATAATAATAACCGTGATAATTTTGGTCACAATAACCGTGATATGAAATTTTCGTACCGTTACATCCCTAATACAAATATATGCATAGATACATATATACATATAAAAACACACATATACATATATATATACTATATATATATATATATATATATATATATATATATATATATATATACATATACTAATATATGTATCCATATAGCCAATCATAAATCCCTCCATCATGGCGGCTAGCAAAAAAACAGCAGCAGGAAATCTTGAATGTGGATCCCAGTCTCATGATGAACAGCAAATCCACACGATGCTGTGTTGGGTGTGAATGGGGGTAAGAGGAGCTAAGTGGACTAAAATAAGAACTAAAGTTAGTGACAGATCCATGAACCATAGACCTGTTGTCTGATTTATTAGAGGTTAGACCATGTCCACCCTTTGATGAATGCAGTGTACAGATCTTCTAATGGCTCATTCCAGCAGGATCATACACCATGTCACAAAGCTCAAATCCTCTTGAACTTGTTTCTTGAAAATGACAGTGAGTTCAATGTACTCCATGGTCTCCACAGTCACCAGATCTCAATTCAGTTGAGGATCTTTGGGATATTTGATTGATACTGTCTTGTCAATATGGACTGAAAGCTTTAAGGAAGGATTCTAGCAATTTCTCTAATGTATACCATGAAGAATCAAGACAGTTCTTAAGGCAAAAGATGGTCAAAACCAGGATCAGCAAAGTGTTACCTTGTTACATTTCTAAGCTAATAAGTACTACAAGCTGTATCTTCTCCTTAAGCTGGTCTTTCTGTCATTTCATTGCTCTCTCTTCCCTTTTCTTTTGTCTTTATACATTTATGAAGCTGGATGAAAAAACCTTGAAATACCCTCAATTAATTTGAGCTGAAATATTTTACCTCTCATGTGTTTTTGTGCTAGCAGCAGGAATCACATTGTAATGTAAAGTTGAAACTCTTAAATATTGAATGAGGTGTCTGACTTTTCAAGGTTGTGCAGTGAAGGGAGAAAACTGCATGGAGGACGAACATTGATGTAGAGGAAACAAACATCTTTTTCATTCATTATTTTTCTAACTTCTCTGTTCATTTTTTTTGTCTGCTGCTCTCCCTCCATCTCCGTGTCTGTCGCCTCTTTTGCTTCATTGTTCCAAAATAGTAATTAGTTCACAATCACATTGGCGCCAGAACACAAAACCACAGAAACATGCAATCTGAGGCTTTGGGGGCAGCTGCCTCTTCAGCAGAAAGCATATGGCAGACACCCTTTTTGGAATGCAGCACACTGATTTTGGGGGATTGATCCTGCCTCCACCCCTCTCTCCATGCTCTTCATTAAATTAACTCATGTTTACATTCAGCCCCACAACTATTAGCTCTTATTTATAGCCGCTCATTCCTGTGTATCACCTTGAAACCTCTCTGTGTGAACAGGGAAGGTATCACTGATTTCTGCTGCTTTGCAAGAGTGCTGCACTGATGTGATTTGGAAAACGACACACACATTTACACACCCAAACGAACGCTCATGCACACTTTGGATTGTGCATTCCCCTTGGCCTCCATGCTCGGGGAATGTTAATGATTGGAGCCAGCCTTCTAGCAGAGCTTTGTGCCATATGGACCTGCTACGGGAGTGGCAAAAATCCGACCGACTAATTTCCCTCAGAACACACACTAACTCGCACAATCAGCATCTGAAAAAAAAAATCTGGGCTCGGTGGTGTGAATTTTGTGCCAATGTAGCCATAGGCTTGCTAAAGTTTGGTCGTAAATGGACCACTCAACATGAGTTTAGCAAAACTTTGTTGCTAGAGCTTCAATTTGGATGAACAGTTCTATACTTTTTAGTAGAGTTGTACTATAAAAAGTATGCAAGTCTAAATAGTCTTTTTTAGTCACACTGCTTTCACGCAAATGCACCTCAACAAAGGTAAGCTGTCATTACACCAAAAGAAATTCACATCAAGTGAACAAGGACATGATAATTGTGCCTGATAATGATACAGCTTTGGAGCATGATACAGATGTTCACATTTAAGGGGAAACATATCAGGCATCAATATTATGGCTTTAAATGGCAGTGTGAATAAGGTTAATATTCATCTTCAGATCAACCAAAATGCAGTTTCAGTCTCTAAGGTATGTCATAAATGCACTCGTCTAATTCTTAAAAGCAGCTATGTATATGTCACTTTCCATCCAATTTCTATCAAGATGTGCTTTAGTATTTTGCTTTTCATTTTATAAAGCAATGTGGTCCAAATCTGATAAATCTGCTACTAAAGCTCACAGTCACTTCCTGCTGTCATCTCGCTCATAGCTCCCACCTCTTCCTGCCCTAAAGGACTCTAATTGGGCCATGCTCCTTTGGGTAGAGCACAGTTTTTATAGGGTGCAACTTTACAAGTTGATAACAAACATTGAATCAGGAGGATCCAGTGGCTGCAAGGTTAGTAATTACATCTTTGTACATGCTTCATAGCTGTAATGGTCAATACTCCAAATTGGTATAAGGAAAGAAAAAATGGGTCTGAAATAATCACAGAGGGGGAATTAGATAAATTGGACATGAAATAACTCTATTTGGAACTAAAATATCTTTGCTCAACCAAAGTGAATAGTGTTCATTTGAAAATCTGTTAGTTTTGAGAATTTTGAACAAAGCAGATCTTTGGAATTGAGACACTATGTCCTTGATAAATAATGCAAGTCCTTTCAGGGCATGAGAGTTTTTTATGTCTTTATCAGGGTTTTGAGTTGATTTCCTCCTTCTATTCTTTCTTCTTGTTCCCAATTTCTCCATCAAAGACTTTAAGGCCTGGCAGGGGGCAGGTTTCCCCCCAGCGGAAGCCAAACTCACACACTCCAAACACTTGTTCACACTGTGTCTTTGTGTGACTCACTTAGTGTGACGTCCTCAGACAGAAAAGTGTGTGTCTGCTATTGGGAGCTAAATCAGACTGAAAACAAGTGGTCAAGAGGTACTTGAGTACGGATCTAAGGGGATGTTTGCTTGAGTCAGACTTACCCTTAAGGGCATGTTTTTGTGATGGTGTACCCCTTTATTATGATTCAAGGAGACAATACTTTGTGTTGTATTCGAAATGTTGAAGAATTCCCCCCCAAAATGCCGGGACTCTTGATGAATAGTTTGATATGCCAAATCAACAAGTTCCGTTGTCTTGGTTTTAACAGTTTGCTTGATTAAAAACAATTTCTAACCAACACTGTTTATAACTTATAAAGTTTTGAAAATGAAACTAACACCAAATGTCGTCTCTCTGATATACTGTTGAGTAATAATATCAAAAAATAAGACCAGAGGCAAACTGACCCTTGGGTTTGCTGTTTTGTTTTGCTTAAAAACCTGAACGTGTCTATATCCACACATAATTACCCCTCTGTAAAGTTTGGAGTCATACCCACAAATGAAGACCAGTATGTTATCTGTTATCTTGAAAAACTGAAATGAACTACCTGTCTGTCAGCTGTGAAGAATGAAAGTGTCATTTATTCTGCTATCACTGGTGTTAAAACAAATCTAAGGTTGTTGCATTATGCTCTATATTCGGCTGCAGCCAGCATGTCTGTCAGAAGTTGAACGTCCGCTTCAGTGGCTAGCATATTAGCTTTCCTGCTAGCCTGCTCATTTATTTATTTACAGCTTATTTATTGGTTCTAAATGTTAGAGATAAAAGTTAGCTTCTTATTCTCAGAGCACAAAGATAGCTAAATGTCTTTCAGGTCAACAGTTTCTGCCCGTATTTTCATCAGCATGCCATTAACCTAAGCCATGTCTGTATGGTGGTCCGTGGACTTGCCCACAGCTGCGTCTTTGCTAGCTGTTGCTGCCTCATCTCTGGACATAGTGAACTGAGTTTGAGTAGCAGACTATATTTTTATTTGTTTTAGAGCTGCATTCAAACTTTTAAATCTTATGACTTATTCTGTTTTTACATAACCCCCTCTTCATAAAAAAGCCATATCTACACATTTATCTTACTTATGGATGTTTAGCCCAAGCAATCAAGAACAAAAACTCTAGGCTGTCATCATCTACCTAAGCGACTCAGTTTCTTATCCTTTATTATTTGAAGTAACAACAACTGTCACTGAAATGCAGTAAAATAAAAGTATGTTTTTGTCTCCCAAATGTAGTAGAGTAAAATAAAAAAGCTTTTTCTCAGTGTAACACTGAAGGGCTGTTTTACACTGGATGCATTTTTCTTGTGGTGTATGTGTGTTTTCATTTTAGCAAGCATGTTAAAATGTTAGAGCTTCCAGACTCTTAGTGCGAGGTGTACTCATCCCAAATGTCTCCCACACCAAATCTCTTATGAAGAGAAGAACACCAGATAGACTTAGGGGCCAAAACATGGCAGCTCCACCAAACGGTTAAATCAATAGCAGCCAGCAGTTTGTTGAACAAAAGCTCTATAACTTACATGTAAGTTGGGTTTAGCAGGGTGCAGTTATGATAAATTTTAACTAGACTGTACTCACAAACATTTGCTGTGTGTAAATATATAACATAAAATACAAAACATATGCTAAAACCTTCCAATTACAGTCACATTGTAAACACTGTGTATTAAAGCCACTGTAAAACATAAAACCTGGAGCATATTCAGCCATCAGCATCCAAACCAAGCTAAAACATCGCCACATCACCCACACATGGCTGTAGACCCACACATTTTCACACTTTTAAACTCATCAACAGACTCTTGAGCCTTTAAAAGTTTGTGGTGTGGGAGATGAATGTCTTACCCCGTTAGACGTGGCCTTTAGCTGTCTGAATCTCCACCCTCAGGGGAGAAACTCCTCAGACAGACAACCGAGGCAGCTCTACAGGGATGATTTGTGTCTTTGAATTCACTGAAAAACTGAGATGGGCCAGGCAGTTTAACATCGTTGATCTGACTGGCAGTTCTTGCTGCATTGTTGGACAACAAAAACAAAGCCATCGTATGCCTCCGAACTGACAACAGTGGTGGCTGGAGGCAGTTAGAGTCTGTCCACACGTATGGGCTGATTCTTGCAAACACGGAGGTGACGAACAAAACGCTGAGGGGTTTGTTTGAACATTGAGAAAATTGTCCTTAGATTTTGGTGATCACAGGTCAAAGGTTGAGGCCATCGAGCCTCAATTCCATGTTTATGAAACAGGACAGATTCTAGGTATTTTAATCAAACCTTTCACATGTACTCGAAGATGAAGTTACTGAACTGAAAGGTTCATAGCACAAAGATCAGGGTCATGGAGCCTCATAGCTATCCTTTTCATGTGAATGTTATTCAGCAAGAAACTGATTACATTTTTGAGTCATAGGTCAAAAGCTAAGGGAGATTAGTCTTGTGTGCAACGACCTCCTTGGTAGTAAAACAAGGCCCATGTGGAAATGTCAATAGCAGTAGTAACTTGAGTGTCCACTTCAGACTGGCTGCGGCAGACCTGGAGGTGTTAAAATCGTGTGCAGGAAACAGACGTTTTTGTACAGCCTAAATAAACATCTTCAGTTAGAGTAAGTCATTATGAATATAGTACACCATTGCTGTAAGGAAAAACATCTTTCTCCAGGTATGTAACAATACACAGCCCACAGTTTAGTAGGTACCTTGGTTTTTGGTCATCATTAACATTTTTGTTTGGATTGTATTGCCTTATTTATAGGTGTATTCTGAGAAATTTGTACAGTACTTATTGGAAAATAAAGCTATTTTAGTCCTAATTAAGTTCTTCCTATATTTTAGTTTAAGCATTTATTTTGACCCTTGATGTAGTACTTGATAAATAATAGAAAAATAAACATTTTCTAAAAATAATCCTTTGGTGTTCTTTTTACCCCTAGCTAACAGCTGTTATATCTATTTTATAATGCTGAAAAAAAGAATAATACACACAAACAGCGGTAATTATTCAAGCTTATATTTAAAAAACTGAATTTATTTTATTTTGTTTTTGAGTGCATTATGATGACACATTTATTTTTTCTAAATGTCATCATAATCGTTCTGTTACCAACCGCTCCTTAAGACTCATCAATGTTTGGTGTTTCCTCATGGTAAGGAGTAAGGACTGAAAACAATTTTCAAAAGTTCAACTAAAGGGACTTTCAACAAGCCAGTCAATTCAACCAGTGGTCTTGTGAATGAAATATCACAAGATTATAAATTGGTTTCTTGAATATAAGCACAAATATCCACTGTGATGCAAACACAAAAGATTTGTGTTTTGGAGATCATAGGTTGTAAGTCGTGGTCATGTAGTTTCCTGCTCATAAGTAATATCTTAATCGCACCTTGATCAAGTGTCCTCTTGGATTCAACAAAAACTGATATATTTTAAAACTAAGTCACTTGGCCTTTTAGCCATCATTTCTTCAAATAGCACTGTTGCAAAAACAACCAAAATCGTTCTTTGTCTTTCATTTACTCCTTTTTTAAATTTCTTCCAATTTAACAAAGCCTGGACTCACCGACTGTTTTTTCACTTCCTGCCACTTTCACAAGTTTTTCAACCAAGCTTTCTGACAATGTGCAGCCAATGATTTTTCAACATCCCAGCTCTGATTAAAAGAACAAGTGGAGCATTTCTGTCCAAAGCCGTTAAAAGAATTGAAGCTATTTCAGAGGCACACAGAGGCAAAGTAAGATATTCAGTTTAGTCAGATAAAAAAGGAGTGAAGTGAATACTAATGCAGATGCAATCAACATAAGTAAAGTTTAAAGGCGATCATCAGGGACTGCCGCGGCTGCTGGCTGAAAATGCTGAGCCCTAATCATGCATTCATCCTGATGTAACAGGTTACACCAGGCCGGGGAATTCACTTTAGCCGTTCTGCAAGTCAAATTGTCTGAATGCTGAAAAAATATGCAAAACTGTAAGAGACGATCAGGGCCTTTGAGATCCCTGAATTAATTTTAATTTTCTCATTTAGGTTTCATGTTGTCAAGATATTTTGTCATTTAATTAAACTGCAGGACTGCATTCATTCTCTTCTCAAAGTTGAGAACCAAAAGGTCTTTGCTTCTTGTTAGTAAGTTATTGTGCCATTTTTAGTCCACAGAAAGTAGATACTGCTTTATTGGCTTTTCTTCCTACTGTTTTGAACCTCACTATGACCCCAAAACTGTCTGGTACAGCAGATACTGGTCAAATGTTCAGCAGACTATCTCCTACATTTTCTGCACACTTGACTGTCAAATTTCCTGTTTCACACCGATGGTTCAGAGCTATTTTAAGGCTTAGAGGTAATACATGTCACTGGACTGATTGTCATTGAAGTGTAGGCTACTATAGATGACATGTTTCTCAGCATGACTTCTCTCTGTGTGCTGAAAGTAGCCATTAGATGATGGGTTCACTCTGGCCTTTATGCTGGATGCACATTTTTAGCAACCTCTCAGGTTGGCTGTGACATTTCATCTGTCTTTGACTGGTATAAGGGGGTCCGATGTGTTCCAAGAAAATGCCCCTGCATACCAGTACGCTGCCAGCAGACCTAATGATGTACACAGTGTAGGATACATGGCTTGCTATGTGCTACAATCAGATGAAGAGGACTGTAACATGTACGTTGCAGTCAGATTCTTTCTAAGGATGTTGCTGGGCAAAGGATTTCAGATCCGAGACCGTCTTTATTTTCAGTTACCTTGACTGAATGAGAGTTAGTTATTCTGAATAAAGTAGATCATTCCTGTTGAGAAAATAATTTCTGTCACGAGAAAATGCTCTAAGTACTAGTACACTTGGTCACCTTTATCGTCTTTATTTTATTGCCTTATTATTAGTGAGGTATTTTCCGGTAAATTTTGCAAAAACAAGAAGTTATTGGGACATGACAGCTATTTATATTCATCAAAAATTTGTTTCTTTACTTTGCTTAAAAGAAAAAAAAACATTTAATTTTAGGGCGTTTTCACATTAGGCCCACTTGTTTCGAACCTTAGTGCGGTGGTTTGCCCCCCTCCCCCTCCGGCTTGCATTCGCACTTGCAACATCGAACCGTGCCCGGGCCCACTTGTGTATTTACTCAGTTTGAAACAGCAGAAGGTGATATGCATGTAACTGGTTACCAAACCTGCTACAGAGGAGAACGAAGAAGAGGCTACCATGGTTACCAATTCCTACACCAGACAACCAATGTTTACGTTTCGCTCTCTTCTACATTTTCCTTCAAATGTGTTTTTTTATTGTGTTTGAGATGGCATCAGTGACCTTCTGGACTCTCGTAAATCATCGTAATCCTCAACCAGAATAAACAAATCGACAAATTGAGTAAGCAAAAGATTCAACCGCGGGATTAACGGGAAGTAATGCATCAAAAGTAGATCAGTTCGGACCACTTTGTTTCACACCAGTGAAACCGCACCAAATGTAGGGAGATGGAGCGGATCTAGACCACCCCTTCATGGAGGTGTCGCACCGGCTGATTTGGTGTGCACCAAAGTGCGGTGGTTGCATTCACATTGATACTAACGTACCAAACCCTGGGCCAAAACTTCTTTGGTGCGCACTGAATATGGTTGCTGTGGAAACGCCCTCAGTCTTTATGCAGTTAATGATAGAAAATGAACATATTGACACTCAACCCTTTGGTGTTCTTGTTCTATCTTTTTATAATGGTGTAAAATAACAAATGTACTCTCAAACAGCTGTAATATTCAAATTTTTACACAAAAAATATTTTTATTTGGTAATTTAATGCAACATGATGACATTTTACTTTGTGTAAATGTTATAATTTGTTACTAACTGCACTTTAAGTGTCATCATGGCTTGTTAATTGTTTTCTTACAGTCATTGAGCAAGGATTTAAAAATAGATTGAAAGGCTAAACCTAAAAAGACTTTCAACAAAGTATGGTTGTGTTTTTGTTATGAATATAATCAAATAGAGTGACCTAGTTAGTTGGGAATCTTGTAACTTGTTGACTGAACCGATGTGCTGCTGCTTGTACAGATGTTGGTGTTGCGTTCGCTGCAGTACTTCGAGTGAGCCAGTCTCTAGCCTGTTGGTTGGAGCAAAACCACGGTGCTTCGGTGTGTAGTGCGTTTGTTTTATGTGGAATATGGAGGTTAGGTTGTTACACTCACACACACAGACTTCTGCTATGACGGATGATGGACTATGTCCATCTTGACATTATCAGCAGCTTTGTTACAAGTGATTAAGAGGCTCCATTGGATTTTTTTTGTAACAGACAGACTGACAGACGGGCAAAAACATAACCTCCTTTGTGGAAGTAAAAAGCACCATTTGAGTCAAAGAACCCTCACAAACAAATGGAATAAACCTAAATACAATAAAAACACAAATGAGAGACATTTCAAGAAAGGTAAGAAAAGCCTGAAACCCAAAAAGTAGTCACAACCTATCCCAGTCCAGGCACTTAACCTATTCTGAAAAACACAGAGGGCCCCCAACCTGTTGGGCCAGAAACACGAAAGAAACCCAAAAATGCACATTGAAATAAAGCTCAGAAATAAAGAAACAAACATCTCTGTTCCCCCTCCACAGTTTGACCTCTCCATAAAAATATTATGCCCTCTAAATCATCCACACACCCCTAAATGAATCCCCTTACTTGTTCTTAAAATCTCTCCTCCTCGTGATAAACATCCTTTGGCGTGTCCGGCCGACTATCAGCTCTCTTCACAGTAATTGTGTCTCATTTGAGGATGGGACCAGAGCAATAAAGATGTCAGTGTGTATTACAATATGGGACAGATGAGCGGGAAAAAGCCCTCATATCCTCTCATCTTAATGACAGCCATCTCCTGCGTGGCACGTCCCCAGACAGACAATCATCTCATCTTAGCCATTAAAAGTGAACAGGCAGGGTGACTTTGTGTCCATCACCGCAGCTTTATGGAAAACAGGAAGCTCCGTGACAGCTCTAAATAGACATTCATGCTGCTTTAGCCTGATAAATCCATTTCTTTATGATCATTATAGGCTGCCATCTTGTCTGGGGTGCTTGTTTAATGTATGTAATAAATGTTAGGGGATTTAAATCAAAGGGATAATGAATGGAAAGTAGCATCCTGGGTTCTGTGATACATCTGCTCTAACCAGATCTGTGAACATTATCCTGCTTTTTATTTACATAAGACATTCATAATATGACACCACACATTTCTTTAGAAATCATTTTATAGATTTTAATAAGGTTTTCTTTATTCTGTTGATAGTGTTTTCTCCAAGCCCCTCAAAATCAGTTTACTGCAGCCATTACTCAAATTTATCACTGTCACTCAAGTGAGTTTTAAAGTGATATTCCGGGATGGAACAAGTTGGGTCCTATCACAAGGTTTAGGGCAGAAATTACCACTACAGCAGTGTTTATGTGCAGTAGAAGCCCAGGGCGCCCGCACCAAACCCCACCTCCCTGCTCCGGGCCTGCTCGCTTCCGGATTTCCTCTGCACTCAGACGGGGCCATATTTTACTTGACCAAAAACACAAATAAACGGACTCCCACCGAAAAAGTCTGATATCGGTCTGCATTCACGCTTTATTTAGAGAATTTTCAGCGCGTTACTTTCACACAAAAACACCGCTAAATAAGGCTCTAGTTCTCATTGTGGCGTAAAACGGCCTCCACTGCAGAGCCACAGCGCCTCGTAGCCAGCTGTGGCTCTGCAGCGGAGGCCGTTTTACGGTTGGTGCGGGCGCCCTGGGCTTCTACTGCACATAAACACTGCTGTATTGGTAATTTCTGCCCTAAACCTTGTGATAGGACCCATCTTGTTCCATCCCGGAATATCACTTTAAGTGAACAGGACAACATGAACAATCTGACATTTTCTGCTTTTTCAATCAGAAACTGTCAAGTTTAGGTCACCGGTTCAGTACTTTGTTCTTGTAAACTTTTGTTTTTTTCTCTTGTTGTTCTGTTTCAGCCCGTTTGACAGACCCAAGTTCAAAACAACCTGAATTTTTCTGTTCTTGTCTGATTAAGATGTTTCCAGTAGAACCATCCTGAATATCAGCTGCAAAAACTAGAAGTAAGAGCCCAAAAGTCCACCAAGGCATTTCCAACATTATCAGGTGAGGCAAAGTGCCCTCTATCCCATTATGAAAAATCCTATTAAAAAATTCCTTGATCTGGACCTGGGTTAGGATCACCACCAAAACTGGATCACCTTCTCCACTTTGAACCAGGACGAATGTTTCCTGCAAATTCATCAAAATCATTTGTAACTTTTGGACCTATCCTGTTCTCAAACTAACAAATTCTAGCAAAACAAACCTCCTTGGCAATAAAGCAGACCTGGTATTCAGAACTTTAACAATAGCCAATCAGAGTTCAGTATTTAGGTCTACACAACCAATTGTTAGTTCATCTTTTTTTTGCGATTTACCTTTTTTAATGCATACACTACAAAGATCTGCAAAATTTCATGCAGTGCTCTCGTTAGGAAAGAAAAAAATATGTGTATTTTTATTTAAAAACTGAAAAATGCTGGATTAACGGATTCAGATCAAACAGAAGGGGTTACAGTCACGCCAGAATCGAATATCAGCATTGTTTTTGATGCCAGAAACTTGATGAGTTTGTTATGATAATATCTAGGACCAATGCCAACTCAATGAGGTGTAACAATGAATCTTTAGGTCGTAATTGCAACTTTCTCATCCATACTTGAACACAGTAAACTGATTTTTTTTTTTTTTTTTACAAATAAGGCCTACATTTCAACTAGAACTTACTATATAACAACATCTTAACCCTTATGTTTAATTGCCAGACTTCAGGTTGAATTTTAGAGTCTAATTAAGTTATATGAGGGTTTTGAATGTTTAGTGAGTGGTAGTGGTGTTATGGTATACCATGTTATATTCATGTGCAGTAAAACCACACAAAGTGTTAACACAGAGCAAAAAACAGCAGCCACCCCGTCCAAACAACTGCCATTTTTACTCAGAAAGATATATTTCTGCTGGTGTTTGTTTGTTAGCTAGATTACTCGGAAAGTCGAGAACAGATTTTAATTGAATTTCTAGGAAATTTTGGTCATTTCACAAGGAAGAATTGATTTGATTTTGGTGGTGATCCGAATCCAGAAACAGATGCAGGATTTTTCAAATTATCTGTTATTGGATGATATGTTTTGACATTTTCAGGGAATAGAAGTGAGAAGTCATTAGATTTCAGTGGTGATCAGTCTATATGTGGATCCGGACATTTTCTTCAAGGATTTGTTTACTGTGCGAGGTAGGAAAGTTTTTTACATTTTTGACAGCAACTCACCTGACAGTTTTGGTAATGCTTTTTTCTATTTTATTCATGGGATCAGTCCAGATATCATCACAAGCCACTAAGTGGAATTCAATGTCCTTCTCAAGTCATCAAGGGGCAGCTGAAAATCTGACAAGTCTCTTGTTTGGTTAATACATTTCTTAAGTAGATATATGAAATTAGTTTACACTGGGTATCAGCTAATCATGTCTAGCTGTCAGTATTAGACATATAACTAACTGTGAAAGAATAACAGTTTTTTTTTACACTTGGTCTTCACTAATGAGTAATGCACTGAAAATAAACAAGTCAGAGTCTGAACTCCAGACTGACTCCAAACTTGAGCCTCAAACTAGAGTTTTCCTTTCTTTAGGGTTTGCCTGTCTTTACACATTATGTTATGGCAATCATGTTTCAATCAAAGTTTTTCTATTTGTCTCATGTTGCAAAAAGTTTCTCCTTTTAGACCTCCACCTGCAGATTTCACACTTGTCTCAGTTATTAACCAAATAACAAAAGGATGTTAAAGGTGCCATTCCCTCTGTGAACATTTAGAAGACATCCTCCTGAGTCTATGACAAGCAACTTTCTGACCTTCTTAACAATGTTGGTGTTTAATGATAGCTGTCCCTCAAAGGAGTTAATTAGCCATGTACTATCAATCATAGGATACTGCAGTGGAATACGTGACACAGAACAGTGAAAGTGGGACATCTTGCTGCAAGACGGACAAACTATGTGACCAAACAGCTGTTGGAGATTATATTTACTTCTCATCTGTTCTCTCAGGAGCTCTGTTTGAATGCCAAATGAGGCCCCTGCCCTCCTGTTTTATAGATAGCCTCAGTTAACACAGTAACAGCACCCCGCCTCTGAGAATTCATTAAGGAGCACCTCAATCATACAGGCTGAGAGGGATGAATCAATTTGGAGGCACAGGTTGAGTTACCAGCCTGTGTGTGAGCGGGGATTTGAGGACGTCCAGCCGATGAGCGGTTTATTGAATGGCAGAATGAGGTGGTGGGAGATGATGGAGCGTTATTTTGGGGGGAGTTTGGCAGTTCGGAGGAAAAGCAGACAGTATTAGTGTGGAGGTGGGGGGACAGTTGCAATATCAACATGAGCTGATGCAGTCACCTGTACCCGTCCTGCAATAAGGAGCTGAAATTAAGCTGATGGTGTGGGTGGTGGCATGTGAAGCTCTGTCCCTGTTAGACGGAGGTTTCATTATTTATAAACCAACAAGTATGTGGGTTTTTTTTTAAAGAAGTGGGCAGCTGGGCTAAAATAAACAATATTCCACAACATAATAAAACAGCTCATCATAGAATGGCTAAACAAGGCTTGTTAAAGAATTTTCAAAAAGTCTGGGAACGTTTTGATTCTTTGCTTTATCGACCCTCATTTACCACAGCTTCTATAGAGACCGAATTTATGTCTTTGATTTGTGTTTTTGCTCTCAGAAGGGGGTTGTACCTTGAGAAAAAGAAACTAGCACAAAGCTAAGAGTAGAAATGTCTGTTTCCAGGACTGAAAGTTTGGCATCTAATTTAAAGCGTGCAAAGAGTTGTAAACTGCCCAGAATCATTAGTTTTTGATTTCTGCTGTCCCAGTTTGCAATTTACTTGACTGATTTTTGTCAGTTTCACCTGAGCAACAACCCATCATGGCTGGTACACTCACTATTGATCATCACTAACATGATGTTGCTCAGTTCTGATGGCAGAAATACTGCTGTTGTTAATACACTGTAGGACATGTTATTTGATGATTACTGCAGAGAAGTATTTTTTTAGGCAGTAAAGTAACAGAAAGTATCTCTAATATGGAACAAAAACGTCCCCAAGTCTGTCAGTCTGGATGCCTTAAGATGACTCATAAACGTCCGCGGCACATCAGTCAGACAGCGTGTGGCTCTTTAAAGAGAGGAAAACAACCACCCATGAAGACAATTTTGTGATCTTTCCAGGGATTATGGTCACCTTCTGTTTTTTATACATGGGGATACTTCTATGAGCAAGGAATGCACACAGCAGAAATGTCTGCCAATGGTACTGAGCGGGTTTAAATGATAAATAGTGGAAACTTCAATGGGAGCTGGAGGACATGAGAACATTCAGGTTACCTGTAGATGTATTTGTGGAAATTTTGGATTTATGTTGTAAAGTTTGGCAAATACCAGGATAACTTGGTAAAAACACTCCAGGATGTTTTGGGATCAGATGATACCAGCTGCTCATGTATGTGATTCTGTGGTACTCGCCTTGCAGATCCTCCTTGCTGAAATGAACGTTTATGCTTTTGTGGACCCAAATCAACATATTTCAAACTCAATAGACAAACCAGAGGGCCCGAATGAAAGTTTATCTTCAGAGTATTGGTTCCCACTGATAGTTGTATAATAACAGCCATGATTTTAGAAATAAGTGTACTTGATGATTGCAAGCATTAGTGTTAGCCAACAAAGAGCTTCTGTAGGAGACGATGGTTGAAGCTTAACAAAATGGCTCACAGTTTTATAAAACTGACATTTAAAGCATCATTAAAATGGTCCATAACACAACAGCTGATAATTTTGTTTGGATATGTAGGTTTACATCCTTCACTGGGACATTTTTGTTTATTTAGCGGAGGTGTCCATACTGTTTAATACAGGTTGGCATTGTTTTTGATGTTCATGGCCCCAGTTGGAACAGAGTGTGAAAATGGTTGATACAGTGAGTGTTGGAAAAATGCTTCAAAAGTCTTTCTTGGTGGGATGAGAATAAAAAAAGATTCCTTGCTGATGTTTTTTCTGATTAACATCATAACAACCCAGGAGCCTTCTACTTATTTTGAAAATCTCTCTTTTGGCATCTCTCAATGCTGATACTCTTGAAGCCTTATGCTCAGGATTTGAGGGGACTATGACCTTGACCTTTGGCTCCCAATTCTAATCACTTCCACATTAAGATGGAGGGAGCAAGAAGGGGTGTGTGTGGATGGACTGACTGCTGACCTGATAGATTTCTTTGGTCCTTGATTTTGTTGACGCCATAGCATCAGAAAATACTTTATGTTGGCCACTTGGGTGTTTCATTTTTTGAAAATTCTTAAATAGTGATATTTGCATTATAGTTTTGTGCCTGTTGGAAGAATCATTAAAAAAAGCCTTGGGAAAATGAACACACATCATTTTTAAAACTGTAATCTAAGACAGCAAACACTTGCAGTGGCAACAGACTCTCAGCCATGTATTTGATTTATTTGAAACTTGAACAATCGCAGGCCTTAGGATGTACCCTTAGTAACATTTTCTCTCCTAGAGATAACAAAAACAAACTTCATGGAAGACATTTCTGGTCTGTGTAAGTCTGCCTGATGTTAGGCTGCCTTCAGCAACAGGATGTACATCACAGTCTTTATGTTGCTAACATTTCTCCATGGCTCAGGATAATAGATGGGCGATGTGTATTTCTGTGTGCAAGAGGAGCAGACATTTGCAACTTTTTCACTTGCAGACTCTTGGCTTTATCTAAAGGCCTGATGTAAATAGAGGATGTTTAATGAGCACTGTGGACCGATTGGATGTCATCAGTGTGTCTTCGAAGAATCAACATGGCATAGTAGTATTCTGATTAAAACAAGACTACGGTAAAGTAGTCTGTATACTGTATCAGCCCTTGACTGAAACAGTAAGTGATCATATGCAGCAACACAGGCTGAACTAGAAGGAAAGCTAAATGCAGTGACAGGCAGATACGTCACTGCAAACAGCATTGCTTGTTACTTGATTACATTTTTCAGTAGCTTTTTGGTAGTGTTGTTTTCTAAGTAAAACGTGGCAGGGACAGGGAGCAGCAGTGCAGCAGCAGAGCGCCTTGTTGTCACTGTCCAAAACCACATTAGGGATACATAAGAATGGGCATTCAGAGGCAATGACTTGAGCTGACAGTGACAGTTTCTTGATGATGCAGCCTGATCTTTGCAACCCTGTCAATGCTGCTGTCAACTGGTCCAAAACTGTGAACACCTGCACAGATGTTTCCAGAGTAAAATAACATAAACATATTTAAAATTCACTACATAAAGAGCAATTAGCAAAAATAGCGCACATCCTATCAGCAGCATGCTATGAGTCCTAAATACGAGAGGAAACAATGGACATGTTAGATGTCACAGTAGGGGAGACAGGAACAGTGTGTACCACTGAGGTAAGATGAGCAACCTCCTGTATAGGGTGACTTTGTTCTTTTTTTTTGTTTGTTGTTAGCATAAGGATTGATTCTTTTACTTTCCTCTTACAAAACAACTTTTGATCTCAAAAAAATATCTAGCAACGACAAGCTTCTGAATCTAAAGTGATATTGGTATGTTAAATCACCACTTGAATTAGCCTATTATGTGGAAACGTATTAATTTAAAAAATAATCATAATGTTTTTATTAAAAGTAATGCAAAACATACGTAAACAAAGTCTATTCAAATTGTCATTTTTAAGATATCTTTTAGTGCTGCACAGTTAAAAAAAAACATTTTAAAGCGTAAAAGACAGTCATGCAACAAATATGAAGAACTGTTCATAAAATAAGTTTGGTTAAATAAACAAAGAGCCCAGCTAAATACATTGGGAAAGTCCAAAATGATGCTATACCAGCATCTCAGAATCTTTACCTATAAGCTACAGTGTGGGTAAACAACAAAACCACCACTCAGTAATTTTCAAAACAGACCACTCAGACACACACCAACACACACAGTCTGAAAAAACATTTAGTCCATCCCCAGTGATGATCTGTGTTTTTAAATGAACATAACTCACAGCAATGTGATGAACATGTTTTCTCTCTTCTACATATTAAATATCTGCATATATCCCCAAAATAAAACATGTTAGCTTTGCAGAGCAGTTGAAGAAAAGGGGGATATGGTGCTTAAATACAATAAAATGCATGATTCCTTGTAATTTAGTAACACAGCAATAACATTTAGATATTTTAAGGAGCATAAAACATGTGAACAATGAACATAAGACATGAATATTAAGTCACAACCCCAAAAACTAACTGGGATTCTTTGTTGAACAGAATACTCAATGTGGACAGTTATCTTAATTTTTTTGAACTTAAGACTTAAATAAGCAGCAAGCATATATTCTTAATTTTTCATTATTTCAGACCTCACAGTGCAAAAGTTCTACGCACTGCACCTTTAATTCAAAACCCATCTTCTGTCTAATGATATATTAGCATTTGTATGTCTGAGCCCATGCATGAACAACGAAACAGACACATGAGCCCAGGCCTTATTTTCCTATTTTGTGCCTGTAATTGAGATTTATGACTCCTCGTATATTTATAGATTTATTACATCCTGTGTTATGGCTTCACCAAGACCTTGGTCTTCTCAGTGTCATCTCTCATAACTCGCAGCCTCATCAGCGAGGGGAGATAGTGGTGTCATCTTCACCATCCCTGAGGCCTGTGAGGATGGAAAGTGTGCTCATGAAAATGTCACTCCAACTGAGGTTTTAATTAAGTCACTCAATCATAATGAGAGCGCTGCAGCCAACATGGAGAAACCAATACCACACCAAGACATTTAAGCTGTGAGTCACGTGCCAGCTTTTGCTATCACAATTAATTTCACAGACTATATATTGTAATTTGGTGCAACCAGTTTTACATTATTTACATCAGTACATAATTTATTGCGGGACTGCTGTATCAGATCACTGAGTTTGGAACAATGGTTGATGCTCCTCCCCCTTTTTCTTTGTCGCTCTTTCTTGCAGCCAGGTGGCACTTTCTTCAAAAAGTAAACATGGCATGCAGTGTACGGTGATTTTTACATGGACACAAATACTATGGGCACACATTGATCAGAAAATCATACCAACTGGAAAACTGATCAGAAGGAGCTCATTCAGAAAGAAATTTCATTCCCAAAGAAAAGGCATGATTTACACCAATCGTTATTCCAAAAGAACTTCATGTAAACACTCATTCTGACTTAGTCTTCCTGGTTCTCTCTCCTCTCTACCCAACTGCACATGTATGAGCTGCTCACACATGAGCATTTGAGAAGGGATTTGGCAGTTAATGGCCCATCTGTACAAACTGCATCAGTGGCTGTCAACCTTTTTCTTTGCCTTCCCAGAATAGAAAAAGGCATCCAGAGGCTCTGACAGCAGTAGGGGCATAAACTTTCTGTCCCTCTGTAAGGGAGGACGGTTGACAGACGGCAGTGTTTGTTTGTTGTAGGGAAAGAGTCGGCCACTGTAGCATTCACAGAAGGAAAAACTGAAATATTAACAGAGTTTAAACACAGTGTACAGCATCATTCAAGTGGTTAGGGGATACCGCTATACTTTTTTCAATGAAGTAGAACTCACCAGAAAAATATTTTTCCAAGTTAAAGCACTTTTTTTTATTTCAAGAGTAAAGAACAGCAGCCCCTTCTACTGTCTCTAAGTTTAGACCTTATGGACAGCTCTTCACACCCCCAAATGCTTTTATTCTGATTCTATGTCAGATGCATGTAAACTCAGCCCACTGCATTATCAGAATGCGTCCATGTAAACAGTAAATGTGAAAATTCTAATCAAAATGATTTGAAGAAAAAGTGCATATACAATAATGTTAACTTCTTGACTGCCAGGTGTTTTATAAATGTGTAATGTCATGTGAAAGCTGTCCATAGGAGATACTGTTATTTTTGGAATTCTGAATTTGACACAACCATTACTTCAGTTAAAGGTGCTATGAGGAGAATCTATTATCGGCGAAATGAAGACTCTGCTACCCATGAGCATGCGCGCCGACTGTCGTAATGCTGCGTTCCAGTAACCTCGGAAATGAGAGTGACATCATCTCCGACTTATTGGCGTTCCAGTTGAAGTCGGAAAAAAACATGCCGATCTACCAGGCTATTGTTAGCTGTTGTTAGCACGCCCTGTGTTGTTGTATGAAGAATGTGATTATCACTATGGCAGCATTTTTGAAGATATAAGTCTAACAATACTATGTATACAACTGATCTAGAGCGACACACCCCAGTCAGAAGTGCAAATAAATTGATTATTATATGAGCTAAATAACTGTTCACACTGGGGGCATCCATCTTTGATTGTCAACTCCGGGGTGGCAATGTTTCACCGAGTTCCCAGTAGGAAATTCCGACTTCGGGGGAT
Source organism: Scarus forsteni (assembly GCA_036419115.1). NCBI lineage: Eukaryota > Metazoa > Chordata > Actinopteri > Labriformes > Labridae > Scarus > Scarus forsteni. The sequence continues at coordinate 13,939,952 of JAZDUH010000098.1, read as the reverse complement.
GTTCCAGCTGCAGTTTCCAACTTGGAACCCGGAAATTCCTACTTCTGACTACAACTGGAACGCACCAAAGATGTGACTGAAGCCAAAGCGTGTGCTTGTTGTGGTAAATGCAGCTTGGACCTTCCTCAGAACTCTGCATTGCTTTACAACTCCTTTGTTTTTTCAACAACTTACAGGATGCAAAGCGACAAGGTAGTGTATCTCTTTCTATTTACGTAGCGGTAGTTTTTGATGTGTGACAACAAGCAATTTTTGGAAAACTTATTATCGTAGTTGTAGCCGGCTATATATCACTACTTACAGCCTGGTGCTCTAAGACGTGTAATATAAATAATAAAATAATATAAATTTGCTCCAGTTTTAATTGTCTTGTTCCTGAAGTTGAGTATCCAGGCCAGTCCAGCCCTGTCCAACCCGACCAGAAGGCTAAGGAATAGCATTTATAGATAACCTATTTTGATGCTCTAAAACTCATCTTATATTGTGTATTTCGATCAGGCATATATCTAAAAGTGAGACTTTTTTGTGATTGCTTAGAAACTCCTCACAGTCTCTTTAATCAACATCTGTTTTGATACTTGGGAACTAACTCATTGACAGTATGCTCTTGAAACTGGTAGTTGCTGACAGGTTGGGCTGATCTTTAACATAATCTACAAGGTTTGGAAACTTTTACTTTGGTCTCTACACTGTGTTATTTGCGAACAGTCTTTGCTGATGAGGCAGATGCAAATTGAAAAAGGACATTTCTTACCCTCTTTCAGATTTCCTCACTCCTGCTGAAGCTTCTCTGTCAGCTCTTTTAAAGTGTTTTGGTTCACCTCCAGTGTTGAAGGCAGGGAAAGATGCATCTCTCCAAGGCCATTGAGGCTCATTTACTCTCTACTTAGCAAGCAAGAGTCAAAGCCCGGCTGTAGTTGTTGGTGTGGTGACATGTCTTTTATACCTGTGTGATAAAAAATGATCTCCCTTTCAACCATCTCTGCCTCTTTTTCTCCTTCCCCTCTCGTAGGAATTTAAGGAGACAGGAGAGATAGATGTTCAGGTAGGTATGGGAGGAGGGATTCGCATCCCTTTTTATGGAGTAAATGGATGGATGCGGTGTCACGTTAAGTCATTTAGCATCAGGCAGCCTATTGTGCTGTTTAACGTGTGTAATCAATCACAGGTACAGTATGGATTCTCAAGCGTGATTTGAAGATTTATCTCATTGCCTTGTGTGACTGGATGATAAAACACCAGCTTTTCTCCTGAACCTGATTTCCACAAATCTCCTTAAGACAGCTCAACCATTAGCCAAAACTACTTCACATCACTACAAGAAAACTAAAGCCATTTGTAGTTTCATCTATTTTTGAAAACTAGTCTTGATAAACCTTTAGTCTCTAGGAAGAGATTTTCTAGAAAGCATGAAGTTATCAGCTTATTTTACAGTCTTTCTGTCAGAATAAGAGTCCATCAAATCACATAAATAGCACTGAAGGAACATGACCCCAGAATATTCTGCTCAATATGAAAAAATTGACCATATTATTTTGTAACAAAGACTGGAACAATTAATTGACATGAGTGTTGTGACCATTATTTGCAACAATAACAGTCTTGAGTGCATGTTTCAGCTAGCAGGCAGTAGACATGCAGCCTCTGCATGCACAATGTTTAGTTCACTCTTTGTTCCTGGGATTGCACCTTTGACGTAATCATGAAAAATGAGACTCTGGATTTTCTTTTGTAAGCACTGACAATGAAGCTGTTCGATTTCTTTGAGTCACATCAGTGTATGTATATCATGTGTATTATATGTGGACATACTGCAAATCAGGGGCAGGCAACTGGAGCAGTACAAGAGGCTCACTTCTACTTTCACAGTGGTCTTAACATGTGGTAATACCATAGGAGGTGCTCTGCACCAGGTATTTCTGTTGTCTAAAGTAATTCTTCATACTTTTTTTTGGAAAAGTCCTGTTCAGATGGTCTATTCAAACCGAAACACAGCCACCTACCATCAGTAACCATTGTACCTCTGCTTAATGGCTGCTTCATTGTAGCTAAAAGGCATTCCTTTGGGATGAACAAATGGACTGCATCAATGGTTTCTCACGGAACAGCACATTTTGGTAATATTTTGATCTGGAAATGGAGATTAAGTTATATGTGGCCTGTGCCAGGTTATACTTACGTATAGCCACTTAAGCAAACTACTGAGTTACCACACTCGGCAGAGAAATCCATCCATCCACTTATTCTCTATGTCACTTAAACCTTTAGGGTCACAGGGGCTGAAACCTGACCTATCTGTCATTGGGTAAGACATGGGGTACACCCTGGACCAGTCGCCAGGCAATTTTAGGGCCACATTGATAGACAGACAACCATTTACATGCACATTAACAACTGATTGTTCAGAGTCACCAGTTGACAAAATAAGCTTGCTTTGGTCTGTGTGAGGATTGAAAACCATCTGAGGCATGAGCAGAATATGCAAACTCCACAGCGAAAGAGATGACCAACACAGGAGTTGAACCGGTTTGCTGTGCTTCCGCCAGCACAGAAGTAACTGAGAGGAGAATCAAAGTAACGCTAGCACTGCTAACATTAGCATTAGCTACACTCCTTGCAAATCAACCTTGAGTAGTTAACCTTCTCATGCTCTGATCCTATGATGAATATAGACTTCCCAATACTGATTTTTTTCTAAATGTTTTATTAACTTTAAACTAGTTATATACAAACATACTTATACACTTATATGTGATAAACATACTTTTTAGGTGACCAATCTTTCTCTGTCCAGTACTTTAAATTTTGGATGAACTGGCCTGAGAAGGTCATGAAAGCTAACCCAATAACTTCCTTTAAATCAGTCCTAAAAACTCATTGTTTTAGACTTGATTTTTACTGATTATGAATTTTATTGCTCTATTATATTGCTATACTGCATTTTACAATATTATTTAAACTATGACAAATACATTCTAATGTTAGAATTATCATTTTTGTTATTATTTTAATTTACGCTCAGCTGGATTTTAAAAAAAGAGTTTGCCTTGCAAGAACCTGACTGGGACAGTTGTTGCTTGTGTGTCCAGATAAATAATTGAAGATATTATTGTGGGCTTTTTATGATGAGGATGTTTAGAAAACATTTGCTGTGTTTTGGCTCAATGTAGAAGTAGCTGATCATTAAGCTTTGACCATTATCTGCATAAACTAACACAAAATGTGATGTTATTGCTATAACAACATTATAATTTCGGGACTGTGTGATCCAGAGACACTTAATTTTCTGTATGCATAAAGCTTCCAAGTCCACTGACAGCCAATACATGCATTATTTGTCACTAGTGTTCAGCAGGGCATCCTCATTAAATGTTTTATTCCACCATGCCAATTACTGCAGACAACCCAGTAATGGGACCAACTGCTAATGAAGGCGTAATCTGCCCTGTCTGCATCAGATAAGAGAAAAGTTTTCATTTCCCCTTCTGTGTGTTTCTCCTCAAACTTCCCAGACCTGTTCAATGATACAATGGGAGGATTAAAAAATGTCTGCTCTCATGGCCTATTTGGAGATTCTTTCAAACGCCAATAGAATGATAAAAGGGGCTCCTGCAGCTCTGGAGTTTTGTTTATGAGTTAATTTTCAATAACTCTAAGGTAGAGCATATTCAATGGCCTGTGGCTCTCGAGGATGCTTCACAGTCTGAGAGAATAAACTAATATAGTCCAGCTTTATGTCCTGTGAAATTAAATCCAACTTACAGTCATATATATTTTTGTCCTTTTGTTTTGTGGTTTCTCCTCACCATCCGCCTTCCTGAATTGCATACAGCACAATGCACCTTTAGATGTCTTCATCTGCTGCACGTATTTTGTGTTATGATATATGCAGTGGTTTGAGGGAAACTGAGAAGCAGTTAATGTGGTGGTGTGGTGGTAGTTAGTTGATTTATGGGTGCATGCTAGGCTACTATAGGAACACAGCAGCTGTAAGATGTTTGTTGTACCCCTGCTGTTGGGAGAGTCATCGTTAGCTAAGGGAGAAAATAATCAGATGTCTGTCTCTGTGCTCTAACAAACGGCCTCCAGCAGCTTTTTCTATCCCCTTTTCACTCTTTCTCAGCTTCTCAAAGAGACCAGAGCCGAGTGGATACGCAACAGCAGCTGTGAGACTGAACCAGATCTTTTCCCATCTTTCCCTCACTTGAGACTACAACTTGAAAAACTCTGTTATAGAGCATAAATCGTCTCCAAAAAAACTCCTTATATCTCGTGTTGTGTATCATTATCCTTATTCTAATGTGCAGATAAGTGCTGCCTGGGGTCATTAACAAACAAGTTAACCCAAAACAAATACAAAACTTGGCTCACACTGCAAAACAATTCCCCCCTCGTACCATATTCAGCCAAGTCCTAATTACATGATAGTCACAAAGACCTTTCCTGATCATACTGTGCAAGGGTCAGATTTAACGATTTATGCACAATTACGGCTGGACCAGACAGGTTTTCAGGACCCCCCGGCCATGAAAAATGGACATTCCATCTTGTATAGTGTGTCATGATTGGTGACAACATCGGATCAGTCTGGGACGCCTCAAAGTCTAGCAGGTTTGATTTTTGTCCTATGTCCTGCAGTCAGTTCCTCCACGTCCTCACTGGTCAATGTTCAGAGATATTAAGCACTGAGAACTCTGCAACTGTTTTACACAAAACACATCTGGGCTCAAATTTGTTTCAATCAAACCAAGCAGCTTAGGTGGGAAAACATCCTTAATTGAAATGTAATTGATGCATAATCCAACAGCCTAATGCTACGGCCACACCGGATGCAAATTCGCAAAGAAGCGCATTGAGATTACATACAAAGTCAATGCAAAGACGCGTTTGGACGCAGATTCGCCCCGGGTGGCGCGTTGGACGCGTTTGGCATCGTTTGTATGGAACATCTGGTGCATTTGGAGCGTCAAATGCCTCTACGCTCTAGTTGAAAATATTGGACTTTTGACGCAAATTCGCGTGACGATGTGCCGTGGCAGCCAATCAGCGATGACTTTCCCCCCCAACGTCATTGATTTGATGACGTGTGACGCTCCGGCCACCTGCTCCGGCTCCAAACAAACACAAAATAATACAGTTTGTACCTATCATTTCATTGTACAGTCAACAAATGTACCCTTTTTGAGTACACTTTGAATGAAAATACTTTCAGATCTTTCATAAGCACGTGACTTTTCTCTGCTGTAAGATATCTATACTTGTCGGTGTCTCAGCATGATTAATCCATGATCTGACGAGCTGATTATATCAAGGTTGATGGTTTATTTTTATCACACACCAAGAACACATGGTACAGGTATTTCACGCTGCTTTGAATATTCAAATCATGGTGATATTTTGTAGAAGATGTCCCTGTTTTCGTGTCGTAGATGTACACGACTTCATAGAATTAGAAAGTTTCGACAGCACAGATAAAGTCAATGAAAGTTCATACCTGCCTTTTTCCAGGCATACTGCTAAACTCAATACATCGACATGCAATACACCAGTGCCATCATGACTGCAACTTTTTGTAAATGTGATCATCTGTCAGACATGGAAAACTCAAATCAGAAAAGATCCTTGAGAGAGCGCTCTTATTCACCCATCTTTAGCTCAGCTCGGAGCTCTGATCTGACGTGTTATTCCTAAGACAACATCTTGTTAAGCTGCTCCAGGAGAACAAAAACCTAAGCAGGGTCTCTGTGGTGATAACACTCCAGCGATGATACTTTTACTGTTGCTTACATCCCTGCCTTTGAAGCTGACCAGATGTGATGAATAATGCATTAAGTCTTCGCTGCCTCCTCCAAAGACAATATTACCTTTGGCAAACTTCTTCTGCCTCTCACTTCCTCCCAGAGGACAGGTGGGAGAGAAGTTTTACACTTTCTCTGCAAGTGCGGCAGCACGAAGGAAACACAATTATTCCTGGAAACTCTTCTGTGTAAGTGAGGATCAAAGTTTTCCGTCTCTAATTTGAGCAGTTTTAACCCCGCACATTCTCTTTGGGGCCTGAGCTAATCCTCAGATGCACCTCGTGAAACTTCTCTGATTACTCTGCTCTTGCAAAAGACGAGTAAAAAAAACAGTCTTAGGAGTGCGGGGAACATGGGGATCAAACGTTTTGTCACTCTCTGGAGTCTGATCTGTATTAGTTCTGAGTGTTGAGAGCCTTTTGAACCACAGGCTCAAACTTTATTTAGCTCATCTTGTCTAAAATAATGATAACTATAAAAGACATTCTGATTGATCTGTTTTAACAGGAAGCAGCCATGGCCAGAGGCATTATGTTGTCAGGTCGTCCCCCTTCAACACAGTCAATTCCTGTGAAATCAATATCTCAAGTACACTCTGAGGGATTTTTGTCACACTTGGCTCGATTGTCCATTGTAACTCCAAGATGGTGATGAGATTTTGTAGGTCACTGCTAAAACATGAAGGATACAGGGTTCATGTGAAACATTTCAAAGAGACTGGGGGATTTTTGTCAAACTTTGTTCAAACGCACATCCTGACTTGAGGATAAACCTTTCCATTTTTGGAGGTAGTACTCTGATTTATGCTTCAACTAAATCATTTTGGAGGTCATCAGATTAAAGCTCACATCATTCAGTGTTTGTAAATCTTATTTCTCAAGAAAGCATAAAATCATGCCTTTATTAATAGCAGAGGAAAGGAGGCAAGAAAACAGGAACACATGGGAAAGAGGCCGCTGGCTGAAAGTGTCATTACATAGAAATGCTTGGACATAACGGCTATCAGCACCCTCTGATGTCTGCTTCAATTCAAAGATGAACTGATTGGATCTTCTAAGTTAGAGTTCGGATGTAATTTGGCCTCATGATCATCACTTTTTCGTGAACATATCTCAGTAGTGCTCACATTTTGCATAAATGTAAACTAAGAAATGGATAAACTCATTATATAGAAGGGTACTCTATCAAAGATCAAGGTCATTTGTTTTACAATATGCATATAGTATTTACAATCAAGGGATGTTATTTTTAAAATAATTCTGTCAAACTTAACACATTTGTCTCCTCTGACTTAAAGATAAGCTGTTAAGATGTTTAAGGTCATGTGTCAAGGTTGTTTTCTAGCTTTTGAACACAACATCTCAAGACTGCTTTCACACCTAACTCATTTGATTCAGACCCAACAAACTCTGATGGGCTTTTTGGGAAAGTTAACTTTATTTGGGGCGGTGTGAACGCTCACAGTCCTTTGAACCAAGAAGCCAAACTCTAGCCTGCCCGAAAAAAGGGTCTCCGTTCTCTTCTAAGAGGACCAAAGTTTTGTTTAATCATATGTGAAAGCCAATTGGACCTAATAAGGCAAATAGACCAAAAGCAGGACATTGTGGGTTGAATCCGGCTAAATACAACAATAGCATGCAGGCTAACTTGACATTCACTGGTAATTTCAAGCAGAGATTGGCTAACATTAGCATTACTAATATCACCAGCTTACTTCTGAAGTGCTTCAGCCCCAACTAGTGGCAGGAGGCTGTATTGCACAACATCTGACAGACTTAGGTCAGCCTTTACTATGTGCAGTGTCAAAGTAAACCAAGTGCTAACCCTAACCCTAGGGAAACAATATTACAACTTCACCCCCAAACTGATATTAGTCTGTTGAACTCTGAAAAGTCATTGGGCCTCATGCTGCTGTCTTGCCTGCATATCATCTTTCTATCTTGAGAGGGTTTTTTTTAAGTATAATTTGCACATTTGTCTACTCTGATGCAAGGATAAACTGAAATTGGACTTTAGATAAAAGTCTTTGGTTGTACTGCTCATGCAGTGCTGTTAATATTCCTTTAAATCCTACTGCCACAAAAGCCATCCAGCTTTTCTCAACCCACCTCTGTTCTTCATCTGTTGGGGACATACACAACTTATAAACCAACGGAGGCATACAACTGCAAGACAGTTTTTGTATCATCCATAATTCTGCAACAAACTAATGAACACCTCTTTTGAGAGTCTGATGTTTACACCATTTGTCATTTTTAAAAATGCAATCGTGATGGGAAAATCTATTTTATTTCCTCTTTTATTTTTTGTTTTGCATGAGAATGGGACAGCTCCCCTACATCATTCCTACTCCGTCGTTACTACAATTCCCATTTTGCCTTGCTGGCATTATTAATTGCTGCGTGTTTGTTTACTCAGCTCGTACCAACATTCTGACTAACAAGCCTGCGCCTGTGATGTTCAAATTTGTTGCCCTTCATGGCTAATTCTGCTGCCTTTGATAGCAGATACCATCCGCACTGTCATTATGTCCCCTCTCAGTGTGAAGTGGGCACGAGAGAGTGCGTGTCCATTGAGGTATGAGAGTAAGTGTGTGCTGCCAGTCTGGCCCTGCCTGTCTACAATCACTCCCCTCAGCAGAAACATTAAAAATCTACTGCCATGGAAGGCTGCCATCTCTGAGACATTGGTGCCCGCATCTGAGCACCACAAAGACCCCACAGTGGGCTCAATTCGCCACATATGCATGTTCCATTCGATGAGCAGATGCCAAGCCTGGAAGTACTACTTCAGCCGGAACAAGTGGCGCAAGAATCCAGGGTGCAGTAATGCCCCGACTGCTGGTTTGTGTACTCTGGGCTGTTCTGGTTTAAGAGCCCTTCAGATAAGGAGCACATCGGGGGCAAGTTGTGATCTGCACAGAGATGAACAGCCTGTAAATATTCAAATGTTGTAATCTCGGAGCCACGGAGGGTCCATTAAAGAGGCCCTGCTCTGCCGAAAGAAAACAGCTTTGTGTCTGCAAATGAGCCAACATCTCATTTATTTGTATATGTGCACACTAAATGTGATTTACATTTGGACTGATTCATCAGAATTATTAGTTTTTGTCTAATTCAGAGTTCACATTAAAGAGTAAGGGGGCATTTATGATGAGTCTGCTGTCATGGCTGAATCACCAGTGTTACACATTGGCAGCTATTAGATGCATAGAGGGTGGCACAATGACGCAGCATGTAGTGCACATGCCTCACAGCAAGAAGGATGCTGGTTTAAACCCTGTGTCAGCCAGGGCCTTGCTATGCAGAGTTGCATGTCCTCTTGTGCATGTGTGGGTTTTCTCTGGCACTCTGGCTTCCTCCCACATACCAAAGACATGCTCATTGAGTTGACTGAACAATCTAAGTTGCATTAGCTATGAGTGCGAACATGAATGATTGTTGATCTCTCTCAATGTGGTCCTGCAAACAGCTGGCAGCCACTCCATGGTACAATGCCTTCCAACCAGTGTCAGCTGGGACAGGCTCCTGCCCCCTGCAACCCCAAAGGGAATAAGGGGAGGGCGGATAATGGATGGATGGATGGTTGCACAGAACATTATGGGTGCATTATAAATGCTAGAGTGGTCATTATACAAACATACGTGTTCATACAACCAATAATGAGTAGATTAAACTGGAGCAGCTAACCGAGTTAGCATTTAGCACATCCAGTGTCCTAAGGCCAAAAATCCATCAGGTTTATAATGCAGATGTTTGATAAATGAAATGAAGCTCTGCCATATCTAATGTGAAATAATAAAATGCATCTGACATTGTCCGCTTTTAAATTTTAAAGCCTTGTTGTGTGTTTATAAAGACATTTGCCTACAAACTGCTGTGGACGTTGCTCATCATCTGTCCATGGCTACACATGCAAACACATTTTATTCCCACTGAAACTTGGTATGAGTTGAACAAACATCTGGCTTGTGGAGCTTCTATTAGAGACAGAAAGCTCTTTTTATCTTTCAAACCATTATTACTGTACTGGATGTAAAAATGATCCTGCTTGAATGATTTCATTACTGTATTGCTGTTGAGTGATGGCTCCAGTCCTGGCTTGTCCAGTGATGTTTTACTCAGTTTATGGAGCAGAAGATGACACATTTACTTATTCTCAGTTCATGAAAATGTGCTATGCCTAATTATAGAAAAGCTTGAGTTTGTACTTCCTGGGGTTTACCATGTAATAGCTCCACAGCATCCACCTACATGTGTGTTTTCTGCTCGTCACAGGTAGATGCCATGACTGCTGGAAGTGCTTTGTGACCTGTAGCCAATCAACACAGAGCTCATTATCATAGCCTTATGTAACCTTCCTGCCCCTTCAGATCTGAGAGTTTCCAAAGTGTAGGGAAAAAGAGCTGCATCTGATTGTCTGCAGAGACTAAGGGCCCTATTTTGATGGTGTGAAGTGTTTGGCTGCATGTTTGCATGTTCTTGACATAAAATTAGTGCAAAGAGGATGGATTATTTGACTTGATTACACATCAAACCAATCAGAGTGTCTAATCTCATTCCCCTTAAATCAGTGTGTGCCAAGCATGTGTTGTTCCACTATTTACAAAGCAGGTTCGGCCATATGTTCAAAATTTCTGATGGATTATTCGATTCCTCTATTTTCATTGTGACACTACACTCAAAGAACACAAACAAGACACTATACGATGTTTGTTAATTCTCTCTCTCTGATTGGGGTCTTATTGTAATCAAAGCATCCAGAGTTTAAGATATGATGAAAACATAAGCCATAAACTTTCATGTAAAGAATCTTAAAGGCACAAGTCAGCTCTCCTCCCCATTATGAGCTTAAACTAAATTTTTAAACCAATATTCAAATATTTCATGGTAGAGGTGTGCTGTTGTTTGAGTGAAACAAGCTCAGTAAAATGTTTTATGTCATCAATCAATGCCAAATTATAATGTGTCCTCAATGTAGCAGCAACACTTCAGACACTTCAAACTTTAGACCTGGATGAGGAGGTTTAAAAGGCAGTCATTTTTATGCATCCTCAAGTTAAGAACATGCCTCATGCACCTGACCACTCCTCATTTTCAGACAAGTACAAACAGGAGCATGTGATTTGCTATTTAAACTGCGCAGACACACAGTATGTCAATTACAGGAGGAGTAAATTAGGGAAGGCACCTATACTTCATGCCAAAACACTTTGCCAGTCATATAATAGAGCCCTACATTTTTTCCTTTTATCCTACAATCCAACTCAAATCCTTGCTTTATAGACACCCAAGACATGATGGATACACAAGAATATGGGACCTCTAAAGATCTGCTTTCCATGTCTATCCCCATGGCAGTATTACTTAAGCCAGTGTGTCTGTTCTATTAAACAGGAGCTGTAGATGAATGCATCTGAATTAGATCTTGTCACAATACTTCTTGCTGACATTATTGTTGTCTGTTTGTATCCTCTCCCCCTCTCTGACATTTGCGGTACTGCCTCAGTAGGCTCCAGCGTCTCGAAGAAAATACTGACCAAGACATTTATTGAATTTGATACAGTGTGGTTGGAGTCTATATACCTTTTCTTCAGATTCCTGGCCATATTTTCTCTCCGCAGATCTCAACATCATCTATTACACCCATTAGAAGAAGATGTTACCCACGGAAAGACGAGCAGACAGATTTACAGCCAGTTGCCTTTTCTCTGCGATCTAAAAGGCTGAAGTAAAGGATTCTTGCTGTTTCCTTTACGACCCAGTGATAAAACACAGGCTCTTAAAACCAGGGGGGAGCGTTTAAGGGGACAGTGATTGTCTGCACGGTCATCTGTTTGTTTTTATCTGTGGTCACAGTGTCTAAATGTGCACTCAAACTCGGTCTCAAACGCTTTGTCGGCCCCGGTATCACCATTACAGGATCTATCAACGAAGAGGGCCACTGTGATAAAACAAGTATCAAGTTCAATTTATGTTTTCCTGCAAGCCTTTAGTCCCATTTCACAGAGAGAAAGTGTCTGAAAGAGATATGATTTATCCACCCTGAGGTGCGATTTTTGCTCAGTTTAGATTCATCACCAACCAGAACTGCTTAATTATACAAGTTCTGCTGTGATGATGACATTATGTTGAGTTTTCTCCGTCCTCGCTGTTTCTCATCTCTGTTTTTCAGAGAGAGATATTAGAAGTGGCAGGGACACAGACGCAGGGGATTGTGCAGACGTGTTTCACTTTTATATGCATTCAGAGTTAATAAAAACAACCCAGAGATCCAAACACACATAACAACGTCTGTCTCCCTTAATTTACTTCTGTGTTTCCTGAAACAGCAGATGCACTGTGAAGTTAAGGACATCGCCATAATCCATTTGCTGTGTTTTTGTGGGTTTGATGAGATGAGGCAAATAAACCGAATGAGCACGTTAACATGCAACTTCTACACATAAAAAGCTCTATTTCAGTCAGAGAAAAGTTCTGACAGGACTCTACCAAAGGAAGTCTACAAAACCCTTGCAAGACTAAAATTATATATATATCAACATTTATTATGTAATTTACATAAAATGAACCTCAAGTAGATTATTTGAAGGCCACTGACATTTGTCAGCATCAAGCCCAGTGACAAACTCTCCTGTCAAATGAACCCTTTTGCATCTTGATGTCCTGGCCAAAAACCTTATAGCTTTAGGGCTGTCAATCTCAAAAAAAAAAAAAACATTTGAGAAATTTTCCACAACTTTGCACAAATGTTGACTCTGATTCAGGGAAACTGTGGGGTAAATCCAGAAAATTATTCTAAGAATGTCCCAGTGCAAGGCATGGATGTGAGGCACATTGTCTTTGAGCTTTGATCCAAGACCATTTAGTTCTTGACTTGGAGTGGACATTTAAAGCAGCACAACGGCAGATCCCCGCTTCACCGCAAAGAGAACTCGACTACCCATGAGCTCTAGCGCACGCCTACTGTCGTAAGGATACAGATCTGCCGGTCGTGTGCATTTGTTTTGTAGGCGAATCACAGAAGCCAGGACTATGTTCAAAAGTATTCTTCTGTCTTCAGTGGCTGTTTGCAGGATGGATAGCGACAAGGTAATGTATTTATTTTTGACTAAAAGACTATGTTAAAAATCGCTAAGTTCAACTTGGTTTTATACCGTGAAGTCACCCCCGTCCTGTTGAAGCGATAAAGTGAATAAAAGTAAAGACATCGACGAGCTGGCGGTATCACACACTTGAAATAGGTCTAAACAAAACTACATACTGGTATGTATGTGTTGTTGTGTTGTGTTGTACTTTTTTCCTGTCAAGTTTTTTTGAGGAACTTCGTCATAAATTAGTCGGCCAACATACCTGATAGTAGTCGGACATCCCTCCTCGTCTTTTGTTTCACGCCAGTGAGTGAAATAAACCAATGTTTTTTCTGGTCCGAGCATTCAGCTTGTTTTTCTCTCACTTTCTTTGATTTGCATCCTCAGACAAAACTTTCCTCTTCCTTACGTTCTTTGTTGCCTCCTCCATTATAGGTCCGCGATTGGCTTTCGCCGAGACTTCCGTGTTTTAAACTAATCGGGAATCGGGGGAAGTGACGTATGCCGTAAAGCAGTCCAAACGTGTAGTTTTTTAGTGTGGCAGGGTTCCCACCATCCACCTCGAAGTTACATAGCGCCAGTGAAAGGGATACAGACCACGACAGAGGTGTCATTCAACTCATTGTAAAGTGGTGGACCATCACAATGAATATCGAAGGATTATATTTTGTTTGAAAAACTACATAATGTTGGTTTAAGTAAATTTCAAAGAAAACCTTGAGGTCCCATGTCTTTCAAAATCAAACTTCATTACTTTTTATGTTGTTAAAAAGAAGTTGGCGAGCAGAGGAGCATGATGCTCTTTAATAAACTCCCAGTTATCAGAAATGTGCAATGATTCTTTTAAGAAAATGGCCCTTTAAGTATCCATTTTTACCTTCCTTAGGTTTACTATGTTATAGCTAAACAGCCTTTGCCTACATACATGTGTGTTTCTGCTTGTCACTGGTAGCCATCATGCCTGTTTCAACATTCCACTCAATTCCATTTTCCTATACCATCAGGTGATGTTTGGGAGCCAGTCACACAGACCGCATTGTCATAGCCCCCTGGAGCCTCCCCACTCACTCAGATCCAGCTATTTCCAAAGGGGAGAGAAAAGTGCTGCATCTGATTCTCTACAGAGATTACATTTTTCATTTTTATTCAACATTAATTAAACTCTTGCTTTATTATAACACTTAAGGCATGATTAATACGATCAAATGGACTAGGACCCTTCCAAAATCTGTTGATTTCACAAGCAAGGGAGGAACATGAGACTCAGTGACCACAAACTTGACCTATGATTAATCTTCAAATGTATAAATACTGACAAGCACAGGATAATCCTGTGACACAATGGCCTTTGTTTATAGCACCAGCAGCTACCTAAAACAGCTCCGTCCCTGGCCCCTCTAAAAAGACCTACCAGCGTGACATTCTTCCACTGTTTTGTCACATTGTCAGCCCATCTGCTTGGCCTGACAAGCCAAGTGAAGAGCAGAAACTCTAGAATGAATGCAGAGTCAATGACAACATGGTGCTGAACCACACTAAGCTCACCAATATCCACAAAGTGAACCCTGTCAACCAACCAGAGTGGACTGAGCCCATGAAGTGTCCTCATCAATCAAGCAATCAATCAATCAGTCAGTCAGTCAATCAATCGATCTTTTTTTATTGCACAAACTCACGAGAGTGTCCTTGACAGACTGAGAATACAGCTGGATCAGGGATACTCAAAGTGTGAAAACTAGGATTTCTTTTTTTTAAATGTATTGTTTTGGGCATTTTGTGCCTTTATTGATAGGGGAGAGACAGTGGATAGGCTTGTGAAAGGGGATGAGAGAGTAGGGGAAGACACTCTGCAAACTGGTCACAGGTGGGAATCGAACCTGGACTGGCAGAAGTAAGTACATGGGGAACCTGGTTGCTAACCACTCCACCAAACCAGCACACCAAAACTAGGATTTCTTAACATTAGTAATTGTGAATGTACTACGGCAGCCGGTGATACACATGAACTTGAGTTAAGATTCAATGCAGTGTCTCCACCAGAGAGGAAATATGTTCATTAAAATGTATGGAGCCAAAAAAGAGGTTGAAACTACTGGTAATAATCTTGTGTGTCTTGATTGTTTTTTAAAGCAACAATATTGTTGTTTTTCCTGATTTTCACTATCGACAATCAGTACTGATGGATAAGCAGATTTAGCTCATGCAGACATCTGTCATACTTTAGCACCAGTGAATGTATTTCCCATAAGACAATTATACCCAACAGACATCTAAAACAAAGAGATCCTTCAGCTGGAGTGTATAATATGATGTGATTACACCAATGCAAGGTGTGCTATCACCTCCCTCCCTCAGTGAGGCACCAACACTAATCAAATCAACAACAAACCCACGCTTCAAGGCTCTTTATTCACAGTGAATGCACTCCTCATCTAATGTCATCCTGCAGTCTGTTGGTCTGTAATCAACATAAATAATCCTGTTTAAATGATACCAAGATTCATTAGCAGCACAGCTCATTATTACCTAACAGCACTGACATACACATATAAATCTTATTAATATGAACTCATGCAGTCTGTATCAGAAGAAGAGGATACAATTTAAGCCTCAAATTCTTCCCCTGTATTTAACATGACAAGTAATTCTACCCTGTTGTTGTGATTTATTGCTTTACTCTGTGTCATTTTAATGAGCCATAGATTTGTATTTGAGGAGTATTGGAGACAATAGCCACAGCATCAGTGACTGCATCCTCTATAACAGTGGGCTGATTGCACGCTGTGATTGAAAATGTCCTTTTACAGCAGAGACAGGGTGAAAATTACAATCTCCAAGTATGCAGCCTACACATCTATATCAATCAAGGACCACAGCTGCTCCACACATTGAGATGTATTCACATTCAGTTTGCGCAATCGCTGCCTACCTCATGTTATTTGATTCATCTGAAGAGTGTAGTAAGAGGGAGACATAATAATGGGGGAATCTATGTAAAAAATGCTCCATCAATTTTAAGTGGCTGGTTATTGCAACAATATAAAATAACCTATGCATTCGGACCAAAGGTTTTGCGGGTCCATACTAATATGAAGCAGCTTTTTTAATCATTATGGCCACCAAAACAAAGATTTAAGCTAGATATGAGAACTTTATATGTTTTTACTTGTATCAGGGAAAGAAAAGAGGAGATTGAGGAGGTGAAGTGTTGAACTGTGTGACAAAGATGCCTTGACAATGACACACATCCAGCCTAAAGAGTAACTTAATACTGGTTTTCAGTTAAAACCTATGTAAAGGTAAATGTATGCTATTGCTAAGATAGTTATAGTCCAAGGTTGACATTTCGACCTGTTGTGTTGGCCCTATACTTGGCTATTACAATCCAGTGTTATAGAGGCAAATGCCAAGTGATTCTAATCATCATCAATACAGAACTCAACTTTGACCACCCACTCTTTCCACTAACAAAATACTCAGCACAGGCAGTAAACAGATGATAACTGCACACAACAGCAGACTCAAACAACTTTAGACATCAGTGTGACACTCTAAGATTATGGGTGGTGTAGTCTGTTTGCCTGCTATCACAAATAAAACATGTTTTATCATGAAAAGCCCTCTTCTTTGTGCACAGTTTATTTTACACTTACATTATAAGACATGTCCCACATTGATAAACATGCTTATCTGTATGATGGTACATTCCACTTTTTTGTTATGATATTATATTGCTGTTTCTTCCCATAATGAACAGAGGTACTCACTGGCTATGATATAATAATGTAAGGCCTTACAACCATGTGAACATGAAGTGATTCAAAGGAAAAATTAAAATTTGTTACATATTTTTTCAACTGAATCTAAGCAAAGCAACTCAGCTATAGGTGTGAAAACCACGTAAGTGTATGGTGTCTATAGTCTGTGGCTTTAAGGTCACTGTAATTACAGATCCAACAAGTAGAGAAAAAAAGCTTTCATCTATCATTGTATCAATTTATTTATTTATCAATCAATCTTTTTTGTATAATGCAAATTAATAACACGTGTTATCACAGCAGCATAGCTTGTTCACCAGCAGCATAGCCAGTGAGCAACTTGCTGATTGCTTGGTTGATTCCAAGGCCTTTTTCAATCTGTAAAAGCCTGTCCTGTCCTGTGTTCACTTTTGTCTGGCTTCTTGCTTGGTTACTCTCAATTTCTTTCCTAGCCTTTGCCATTGTGCAACACAGCACGGAGGCAACTCCGATATCATTAGCACTTAGTGCAAGTTAGTAACCTGCCAAGCCAGATGGACAGCTCAATATATCTGCCATGGAAATATTTCACTAGTCCATCTGGGTAGGAGCCCTTTGAATTTGTTTTCAGGGGCAGAATGTTAAAAAAAATCACAAGCTTGTGATTGGACAATCGTTTGGCTCGTCACATTCATCACAGACCAATCCACATAAAGCAGGGTTGCCTCCTATAATGTGGCATACATAGTGGCTAATGTAGCGGCTAATGGCTAATAACAGTTCGCAACAGTTCATGGACGTTAGCCATAGCAGCTAACTAAGCCTCTAACAGCTAACAACAGTTAATGACCGTTAGCCGCTAACTTAGCTGCTAACAGCTAATGGCCTTATACTATCGCCTTACACTAAATTGTACCACACAGATGATTCATTTAACACTTATATGACAATCCCTACAAGTAAACTTCTGAGGAGGGCAGATTTCGCCAAGTTTCACTAGGTAGCCTTGAGGACAATAGGCTAACTGGCATGTCCATTCTCAACTTCCGGTTCTTAAACTCCGGTTGTCATCACATTCGCAGTCTGCAGCTCCCGCCTCTCTCCCCTGATTGGGCCGTTAAGAATTCAGCCGAGTGAATTCGTTGGACGACAGAGGCTGGCAAGATGCACCTGCAGGATTTCAGAATCGGGCAGGTCTGTCTGCTCTGCAAGGCTAGCAAGTTAGTGCTACATGCTGGAAACTTGGGCCCTCTAAGGTGGTTGCTGTTCTCTATTGAAAGTTCTCCTTTTATTTGATTGACTTTGAAACAGCTATTTTAAGATGAAGATATAGCATGTTGTTGCTTTAAATCCCTTTTAATCTTTGCAGAACATACAATTCAGTGGAAGCAAGCTACCCAGGAAATAAGCTGACAAGTGTCTGTGATAGATCTGTCGGTAGGGGTTTTATATATGCCAAATATAGCAAATAAACCATGTTTAAATTAGCTTAGTAAAATATGCCCCTTAAGAAAGGGATGGAGGAGAGATATAGGTTGATTGTAAAGTAAACCAACTGAAGATGTTTCCAGCCTTTTTTTTGCATCCAGATTGAAAAGTCTTTATTAATAAAGATTCAGAAGCAGCTCAGCAAGTCCATAAATCAGTTATATCCACCTATTTTTCAATCTATCTCCTTTCATATGAATGCAATTTTCATTAGTGGTTCAGCACAGCAAACTGTTCTTGTCTTTGGTACAGCTTTTCTCTCCTCCCTCTGTACTGTTCATACTGATCAGGGGTAAGATATACAATCAGAATCTTAATAAGATGCTGACTAAAGCATGTTCTGAAATAAACACATTTTTGTATAAAGAATCTAGAATGTATAAGGGCATAGTAAAATGCATAGAGATTTTACACGCCTAAAAAATGGAAAGCAATAAATACAGAGGGCCCCTGTGTTTGCTCTGCGATGTTGCCAAATATGTTTGCCTCTGCTGAGATTTATCTCTAAGCTGTATGCACATTAATCTGATCATCTCTGTCTGAGGGCCTATTTTCTTCTCCAGCAGAGTGAACAAAGTAAAACTATTTCTGAACTCATGAGAGATCTCTGAAAACTTAAAGCTGAGTCTCCATGTATCCTTATGCATCTTAAATTTGAGCTTTCTTTTTGTGTAATTGTAGAAGTATTGAGTGTTGTCCCATGGCTTAACAAAGGATATCTGTGTGATTCCTCATGTGTCTGGAGTGGGACGAAATGCTCATAATAATTCTTCTGGTCATCTGATGAGAGCTGCTGGTAAATGCACCACAGAATCTATAGACAATGCAGAGTGCAAACTTAACAATAATAAGGATTCACTTTTTTATCCAGGCAAAGAAGATATGAAATAATAACAGAAAGATGATTGCTAACATATACACAAAGGCTAAACGTAAAATTGTGTGGTTGTTGAGTTTGCAGCATATGGGTTCAAGGAGGGCCAGGATGCTTCCATAATCGTCTCTCCTGCAGACAGGAAATGTAATATTGGATGTTTTGATTCACTGTCTGAGGCCTCTAAAAATGAGTACACAATAGATTTGGCTGGGAAACGCCCGCTGCTCTGTCTCTCCTCCATCCAGCAATGAGCAGAAGATGAAATGATTCATCACAGCAGACAGCTCCAGCTCAATGAGATGAGATGAGAGCGGGAATGCTGTCGTTTTATATCTCCCTGAGAAATACACAAAGCAAAGATGAATAGGAGCAAATGTAAGTCTTACAGTACATCAGACCTGGGCTGATCCTGGACCTAGCAGGGCTCCACAGGTTGGGTAGAGTTGTGATATCTGTCCAACATGTTTATTGAAGGAGGCAGCTCTCTGCTCATGTTACCCTCTGAAAAACATGGACCAATTAATGGTCAGTGTTGCTAAAATCGTGTTGGGGTTGGCCAGGCTGACGGCTCCGCTTTTAACATCTTTTCTTCTTCATTTTGTCAAAATCTTACATTTAGAGGAAACTTTGATATTGCATTCAGCACATAAACAGTTTGAAAAACAGATTTTGACGCAGATTTTTTAATTAAAAAAAAAAGCTGCAGTACCAGACAGCCTGTCTCTAGTGGAATTTATCATGATTTCAGAAAGTGTTCTTAGGTTATTAAAAAAAATTAAACAAAGTCAGTAATCTTCAGTAGAGTTGTATTTTGCCTGTTCTGTGTCTGACAGAATGTCGAGACATATTTGACTCTGAGCAAAAGATTGAATTAGTGACTTGACCCAGCTCTTGGAACTAAAGGACTGGTCTCAACCTCAGGTAATTGGTATTGTGATATTTTTCCTCCTGGACTATCTTCAGCAAGATGATGCCAAGCCTCTTTGCACATGTTCCTGCAGCATGGCCTTGTACCAGACTGACCTACATGTTGTCCAGACCTGTCTCCCATTGAAAACGTGTGGCACCTTATGAAGGGTAAAATAAAAACAAAAGAGAGCCCTATTGAACAACTGAAGTCAAACATCTTGGGTGGAATGGGAATTGGTGTCCTCAGAGCCCTAATGCTGATTTGTGAAGTTAAAAGGAAAGGTGATGTTACACAGTGGTAAACGTGCTCCCGTCCCAGCTTTATTTGAACATGTTCCTGTCTTGCAAAAGAAAAACAACAACAATACAGTTAATATGTAAAAACATTAAATATCTTGTCTTTGTAATGTATTCCATTAAATGTAGGTCAAAATGGATTTACCAATCATTGTGCTTTGTTTTTATTTACGTTTTACATGCCCCACTCCACTAATATTTTTGTGTGAAAGCTGTATCCTTGCTGTTCTTTATGAGATAAGCTGAGGAGTTCAAGAAAGTAGACACTGACATCACCTTCAGTTATGTGTAGCGTCAAGCACTGATGTGATCTTTCTGAAAGTAACAAAATAATTGATCCCAAATAATCACTGAAGTAATTTACATATAAAAATGAATTTCACATTTGATTGTAAACATTTAAACTGTAATGCAAAGCTGAACATTTGGAAATGAGACTTAATGAAGATCAGTCCACTTTTAGGTCAGCCTCTTGTGGTCACTTGAAGAACTGCATATCTGTTACTGCTGCCTCAGCTTCATTTGTCTTTGGTACAGCATGCAACTGATTAAAAATACCAGTGAGCTGTCTTATTTTCCCAAGTTTTGGATCTTTTTAAACTGTGACACAATGAGGAAATAAATCAAACATGAAGTCTGCAGGCATCAGCCACAACATCCCCAAGCGGCTTTTATTAATTTTCTGTATGATCTTGATCCATTTGTGTCTAATAAACCAGAATCACAGGCTGTTCCAGCCTCTCATAATGAATTTAAAAGAGGGCCTCACAGTGTTTTGTTCTCAGAAACAAAGGGATAAATTTCACATGAACCAGACCGGATTGAGGAAGCTGCCCTCTGGTCTGTTCATTCTCTCAGGCTTTCTAAAATATTTAATTTCCATGCATGTGTGTCTTTGAGAGGATTTTGGCTAGCTGCAGTTATAAAGCTAAAGCCATAATAATTACTTTACTAATTTGCAGCATTTGCGCTAAACCGATAAGACGCCGACTTTCATGGGATTCTGGGGCTGCCATCAATAATGTGACTGCTTGGGGTAAAAAGTGATTTAAAGCCCATTTCACACTCTGCTTCAAAAAGAGAGTGATGGCTGGGCATCCTCTGATCCCCTCAGCTGCCATCATGACCACGTACTCTTCACTAGTTCTGCATTTAATTCCCCAAAACAACCTCTGAGTCTTAGGAAATGTCTGCTTCAGAAGTTCCCTCTGTCTTTGTAGTTCATTATGATGAAGAGGATTGTATTTATACTGACCTGGGAGCAATTTGATCTCTTAATTTAGGGAGATGTCAAATGGAGCATGAGGAGGGAGGATGTCTGTTGGAGACCAAAGTAACGGGTGGGGGGGTTGTTAGAACAACAGACTGATCTTGCAGGAAGTCCAAGGAAGTTCATTCTGTCTATTTTGATGAAATGCTTTTACTTCCTTTTGTAAAGTATAAATATAGCATTGAAGATGTGCCAACATGCACGCAAGCAAACATAATCCCAGAATTGTATCTGTTTAAAGATCAATAACAAAACCCGAAAGAATACAATTGGCATCCCCAGAACACACTAATCATATTTCTAAGAATTGTTGTTTCTACAGTTTTTCCCAATAATGGCATGTCTGTCAGCCAGCTAGCTGGATCACATCTTTTGATGGATTCTTCACAGACAGGGATGCACATTTTTGATTTGGCATGATGTGAGCAAGTGAAGAACCAACTGTGTGTGACTCAATAAAAGTACATGCTCTGGTTGCTGTTGACTAACAACTCACCGGGTCAGTGACTTCATTATGAGAGTGACGGTCCTGATGATGGTGGACTGTGAACTCTGAAGATCAACACACAGCTCTGCTCATTAAAACTTCATTCCCTCTGTGTGCGCTCTAATCATACAGACTAACATGTAGGTATTGCTGCTCTCTGAGCTCAGTGCTGTGCACTTTTTCATCAGATATGATCATCACAGTATGGATTCTTACTTTCAATTAAAAACAGACTTTGAGTCCATTGAACTCAAAATGTCATTTTAAAGCAATAATACATTGTGATTGTTTGGACATTTATTTTTCACATCAACCAGTGGCTCTGGAAAAATTGTACTATTCAGCAAAGGATATGTGGATGCAATACTCCAGAGGACTGTATTACAACAAAAGTTCTGAAATGTGCATCCACCCACCTAATTGTTGTCTATTCCACTCTGTTCGCTTAATGGCCATGTTTCTGGATGATGGGAGGAAGCAGGGATACCTTAAGAGAACTCGGGCCGACATACCAGACGCTTTTTTCTGGAGTTATAAATTGACCAAATAAGCAGGTCTTGGGCCTGTGGTAGGAAACAAGAGCATCTGGAGAAAACCCATGCATGCACGGAAGAACATGGAACCTCCACACAGAAAGACCCATCAGGCCATGAATTAAGCTTCTCCCAGCTGACCTACAACGTGAGACAGGGTACACCCAGGACTGCTGCAAGCTAATCACTGGGCTAACATAGAGAGACAGATAACCATTCACACACATAATCACACCTAAAGGCACTTCAGATTCAACTACCCAGTAGCCAAGTAAAATTATAAATGACAAATTAATACAATCAACTGTTATTTTTACCAAAGATATATTAAAATGTTCAACTGTGTTTGTTAGTTTGATGCAAACACGTAATGAAAACAACTTTCCAAGAGATGTATAAATTATCAATTTTATTCAACAATTTTATTAGAAATAGACTATGTATTGTTCATCAACTTAATTTTTAGTTGAATAGACTGTTTCATAAGTTAAAATCTGCATAGATGCTTCTTCCTGCATTTAATGTTGGTTTGCTGACAACTTTGAGATGTCTGGGGCAGCACTGGCTGACAGTATAGATGATGGGGAGGAACAATATATGATAGGCTACTGATATTAGATAAAGTCATGTGGAACCCTAACTCTTTCTGAGGAGTAACTATTAAATATTCAAAATTCATCACCCATCCTCTAAAAAAGTTTAGTTCAGTCGTAAGATGTCTGTACAAATAAGAATCCCCTCCATTGCAAATGTAACCATTTTTCTTGCCATTCATCTAAATAAAAACTGAGTCTCAGTTCTGCAGTTCTCAACATATTTTATTGAAGATTAAGTATAACACAACAGCTTCCCAATATCAGGGCTGCACAAAGAAATGACTGGGCCCCCTGAAAGTAGTTGAGGCCCTTTAGAAGTGATTTAGTATAAATCAAACCCATGTGCTGGATTAGAAGCACTGGTGCATGCTTCTTTGGCAGACATCTACTCCTTGGCCTGGCTTATTGTTGGAGTCCTATCCTCTAACTGGTTACCCTTTTATTGGCCTATTTGTTGCCATCCCAACATTGATTCAGGTTTTTAAATGGCAACCCAAACTCCAACACTGAAGGCCCTGTGGTTAAGCCGCACTGACCCCACACAATGACATTACTGGAAAAAGGCCTTTTAGATTATCAGAAACAAAGGGTTCTATGTTTTAAAATGCGCCTTATTTTAGTAAAGCGCTTACAAATATACTTGTGTTTCTGTTTCCTTAATTGGATATTTAAGTATTTGTTTAAAAGCTATTTCTGGTTATAAGTGCTTGAATTTAAGATGGATCACTCCTTTTAACTTTGTGGGGCCCCCTTTGAGGCTGCACCACAGAAAGCTTCCCCTTTTTCCCCCATTAGAGGCAGCTTTGCCAAATATACATATAAAATTTGAGTATTCAACTACCTTCTAAATTTACTGACATACAAAACTAAAATGATACACCATAAATCAAATCTAGAAGATCAGAGAGAGTGTAAAACTGCCGGTTTGGGTGCTATGCCGAAATAAAGTGACATCAGCATGAAAATGAAAAATAAGGATTTTAGAATATTTGTCCATGGCAATCAATACACACAGTGAAATCAACAGTGGCCTTAGTACCTAACCTTGTGGTACTCCTTTGTGAATTTGCAGTACAACAAAAGTGACACCATCTTACTTAACAGCCTGGGTTATCCTACATGTAAGACAGCTAACAAACCATCCAACAGTGAGAACTGAAAACAATATGGCTCTTAGATAATTAGACAACAAAAATAAAAAGAAACAACCATACATGGCGTCAAAGAGATCAGGCGGTACATGGTGTACTGTAAGTTAGACCAGCCTCATGCTCCTACAACATCAGCTAATATCATTTCCAGCTCTCTTCACAGACACGATAGAGATACTGTTAAAGTCACTCTTGCTGGATAAAGAGAGGATTAGATGACGTTGTTATTTTTCCTCCTGCTTTACTGAACTAAAATCAGAGGCAACATCAACTTGGATGTTAATTGAATGACCCCAGTAATACAGTACCCATGATCATTAGTGTCAGCTCTGCCTTAAGCTCCATCAAGCTGACACCATCTGTCATTTTTAGGTTACAATGTGTTAAAACCTGCAGGAAACATTTTGACTTTATCGCCACCAGAAAGCAATGATAAGTCTTTGTACTGCTATAGATATATAAATAAAACGTCTATCTCTGCATGTATCGCTTAAATGATCAAAGAGACCTGTAAGGAAGAGATAAATAGAAGGATGCAGCACAAACACTGTCTTTGTGTAATTAGATTATGTTCTCTCTGCTGATTAAATTCACTTCCTTCAGGCTTCAGATTTGTCTCAACATCTTGCCGAGATGTTTCTTTTGTGTTTCCGTCACAGTGCATGTGGTACATTGTGCTGCACAATGGAGCAGGCGTTTGCAGAGACATGATTTTCTAATAAGAGAAAGTTTCTTTTTATTTCCTTGAAGCACATTTTCCCCCCTGATGGAAAATATGCGATTCTTTGAAGCTTTTTGAAGGTGTGTATTTCATCAGACAATGAGATGAAAGGTCTGCAGACCCCGATGGCAGAAATGGAGAACGGATTTTTCCTGGACATGTCGGAGTCGGTCATAGGTTGAAAGGACACAGAAACGGTTCGTAATCTGGTTTAACATCCATTACTGCCTGGAAGGAACATAGCTGCTGCACAGAAAGTCATTGTGTAACCTCTACAAAGAAAGCAGCACATGGGCTAGATGCTAGAGAAAAGTGAATCAAGTCCATGATTGCTTAATAGCAGATGTGTCAATTGGAATTTTTTGATATCAACAAACACAAGTCCCCAACCTTTCTGCAATTCTTATGCAGATATGCTCACTGGCCAATTTATACATCTTGCTAGTACTACTTCGGACCCCCTTTTACCTTCAGGTCTGCCTTTATTCTTTATGGCATACATTCATTTTGAAGCTGGAAACACTTCTCAGAGATTTTGGTCAATATTAACATGATAGTTTTACAGTTGCTGCAGATTTCTTAGCTGCATAACCATGATCCAAATCTTTGTCCCGCCATATCCCAGAGGTGCTCAACTGGATCGAGGTCTGGTACCTGTGCGGACTGTTTAAGTATAGGGAGTTATAGTCATCAAAAGATGGGTCCACTGGGGTCATAAAGGGATGGGTGTGGTTGGAAACAGTATTCAGATAGGCTGTAGCAATTATATAATGCTAAGTTGGTCCTAAAGTGACCTATTTCGCATTATTGAAAAATGAACCAAGAAATTTTCTCTAAACCTTTACACCACCACTAGCCTTAAGTGATAATACAAAACAGGACTGGTCCATGCTTTTGTGTCGTTTACGATGACAAACGAACATGCATGCTCTGCAGTATATGTGTATTAAGAAAAAGAAGAGTGTCTTGGTGCCTTGGGATAAAGATTATGATTTAGGGCTATATAAATGAAGACTGATTGATTGAGCATAACTCACCATAACTCAGTTTGAAAAGAAACTTGTGTGTTAACCTCAATAATGTGACAGATATTGAAGCTAGGTTTTATAAGCTGCTAACAAAGACATGAAGGACCATGCCAGCTCAAAGTCACCAGTTGATATGGTAACTTAGAACAGCATTCATTCAGTGCTAGTTGTATGTTTTTCACCCATTTGACATCAGGTTGATGCCAAATGGGTGAAAAACTTATCTCAACTGAAAAACTGATCTCAAATGATCTAATGGTGCTATGATAGGTGTTTTATCAGTTCTTACCTCTGAATTTAATCCTTTCATATTAGGAAATTGAGTGCTCTTATGTGCTTCAACTGCCCTCCAGTTACACGCATCATAGTGATTCAAATGTAACTATGTCCAATCAAGTTATAGCAGTGAGTTTATCTCTGGTGGTACTTTTCCACTCATCACAGTAGTGCCAGAGAGCCTGTGTGTAATGTCTGCACTGGTAGAAAAGCAAGGATCTGGCAAAAAAAATCACCAAAAACACAGTTTAGTCTCTGTCGTTCAAAACAAGGTTAATTTAAGTTGTTGTTATTGTTTCCCTATGGTCCAGAACTAAACAAATGACAATTTTATTAAGAAATTTACTTAAAAAGTCACTTGACGGGGTGTTGGTTTGGTTGAGTGGTAAGCAATCAGCATGTCCCACATACCGACCAAGACTCCTGGCTTGGGCCCGTTTGCTCGGTGTCCTCCCTGGCTCTCTCCCACCCCTTTCATAAGCATAATCACTGCAAAGAAGTACTGGACCGTATTCCTTGCGTTCACAGGACCTTATCATGCTCTCTGACCCTAAATTGGGAAAAGGGCGTTTGGGTACTCTGCACACTCAGACTGGAATCTTTTGAATGACTTAAAGCCTAAGGAGCCTGTTTCCTTAGTTGTATTTAAATTGAAAATGAAAGACATGGAAGAAGACTCTATAAGATGTCAGTGTTTTTAGCTCGACCGTTGAACAAATGATTCAAAGATATGGCTCATAAATGTCTTGCTTTGTTAAAATCATTATGATGTGCTTGTAATTGTTTTTATCTCTTTTGTATTCTGTCTGTAACTTTGTGTTTTTTGCTGCTGTCTGTCTTGGCCAGGTCTCCCTTGAAAAAAAGAGGTTTTTAATCTCAATGGGACCAACCTGGTTAAATAAAGGTTAAATAAATTAAACTCTCTCTCTCTCTCTCGGCTATCCAATAGAAGAAAATAAACTCCTAGAAAATTATTTTAAAAAGTAAGCTGAGAACAAAATACTTATTTAAATTAACCATGCAGTGACAGGAGTTTGAGTATATTCCAGTTTTATATGCCCTTAATGTATTTTTCCTGCCTCCTCCATGTATTAGAGAACTTCTATGCACAAGACAAAACGTATTGGCCTCAGAACCTTACCTGCTTCTCCCATTAGCAGCAACAGTAACTGCATGAAACTACTCGTTCCCCAGCCCCCTGGATAGTCTTACCAGTGTGATGTCCCATTCAGGTTTCCTCAGCAATTTAAGCCCAATGACTTGGGCTGGTGGGCCCAGTGTAGCTCAAAAGCTTTAGCACATATCAGGGTTGTTGAAAACATGGAGCTGAACTGATGGATTACCACAGAGTAGACCTGTCAAGCTGGCTAACAGAGCATTAACAGTGGTGGACATACTCTAGCAGTTATCTAAACTGAATATCCAAACCAGGGATGCATGATATTGTCTGTGCTATAGCTGTTTTTAAAAATGTAAATATTGCCTGATAATGACATTTTGGTGATATTTACAGCCACAATAGCACTCACATATCTGTGATATATACATGTCCCCTATATCAGCTGAAATATTGAAAATTACACACATGTAGCATAATGCTACATTTCATCATATTTTCATTGGCACAGTCATACATCTGTTCCTTATGCAAATAGACTGTCACACTGAAAGCAACAAGTGTGACAGTCACAATTGTTGTAAAGTAAAAAAAATTCCACTCATGACAAAATATATATGTATAGGAGAAAATGAGTTCTGAATATTTTAGGATAATAAAATTTCAGTATTGTGCATCTATTATATGAATCGGAGTTTAGTAAAATGGACACTTAAGCCAATCAGTTTTATGTATTTATTGTCAGATAGAGAACAATCGTTGCTTGTTGGGTTCACTAATCAGAAAGAATAAGAAAGAAGAAAGAATGCATTTTTAAGACAATCACATTCTCACCCCTGTGTAAACACAACTCATCCCGTCTATCTGATATGTTGTGAACCACTGGTATCAGCTCATTAAAAGTAACTGTCATTTCTGTGATTTAGAAGGCTGACACTGTGCTGTTGTAGAATTAACCTCAGGACATATCTCAAGGGAAAAAATAATGAGAAAACACGGCTGTAACATAATAACATGTCACCTACATGACTTCAGAGATGTAAATTCACGTCTTCCAGTAATTAGATAAAAAGATGAGATGATAAAAATGTCAGGGAGTTTGTCTTCTCCACTCTATTCTGATCTTGTGTTGGTAGTGCTTCTAAAGACTGTGGCAAATTTATTTTTTTCTCTTCTACTGTTTGTTTATTATTGTTTATTACAGTTTGGTGGTTTAAAAATAGTTCATTAAGCTCATGGTAGACATGTCTCACCACCAAAGGTAAAGATGATTAACAAATTGTTCTCTCTGTGTCTGAAGCACAAATACAGGAAATGTGGGATGATAAATTACATGAATAAAGAAAAGCTGCTGTTGTCTGGTTAATATGGAAAAGTTTTTATGGCTCGTCTGATTCTAAATATTGCAAACAGATTCACTCCAGACTTTCAGTCATTTCCGCTTCACAGATGAAATTGTCTGTGGCAAAAGATAAATAGTCAATTTTACTAAAGTCACTGTTGGAATTTTTATTCCTAATTTTATTGGATTTATGAAAATGGACTTGATTATTAGTGGTTATTTAATTACAGTAATCAAATGAGACTGTGATCAAACACTGGCTGGCTTTAACACAGAGCAATAATTATGTTCATTATGTTTTATTTGAGCCTGACTAATATTCTCAGTACCAATTTTTGTCTCTGTGTAGCCTTTTAGTTGGGTTTCCAATAACTCTTTAGACAAATATTTGACTTTGGCCTGCCAGATTCTTTGCTTCATCAATAAATAATACATAATAAATGTACAGGTACAGACTAATATCATGTATTGATAATATCCAGCTTAATGGTCGAACAGGATACAAGCTGTATCTCTTTTTTGGGCTGCGGTGCAGTCAGTTGTGCTTCGGCCTCTCAGCAAGACAATTGCTGATTTGAATCCCATTTGAGGGATTTATGCTTTTTCAAATAGCTGTGAGACTTAATAGTTGTCATTATTTGTAAGCCATTTCACATTTCAAGAACTTTATTGGCATGAATGGGGAGTAGCATTACCAAAACATTTCATTAAAGATGCTATGAGGAGTTTCTAAGTAATTACAAAAAAGTCTGACTTTTAGATATATGCCTGATCGAAATACACACTTAAAGATTAGTTTTATAGCATCAAAATATGTTATCTATAAATGCTATTCCTTAGCTTTGCGGTCAGATCAGACAGGGCTGGACTGGCCTGGATAATCAACTTCAGGAACAAGACAATTAAAACTAGAGCAAATTTATATTATTCGGACACGTCTTAGAGCATACATTACCTAGTCGCTTTGCATCCTGTAAGTTGTTGAAAAAATAAGTTTAAAGCAATGCAGAGCTCTGAGGAAGGTCCGAGCTACATTTATTAGCATCACAACAAACACACGCTTTGGCTTGGGTCACGTCTGATGGTGCATTCCAGTTGTAGTCAGAAGTTGGAATTCCCGAGTTCCGAGTAGGAAGCTGCAACTGGAACGTCCTCCGAAGTCGTAATTTCCTACTGGGAACTCGGTGAAACTTCGCCACCCCCAAGTTTACAATTGAAGATGGACGCCTTCAGTGTGAACAGTTATTTAGCTCCTGTAATAATCAATTTATTTGCACTTCTGACTGGGGTGTGTTGCTCTAGATCAGCTGTATACATAGTATTGTTAAGACTTATATTTACAAAAATGCTGCCATAGTGATAATCACATTCTTCATGTGATATTTGTGAGCAACAACGCAGGGTGTGCTAACAACAGCTAACAATAGCCCGGTAGATCGGCAAAAAAATAAAAAACTGAATAATTGGTTGAATACTGACTTGTTGTCAGTATCAGACCTGTGATTGGCATGCAACCTGTCCAGGGTGTCAGCATTAAAATATTATTGTAGATGGAGAACACTGGGCTATACAACAGAGATCACTGCCCCCACTGTCGCCTGTGCATCAGTAGCTTATTTTGTCACCATCGCATCACTTAGTTAAGCCACTCCCACCTCAGTTGCTCCATGATATCATATCATGTATCATGTATTTGTATGTATTAGCAGACATTATTCCAACTTTATCCTTTTCACTCATCTATCAACTGTAAAACACTGCAGCTAATGCAGATGATGAAGGACAGGACAATAGAGAACCACCACTTCTGTTGAATAAGCGGAACCAATGTACTCACTAACTAATGTTCCCACACTGACATGGATTGTCAGTCTGTGATCCATTTACAGAAAACAGTTGTGAACGGTCATGGGCGTCCTCATGTACCCATACAATGCTGATTGGCTGTTGTTGCACAGGCACGTGAGACATTACCTGAAAAGTTTTTTTTTTATTTTGGTGGTTGAGAGGTGCAACCTGGTTGTGTGTCAAAAGCGGCACAGCAGTGTGACCAAGTCGCCCAGATCACATCCATCACATTGTGTGAGGGTTGGCCCCACCCTATCGTGGCTGTGCATTGACTTTAAATGTAGAGTGGTTGCCCAGGTCGCCCAGGTTGCCCAAGTCGTGTTTGGTGTGAACGCACTATTATTGTTGTAAACTCTATTGTTGTGTCATTTGGTTAAGCTTAAGTCATGTCTGCAATGTTTTCCTGTCTTAGTTATGTTTATAGGAGGGAAATATGCAAGCATAGGGGCAGAGGCTTGACCAATATAATGGAGTTCCTTTGATTTATGACGAAAATGCATTTTTGTTGAAATGTACTACAAAAGCACTTTCTTAAAAGTAACAATAAGTTCATATGTATCTGACTGCTTGTTCATTGACTCATTTATTGATATATATTCATACCACTGCCATTTACAATTTTGCTTATTGATCTGATTTTTTAACAAATCCCTCATGAAGTACTGATTTTCTGTTCAGGTAAAAAATTTGGCCTACACAGGTTTTCTGTGCCCACAGTGTCAAACACATGACACTCCTGATATTCAATGATATGCTGAATGATGAGAAGATAAGTGCTTCTGCTAGTTTGTCACTTACTGAAAGGCAGTAAGCATTTTTATTCCCAAAAGTAAGTCATTATTTTGACCTTTTCCGTCTGCCATGATTTTTGTCTTCTTTGTTTTTATTTATGGTGACTGCCACTAAATTAGAAATTAATAAGGGAATTATGAAAGTTGTTGCCTGAACAATCACAGATGCACTAGTGAGCCCGTATGGATGGATACTTTTATATAAAGAAAGATTCATACTAAATTATGGACTTTGATATGATTTTGGAAAAATCAAACAGTACTGATGCATGTTTTATACTCTGGCAACAAACATAGAAGTCTTTGATGCAGCTGTTGGGCAGTTTTCTTGTTTTATTCATCAAAAATGGCAAAAAAAAAAAATAAATCACACACAGTGTTTGAATTTGTACAGACTTTCCAGAGACTGGAGATGCCAAAGATGATATATTTTATATGGACATGATATAGGTCTTCTTGTTTGAGAATCTTTGGCTCTAAAACTCCTCAGAGAGATAAGGTGATTAAAGACGTGTGCTCTGAAGTTGCAGCTGGAGAGCACACGGAGCTCTGGTGATGGAGGTGTTGGCTGAAAAGGTCTTCTGAGACTGAAGAGATGAAACAGATCTAATTGTGATGGTGAGTTTTACAGATTATGGCTGATTATATTTTCTGAGGCTGATGGGTTAAAGAGGCTGACCACCCAGTTAAAAATGAGATAGACCATGGGATGGCTGGTTATTTTGTCTTCAGCTGATGGGTTAAGAAGTTGTTGAAACTGCAAAGACTTGGTGATGGGAGATGAATGGTGGCACACAGCTATGACTATGTGACACAGTCGCTAAAATGAAAACAGCATAAAAACATTTAAAGTGTTGATGTTGTTTTTGTGTCTCTGTCCAAAGCTTCAGCATTGTAGGAACATTTTCTCAAGACAAAAACTGTTTTCTTTATTATTGCTGACACATCAGTGTTTTGTTTCTGCCTGAATGCAGGTACCAACCAACAAGTAAGAGACAACCAGAAACTGTGCAAATGCCTTTAAGATTTGCTTTTTCTTCTGGCAACAAAAGTGAAAGTGAAATATTACAGTTTTCTTTTGACCAATACCTTTCCAATAAGGATAACTTACAACAGACACTTGCATCACATTGTCACTTGTTACAGTAAAAGGGTAGTCTGGGTACTTTAATGGATTCTTTTTCTATCTAATATTAATTATTTAATTGATAGTCTCTCTAATGTCGTAACCATTTTTTCCTGTGGGTTATAACTGTTGGCCTCATTGACCTAACAAAGACCCTTAAGGGGAGGAAATTCGAAGGTCTCAGTACACAGCTGACCAGAAGACAGAGAATCACACATAGCTTTAGATGATCCCATTGACCTGCATTTATTTATGACCTGTTCTGATATATATCCAGCCTCTGTGTTCCCTGTTTGGCCCCTCCTAGTCTCTCTCTATCCTCTGTTTTCTTAGCTCATTTGTGCTGAAATGCATCTTCATTTGTTTAGTGTGATTGAGTAGGGAGACGCAGGCAAGTGGGTGGGTGCAGCCCTCGGGTAAGAGAGGGAGAGGGAATCCAGTCACAGCTGGTGTGTTGCTCACCCGTAATGAGCAAACGTGACAGGATGAAAGTGTGGAGCGTCTGCCATGTGCCACAGCCTGGGGAGGCTGTTTTAAAAGATGGAAAATTTATAGATACCCATGTGGCTCTGAAGATGTTGGTGCATGTCACTGGAGCTTTTTCTTCTCTGTCATCGATGAGTTAAAATCAAAGACAATTACAGAGCTGACACTGTGTGGCAGACTTTCCCTCCCTGTGAGTCATACTGAAGGAGATTGTGCCTCAGAGATTATTTGCCTTTAAAGTTTCTTGCATTTACATGTGAGGATCAAGAACCTCATCACTTTTCAAACAACAATAAGCAGATGAGACCCTTTTCACATACATTTTATTTGCAATGGAGATAAGGATGATGTGCAGAGAAGGATCCACATCTGTGTTAATTTTGTTGACTTATTATTTTAGTTAGTTTTTTTTTGTCAACAGCCTTTTTCTCCTGACGAAAACTAGACACAAAGTGATAAAAAAGTAATTGCACATGGACAAAAAGAAAGCAAAATCACCTGCTACATTTGTCAGCAATTAAAAACAAGATGAACATTTTAGACAGATACTTAAAGGTGTAGTCAGCGATGTGGGAGAAAATGAGTGGAGAGGTTGTTTATAAACGAATTTAGGCCCGCCCCCAGAAAGCTGATGGATGTGCATTGTCATGGAAATGGCCGTAGAAACTGCGTAGCTGACCAACGTAGCTAAGGTAACCCTGACTGGTCAGACAACTCGACTGCAATTATTGATAACATCAAAACAACAGTTGTTCTGGCAGATTAGACAATAAGATGAATGTCCGACGGCTGTTACTGTTATGTGAAGCACCACAAAGATGGTGAGATCCGTGTCCGTTTTCAGGTCTTTCAATTGGCGGAGTCCCCTCCACCATCGGAAAGCAACACCAATGTTGACCTGGGTCTTCGCTCTTTCATGGTCATAGCCCTTCTTTTCACTTTTCACTCCTCTGACCTTTTTCTTTTGGGCTGTTTTCAGCCATTGCTACTGCACCTATTGTATCTCTCTCTTACGCTAACTGCGCACGCTATACAACCGACGACTCCTCCCCCCTCTGTCTGATCTGCTCATGAGTATCACCGCCCCCTGGATGTGGGGGGGGGGGGGGGTCTACTCTGTTTTGGTAACTCGGCCCGAGCCACAGTATTTACCTGCTGAAATTCAGGCCCAAGGCTGTGTATTAAAACCAGACTTTTTTTCAACATGCTGTCAGTGGTGACATCTTGTTGATGGAGAGGAGAAATACGGTGATTTTGACAAATTGTGCATTAGATTAGAAGATCAGAAGATCGCTGACTACACCTTTAATCCAATCAGACCTAGTTTGGTCATGTAAAATGCAGGGACAAGATGTATATCCAATCACAGAGACTTTGGTTGTGTTGAAAGGTTGGATGAGTTGGAGGTGAAGTCCAATCAGAGCTTCTCTTTTTAAAAGTTGATATATTCATGGAGAGCAGATTCAGTGTTTGTTGTCTACTCAGGTATTGTAACTGAGATGCCAGGTAGCATAAAATTTCTTTCTGTTAGTTTATACATTCAAACTTTACTGGCACTCAATATAGGGTTATATGTTTAATTTTGTCAAACTGAAACAGGACTTCAGAAATTCAAGGACACATAAAATATGCCTAATTTTTTCATATTCATATCTTAGTTGACTTAATTTATATTACATTTCATCAACTAAAACTGGACTAATATTAAAACATTTCAGATGACTAATTAATGACTATAATTAAAATA
Source organism: Scarus forsteni (assembly GCA_036419115.1). Lineage (NCBI taxonomy): Eukaryota > Metazoa > Chordata > Actinopteri > Labriformes > Labridae > Scarus > Scarus forsteni. Next base: position 13,905,237 of record JAZDUH010000098.1, on the reverse strand, counting down.
CATTTTAGGCAAAGGACAATAACTTAAACTAAATTTATAAAGTGCTTTCAAGTTAACACTGATCCACGTGCCCTATTTAAACATGAGCCAGCAAAGAAATAACCATTCAGCTATTGGAGAGCATGTAGAATCATTACCTCCACAACTACATTGTGTTTTTACTGAAGTTTGTCAGTTTGTCATTTGACTTAAATTGCTAATCGGAAAAGACTTGCCATATGTAAAATGTCTTTGAGCTTTTAAACAGTGGTGACGATGGCATCATTGATTTAAACAAAATTATTATTTCATCATTTTGCCTAAAAAAGGCATTTTCTAATAAAACTGTTTACAGGGCTTGTATCAGTGGAAGATTTCAACATTCCTAAGTAGAAAAGGCACATATCTCTGTCAAGGCGTTTCCAACACTGTTAGGGGAGTTATTGAGTAATGTATGTATGTGCATATACAGTATGTGTATCCATAAATTGATGAGCTTGTCTTTAGCCTGCTCTATTTTAAAGTGTGTTGAGATGACACTTGTTATGAATTGACACTATGTAAATAAAGATTGATTGAGGCTGATTGATTTTCAAAAACGTGGGGAACTACCCTATCTCACACTGTTAAGAAATCATTAAGCAAATTCTCAAATCCACAACCAAATTTGGGTGACTACCAAAATCTTATCACGTCTTCTTTGCACCATAAACAACATTTCCTAAAACGTTATAAGAATCAGTTGAGAATTTATTGCGTTTCTAGTAAAAATGTAGAAATCTTCCTCGTCTCACACTGTTAGGAAATACTTTGAAAATCCCTGAATCCATATTGGGTTTGTACGCCCACCAAGCTTTCATCACTTCTTCCTTGTACCATGACCGCCAGTCCCCCAAAATGTAATGAAAATCAGATGAGAAATTCTTGAATTATGGGCAAAAATGTGGCCCTATCTTGCAATGTTAACAAATCTTTAAGAAACTATCCTGAAGACCACCATTCCCTAAAAAAATCTTAGAAATCCATTCATAGCATTTGGGGTGATCCTGCTCACAAGCAAATTAACAAATACCAGCAAAAACATAACCTCATTGGTGGAGCTAATAACATACAGTAACACTAAACCTTGACAAATTGGTTATAATCAAAATATATTCTAGAGGAGTGGTAGGATATGTAAAGTCAATAGAATTGTCAAGGTTTCTCATTTATTGGACTGTAAATACAAGAGACGCCTGCTGTGATCATATTTTAGAGCTAATTAAACTTGAATTTATTTTACAATGACATTAAAGTTTTACACTTACTTCAACACAGGTTATTTCAAACTTTGTATGTACTTGTTTGTTTTATGTATCTGTCTTATGTTCTTATCATCTGCAATGGGGCTCTTTTTAAAATCTTCCTGTGTTTTAGTGGAGGTGTGTGAAAAGTGTCATATGTGTAGGCTTTCCCATGACAGAATAAAATTGGACCATCATTAACGGAGGATAGTGAAAAGTGAGTGGGTAAAAATATTTAATGAACCTTCAGCTTCTGTCACCTGAAAAGTCTACAGCTCTGGTTCCCTGGCAGACCCACAGTTACGGCTAGACCGGTGAAAAAGTTTTGTTCTTCAAGAAAAAGTAACTCTTACGGTACTCTATACTCAGAATCCTGATATCTTTTACATTTTTATTTAAGAGAAGAATAAAATAGAGAGATCCCTTTTAGCTTTGTATAATGCCTCAAAAAGACCAAGGGCCCTTCTTTGACTGTGTGAATCACATTGTCTAAAGGAATGTGGCACATGGGTAGCTGTGGGCGTGTCAGTCTATATTTTGCTTTTCTGAAGAGGAGCAAAGAGGGTGGATTATGTGCCTGGACTGTATAGTGGTGTGTGTTGGGTGAAAAACAGATCAAATGAATCAGGGTGTATACTCTCATTTTCTTTAAAGCAGTGTGCACCAGGTGGCTAGAGTTTTTCTTTTATCACAGTAGATTTAGTGGCCTAATCAGAATTTCTGATAAATTATTTAACTTCTCTTCTTGTATCGTCCCACTACACTCGAAGAACACGCACACAGTACTGTATGAAATACATTAATGCTGAATTCAAGTACTTTTATGGACTGAAGCATCCAGACCATAAAAAAAAATCTAAAATATTAGTCAGACATTTCCACATTGAACATTTAGTATTTATCAAAACCTGTAGTTAAAATCAACAGAACAGGCCTTAAATGTTTATTATATACCTGTATACTGTACATCAGGTAACGTTAGCTTAAGCAATTTATTTTCTAATTTTCCTGCAGGAATCATAGGCTCTGTTCTCCACTCTGTGTGTGTAAAATACACTGGACAGCATGTTTCCTTATCTGTGAGTACAGTTTTTGGTGATATTCATTTATGTGTATACAAATGTTAGACGTATCATTTTATGTTTCAAGGAAATCTTTAATCCTGTATCTGTTTTGGTCGTGTTTACTGTGTGTAAAATCAATATTATGTGCTGCAAGGATCGCTGGAAAAAAAGGAGACTGGCTGTCTCTTAACTCTCTGACCTGTAATGAATTTTAAACAGATAATATAAACAAATGCTCCTTTAGTGAATGGTAGATGAGTGCTGCAGTGCATCCAATGTGAGTGAAACAAGCTCAGTGAAATGTGTATTATGATCTCAGGGATGAATGCCAACCTCCAATATACAGTATGTCCTTAAAATAGCAGAAACACTTTGTGCCACAAGCTATAGAATTTAGATTTGGTAGATTACTTAATTTAAACCTAATACAAACTTAAAATTTTAAACTGACTGTCTGTAATACTAATGTATTAATCTCATTAGCATCACCCTATGGACAAGTTGACAGTCTCCACTGCCATCCAGTTTAACTTTTACTTTTCAGATGAAATACTTTTTTTTATCCATTCACCGACAAGGCCACAAGCCTGGCTTTGACTTTGACAGAACCCAATCTCAGAAAAAAAACGAAGAGAGGAGCAAATATCAGACATGCTGTTGTGAAATACACTTTTTTTCTGTTCTAATACAACATTTTAGTCCATGCCCCCCCCCCCCTTCCTCTTTTTGTTGCTTGCTCTTTCTTTCAATATGAAAATGCCCCTCCTCTAAATGGGAGGCACCCCCTGAGGCAGGTGTTTGTTCAACCCACAGTCGCCTTTAGTAAAGGGAACATGTCTTGACATGGCTGTGGTACCACAGTAAACATAAAGCATAGAATAGAACAGAATAAACCTTTATTTGTCCCACATGGGAAAATTGCAATAGTGCTGGAAAGTCAAAGCCATACACACTTCATTATAAGTGTGTGTCATTAGACACAGCTCATGAAGGTTTGAATCCAATATCTGAGTGGAAACTTCGAAAATACATTTTATTGAAATCTGTCCTCATGTTTGAAAAACAGTAGCAGTCACAATCCCTGCAAAAATCCCCATTTTGTCTCATTTAGCAGTGGATGTTTTTCCTCTTTTTGAAGCCTGCAGGACCATCCTGTGAGCAGCTGATCCACACACTGTATGACCGGTGTACTGAAAATAGAAGCTTTTTAAGCTCGGTCAAGGTTCTTTTTACTCTTTGTTTTTCTTGTTGAGGTGAACCAACTCATGTGACAGACTTTTCTTTCTGTTCTGAAATAATGACAGTCTCTGTTACTTTAGTGGCTAAAAATGCATCTATGTTTAATAATTGGCAAAATTCATTATAGTGTGCTGTAAAAGCAGTATTTCTGATGTCTACAGACATGCCGTGTTACTTTAGTGGTTATGTGTCTGCAAATGGCAAATGGTAGATACATAATAAAATATTAAACACTCATCAGTGGCATGGAGAAGTAGCTTATTGTTTTCCAATATTTGAAAAACTTCAGTTCAAATGGCTTTATGAAACCTGACAAAGTTATGCTCTTCATGTAGTTTACTGTTGTTTGGGAAAATCTATGCATCATTTATTGAAGAATTGGACTTCATAATGTCCACTACATGCATGAAAACTGTGCAGCCAAGCCTCGATAACAGCCTGAGCTCTGCTGAGGAAGGCAAACAAAACTGACAAATCCTCCTTACAGCTCCTCAACTATCTGCTCTCTTCAAGTATGCAGCAGTGGATTGTGGAAATAAATGACTGCAGGTGCCTCAGGCAGTTACTGCGATAAAGGCTACAATGGGACAGGCTTTACATATTCAGTATATGCCATCCTCTGGCCACCATTGGGAAATTTGGTTGAAAATCCACAAAGAGTTCCTTTTAGCCCACCATCTGCACAGTTTAGCTCTGATTTAATCGAACCAATTTCTCTGTCCAACGTTTAGGAGCATCTTCTCTGATACTTAAAGCAACAGGTCCCCTTTGACTAATATGCATTTTCATCTTTAGCAAGAATCAGCTGTCTGAGATCAAAGTGGCTCCTTACCTCATTAGAGAAGTAGAAGGAAACTTTAAGTACCACAGTCTACGTTTTGTTTCTGTTGTAGCTCTTTAAGAATTTTTAGGCAGCATAGAGGTCAGAACAGACATTGTTGCTCAATTTAATTCCTCTACCTCTCTCTTTACCATACCCAGTATGATTTAACTTTATTTTTTAAGCCGATTTCCTCCAAATCTCACCCACATATACTTTATATTCCTCCTCCAGTGGAATATCTGCGTCAGAAGCACATAAGAAATGCAGTTTTATTCAATTAATGCTGCATGTCAAGAGCTGCGTTTCCACACAGTCACCACAGAACTGTCAGGTAGCTGCTGCTCAAAATAACACAGACTATTTTTCCAAACTGTCACCAATCACCAGCAGCTCTGACAAAGAAAAAAGTCAGAACTTTGAGATTAAAGCAGAAATGTATTCCTTTCCTGCAGGTACTCTGGTTTAGAGCATCTTTGTAAGCCATCAGAAATCATCACAGACTTCTGTCTTGTTTTTGAAAACATTTTCCTTCCTCACGTAGTCTGTACAGCTTTTCACTATAAAATGGAAGTTCCACAGAAATATGTCCATAGATGATTTCTGCATTGGGAAAAAGCTTATCATTTAATTCCAATAAACCAACATTCTTCTCTGTGCACCTAGTTTTTAAAGGCATGGTGTTTCAAACATCCAAACTGCATATGTTATGTGGATTAAGCAGGTTCAGATCCTTCTCTATCTTTTTGTAATCCCACACACCTAATGATGCCATGCCATCACTTTCGGGGCTCCTTTTCCCCCTTAGCTGTTGATCTCAATTGTTGCATGTTTCTTATTTTTGTCCTGCTGCAGTCAGACATCTTCAAGATGGTAGCACATGGCGGATAAGAATCTGCCTATATTTATCAGCATGAAGATAGCATTAATCCTGACAAACCCACTTGTGGTGTACTCTTTGCTTCCTGTCTCCTTGTAAAAAAAACAGTTACCTTCTCTCAGGCTCACCCATCATATCTTTCCTGTCCATCTACATTCATATCACCAGGCTCCAAAGTCACTAAAGTAAGCATTAACATATATATTCTCCAAATAATGTATGAAAAACAGCCAATTTAACATTTTAAAATACTTAAAACAATACCTGCAACTAACATAATAATAAAATTTAGATAACTAAATAAGGCAAATATGAACAGCTTACCTTGTGCAGCAGCAAGATCCTCCTGGTTCAATGTCTGTTATAAGGCAGATACATCTTGCCAAGCTCCAATCTACAATGACTGTGCTCGGCCCAAAGCGGTATGGCCCAATCAGTGTCCTTAAGAGCAGGAAGAGGAAGAAGCTATGAGTGTGATGATGCAGGAAGTAACTGCTCATGCAGAGATTAGCATAATCCTTTCAGCTTCAGCAACAGTTTTATCAGATCTGAACTGCATTTTTAATCAAGTGAAAAACAAACAACAATGAAACTAGGTTGAAAGGATATTTTGCTCAACTTCCCACATGTTTTGTGGAGATCTTGTTCTGCAAAGCAGCTGAGGTTTTGTATTTTGCATCGTTGTAGTTGTACCAGCCTACTACATCACCTGATTTGCCTGTATTAAATATGAGAAATGGAAGAATTGTCCAATAACCTGCAGGATATGCTTTTGAAAGGTTCTGTCCATTCTCCAACACTTTGCATGTGCTGTTTTCCACGTGGACATGTAAAATATATTCAACAGTCCGCCTGGGCAATAAGAAAAAAAATTGTATTGACTTGAACTGAATTGGTTTTTCATTCAATAAACTGTTACTGGAGCTGTTAGCATCTATGCTAATCTCTGTCATTTCCTACTGTGACCCCACTTGTAGCTCCATTCTCTTGGTGCTTTAAATAACAATGATTGGTCTGTGCTGATTGGTCCATGCTGCTTAAGGCCAAGCACAATCATTGCACTACAGGCACATATGGCTTTACTTTCGTAAGATATAGGGAACAGAGCAGGACTATGCTGTCCGTCCATATATGCAGTCAGTAACTCCTTGTTTAAAGCAGAGGAAAAGGGGTTGTAGACAGGATTTATTATTGACAGTTTTTCATATTTTGGTCCATTATTTAGGCTACCCTTACATATGATGGCTCTTACTGCAAGGACTTATTATTGTACTTCTTGATCATTAGCTTCTTTGAACTAATACAGGTATTTTTAAAAGATACTCAACAATCTACGGCATTTCAGAGTTTCTCACAGTATGGCCAAAGGATCATGCTCCAATGGGGTTATATTGAGTAGAAACCTTCTTCTTTACAAATTAATTTGTAGCTGCTCTGGTTTTGTATGTGCAGTGGTTTTGTATCAGTCGTGGTTTGTATTCCAAACGCACAATATTCAGCTAAAACCAACACAGATCCTTGAAACCTTCTGGAGTCAGGTCTGTAATGTAAAAGAAAGAATATTTGTGCCCTTGGGAGGTTTCAGTAATGTACTGGAGAGGTTTCTGTCACGTACTTGAAGTGATGATTGAATACTAACGCTGGTGTGCTGCACAGCTCTGATGACTGTGCGAGGATGCTTTCTTTCTACTGATATAAGAAGAGAAAGTCTGAACAGAGTCGCTGCTGTATGAACACAAGGACGAAACATATCAATACGGTCAATATCAGCTGGTGTGGGTGGTCCGGGACATGATGGGTCACATCAAGATGCTCAGTGAGGTGTCAGATTCATGCATTAATGTATTTTGAACTGAAGATAAAGTCAATTCTAAAGGTGCCAATGGTGACGTTAGCTACATATACATTCACCATGTGACGAGGCCCTTGTCTTATAAAGGTGGCCTGGGTTTGGTTCTCCGCCGTGGAGCATTTCCTGTATATCTATCCCTGTTCTACCCCCTTTTTTAACTTGATCCACTGTCAATCCACTGATCATTAAATGCATAATGCCCCAAAAAACCTAAGAAAAAATAGGAACTTTAAAGAATGATAAAGGAAATTCTATCAATTGCAGTTCTGTAAAAGTCTGTAATAACATTTTCAGATTAACAAGCACTTCTCGGTTTCTCTTGGTTGGGCAGCATCTTCATGACATTTTCTGTTTTAAGAATGAGCTATAAGTAGTTATGACACACCATTGTTACAAACCATTAATGTTTTCTTGTTTGTCCTCTTAAGCCTCTGTCTTGCAGGCCTTTGGTCATGGATTGATAAAAAAAAAATAATTTGCTGCATTAACAAACATAAAAACAACTTTGCCCAAAGCTTCAGATGCGATATTAGAACAGTGGAGCTGTTTGTTCAGTTGAAAAAGGCAAATTCAAAGGTCAAAGTTGCTTGATCTCATGTCGCGGAATTTTTCAAACTTTATAAGTATGTAAATGCTGACTCAAGAATGGTCTGATCAGATTTTTGACCATCAGTCAGACTGTTTGTTTTCATTGCTAGTGGTACCACCACGCATCCTTGTGGAAATAAAATCTCAAAAATGCTTTGAGTTCATTCATTTTCTATACCCCTCACTCTGAACCAGTTGCCAGTCGATCCCAGGGCCACATAGAGAGACAGACAACCATTGAAGTAGAACAATATACTCACCCAGAACGCTTTCCTGATCCAAACAGTGCTTCTGGGGATATTTAGATCCAAAATTGAGCGGTGGACATCCGTATAATGGTGGCACATAGGGCATGTATAGCGCGGCTCCTAAAACTGCATTAATCGTCCAAAATCTCATTAGTTTCACCAATATTTCATCATGGTCCACTCACGCTACTCCTCCATTACAGTCTGTGTCGCTCCAGACATGTTTTGTGGCTGTGCTGACCTCTGAACTGAAGAAGAAGAACGCTTGCCTCTGCGTCTGCGCAGTACTCTCTGGAGAGCTGCCTCCACATCCTCCTTTCGATGAGCTTCTCATCTGTAAACTCTGGCTCGAAACTGTAAGGACACCCATCATATTCAAAGTTCTCCTCCACAACATCTTCATCCCATAGATATTCGTCCATTTTGCACAAAACTGGAAGAAGAAAGTCGTTGTGTAGCCGGCGGTCTTCCCCTGAATCAATGAGCCGTAGTGTGCATGCGCGGAGGCAAACATTCTTCTTCTTCAGTTCAGAGGTCAGCACAGCCACAAAACATGTCTGGAGCGACACAGACTGTAATGGAGGAGTAGCGTGAGCGGACCATGATGAAATATTGGCGAAACGAATGAGTTTTTGGACGATTAATGCAGTTTTAGGAGCGGCACTATACATGCCCTATGTGCTACCATTATACGGATGTCTGCCACTCGATTTTGGATCTAAATATCTCCCGAAGCACTGTTTGGATCAGGAAAGCCTTCTGGGTGAGTATATTGTTCTCCTTCATTCTATAAACAATGTGAAGGCTGCAGAAACCAAACTTATCCTTTAACCTAATGAGTATGTTTTTGGTCTGTGGAAGGAAGCCAGGAGAGAACCCACGCATGCACGGGAAGAACATGCAAACTTCACACAGAAAGGCCCCTGTCCGACCCAGCAATCAAACTGGGCACCTTCTTGCTGTGAGGCACGCGCACTACCGGCAGCACCACCGTGCCCCCCATGCTTTGAGTTGTTTTTGTTTTTCAAACTTTGTACAAATTTCCACTTCAACTTAAAAATGAACAAGGTTGTGGAGATCACAGGTCAATATCAAGGTCATTGGCACAGCATGTAAAAAATATACTGGAGATCCCCCCCCCCCCCCACAAAAGTCTACACTTGGACTTAGGGATTGACCCACTACTGCACTTACCTGTTTGGCTCCTGTAAACCTCAGAAGGGCACAAAACCATCCAGCAGCTATGTTATTTTTTTGGGTGAACAAAAATTAAGAAGTAACGGGCAGGAGTGCATTTGCTTTTGTTACCGTGGAGACCATAGTGCTGCACTCTGTAGCAGGCAGCTCCTTTCTTCATGATCAGAATGGGTACTCATGTTAAGGTGGCGTGATGCCTCTTCAGACGTCAGTGTGACTCACTGTACTTCACACAGAGTTTACAAAGGTATGAAAAGGAAAACAAGACCATTACTGTGAAATGAAGCAGTAGTTCTTGGTACTTTTCTGCAGCGTGGTATTAATGGATATGATTTCATAAACTGCTAAAGCACCTAATGGTTTCTCTGAAGTCTTTGAGTGCAAGCTTGAATAACCTTCAAGCTGAATGGATCAGTTCCTCTGCTTGAGAGCATTAAACTGTGGAAGAGTGGGCTTGTCTGAATAACTCTTCTGATTCATTGATACTCTTTTTTTCCTGGCTGAGAAGTAAAATCTTCAAACTGTATAGTAGACCTAAAGCAGTGTGGTTAAAATCTGTGGCTTCAGAGGAAACATTTGGCCCCAAGCTGATGCAGTTTTCCTGACAATGACCTTTAGCAGTGGTGTGAAATATGACTTGTGTCAAATAAGAGCTGTTATGATGTTATTAGCCCTGAAAACCTCATAGTGGAGACAGTGAGGGAGATGGATGCATTTGAACAGTGTATGACCTCCATATAGGGGCTGTCATTTTTTCTGTCTGACATTTTACAATTGTTGCCTTGAACCATGACCACTATCTTTCTTTGAAAACAGCCTTGTAAAATCTCGAGTCAACTGATTTTGAAAACAATCTTTACAATTCTTGCTTCACAATTATAATTTAATTATAGTTTATCATTGAAATTTACTCCAGCTAACAAGAAAATGTGATCTGAAAAGCCCTGACTTTGACTAAAAATGCTCTGTTATGATAACGGGTAAGGATATCCATGAGATATAACGTCTTTTATCTGTGGGCCTCTCACACTCTGAGTGACCTAACATCTTTTAATACCATTTAAAGCCCGTAGTAAGGCTTACTCTAAAATCTGAAGACAATTTCCAGCTGCATTTTCATTGCATAAAATGACGGTAAGAATTGATGCTTTTTTAACAAAAACTCAGAAGACACTGACATTAAAGGGACTGTGAGGAGTTTCTAAGTAATTGCAAAAAAGTCTCACTTCTAGATATATGCCTGATCAAAATACGCACTTATCGATGAGTTTTATAGCATCAAAATGATCTATCTATAAATGCTATTCCTTAGCTTCTTGGTCGGGTCGGACAGGACAGGGCTGGACTGGCCTGGATACTCAACTTCGGGAACAAGACGATTAAAACTGGAGCAAATTTATAGTATTCGGACACGTCTTAGAGCACCAAGCTGTAAGTAGCGATATATAGCCGGCTACAGAAACTACGATACTAAGTTTTTCAAAAGTTGCTTGTTGTCACACATCAAAAACTACCACTACGTAACTAGAAAGAGATACATTACCTTGTCGCTTTGCATCCTGTAAGTTGCTGAAAAAAGAAGCTGTAAATCAATGCAGAGTTCTGAGGAAGGTCCGGGCTACAACACAACAAACACGCTTTGGCTCCAGTAACGTGTTGTGGTGCGTTCCAGTTGTAGTCAGAAGTTGGAATTTCCAAGTTCTGAGTAGGAAACTACAGCTGGAACGACCCCCGAAGTCAGAATTTCCTACTGGGAACTCGATGAAACCTCGTCACCCCCGAGTTGACAATGGAAGATGGATGCCCCCAGTGTGAACAGTTATTTACCTCCTGTAAAAATCAATTTATTTGCACTTCTGAATGGGGTGTTTCACTCTTGATCAGCTGTATACATCGTATTGTTAGACTTATATTTACAAAAATGCTGCCATAGTGATAATCACATTCTTCATGAACAACAACGCAGGGCGTGATAACAACAGCTAACAGTAGCCTGGTAGATCGTCATGTGTTTTTCAGACTTCAACTGGAACGCTGATAAGTTGGAGATGATGTCACTCCCAGTTCCGAGGTTACTGGAACACAGCATTACGACAGTCCCCGCGCCTGCTCATGGGTAGCAGAGTCTTTGTGTCACCTGTAATAGATTCTCCTCATAGTCCCTTTAATTAACGATAAAATTATATGAATATAAATAAAAATTCATATAAATGTCAGTAACATTCTGAGTTTGTGGCCACAGGGTGAGATTTTTCAAAAACTGGGAATTGACAGAGTCACAAACAGAACAAAAACTACAACTAGACTTACTGCATACAGACCAGTGTTTTCTTGCCCTTGTTTTAAGGCCTCTGCTTGTTACCTTTGATTACATTTGGGACCTTTAGGACCTTGGCCATGGAAGTGATGTAGACATTTGTTAGTTTTTTAGTTTGTACACAGGATATCTCAGAAAATCACAAACCACACAGCAGAAATACAGTTGTGATCTGAATCCTGATGTGAATCCAAAACTGTATCAATGCCTTCAGTACTATTATGTTAATGATGTAAAGTGTATTTTGTGAGAATAATGTGATGGAGTTTTTTTGTTGGTTGAGGGCTTTTTGTTTGTACTCCTGCTAAATGAAATGGGACACTTTTTTAACTGGGTTTGATATTTTTGTTATTTCATGTCTAAGTTTTAAAAGAGGCTTTTTGTCAACACAGTGAGCAAATTTGGTGTTGACAAAAAAAGCCTCTTTTAAAACTTACGGATAGAACATTAGATAGGTAAATAAATGGAACAAAAACAGTAGATATGTAGGTAGAAAGATACATAGCCAAATAGATAGGTACAGTAGATGGGATGGATGGATGGATGTTGGTAGGATGGATTGTTGGGTGGATGGATTAACAGTTGGATTGAGAAACTGATGTATGAGGGGATGACTGATAGTGATGATAGATTAAAGATGGCTAGATAGCTACACAGATGTGTGGAAAGATGAATGGATGGATGGTTAACTGACTGGATGATGGAAAGATGATTTGTTGGATGGATGGCTTGGTAGATAGGTAGATGAATGGATGTTTAGACAGATAGAAAGATGGTACATGCTAAAATGAATGGTTGAAATTGAAAAATAGACAGATGGATGGATAGTTTGGATAGACAGGTAGATAGATGTAATAATGATAGATAAATTGGTGGATGGATGGATTGGTAGATAGATAGATGAATGGATATAAAGAATAATGGATAGAAAGATGATACATACTTGAATGTATGGTTGAAATTGAAAAATATATAGATGGACTGATAGTTTAGATAGACAGGTAGATAGATGGAATAATGATAGATTAATTGGTGGATGGATGGATTGCAGGTTCAGATCTAATTGATATCTTTTTTTCTTTATAATAATAAATTCTGTCAATTTCTGGATAACAAGTATGCCATTGCAGACCTGAGCAAAGATTACACAAAACTGTCTGACAGACTTGACATTAAAAGAAATTCACATACCGGTTAATATAATAAATGACAGTTTCTTAATTTTCAGAAAAAAACAGATTTTGATCTGCAGATGCTTATTTCTTTGGGAAAAATAAGATAAACAACATCTTGGCACATCCAAGTAGCTTTCCAGTCACCAGCAAACACAGCCAACGGAAATAATTATAAAAAATGCCTTTACAGAGCATGACCCAGTTATCCTTCTAAAGACCAAAAATAGAGCTCTCGTTTGTTTCTGCACTTTATCTCCATCTCCTCCCTCTGTTTTCATGTACTTCTTCTCTTTTATCTCCACATCCACCACCCTTACCATCACTAATGTGCATCGTCATGCTCACTGTAGCTGCAGTTATCACGGGGCAGCACCAGGCGTGCTGATATCTGAGCTTCAGTCAGGAAGCAGTTACAGATAAGATCCCATCAGCTCCTCTGTGAGGCAGACTGGCTGCATGCGTGACCACACTGCTTTACACTCATTCAGGAGCCAGAGCATCTCAGAAGAAGAGAATGAAGAAATACCTCTGTAGCCTGTTCCATCAAAGTTGTTTTACAATCCATATTCTTCCTTAAAGTAGACTGATTTATGCTGAGGTGTTCCCACTGAATAACCTTTCGAGAAATGTTGGCTGTGAACTGAAATAAAATAGACAGTTTGAGGATGAGTTGTGTTCGAGCAAACAAACCAGGTCAAAGGCTCTTGACTGCAACTCTTTATTTACTTCTTTCACATCACTAAAAACTGAACCCTCTGTGCATAAGTGTAACTTCTCTTCAAACATGGGGAAGATTATGTCGATGGGAGTCTTTACAGTCAATACTGCAACAATTCTTTTGAGAAAGGTTTGCTCAGCCTCGTGAGATAAGAAAGAGGAAGAAACAAAAAATGACTTAATACACTGAATAAACACACACAACAGAAGTCAGACTGACCACTAAAACGCCCTTTGATTTGTGTTTTTATTTTAATATTGAATAGAACAATTAATGGTAGAAAAGTCAAAAATTATTTAATTTTTTAATGCCAAAATTGGGTGCTATGAGTATAAATATAACACTTATGAATCTAACTAACTTCTTGTCAGTTAGTCTGTGTGAAGTTTGCATGCTTCTCCCTGAGGTTGTGTGAGTTCTCTCTGGGCACTCCAGCTTCTCCCACAGACAAATAAAAAAGCAGGCATTACCTGTTTGGCTTGGTTTATTTGATCATCAAATCAGTAATAAATCCTTGATTGACGAATTGCTGTGCCAAAATCACCCAAAAGAGGAGGTTTGGTTCACTTGTAATCTAACCTTGAAGCAGTTTGTTTGCTTGGACACAATTGGTCCATCAACTCACACAAACTGTGTAACAAGTTAAGTCATCACACTGCTCTAGAAGCAGAAGCAGCAGCAGTAATAATAATACTTGTGTTTGGTGTGAACCAAATGAACTCCAGCTTTGATTTTGGAAAGTTCAATTGATTTGTGTGGTGTGAAAGTTCCCTCAAACTCTTGTGTGGACATAGGAGTTTGAGAGCTATCTGAATTGAATTAGGACAAAACAGGGCAAATAATCCAAAAAGAAGTTCACTGTGGCTTGATCTGGCTGAACACAACAACAATAAGCAAGCAAACAAGGCATTTATAAACAATGTTAACCAGAGTGTGGCTAACATTGGCATTGCTAGCATTTCTGGTTTCTAGTTCTCTTACAGGTAAACATTTACATTTTTCATTTTCCAGTAAAATAGCTGTTATCTGAGCAGCCTAAATACTATCATCATGAAATACTACAGAGCTTCTTCTAGCTATAAAATGTTGTTACTCATAGCTAGCTGTGCGTTTCCAGGTCATAGAGCAACAATGAGCAGTGTTGGGAGTAAAGGCGCTAGAAATAACAGTGTTACTAATGCTGTTATGTTTTCCCAGTAACGGGTGATCTAATGAATTACTTTTTCATGCGTTACATTGCCGTTACCATTACTGACAGTGAAATGTGGCGCGTTACATTGCACCGATGTCAAGCAGTTGTTATCCGACCTACCTCGCCCCCAAATTCCCCCGCTGAAAGAGGTGCGAGGAGCAGCACCGCAGCGCGCAGCCCCGCAGGGGGAGGGCTGATCCCAGGAGAGCCACAGGCTCTCATGAGAATAGTGATGTCACACACTCATAAAGCATGTTATGGACTGAGAAAAGAAACAAACAACACCTCACTTCGCTTTCGAAGGTCCTATTGCTGGTCTCAACCACACAGCTTTTTTTTATTTTTTATTTTTATTTTATTTTATTTATTTTGCACAATTATGAAATACACAAAGGTCAAAGATAACAATTATATCAGGTGCAGGAAGAGGCGAAAAGCCCAAAGGGCTTATTTGAAGCCTCCACCTAAAGTATATAAAAGTTACACAATACTATATGCACATAAAACATGCAAAAAAACAGCTTTGTGATTTATTCAACTTTCTATCCACCTATATCCTATATCCTTGTATCCTTGTTTGGTGTCATGTATGCAGTGTTATATATTTCTGTACCTCTACACTGTGTTGTGTCTGGGACCCTCTGACGGACTGCTGACCTGGTGCCCGTGCCTCCGGTTTTGACATAGTGACAAAGAATTGAGGAAATTTACATTCGAGAGTCTGTGCTTTGTGTTTTATTTTGAAACTTCCGGATACTCCACACGTTGGCTTCCTGTCTGGTACTTTCTTAACAACATTGAATTTACGAGGTTTGGAAGCGGCCGCGCAGAAAATAGACCTGAAGCGAATCTCCAGCGCCCTGGCGTGTGCCGGCACTTCACCAACACAGAGCTGAAGCACTTCGCTCCCACTCTAGTCTATCAGGCAAAGCTACTTCATGCGCTGCAGTGCATCGGCGGCGCATTGGAGAACTGATGATGTCAGAGCTACTGCAGCAGGTAACAACAAGGAAGGACACACAGACGGGGACACACAGTTCAAGCAGCAAAAAGCTTTTTCAGAAAAGTAACACATCAATTACTTTACCTGATAACTATTTACATTTATGAAGGAGTTATTCCGTTAGTAATTCAATTAGTAGTAAAGTAACTAGTAACTATAACTATATACTTTTTTAAAGTAACGTGCCCAACACTGACAATGAGTGAATAGCAAGAACAAAGCTACAGCCCTGACAAGAGGAAAGTATAAACATAGAGTGATTACACAACTATATTATGTCCCAGCTAGTATAGGTATGTCACACAGCATTTGACAGGCTTATTGTTCTGCTTAAAAAGTGCATTGTGAAAGAAAAACAAACCAATTGAATGTCCGCCAAAGTCTAAGTGTGTGTAAGTGACTACAGTATTAAAACCAGTTTATGTCACATACAATAGGAAAAATAATGGTCTTTTGACTCTTCACCCAACCAAACAGTGGCTTATTATTAAATGTTTTTGTTCTTTTGAGTGTAAAACACATAAATCATGCTCTAAACGTAATGATAATAAGGAATAAAGTAAATAAAAGAGTTAGACTTTAGAGATTCCAACAGAGAAAAGAGGGCTGTTTTTGTCTGATCTCAGTTTGTACTAAATCATCCAGAGGAAAAATGTTATTCCTCAGAGTCTGTCAAAAGCCCTGCAGCTGTTAGTTTTGTTCTGTAGACACAAACAAGAAACTTTAGGGTCAAAGCAGATTTACTGAAACCTGCGATCATGAGAGGAATTTTTAACCCTCTCAGTCCTGATAAAGGACAGATGAGGTTTTATTCAGAGATGTTTGATCACCTGCCGCAGAGCAGACTGACTCCTGTTGACCTGAGAAGTGAAACAGACTTTTATGTGATCCTTAGCTTTAAAATTAACGCTCGAACAGGCTGCCAACATGCCCTTCTGTTGTGCTGTGAGAATTTGATGGGAAAACAGAACAAACAGAGCTCCCCTGTCTGTTGTTTATTCAGAATATATTCAGAAGAATTAACCAAACTCATTCACCATCCAGTGCTGATTTATTTTTGGGGTGTTTGGGAGCTGTCATCAGTGAAGAGTGAAATCAAACTACTGGCAGCACTTGTGAGAGCAAAACAGAGCTGTAATGTTCATTCATTACAGAAAAATATACCCACTTTAGTTTTGGAAGACCCTCGTACATATTTTTGTTACTTTGATTCAAACGTCCTTTTGCTCAGTATTTTACTGTTGAAAGGCCAAAATAGATAAAATGTCACAGCTTTCAGAAAGAAGCTGTTTCTCATAGTGTTATGTGAATCCAAGTTATAATTTCTGGTTGATGGGAGACATTTAAAGCAAACAAGGTCCATAGTAATTAAAGGATACAGGCCATATGGCTCTGACACTAAAAGGCTGGTTTGTATTGACAGATTCAAAGAAAAGTAATTGAGAATATTTCTTTTTTGCAGCAGGGCCCATCGCCATTATAAGATCAAGGCTTTGACTTTTCTTAAATGAAACAGCACCAGTCAGTTTGACCTGTGCTTAACAGACTAATCAGATCTACTCAAGAGCGAGATCCAAAGTGTCCATTTGGTTAACAACAGTGATAGTGGAGTGGCTGTTATTGACTAATTTACTTCAAGGTGCAATGTCCAGGTCGAGAAATTTTCCAAACACCGAATCAGAAATCCTTTTACATCGTTCTATATGCCTTCATGCCTGAAAACAAAGGTGCTATAAATTCAGGTTGTCTGTCTGTACATTCCACAAGTTCTTGCAAACCTTCACTCTCAAGACAATTTCAGATATTTTCTTTAATCTTTTCACAAATCAAACATTGACTTACTGATAGACTGGTTTAGTGATGAAGATAACAGAAAGACTAGAAAGCACTCGGAGAGCGCAGACCTCCGCCAGCGCCACAGCCCTCAGCCATATTGTCATTTTGACCATAAATATTACTCCTACCTTTATTTCATCTAAATATTTAGATTTCTTGGCAATGAAAACATACCATTAGCAACTGGATTTATAATGATATCTATTTTAGTTCAGTAGTTATTCACAGAAATCACATTTTTCAGCATGGTGGCCAGACACTGATCCTGATCAACACCAAAACTGAATCAGTTCTTCCTTTTTCCATGCTGAACATTTCCTGAAAATTTCATCCAAATCCATCCATAACTTTTTGAGTTATTTTGTTCACGGACGGAAGGACAAACTCTCCCGAAAACATTACCTCCTTGGCGGAGGTAATCATGCAAATCTCAATACAAGCACCAAATGTGGCCCTGTAATTCTGAAAGGACCACTTTTTAAATCTGCCCAATCAGCCATCCGTGAAGTTTTAAGGTGGTTGCCATCATAGTTCTTAAACTGTTGGACTATTTGCTCATGCACTTGTTTATTTTTATTTATGAAACTTGCCCCATCCTTGCTTGTAAATAATCAAGCCTTTAACCCTTTAAGGCCCAAGACCATAGATTATAGCCAGAAAATAAGCTGAAATGTTTGTTTCACTTTCTGCTAAAATCCATAAAAATCAAAATGTCCATAAAATTCAACTTTTAGATTTTCGTATCTCATTTGATACATTAGATGTTTTTGGCAACTGATGATCCATTAGAATTTTTTATCATTTATCTTATTGTATTCAGGTGTTTTTTTTGTAATTTGTTGATCATATTGAGTAAAAAGAGGTATTATAAAAGTATGTATCAAATATGATACAATTGGCTTTATAGGGTTAAGGGATGCATCTGTTTCCAGTTAAACTGTAACCTTCCTAGTTTTTTGTTGCCCCTGTCTCAGCTTTATGTAACATGTTGCTGGGGTCCAATTAAAAATCAGTTCATTTTTGCAAGAGCTAATTAAGTTTATCAGTCTGAACATCAAAAAAAAAAAAAAAACATGTTGTGTAGTCAGTAGAATAAAGATCATAATGGATTCTCAAATCATTGTATTTTGTTTTTGTTTATGTTTTACACAATGCACCAACTTCATTAGCATGGGGAATAATTCAGTAAAAATTGCTATTTCCGGGTGCAAAAATATACACATTTATAAGAAGACCAAACAATGTAACACATCATAATAAAATCAACAAAAATTTAAAGTTAAGCCTAGAATTTTCATCTGAAAATATCAATTTTCTAGATCTGAAGATCTTCAAAGATGAAGCTGACCTGCATACAACTATGTTTAGAAAACCAGCTGACTGTAACACCATTCTGAGAGCAGACTGTTTTCACCCTCCCTGGCTTATTGATAACATCCCTTTTGGCCAGTTTCAGAGAGTTAAAAGAATCTGTGATTCATCAGATGATTTTGAAAAAAATGCACTAGATCTGAGATACAGATTTGAAAGGAGAGGCTACTCAGATGAGACTTTATCTACTGCTTACAACAAAGCCAAAGACCTTCCCAGAGAGCAGCTATTGGTTAAAAAACAAAGACAACAGTATCCATCTAATCAAGTTTATCTTGTGACACAGTATAGTTGCAAAGCAAATCAAATCAAACAAATAATAAAGAGAAATTGGGACATATTGAAAAGTGATACATCTCTCAGAGAAGCCCTTCCTGACACTCCAACTATCAGCTTCAGACGAGCTCCTACCTTAAGTGATAAACTAGTGAGAAGCTATCTCCCCCCCAAAACAAAAAAGACCTGGTTCGACTCCAAAACAGGTAATTATAAATGTGGTAACTGCAATCATTGTGAAAATATGTCAAGGATGAGTTTCTTCACAGATGTTACAACAGGTCAGAAGTTTGAGATTAAGTCTTTTATAAACTGCAATACTTGTTTTGTGATTTACAGACTTGAATGCCCTTGTGGATGTTTTTACATCGGGAGAACTAAGCGCAAACTGAAGGCACGACTGGCTGAACATAAACATGCAATTAGAACGGGCAATCCACATTATCCTAAAGAGGCAAATCATGGTAGCTGCAACTCTCTGAAGATATCCGGTATTGAATATATACAAAGTTCTATCAGAGGAGGAGACAGATTAAAAAAGCTATTACAAAGAGAGTCTTTCTGGATATATACATTAAAAGCAACACAATTTCCTGGTCTGAATGGAGAACTGGACTTCCCTCCTTTTTGTAGCTTTTTTAGCTCCATCATTTTAAATATTTAAAAACACTACCTGAGTGTATTTAATGTAAAGTTTGAAAAGATCTTTACTATCATTGAGTTTGAATAACTGGCTGCTTTACTGCACTGAATGAAATAACCTTTAGTCTGATCATGTGACATTTCAAAGCCATGTGACCTGTCCAAAAACCTATAAAGGTAGCAGATTGGCAGCCATTTTGTAACAGCCCTAATGAAGGCCTAGATGGCTGAAACATGTTGGCATGTTTTTATGATCTTGTAGCCCTGATGGAATAAAGGCTTTTTAAATCAGTACCTCTGAGTGCCTCAGTTTTCTTTTAAAAATGTAACACATCAATTTCTTTGGGCAAAAGATCTTGGAAAATGCCCACCTTCTTGGATTTTTAAGTGGCTGATTAGGCAGAATTTACAAGTGGTCCCTTCAGAAAAATCTGTGCCAAAGTTAAATGTGAATCTTGTGACTTCGATATCTTAAGGATGCTTGAAGGGATTTTCATAAAACTTTGCACAAATGTCCCTGACTCAGTGCTTTAATGATTTATCTGTGCTGGTCACTGGTCAAAGTTGTGGAAAGTTGTGGTCAACCTCTGTTGGAAGAAATTTTCATCTAACTTTACACGGATTTTTACTCTGACTGAAGGGAAAAATGTCGGTCACAAATGTCCTCAATGACACAAAGAGAAAGTAATCTGACTTTTTTAAGGGTTACAGGTCAAGGTCATGGACTGGTGTCGTCAGTACAGGCGACTTCAGCCCAAAAAACTGTTTTTCTCACTGCTTTGCCAGATTTGTTTGTTTGTCTTAAACCTTGTGTTTATTTTATCCAAAGACAAAGCTCTTCTTTTGACTGTGAGTTTTAATGTTAGCCAAAGCTTAAATTACAGTTATAAGATACGTTCTGTCTTAATCTGAATAAATCTACTCTATTGTTTTGAAAGGACAAAAAAAAATGTAGTTGTGAAGAAACTTTAAATTGGAGATCATTTCTTTCTCATTTCAAAGTCATGGACCCTCACAAAGTTTTGTTGTCTGTTTTCGAGGACTTGGTCACCTTCATTTCTGCCTTCTCATCTACCACGGTGCTCAAAACAAAAACAAATCTGTTGTTTCTGCTTCTTTTTTAAATGCTTCGGTTGAAAAAGCTGCCGGTAACACAAAGGAGAGACAGAGAGCAGGAACTGTGAGCAGGACGAGCACAACAAATAATGGAAGCATGGCCGTGTCCGGCACCATTCTCTTTGTGATATGTATACAGCAACAAACAGTCGTCTTTTATTTATTCTGCTTCAGTTTCCTCTGAAATCACCAGAGAAAACAAAACACAAATTGAGCTTTTTCACATATAAAACCTGTGACAAATTTGACTAGAAGTCTCTCATATGTGCAGGTCATATTACAAAAACATGTAAATGAGAAAGAGCCACTCCTCTTGAAGTCAGAACCCTTGGCTATTCAAATGACATCAGATTAACATTTGGCATATTGTCTCTAAATCTGTTTTTGTCTGTAGGCCACAGAGAAAAGATCAGTTTGAGCACGGCTCCTCCATCCTGCTGATGGATGGCTGTTATAAACTAGCTCATTTGAAATAATGCTCACGCTCCCTCTTGTCACCTCATTGGACAGATAAATTGTTTATTTGGCCTGTTCACCTCCAATTCTTCCTCTCTGTGCCAGTTCTGACAGCCCATTCTTTCATTCTGACTGATAAACTAAACAAAGCAAAACAGTTTTTTTGCCCCCATTTTTACAAGTTGAATATATATATTTATATATTTATGCACTTAAAGCAAAAGCTAAATTCTGTTTGTGTTTGTCATCACTTCTGCTGTGCTGTGATGATCCATCCAACTGACAATTTGCAGCATGATTATTTCATAAGTGTGCTTTGGGCTTGTCAAAATAAAAAGGCCACTGTGGGAATGCTGATTCATCATAAAACACTACAACTTAAGCAAGTTTGAGAGAGTGTGCAATCAGTGTGCTGACTTTAGAGAGATCCAACAGAGCAACCATACACTATTAAGTAAGGAGTTTCAGCCTTGTATGAGGAAAATCTGCAAGGTGTGTTCACACTGTGCAATACTCACAAAAAGAAGAAGTTTGTAAGTCTGCTGTGCAAGGCTTTGGTGACAGTTTCCATTCCTCTAGAGCTGCAAGCATTATGTATTCTGGATGTCCATATGTTCAGATGTATGTGTGAACGCCTGTCCCTCTGTCCTGGATCGTCTTGTGAACACAGTATCTCAAAAACAAATCAACGGATTGTCTTCAAGCTTTGCACAAATGTCCCCTCTGACTGATTTAAAAGGAACATGAGGTATATAAGATTTTAATGCCATTTTCAGGGAATGTTGATCAGGCACAAGGGAGAACTGATTTGATTTTGGTGTTGATCTGAATCTGGATACAGAATGTTTGTTGACAGTGCAAGATAATAGTCCAGTTTTCTACATTTTGGGCAATAACTCCCTCAAAGTGTTTAAAATGCCTTTGAGGAGTGTGCTGTTGGAACACTTCTAGGTTGTTTTACAACAGGGCTCTCAATAACTGGACATACTGTATGTATAATATCAACAGAAGAGCTTTGAGTTACATACAGTATGTTGTAGGAAAAGTGCTATATAAATAAAGTTTTATTGATTGATTGACTGATTGATAAAAGCCTGTTAATCAAGCATGTTTTTGCTTAACTGTTTTTTAAGTACTGAGAAAACACCCTCCCCATGTCTGGATTAAGTCAAGTCTCCAGAAAGGAACACAAGTAAAAAAAATAGTGTCTGTAGTTTTGATTATGCACATTTTCATTTCACAGTGCCTCCCGAGAGAGGCTGTGACATTGTCATGACTTTGTCTATATTGTGCTGCAAAAACACATAAATATGTACTTGTTCTGCTAAAGAACAGCCTGCATGGACACATTTATTCTGGACTGAATATTTTGAAAACTTCCAACCCCTAGTTATGAGGAAGATGAAGCACTGAGAGATTACCACATTTGTTTGAAAAAAGAAACATCCCTGGGTTGCAAAATTTAAGCAATTTAAATTTAAATTTTTGGCTAAATCCTCCTCATTTCATGGTCATCCACAAACATGTAACTCTGGAAAAATGATGAAAATGTTGCAGTTTTTCAGATTTTCACACTTTAGCAAGAAATGAAGCTTTCAGTTACTGCTCTGTCTGATGGCATACACTTTATATTTGCATATTTATTATCATTTTGCCCACAGGATACATTTTTCTGCCTGGAATAGCCTCCCTACAGGATGAAGGTTTTGGCTTAGAGAGACACACAACAATATATTTTCCATTTTGCACCCTGCACATCTCCTATCTGTGTCAGTTTACAAGCAAAGCGCTCAGATAAAGAGAGGGTGGTCTGCTTGGGGTTGTACTCTGGTTGTCTTGTGGAATGATTCCTTTTCTTTTCTGCTGGTTATTGGCCAGCCCACCACTCACAATACTGCATGCTTGATGGGATGTGAGGAGTAGTGCAATAGAGGGTGGGAAGGTGCTTTTTAGTTGTGATTTGAAAAGTTGCCCCTTTGAGGTCCTGGTGACATGGTGATTAGTTTGTGTCCCCCATACAAAGAGACACAGAGTGGGAGGCTTGGGAGGAAATAAGGTTTGTGGCTCATTTACTGCAAAATTTATTTTTCTCTCCTCCTAGTTTTCCACTCCATCCACTGCCCTGTCCATCAAAAAAAAAAAGAAAAAAAAAAAAAGAAAACAAGCAAACCCACAAACCTTCCTTAATAATTCTTCAGAAGATAAACAGACTTTATGTTATCGTCAGCCAAATCCTGTCACTAATCAGGCAATTCATTAAAATAATAGAAAGCATGTCATGATGATTCTCAGGAATATTTCTTCCTCTTTGACTCCTTCAACAATACACTTTGTCATTTATGTAGTGAAAATGAAGGAGGTTCAACTGGATTAGTGTTAATAGAAAGCTTAAACAAATTAAGAAAAAGTGATTGAAACTGATTAGCCATCATTAGCTTCCCCTGGCCTCAGTCAGACGAACACTGTGGTGTTTGTAGGTGAAGGTAACTCTAACCAACACACCTTAACCCACAGACAGGGTAACTTTTCTCATCATTTGGGAAGCTTATGTTACACTTCAGTGTTAAATGCAGCACATATGGCACATATGCCTTGTTTCACTTAAAAACAGCTAGACAAATGTATGTCTTATATTCCTGTACTGTAAATGTTTCAACAATAACTGAGCCCTTGGATATCAGCATTTTATATAAGGCAGGATTTAATTTGTGGGATGTTTTTGTTCTACTGCAAAACTGAACAATGTCTGATATGCCAAAGAGTAAGGAGCGGACAAAGCAGAATGTTTTTGCTTGCTAATCGTACCTTTTTTCCCCTAAAACAGGGATGGGCAACTGGTGGCCCTGAGGCCAAATGCAGCCCTCCTACTCTATTAAAGTGAAGCACCAGTCAGTTTGAAATATATAAAAATGTTCATGATGAAAACTTGTCAATCTGTTATGAAAACATGAAAAATAGCAATATATGTAAAGAAATATAGCTACAGCTGCCTGTAATTGTTTCTGTAAAACCAACATATGTACATTGGTCAAATAAAATAAAAAATTTGATAACACTGAATTTAAAAGCCCATAAAGGTCCTGTTGCTTGCAGGAGCCCTTCTTTCTCCTCGCTGGCTACGGCTTCTGCCTCCGCCTCCGCCTCCGCCGCCGCCGCCGCCATGTTGTCTATGTTGTTTATGCACGTGACGTCTCGGGGGGATTAGAGTGACATAGTGCAGGAAGTGCACCAAGGAAAGCCTTGGGTCCTCGAGAATGTGAAATGAACGAGTTGAATTTAAAAAAAAAATCGCTAAACTCGAGTTTCAGGAAAAACGAAAACTCCACAGAGGCCCAGAGAGGTAAATCATGAACCTTAGTGATGTGAGGAAACAGCACAACTCACATCTGACAAAGAATAGAAATCTGATTTTAAGAGGGAACAAGAAATTATCACTAATAAATAACTCAACTTCTTTTCCCAAGCAGAAACTGCTGAGCTAACAAAAGAGCCAAAGTGCAAGAGCAACAAATCTGAGTTCACCAGAATCCATTCACTGCTTCATTTTGGTTTCAGGAGGAAAGTTGATCATAGGGGCATGGCTGATGTGACAGAGGCCAGTATGTCATGACTGTCAGGAAGCTTGAGACCTGCCACAGCCCCACCTTTCAGTCTGTTATGTAGTTTGACCAAAAGTAATTTTAAGGCATCATTTTTGGCCATAACCACCAGGGGCTTTGATACTTCCACAGTCCATGTTTGTTTAACCCTGACTAATTAACTCTCTGCAGGCTGTTTGTTCACGCAGCTGTTTTAATGTGACCCCAAGAAGACAAAAGATGTTTGTGCCTCTAATTTTCTTTAGCTTTTGTCAAATAACGTACTGGAAAAATGCCAATTAAAAAGTAGTTGCCTCTGGTTAGCACACTTGTTTGATGTAAAACAACCTTCCAGTGCTTCACCTCTGTCAGGTTAAAGGAAAATTGAGACATCCTGGTGACCCTTTAGAAATTTGACATGGCTCCGGGAAATATTAGAAATTGCTTTTAAGTTCACTTTTCACACTCTTCAACTGCATCGGTGAACTCTTCACACCGTAGTCACTGCAGGCGACTGCAAAATGTAGAAACTTTTATGTAAAATGAGTTCATCCCAGTGTCTTCAGATAAAACATGGTCTATGTGTGTAATTACTAACTGTTATTATCTCCTCTGGCCTGACTTTTTAACAGCAGCTGTTGAGTGATTAAAAGTGTGGGAAAGTGAATTCAAGAGGGTATAAGACTTTTTTTGTTTATATTTTTGCTGTTCAGTGGTTATCGTTCCTTCATGCCAGTAACAGAAAAAGATGTAAGCCTGCACCTAGGTATACTAAGGGGGGTTTTCTTTAAAACTGTCGCAAATTTCCATGCCAGTATGCCTCACATTCATCCCTTTCTTATACATGCAATATCTCAAGACTGCTTCAAGAGATTTTCATTCATCTTTGCACCAATGTTCATACTGCCTTTAAGACCTATCTTTTTTTTTTTGGTCATATGAGGAAGCTTAAGTTTCTGGTGCCTCGAGTTCAGGCATTGCTGTGAACCTACGGAGCCCCTAAGGTGCCGCAAAGAAAATAATATATAAATCGTGTGTACAAAATACTAAAACGTGTGCACATTTAAGATAAAACATGCATTCAATTTAATTATACAGGCAAGCAGCAACAGACAGTCGGCTCATCAGTAGATGGCAGTAATGCCCCATAATATATTGTTCTCAGCTGCCGTTACAAACCAAGAAGAATAAGACAGCCGGGCTCCATTGAAGCATCCTAGTAACCAGCCAACGTTAGCTGTCTCTGTGAATGTAGGAGTGCAGGGTATGTACAGTCACTTAGGCTATTTATCACTACCTTATAAAACGTGTGCACGGATAAGTATTTTGAGCGCACACTTTAATATATCATGCGCTCATTTTAGTATCTTGTGCACACGATTTATACATTTTTTTCTCCATGGCACCTTAGGGGCTCCGTATGAACCTAATATTTGAAAAATATTTCAAGTAATTTTTATTTGGCAGTTGACAGACAATCACTGTATTGTCTTATTTTGTATCTATAAGAGATGATTCTGACCACGACGTATTGCTACAGCTTGAATTATTTATTCACTGCTGTGGTATACAGGGACGGCTATAGGAAGGCGAACTTCTCTCAACATAAACGTGTACTGCGTCTGCGCACATCATGAACCAATGACGGTCAATCATGTTAGATTACCAATAGGAGAACATCTTAATGACACGTCATATGACTATGTTGCTAAGTAACCACACTAATATTCTGTGAGGATATTACATGTATCAATTACATACATACAGGCCAGTCAGATTATGTAGTTTGTGGATGCTACTGAGGTGTAAAATACAAAACCTGTACCGATTCAAAGAACAAACTCTTCCCAAAACAAGTCAATACTGGAGCAAAAATATCCTCTCTATCAAGATGTGCTCCGAGTGTTGTTTTTTTTTTATTTTCATTTAATAATGCAAAGTTTTCAAGATATGTTAAAGTGGATCCAGCTGCACTGTACTGCATGATCAGCTTGGCTATTATCTTCAAGGACTATTGGTCAGTCTTTTAGGTTGTATGTCTCAGTTCAAGTTTATCCTTTTACAAGTGTTATGCCAACAATTCTTGGATGTATTTTTGTCAAATATCACACATGTTCACTCTGTGTTATTCAGTGTGTTTCTAAAACCTTGTGAATTTTCTGGTAAGTTTGGTCCAAATGCACCTGTGGCACAGCCCTGAGCTTCTTAATAATATGCATTTAAGTTTTTGAGTATGTTAGGAGTGGGATTTGGGGTTTGATCATATTTTAGGATTATGAAGTGGCATCTGAATTTAGGGAAGCATATACCACATTAGGACATATGTTGAAAAATTAGACTGCAAGAGTCAGGGATAGATGATGACCTGCTCCACAACTTAGACATAGCCTCTGTGGCAGAGGCTCCAGTTATCAAATTTTCATGAAGTTATTTGCTTTAGCAGACATCTTTCACAGTCTGTACTCAGCCTCTTGGCCTCTGCTAGTCCTTTTTGGAAGAGCTTGATAAAAAAAGGTTCATGTGTGCTCACTATGAAACACCAAATGCTCAATAACACTTCAGGGTTACAAAGTAAAAGTTAAAAGTTGAACTTTGTTTACCAAATATGAGAGCATCTTGAGATCACATGGGATAATTTAACCTCAATCCTCTTTCTAATCTCTCTTTAAAGCTCCATTCACAAAAGCAGTCATTCATTTTTTTAATCGAACAGAGCTGCTCCATGTGGTTGAACATACACTGCACCCCCTGACTCACTTGAAAGGACGTGGGAACAGTGATTGAAATGAAGCCTTGTTGCTAGGACATCCCCTCTAATGACTCACTATACCTGACAATAGACACATATGTGATTTACATCTGAGGCCGTGCTGTGTTTGCACTCAGAATATAAAATCCTCAAATTTCTCTTCATTGTTCTGAAGAGAAAAGTTGTCATTCAGTGAGCATTGAGAGGAACTTAAACTAGGTCAGAAAGCAACTCTGAAATTAGAAAAATCATTACCCAGCATACTAAAAGTTTCCCAAAGCTAGTGAGAGAATACGTTATTGAACACAGTTTGCAGCTTAAGTTTTGTGCAACTTTAAAAGTCAAAGGAGGTTTTGGATGAGAGTTAAAAAGCCCATATTTTGCCTTAACTGAGTTTCATGCAATTATGATGACTATTGGAATATGTTCACAATTTATTTGAAATTTACTGAATGATAGCCCCTTGAAGTGTTAGTTTGGGTTTCTGAGGTGAGGTTGCTAGAGGGTCATGGTACCAGTAATTATCATTGCCAGGAACATGGAACTTGCAAGCTCTCTCTCTGGGAGATTTCTGGGGGTGGATACATGGCTGGTACGTAGCAGTAGGAAAGTACTGCACTGAAAAATTCTTGACAGTGTTTTACATTTCCTTAAAAAAATCCCCTGTGTCAAGAACTATTTTGTGATACAACAAAGGGCTACATATCCCCCCACCAGCAACTCTGCACCACCAGGTAACAAATCCTCAATACTCCATCCCTCTTCCTCGGGGCCCTCAATTGGGGCCCTAAACAGAATTCCAGACAAAGGCTGTGTCCGAAATGGCATACTAACGTACTACTCATACTAAGTGTGACGTCAAAATGAGTATGTATTGTGTTCACATTAGATAGTATGAAAAGATTCAGTGTGCGAGAAATACCCGGATGTATACTATATCGGAAAAAAATTTAAGTATGCGAGGTGGGCATACTAGTCACGCTCAAACGCCCCATAATGCATTGCGAGCCCCATAATGCATTGCGCCATGCAAGACCGACCGGCATTCAGCTAAAACTTGGCCACTAGCAAACTTCCCATTTTCAAAATAAACGCGTCTTTTATTATCTCCTTTTAGTTCTTTGACTTTTGTAAATGGGCTCTTGTTTTGGAGCCGACTGGAAGTTTCTTCGATAGCATTATGGGGCGCATCACGGAATGTCCGAAATGCCGAAATTAAATTTGTATCCGTGTGTTTTATGGCTCAAATGACCACATTTTGGTATTCTACGTGGTGACTTTCTCGCCTAAAATGCTCTCTGAACTTTCAAATGTGGCGAATCAACAGAGATATTTGATAGCCTGGTGTGCTTCTGATCTTTGTAGTCGCAGGTTTGAAATGCATCATGGGAAACTTAGTAGTATACTACAGTGTGAACGGTTGGCATCCTAATCATACTTATAGTATGTATTATACATTATATACACATGAGTTTGTAGCATGTAGTACGTTAGTATGCCATTTCGGACACAGCCTAAGTCTTTGTGTTTGCTTACAAGGTGAGCTATCAAGACACCGTTTGAATTATAAATCACACAAAGTGGGTGATGATCCTTCACTGTCCCTGTAATGTGCATCTAGCTGTGTCTTTACGCTTACCGACACATGGAAGAGTGTGCAGAGCGATGCAGAGCGATTCTGGAGTTATTTAGATCAAATGTTCATGTGCATTGGCTGCACTGAAAATTGCATTAATGTCAGACAACAATGGCACAGCCACACTTTAAATGGAAAATATCAGGCCTGTAGCCCACAGAACGGATCATGGCTGCATCAGACAGTGGAGAATGCGCCCTACGCACAGCGCACGTTTTGCTTATAGGGAGGGCCAGCGCTGCTCTTCCTCCCTGTGACTCAGTCTGCAAAAGTGTTTCCTCTGTGCACTCCGGTTTATAAAGAGGTCTTCTCATACCTATAGCTAATGGCACCTTGTTGTAACTTAAGTCAAACTACCTGACCAGATAATGGCTGCAGGACACGTATAATCCTACATCCCAACATTCAAAATTGATTAACACAGAGTCTTTGTGGGGAAAAATAATATGCTAGAAAGAAATTACTGTAGTGTTCTGTAAAGCCAAAGTAGTTTTTCAAGTAGTTTTAACCAAAGCCTGGGTCAATTACAAAGCTTTACTGCTTTGTACTGGCTACTGGCCACCTCTGGATATCTCCCTCTAGGGACAAAGCTCTCAAGTCCTTGTACTGGCTGTCATATTTATAAGTGCCATGGACCTAGCTGCCCCACTTCAAATAACAGAATTAACCCTTTAAGGTGCATCATCTCATTTTCAAGGGGGTCCAGTTAATGATGTTGAGAAAGCCTTCTACTTTCTATGTACTGGATAACCCTGATCCACCATTATTTTCAGTCTTAAACATTCTGTTAGAGCTCGTACCTCTTTAGGGTCTTCTTCCTCATGTTGGCCCCAGTCTGCTCTGATTGGCTGACTGTTCTACTCTGTGGTAGCTCTGTTTAGCAGGCCCAACCTCAGAAATGGTTTGACCTTGAAAGGCCCTATAGATGGGCCCCAGGTATATATTAATGTGGCAACATACATGGACAATGTTCTCTAAAAGAGAAGTTCCACCCTGTTGTGTCAAAAGGTTCTTAAATAATATCTAAATAAGGGTTTTTGTGTGGGGGTTTGGCAACAGATCAGCTGATCAGCTTCTCATCAATACCTGACATTATATCTTGTGCCTCCTCATGTCTCTTCCTTGCATCTCTTTTTTTCAATTCCTCATTGGGAGGATGATTAATGAAGGAGGAGGAGTGCAAAATAAAAATGAGGAAAAGCCCTGAGAGTACAGACTTTTGTCTTGTACATTTAAGTCCTAGACCGGGTGAAGGAGACATGTGAAACACACTAAGGGTTGTATAAAAAATAATGATATGGACTTCTCACTGTATGTAATATTTAACACAGACGAACTTCAGCTCTGGTTAATCTAAATGTCACTACACACTAAAACTTACCTATATTAGCAGAGACATGACAGTGACTAATGATGCATATACATCCCCTTTGCTGGCTGCTGCCACTATTCAATTTCTTAATGGATTAATACTGACTAGAAATTTTATTTTACAAGTTTGGGCTCACATTTTAATCCATTTTTATTCATTTTAATCCTGACTCTAGGAGTAAAGATTGAAATGAACAGCCCTGCTTGTCATTATCACAGTAAACGAGGGCATAAAACCATTAAAAGTGTTTTACAGTCATATTAAAATGGACGAAGCTAATGGTTGGTGTAGACTCCACATTAGAACAGTTTATAGATAAGTTAACTCAGTAAATCAGAGTAATTAAAGTCAGCTTTAAAACTAGGTTATCCAAACACAAGAGTCCTCATCATTTCCTCTTTTATTGCACATTTGTCCTATAAAATGAGAAGGATTTGACTTCTTTGAATAAACTGTGCTGACGCCATGTGTTGTAAAACTTGTTAAATCACAGTGCTGGTTGAAAGTGCTTGACTGTGTTTTGCATTTCTTGTGTATTTTGGCTGCCTTGAAATGTCAGGGAGTCTTGTAAATGGTGTGTTTTCATTTATCCATTTAGTCCTTTGAAATCACATTGAGGGAGAAATCTTGTTGACATTTTTTGAAAGTTAAAGTCTACTCTTGTAAAAACAGACAAAATCAGTGTAGCAGAATATAAATTTTTAATTGGACTGGGAGATTAATTGTTAATAAGTCTAAAGTTGCAACACAAGAGCTTTAAGCAGGCGTGTCCAACTCTAGTCTCAGTGGCCTTTTTTAGCCCAGCTCCCATCATTATCCCAGTCACACTGCCTTTTTAAGTGGATATACTGTATTTCTGCTCCTGTGGGCTTTTGCCTCCACTGTAAACACAGTAGAGATGGACTGGGAGATATGAGTTGACCCACCAGTAGATCTGTATCCAGGGGTAGTAACAGTTTAATTTTAAGGTTTAATTTTGATAAAAGGGGAGAACACAGACTTATCAAAGAACAGTCGCACTGCATGTGTGTTTTTGCCCATGTGTTTATGTACATTATGAACATGTCACACTCTGGTTTGCCACCAAAGCTGTACCACACATATCGCATCAGCACAGAATTCATGTCAATTTCTCAAGGTGTAACTTTGTTGCAGTGCTTTTGTGCAAATACACAAAGAAAATGACTCATAATATCAAAAAAAGGATAAAATCTGGCCATGATTCGCAATTATTTTTGTTTGTTTTTGTCTGATTTTACATTTCCGGTTTCACTGTGAATTTGTATATATCTATTTTTTTTTGGGGGGGGGGGGGGGGGGACTCATTTTAATGAAGTACTATTATTGGTGTAAAATAATCATGACATATCTACATATGTACTTCTGCAGACATACTGTACATCTATTGCTGAACGCTACTGCACAGCAAGTTGAAAAGAGTTTCAGTTTTTTGGTGTTGGCTGAGTTAATAATAGAAAATTTGCTCTCAACTGAAAAGTAGTAAGTGTCAAAAAGACATGTAAATATGATGTTTCAGTGAATGAAATCCATCGGTGTCTTTTTTACTCTGAACCTGCAAATGACACTTGTAGAGTCAATCATCCTGCCTGCCCCCACTGTTGGATGAGTAACAACAGATGCCATAAGTCCATGATCACAGATGTGATGTGTTGGGTAGGCCAAGACCAAAAACATTACAACTGTGGTGATCTTAATGGACTTGACTAAAGTATTTTCTTTCTTTTTTGATTATTTACTGTCACTGGTTATATAGAATCTGTTAATGCTGGCTTCTCTCCCCTTTGAAATTTCCCCTTGGAAATTAGTTTTTGACTAACATTTATTAATGTTACACTAGGCTGATTCTTTTAAAAACTTGGCTTAAGTTAGAAAATAAAGACTTACACTATTTGTCATTTAAAACATTGGCTGTCAGGATTTTTCCCCTTACAGTCCTAAGATTGCTCAGAAACCAGTTCGTACCACACCTGACATAATTCAGATACAAGATGACGACGAGGCAGCTGGATGCAATCAAGGGGAATTTTACTTGTTATAACAGGGAGCTACAACATACATGTTACAACACAAAATGTTGAACTGGAGAAATGCAATGTCTTCTCTCTTTTATAAGAGTGATAAGAACATGTGTGTATGAAGTGACCTCCGCACAGGCTTCTCTCTGTCTTGGGATGAGCTGGGTTGTTGATAAGGAGCCTGCACGAGGTCATGAAGTAGTGTGTGTGTTTGTGTGTGTGTCAGAAGAATGCAAAAGCTAAACAATGATTATTAAACATGATTACAAAGTGATTACAAAGAGATATTCAAATACATGAAAAGATTATATACAATGTGTACAAAGGTTAAACCGTTCTTCACATTAGCCATGTCATTTAACATTGGTTGCTAATGTCAACAACATGCTCTACTTATAAACTAAGCTTACCTCAAACACCAGTCAGTATTGAAATGTTTTGTCATACCTTTGAGTGGAGGTAAGTTTATTTGTGATTTTAGTGTTTAAGTAATACATTTATCATAGCAAATATTCCACCCCAATGCATCAAAACAGACTCTGCCCATACAGAACTTATATGACTGGGTTATCAGGCCACAGCTGCTGAAGGTGCTCTCTGATTTTTAGTGGTGGGTCAGTTCACCAATCAGTGAGTTGGCAAAGGGTGAGCTGTCCAAAAAGAATGAAAAAAAGCACTCCATGGTGTAGACCCATATAGACAACTAAGAGGTGGTTATGCCTCATGGTTAAAATCCTCAGAAAGGGCAAAGCACAGTAAAATAAAAAAGTCATGAAGACAGTAGCTCGTCCCCCTCACAGACTTACCTGACTCTGTTCTGAGGGAGCGTATTTATCGTGGAGTGATTATCAAACTAATCTGAGTTTGGAGTGTGACCTGTGGAGTCCTGATGAGTGTTTTTCTCACACATCAGCTCCTCGCTGTGACTGAGCTGTTTTGTCTTAACTTTTCTCAGAACTCTGTCTTTTCATTGACATTTTGATGTGTTGCTCTGATTAATTACAGCAGAAAAACATCACACCGTGTGACTGATCAATCAATCTCCTGCTGCTCTGAATCAAACAGGTCCTGATGCATCTCATTTTGTCATCAAAGTAGGAAGACACTTAAGACAATCACCTCCCCTCTACTGTGTCATGTTGACTACTTCCTTGTCTTAAGACTGAGGCTTGTTTGCTTTGTATCTGCAGAGAGCAGAGGCCCACATGAGAGACCGTCAGAACTTTCCCTGAGTTTTCTTTCTTTTCCACCAGTGGATTTCCTCTCGGCTGTCGAACAGATCTGCAGTGTCACTCTCTTGTCACTCCAGCAGACAGCAGATGACAAGCTGATAGGTAGCTGCCAAGATGTAGAGGAAAAATAGGTCAGAAACATGCTGGTTTGATGTGAAACTTTGATTTCCTGCTCAAACAGAGTTTGGATTTTAGAAAGTGATCCCATTGCCTCTAATCTTTGGTTGCTAATGGAGCTCTAAACTACTTTGCATGTTCTTGTTTTGGTGGAGCTGTTATTGAGCATAGCACAAAGTAAAATCTGTCAGCCCACACAGGATAACAGAGGAGCATGGAAAGCCTTTATTTTCAGTGTTAAAACAACAAAAAATTACCCCTAGGTCTCATTGGTTCATTTTGGGGTCACCTAAAGTTTGGTTATTAGGGAATAGTTGATGATACTTGATTTGACATGCAACTTTGCAAAAAAATGGAATTTCAATTGTTTTGTTTATTGTTCAAATATTAAAATGTGAACCTGTCTGTTACTATCATTAGCAGCAGGAAGAACTGACTCTTGGATTTCTTGGTAGAAGTCCTCTGAACCAAACATTAAATCACACCATGCCCCACAAATTAGTGTATAAGAAAGAAATCTTTTTTGCTGCTTTTTATCGATCTGTAAGCATATAATGTACTCAGACTGGCATAGGGGGCAATAAATGATGTCATATCTATGCACCCAAAGAAAAAACAAACACATAATCACCATTCAATTACACACAAAACTTACGACACATCTTTGCAGGACTTTTCCCCAGCTGACTCTTTTGGTTCTTTCTGTGAGCTGAACTAAGGATGCAGCAAAGAATATTTATGAAAATGTATTTGAATATCAGTATTAGGGGTCCACATGAATGTTTTTTGACAATACGTGACACGAAGCTGTTTTATTACGTATCCCAGCCAATGCTGATCAACATGGACAATACTGAAGGTTTGCATCTGCATAATAAGTTAAGTTTATTTTGAACTTCACCTTTACAAACTTGATGCTGATATATGAGGTTAAAATGCATTTTAAGTGACCTAAAACTCAATTCATATACACGCAAAAGTAATGTATTCAAAACTATTCTGATAATTATAATTAAGGAATTCTCTCTATGAAGAAATGTAAGATAACTTTTTTAGGCTGGTGTGACAAATAAAACGTTAAACGAAGCAGCATACTAACGTTACTGCAACAAAGCCTGGTTTCCTGTTTCGACTGACCTTTATTGTCCTTAACTATTCTGTGTTAAGGGCCTTAAAATACACCAGACACACAAACACAGCACACACTCTCTGTGTGGTGCTGGACAGAAATGCTGATCTTCTGCATGAGCGGCGCTGCGTATGCGACGGTCTCCTCACAGCAGGTGCGACACAGTGACAGCAGCGTGTTGTGAGAGGTGAGCAGGGGAGAGGCGGACAGCCAGGGTCTATTTTAGTCACTATCAGAGCCATCAGGAAGGTCGGCTCAAAGCAGCTTCACTCTAGTGGGGCTCTGAACGATCTCTTTGCACTGCTGTAGTTTCACTGAATGATGAGAAAAATGAAAATATATGCATGACTATTTGAAAAAGACATGTGGAATATAAACAGGATTTCCAGGGCCATCTGCTAGTGATCTGATACTTAAGTTTCAAGTGGAGAAGGATAGGTTTCTATGAAATATGTGTTCAAATATTTTTTACCCAAGATAGTAGGCAAGGCAAGACAGCATCATTTATATTTCAGACAAATGGGTTTTGATGTTAAAAGAAAATAAGATAGAAATGTTGAACTGACTACTACTTGATCTGTTGGAAATATTTGGTCTTATTGGACAATTTTCATCTTACTTTATGGGCATTTTCAAAAGTAAAGATTGAATTGTTTCCCAACCATTTTGATGCCACAGAAACAACAACAGAAGTATAAAACAACTAATTATAAGTTTTATAGTGTTCTTAATTGTCACTTGCAGACCAGTGGCGTGTTGCACCAGCTCTGCACAAGTTCTGTCATAAAGCTGCGGTATGTAAATTGGTTTGGACTGCAGTGTAAGCAATTTTACTCCCCCTCCCTTCATGTTTGTGCTCCTAGCAGTGCCCCTTTCCATATGCACAACAATCCACTGTGTTTGTGTCCCTTTAGCTGCCATTAGCCACAAAAGAACCACAAAGCACATGTCCCTTCATAAAATGTACATTACCAATACAGTCTAAACAAGAATGAAAGCTCATTTAGATAAAGCAAGCACAGTATATCTTATTAAATTATCTCACTATATCACGGCTCAGAATAACAGCTGGAAATAAATGTGTGTAACTGCTGATAATTGACGTGGAGATGCAGAGTTGCAGAGGCAAATCTGAACTTCTGCTGTGTTTCACACATCATATCTGCACAGCACAGGCTGGTTTCTTTCTTTGAGCTGCACAGTCCATGTGGAAGTAGTGAGATGGTCATTGTGTGCTCTTCAAACATGCTAAAAATGGAGAAACATATATAATAGTGGCAAAGTATGGCCATGGCCAAAAACCAGGTTGTTGCAGAAAGTAAATACTCTGCTAAGGTAGTTATGCTTTAGCCAACATTTCAATGTCTGTTTGAGATAACTCAAAAAGTTACCAACACCAATATTCCTGGTCTTCCTTAAATTAGCCTGTTTATTTCCCTTTTCTCATTATCATTACTGGAAGAGGAGAGGACATGTCAAAAAGGAATTCCTGCTTCCTGCGCCACAATCCCAACACTTCTTCCTTATTTTCAAATGCCCTGTCACTTCTGCTCACCTGCTTGCTGTTTACCGCCTCTATGTTTTGTAATAGTGAGCCTGCTGCTGTTGGCCAAGATTGGAGGAAGTCTACCTTAAAAATACAGTAAGCATTTGATTGTGTGTTGGAGTTTGTCTGCAAGTTCAGTTATTTTAAAAGAACTGGAAGTACATGGGCACAAACCTCCGGCAAGGCTTTTCCAACATTGTCAGACAATTTTTGTCAAAAAAGTGGAAACTGCCCTACTTAACACTGTTAAAAACACCATAATCTTAGCACTTTTTCCTAGTTCCATGACTAACATTCCCTGACAATGTCATTAAAAAACATTAAGAACCAATCATGTTATTAGTAAAAATGTGGAAAACTATCCGGCAGCATTCAACAAATCCCTTAAAAGATCATTGGATCCACATCCAGACTTCAATCACCATCAAATTGTAATCACCTCTTTCTTGTGCCATGAAAAACATTCTCAAACTGTTTTCTACTTTTTGAGTGATCCTGTACATGATCAAACAAACCAACAAGCACTGGCAAAAACCTAACCACCTTGGCTGAAGCAGCAAAAGGTCAGCCTACCCAATACTGGTTGCTGCAAAGATACCAAACAGGTATAAAAAGATTTTACAAAAAACTTGTCAGGTTTAAATCCATAGCAGCTATTTTTCCAGTTTCACTGCCCCCCTTGCTTTATCATTTGGCGTATTAACACCATCAAACATCCAAATTTAACATTTTTTTCTCACAAAAGGCCAAAAGCTATCAAGCCTCTTGCTGAGTTATGAGACCAAAGCTTTCCTTTTGTACCACAGAGCAGCTGATTTACCAATAACCACTCAGAGTATCCAACTCTGTGGGTGTATCCCTGCACCACTGACTCCTCCATCTGAGCCCAGCTCTGGTTAATCTTACCTCAGTTACCTCGAGCTCCTTGATCAGGCAAGTGTGGCTAAGCACCCACTACTTTACACCCAGCACCCAATTCAATTTACTGCCCAACTTGAAAATGAGTGCTTGGGGAAATAAAGCATGAAACAATGAGGCAAAGAAACATTACTGTAGATAGTACTTGTGCACATTTGTTATGATTTGCTGGAGCGACATAGTCAGTAGAGTAAATGTTTTGCAGCAGGAGGCATTCGGGGCATTCAGGTTTAATGGGAAAAGCAAAAGAGCAACATAATGGGGTTCAGTATGAGAATGGGAATACTTCTGCTATATGTATCTGACCTCAAACAAAACATCAGAAGATATAAAAAGACGAGATTAGAAAGTGTGTTGACTCAGTAGCTCAGGGCAACAGTATGTTTGGTCTGATTTGATTTTTGTTTCCCTTGAAGGATATTTTACTTCAAGAAACACTGCCAAACAAAAGGGAACATTTAAGTAACGTGAATGAGTCACTAATGCTGTTCTGGCTGCATGCACACCCTAGTTTAAATGTTCAAGTTTTTAATGTTACCATTAGTTGGTAAATGACATTGGTTATTCAAGCAGAAAGTCATGCACAGGAGTTTGAATAAAACCGAGATAATTGCTATTCTCCCCTCTATGTGCAGATTAAAACAGAGCCTGATTTGCCATCATTAGCCTTTACAAACACTAAATGATGATAACAGACCATGATGCAGCACTTAGAAATGGAAAAACGCATTACTATGCACAAGAGGCAAAGAGAATTGGATGGCACGAGAATGGAATGATGTGAAGAGACAGACTTAATGATCCATGTGATGGAATAATCTAAACTTCATAACCTATATCACTTAACAGCATTGAGTAAAAAAAAGGGTATTTTATGATTAACTTT
The DNA here is from genome assembly GCA_036419115.1 of Scarus forsteni. Taxonomy (NCBI): domain Eukaryota; kingdom Metazoa; phylum Chordata; class Actinopteri; order Labriformes; family Labridae; genus Scarus; species Scarus forsteni. The sequence goes on along the minus strand of JAZDUH010000098.1, from coordinate 13,866,786 downwards.
CCTTATATGCAGTAATTTGGACAGCACTTCTAAATTTAGTTAAAGTTATAGTCATTTGGCTTATGTATCTTTTAGTTTTAGTCATGATTTGGCCATCTTAATTGTTTGCTGTTAGTCTAGTGTTTGCTGATGAAATCTACTGTAAATTTAGTTAACTAAAATCTGAAGTGTTAAGTGTAAGGCTTTTTTACATTTTACACTTTAAGCATCTATAACCCTTCATTGAATGCTGGTAAAGTTTGAATGTATAAATTAACAGAAAAAAATGTAAGTTTTGTATGAAATGCAATTGAGCATCTCAGTTCCAATACCAGAATTGACAACAAACAGTGAACCTAACCCGACACCCCAGATAGCTGTTTCATATTGGAAATATTTTAGTAGTTCATCTGGGAAGAAGCCCTGCCAAAATGTTTTCACCAACCTTTGAAAACAACAGCACCTTGTGATTGGATGATTGTTCAGCTCATCACACTCATCACAGACCAATCAATATCAAGCGGTGCTGCTATGACATGTCACATGTAACAGCTAACCATTAGCAGCTACAGCTAATGGCTTACAAGGAACTAACTGCTGTTAGCTGCTCGACTAATGGCTAACGGCTGTTAACTGTTGTTTTCCCTTGTTAGCCATTAGCTGTTAGCTTAACTACCTTGAGACTATCGTTTCACATTAAATAGCTGACAAGGATGAAGCACAAGAGCTTCAGGATAAAAGCAAATAACAAACAAAAAGCACTGTTTTAATGTAAGAACCAAGCTAAAGAGAAACTTAACTTTCAACAACAGTTTAAAGTGACAATGTGTTGAGAGCTGGAGACAGGGAAACTTATAAACCTCCTTATTTTTCATGTTGAGCAAAACTTGATTAATTTAAAATGTATAATTTGTGCATAGAGATTACTTTGCTATCAAACAGCTTTTGTAATCCATAATATTAGCTATATCCACCCTGCAGGGCTGGAGGCGCTCTCAATGATCCGCTACTTTAAACTCCTTTTCACTTAAGAGCTTAACACCAAGAACGAGCCTTCAGCGATTAATTACAGGACAACCTCCGAGACAGAAAACAAGCTGTCCTGACAGAAGTGGCTGATGTACACTAACGCCGCAGCAGCCTCACAGCTGCAGGTGCTTCCCTTCCTCTGTCTGTATCGTTCTGCAGGTTTTATCTGGTGGAGGAGAGGTAATGAAACAGGAGTAAGTCGTTTAGAGAAAAGCTGTTGATAGTAACACTGAAAATGTTCCTCTGAGGGTTGTTTGACAGTCGCCTCCAGCTGGGGACAAACAGCTGTAAAGGATGCTCATGAGCAGAAATACACTCAAGAACCTAAACTGGTTTTTCTTCCCTTTTGTCCCCTCCCTTTCTTAAATGTGTTTCTTCTCCTAAACCTCTAAGTCTTGGGAGTGCAACCAACTGTGGACTTTTCATTGTAACCTCCTGGGACGATAATGCCTCTATTTCATCTGAACACTTGAGGAAATCAGAAAATCTCCCCTTCTCTTTCCTCTTTCAGTCTGACTTTCCGTTTTTTCTTATCTTTCTTATTGCCCTCATGGTTGACCAAAAGAAAATCTCTTCCTGCCAGAGGAGGCATCCTAGCTTGTCCCAAAGCAATTACAAGCCTGGCTATTTCTAACCCTCAGCTAAACATATTGCGGCTTGATATTGCATGACTTCCGTCTCTTACCTCTTCCAGACAGAGATAACGGAGTAGAAGTACACTCATACTGCAGAGAAAGTGTCTGGAAACTTCTCAAAGACTCTGAGTTCAGTCTTTTGGAAAACCTTCCTGTAAATGCAGTTTAAACTTAAGAGCTTTGATGGCAGCCTGTAAGGACAATAAGAGGAAGGCAGTGTTAGTAATGGGAACTTAATGGGATTGCAGGAGAGGCTCAGATATTCTCCAAATGTTCACTTCATTAGATAAATGAACAAGTGAGAACAGCTTATGCTAATATACTTTGAGTCATATTCACATTTCAGTTAACTTAATTCTGTAGAATCCCGGGTATTATGTCTCCATAATGTCAAATTTACATAAAACTGACATCTTCGAGGATAAAAAGACCACTATTGAAGCATTTTGCCTTGAAATAATCCTTGCCTATACAGTCTTAAGAATTATTAGAAAATGAACCACAACATATATTAAACTGGAGGCCCAAGTTCTTTGTTAAGTTCAATCTTATTTTAACATAAAGTTAAAGTAAAATTATGTTTATTTCTTTTCAAGAATGGCCTCTTAATGCAATACTATTGATGGTACACTAGCTTGTAGTTTAGAGATACTGCCTCTACACAAGCAATGGCATTGTTGGTTCTCTTTAAAAACTGCAGAGATTAATGGTGTAGCCAAACTGGAGTTTGAGCATAAGGGATGCAAAGTCCTGAGTTGCCAACCGATGAGCTCATTGAACACAGTGCCATTTCACAGAAGTGCTGTCCCAATGTCACAGCACTTGCATATTGACTGTAGTGATGTATAAACATATTCCCCACAGATTTGTAGAATCAATGCAAACTGAACTCGGATGGCTTGGAAGTGAACCAACATCCAAGTTTTTTGGTGGACCAGAGTTCAGTTCTTCAGAACTCTAGCCAAATTTAATAGATTTTACTCTTTCTTGGGAAATCTACCTGCGACTCTCTTAAAGGGAAACTCCGTTTTTTTGACACCTGGACCTTATTTTTAGGTTTGTGCAGGCTCATATACTCACTCAGACAAACATCGCGCAGCTCGGAGTCCTTCAGATGTTATTTAGATCCAACCGATTCAGCCGCACTTAGCGGGGGCCACGGCAAGGGAGCTTCAGCGCGGGACATAATCTCTGCAAAATCGCTCGTCTCTGCCACAGCCCGGTTTGTCATTGCAGAGAAATCCTCCAGAGTAGTCAGACATATATTCCTGGGTAGATCCATAAGCTTGTCAGCCAGTTTCAAGTCCCACTCTGAGCAGCAAACACACTCCTCTTCTGTTGCTATAGGCGAACACTGTCCACAAGCGCACCACCAGTTAGCATTGAGTCATGGACGTGCTCCTGTTTGTTGTTCTCGAGCCAGCTGTTCGTCTCTCTTCCTCCGCATTCTTCTTTCATGGAGCTCCTTGTCGTTGTACTCAGACTCAAACCGGTCGTCGTAGTCTGACTCTTCGACATCAGATAAATATTCTGCCATGTTGCTCAGCAATGCCGGCTAAAAGTAAGTCAGCTGTACCTTTGTGTCGTGCGGCTATGACGTCATCAAAAGTTTGTTTACCAGGTCAGCTGACCCACCTGAAGACGGTAGACGAGCTGACTTTATGATAACACTGGCGATGGATGAAAAAATATAGCCGAAATGAGCGATTTTGCAGAGATTATGTCCCGCACTGAAGCTCCCTTGCCGTGGCCCCCGCTAAGTGCGGCTAAATCGGTTGGATCTAAATAACTTCTGAAGGACTCCGAGCTGCACGATGTTTGTCTGAGTGAGTATATCAGCATGCACACACCTAAAAATAAGGTCCAGGTGTCAAAAAAACGGAGTTTCCCTTTAAGTCAAAGGAGAATAATTTATTGTTAGGGCAGCAATAGCTAATACTTGCTCATGGCCGAAGTTATGTTTCGCTTGTTTTCTACTGTAACAGAAGAACATATGGGTCTCTTTTATTATGTTGTGTCTCTTAACACTCTTGTATAGTTACAAGTTAACAATGTTAAACAGGTGCAAACTTGCTAAATTCTGGTTTTGAGCTGTTATGTTTACACCTTGTCTTCTGGCACCCAATGACGCAATAAGGAAACAATTGTCAGACTCCTGTGCAGCCTTGGGGCCTGCAGTGGTGATTCATGTTTTCTTCTGTTGTTTTTGTTGTTTTTCTGTTTTTCCTCCATCTAATGCTATCAACTCTCGTGTCACAGGTCATATCCAGGTCTGCTGTCTGGAACTGTGATGAGCATTGTGACAATTCCCATACCACTCTGATGTAGAAACAGGTAAAACATCTTTTAGTACAGCCAGACAATGATAGAGGCTCTGCCTATCATCACTCTTACACTCAGTTTCACTCAAAGGCCAACTCACATTGCTCTTCTTATTTTCTCCATGAAAAAAAGACAAACACTTCATTTTCTTATTTTCTCCATCAGGTGCTGACTTATTGTTCAGGAAGATACTTCCCCCTGAGATATAAGAAACTGGGGTCAGCCTGTATGCCGAGCCTGAGACTATGAAAATGGAGTTGACAGGATGTTGATGAGGAGGCCCAGAGCGTTACCTCCACCTACCGTGCCCCGGAGTGCTCCACTCCGCCAGCCGGTAATGAACCCATGAGGCTGCACTGAGCTCGCCTGTCACCCAGCCAGCCAGTCATTCTTTACCCACCACAAGCACACCCAGAGAGAGAGAGACCCAAACAGGCAAAGACATACTGCCTGTTCAGCATTAACCATCGGATGAGTTGTTTGTTTTCAACAAACAACAGCACATTTTGTATGCTACTTGAGTCCCTTTAACAGATTATATATGACGCACATGAATTCAAAATAAGAGCAGGGAAATATGGAGTCAGTAAACAGTTGAGTGAGTGAGAAGTGGAGTGTGGAAGTGAGAGAGCAGTGGTGGAAAAATAAGTACAGGTGTGAGGTGATAGAAGTGGATGATGTGTATATGTGTGTGTGAGGTGGGGTGTTTGTGTCACCCCTCAGAGCCCCGTGCCCACCAGACTGCATCTTCCCTTCTCTCTCCCTCCTCAATCCCTCAAACCCACCGATGGAGAACATCACCTGCAATATGTAAGCTGACGGAGGATTTGCAGTCCCTCTCCATCATCCCTCCTGAATATTCTCCCTCATTCTCATTCCACTTTCTGGTGCCCCATAAAACCCTGAATAATTCCCAAAGAGTAGCAGAGAAGAGGATTTTTTTTCCACTTGTTGCCAAGGAAGTAAAAATTCTAGTCAATCCTGCATTTGGAATTTGTAAGACTCTGTGATACCAGAGTTCTTTCGGGCCTTTGGGGTAATATAAAGGCGTCTGGTTAATTTAATCAGTTTAGAGGATAAAATGCATCAGATTCTTCCAAAGGTAAGAAGAGGAGTCAAGTCCGTCACAGATTTTTGGAAAATAAATTATTATGTAAGTGGTGCAGCAGGTTACTTCGTTGTCAACCAGGATCCTTCTTTGTTGAGGTTGCATGTTCACCCTGTGTATGTGTGGGCTGAGTGTGTACATCAGTGGTTGTCTGTTTCTCTTTGTGGCCCTGCGATTGACTTGGGTCTGGTTCAGGGTGTACCCAGGGTGTGTTTGCTATAGGCTCCAACCCATTTATCATGTCATGTTATTTCAGGTCATAAAACATGATATGGTGTGGTGTCATACTGGGTCTTGTGGTCATTTGACTCTAGGGGAGGGGTCTTTTTGATGCAACCAGGGTCACTGTTGAAACCTTTATTATAATGATGATGGCAAAGTGTTTGAATTTGCACATGCTCTCATATGGGCCTTTTCTCTACTTCAAATATCATAAGATTCAGTGAGACAGATATATTCTCAGTACTTTCAGATATCTCCCATATGTTTATTTGTAACTTCCCCTTTAAAACAAACTTAAATCAAAAGATTTACTGCAGAAAAGTCTGACTTTTTTTAATAACATATGGCACGTCTTAACATTCAAGAGTTTCATACTCAGTGTGTCAAACTAAAGACAGCTTGGGCTAACTAGTTTACTTGACAAATTCTGTGACAAAAAAGAAGCAGGGCTGTCTTTGCAAATCAGAAAACCCCTTTTTATGTGAAGCAAATAAACTAAGGCTTATAAAAACTAAATTCTTCTTCTCAAGCAGCAGAATTGGAAGTCAGGTGTTGATAGGGGATATCAGTCCTTGACACATCTGTATGATTTGTTTTCATTTGGTCATTCGGTTCAGCCACACTAAAGGAATAGCTAAAATCATATGTCCAACTTTCCATTTTAGACATGGAAAATAGAGAGGCATTCATTCTCATTTCACTCTCAATCTTGAATCACAAGATTTGATCAGTGTATCAAAAGTTAGACTTACTTTCGATCTTAACGTCACGTAGTAAACCTATAGAGTTGTCGAACTATTCTCAAGATGTTTAACATATTAGCTGATCGTGACAAAATAATAAAATGAATTTTGAACACACCACATGTTACATGAAGCTCTTTGCAGCCCCTCTTTGTCCTTTAGACCTCATCATGTAGACTCTCTCATCAGTTCAAATGGTTGATAATAGAGTAGAAACCACACCATGGGCTGCTTAATCTCTGTTTTTGCACAGTCCCATTTTTCATTCTCTCCTGTTTTATCTCCACTCTCTCATATTTGCAGTATTAGCATGGAGGTCTGCTTGAAGCCACATTATTTTATCAGCATGGTCGCTTCTGGCAACACTTTCCCCCACCATGAAGCAATTGATGGAGGCGTGTGCAGAGGAAGAAACTCCTGGCTAGGGTAGAAATATCTGCCTTGCCGTTAAACATTTTGTCCAGGGTGAAAAGGAAATAAATTAACAAACTCAGAGATGCTTGAGTATTCAAGCTCTGACTGGGAGGGGATTAGCTTTGTCTGAAAAACTGTGGAGCTCAGCTCACCATCTGTGTGATTTACCAGTTTGATGTCTGCACTCCATCATGCAGGATATTGAAACGTTTTTTAATTAAAACATTCATCATCAATCAGGAGAAACCCAACTAGGGTTGTGTTTTATTTAACTAAAGCTACAGAAGTCATTACCACAAATGTGTTTAAAGACCCTAAAATGTATTACAGAGAGATAGAGACCAAAACAAAGGACTGAATATCCATCAAAGAAAACAAATCAATCAATTAAAAACAAATAAAAAAATAAATAAATCAACAACCAATACAAACTTCTGTGTTAAAGCCATATACTGTGTATAAGGGATGATTGACTGGCAATAAAAATAGCAATCACATAATTTTGAACCACAATATATTATGCAATATGTTTGCAGTGCGACCTTCATGGGGTTAAAAATGACAAACACACACAAACAGCATGGTTTAAGTCATTATAAAGTAGGATCAGGGGGATCCATGGACGTGTTTCTAAACCCTTATTAAGAGACTTTTGGGAGGACTCACTCTGATTTTATCAACTGCTTAACAAAGACATTTAGAAATCCAGTAGACTTTCAGTCACCAGTTGACACAGTGTCTAACTGAACCATTACACCTTCATAGCCTGGGAACCTCTGATTTACAAGACTTACTGATTTTAAAGTATTTACCTCATGTGCATAGATAGACCCTTTTTGTATTTGTGAACAGTGTTACTTTTGAGTTGAGGTGACTGTTGCTTGTTCTTGACAAGCGTTAAAGATAACTCAGGCCTCCTTGGATGTGAGATGTCACAGACTCTTTTAAAAATGACTTACAGAATGATAACACTGACAAACAGGAGCAGAATTTCAGCTTGAGCCAGTACTGTACTTGTGTGAGCATAACTCCTTATACTAAATTCAAATTTAAATTTTTGGCGTCACTTCCAAGCAGCTGTTTTCCTGTCCATATTAATATGCATTCAATGTTATTGAAGTACCTGTAAGCTATCATCTGTGGACTACGAATGATCTAAGAACATTCTAACAGAAAAAATGTGTCACTTGCTTACATTTTTATGTAAAAAAAAAAAAGGACCTGCAATTGATAAAAAAAACGTGTATTTTTGTAATCAATGATCAAGTAAGATAAAAAATGCCCTATCTTTATTGTGTGCAGTGATGCAGAATCTTCCTTGCAGTAAAAAGCTGTAGTTTGATTTATTGTGCCTACTTTATTAAGCTTGGTGGCATCTTAAGCATTGACAGTGCCGCAGCTCAGGGCCACAGTGCCTCCTCACAGCGTTATGTGGCACTAAAACAGAAAACAATACATGCATCGGGAGCTGAGCCAGGCTGAGACGGGCTCAGTGGAACCAGGGGTCGTTGTCTCTCAATAAATCAGGGGAGGCAATAGTAGGGATGATTGTATGGGCTGGCAGCCATAGTGGGGCTATTACTTATCCCTCCTGTCGGCGTGCTGGGTCCAGTCATTGTGCTCGGGCCAGCCGAGGGTCACACTGAAGGAGCTCAGAAACATACAATAAAACACACCAGTGCACATGAGCAGGATACAAGATAGAACAGGATAAAAATGCACATTAGAGCTGAAGAAGTCGAAGAGTAAGAATGTGAGTCACTTCAGTTTGCTGCAGTTCCTCCTGACCGTATAAGGCCACAGCTAATCTGCAGTCCGCCTGTCATTAATCCTGTCATTATTCTCTCTGCTGCTGGCTCATTCTTGCACAGATTCATCAATGCCTGTCCAACAATAGCGGGGTGATTTGCAGTCATGATGCAACTGTCAGGCTGTATTGATGTGATTGAAATGTAATATTCACTGCATGCAGGACAAAACTGCAAGTGCATGTTTTAACAGCAGGAGAGACAAGAGGGGATGTTTTTGTGTTTCCTGAATGGAAAAATGATCACAGGAGATTTAAAAGAGAGAAACACAGAGGTGTGGGACATATAAACAGATAAGTAAGGAGGTCATCCTCCCCTTGCTCCCACCTCTCTGCTCTCTGTCCTTCCTGAGGATCTGCACAGGGAGTCTGCAGGAGTCAAGGTCACTTCTGCTACATAAGAGTGATTCAGGACCCATAAACCCACACTGCCCCATAGCTGAACTGAGGGCCACATCATGATTTGTTTCCAGAGGGGCTATTTTCCACAGCACTTAAAACCCAACACACAATAACAACAACAAACCAATCAAATAAGCCTCTGCAGGTAGACAAGTGCAGTACATGTAGCCTCTATACAATCCTCTGTACTGTGCTTTCATGGTAAAACTGGAAGTGAATTATTTGTTACTCTTAATTTGACATACCAGGAAAACAAATTCTCTGAATTATTTAAGGTACTGCAAGAACTAGATTGAACAATGCAAGATGGGACAGTTTTTCCACATGATCACTTGAAACTCAGTAAGTTCTGAACAGATTTGATTGACATTTTTAGGGAATGGTGATCATGCTACAAGAGACAAGTGACCACATTTCTGTGGTCATCTGAATCAGTAAACAGTGTGAGATGGGGCAGTTTCACACATTTTTGGCAATGACAGAAATACCTTGGTGGAGAATTGTGCTTGGACTACTTCTTGTTAAGGCTGCATTTGTTCACGGATCAGCAAAGTTCTTCTGGTTTAACAAAGCAAAGTTATAAAAAATCTTTGCTTTCATTCTCTTAAATGTGTATCATGACTAATCAGGCTTTCCAACAATATAAAATACCGTACAAGAGTAAAATAAATTCAATAAATGTTAGAATACAATACAATTTATTTTATGAAAGGGAAGAATTAATAGTCGACCATTATTAAATTCCCAAACTTTTTGGAGAAGATACTCTACAGTGAAAGCAGTAGCCCAGGCCATGGAAGTTACTGTGCTCTTCCACTGTAAAACTTCTTTAAAGAGACACAATATTTTATTTCTATTTTACCTTTATGATATATTGATTTCAGGAGCATAATCATGAAAATGCATCTAAGATCAAATAAAGCCCCAAATTGAATAAAAGTCAAATTAACCCAGGTTATAGTCTGATGCAGTTCATTTTAGGATAAAGAGTAATTAGAAAAAATGTAATACTTCCTTTCCGTGGGCACGCCACCCACCCACAGTGTGTAACAATGGAATAAATCAATCACTTAATTCAAGCAGTCTTGGCAGGGATAATGAGTAGTAATTAATTTTCTGATGGGAGCAAACATATGTGCCAGAAATAAATAATGAAAATGTAGAAGTGATCAGAATAAGATGAGATTAAATGTGTAGCTATAATACTTACTCCCTGTAACTGGAAAAGATTTAGTTAACTGTGTCAAGATAATTTGGGTAGCGATGATAGATATGATAATAATAATGGCATAAGCTTAGTGTGGGAGCTTTGAAAAGTTTTCAGATATGTCTGAGGATGTAGTATTACATGTACTGTATCTGCCAGAAGAGAGCTCCAGGAGGGGGAAATGCAAAAGTGAAGACCCTACCCCTGAAACACAAGATAATGGGGGGAATACCAAGGCGAATTAAGGCCCAAGTGATTTGTAGGTAAGGAGGAGGATTGTGTGTGATGCATGACTTGACCTGGAGCCAGTAAAGACAGATAAGGGTGGGAGGATGTGCTGCCACCAGGTTTTTGTGCAGGTCAGAGTCCTGGCAGCTGAGCTCTGCAGACTGGAGCCTCTCCAAGGTTTTTCTGTAAACTGCAGCCTGGACATCGTCGCTGTCATCCAGACAGGACGTGATGAAGGCATATAAGAGAGATTCTGCCACGAGTCAGTGAATGATTAACAGGGTCTGGGAATGTTAATGAGATGTAGAATGCAGACTTAGTGATGAATTCAGTGTGTACAGGAGTGGCAGGGTACACACATATCATTACAGCCACAAAAGGATATTTTAAAGTAACTAATTTTTAAAGTAAATCCTTATGACCAAATACAGAAAGGCTGATAGAGTGTTATTGTTTCTCAGTTTACCTTTACAATAACAAATGTATATACAGTGTGTCTTCAGGTAACTGAATCACAATCATGGGTAATGTTTTAATGAAATAAACGGTCAGCATTTGCCAAATACCCCCAATTATCACATAGAGCGACCAGGTAGTAGTCTCTGCACTCTGCAGAAAATCGCTTCTAGTCTTTTGAATCCATCTGTTTCCACAGCCAGTGCCCCACTCTGTTGCAGAGAATTTGAGTCTATTTCCAGGGTGAGCCAATTCAACTCTTTGTCAGCCTCAATCAGATCAATCCAATACAGGAAAGCAAGTGTGCAGAGCCTCCAGCTAATTTCAAAATACAACAGAAATGGTGGAAAAAATGTAGACAGTCACCATTAGGCAGGAACTTTTACCTGTCATTTACATGCTGCCCTTACTTACATGATGAAATATTGGTGAAACTAATGAATTTTTGGACGATTAATGCAGTTTTAGGAGCGGCGCTGTATGCCCTGTGTGCTACCATTATACGGATGTCCGCCGCTCGATTTTGGATCTAAATATCTCCCAAAGCACTGTTTGGATCAGGAAAGCCTTCTGGGTGAGTATATTGTTCTACTTCATTCTATAAACAACGTGAAAGCTGTAGAAACCGAACTTATCCTTTAAGTTCATATGTGAGTCACAGCAGGTGAGCAAATACTTTTGGTAATATAGTGTATGAGGGTAAGGACGTATGCCATCAGCGGGAGCTAAAGCACTGTATTGATGTGTCACTGGGCAGGAAAACTGTGGAAATCCAGGCTCATTTTGAACATTACAATTCACTCAGCTCCTTGTTTTTATTTTAATAGTTTATAAAACTGTGGATCTGGTCCATATGAAAATAAATGTTCCTTACAGCAGGGAGGCTCTGCATGATGACAGCTGCAGACTGCAGAGGCACATGTAAAAGCTGCTGTAGCCTCTGATCCCAAAACTTCCTGCTTGGTCCTGGTCCTTGGTCCTGCTTGCCATCTGCTTGGTCCCCCCTTGACCTCTCTTACTGCCCTGTCCTTTAAAAGTATTTTGTGTTGCTGCTTACAAAAAACAAAGACTGAGAGGCAGTTTCACTGTCGTTTCAAGGTTCTCTTTTGTTGTTTTGTTGGACGTCACGGCAGTTTAATGTTGCTTGATTAGACCTCACCTATGTTGAAGAGGTACTATCAAAGTACTATGAAAAAACATTGTGCAAGGTATCAGAATGTAGAGACTTGAGACAGATTTATCTGCTGTTAAAGGTGTAGCATGTAGAAGTTGGCAGCATTTCGCTGAACAGAAATGGTGAATATAGGATATTATGTTTCTATTTGTATGTAAAGTCTGTCGAAATACAATCTGTCGTGTACAATCATCACTATAAAACTTCAGTTTTTTCTTTTATTATGTTGGAAAAAGCTTTTTATATTTATGTACTATGGGTCTCCCCTTTGTGGAGGCTGACAATAACGATTGTCCATGTTGTCTACGGGTGGGTGTCATTGGTACAAAAAGAGCAAAACATCATTTTTGAATACAAGTCTGGCCACCGGTCCTGAAATCTACCTGGATGGCATGTGGCATCTTAACTGACCTATAATGTATTACAATTATAGTTACAAATATGAATGAAAAAACCCTCACCTGGTAGCTTTTGTAAATGAAGCCCTGTTCAAAATCCTTTTTGGTCCTCACAGGCTCTTGTTGCTTTCTACACACTGAACTAGGGCTGGGTAATATATCTATTAAATCGATTAATTCAAATTATTTTCTGCAGAAGATTTAAAAATTAAAAATTTAGATTTTTTTTTACATTTATTTTTTTCATTTACTTAAATTGTAAGTTCTTCCAAAGATTACAAAAATATAAATAGTTAAATTTTAGTTTTCATGATGCTGGCCCTGTCAGGATTTACACAAACATTTTTTTAGGCTTGTATTTTTTTTATAATAAGATTAAATACTGATCAGAGAGTGACATGTTCACAAGCTTTGCAAATCCTGCAGCTTTCAGTCTAAATGTAGGCAAGCCTGCCTGCATTAGAACTACATAATCAACATTTTATGACACGCACTTTATTTTAAGAGGGAAATTCTGATTGATTTAGGAATATATTTTGACAACATAAAGGCAGAACTTGATTTAACTCATTTTTGTGTCACTTGGAGTATTTTTGGTTTGAGAGGGAAAAAATCTATTAAAATTGTAAATTGAGTTTTGAGGGGAAAAAAATCTGGGTTTTTATTTAAAGACCATATTTATAGACCACCACTGAACCCTTAAATACGGCACCTTCCTGTTTTCCAGGGCCCTGAGCTGAATGCTTCTCTGCAGCCCTGTGCTGTTTCTTGAATGATTGACAAATACAGTGACAGCAACTAAAAGATTCTCGATGAAAGTAATGTTTGGAATCGTTCGATGTACAGTTTCTTGGTAAATATTTGTGGAACAGCTGACAGTTTGGTGAGCACAAACAAACATTTAAAAAATAATCACAAACTACAGTACAAGTTAAATAAATGTTACTTGTAAATTATGCAACAAGTGGCAAAATGTGTCAGAACTACAGGATAGGCTGACATCTACTGAGCTTAATGACAAACCATCTCCTCTCTTCTTCTCCAACTGTTACGTGAATCTTCCTCCTTAAGCTGTCTCAGGGGAGGCAGGATTGAAGTGAAAGCTGCACGTGCTTTCCCTTAGCTGTCTGAGCTGTATTGGAGATGCAGGCATCCTGACGTGCGTCGTGCTCAGTGATGCTTCACCTTGACTTTTAAAGCGGACACATCAGAGGCAGCAGTGACAGCAGACCATCCTCGGGCTGTGGAGAGGAGGCAGATCAATGATGAGACTAATGATGCCATGCATTAACTCACACTTAAAAAAAGAAAGGCTGGGGAACCACTTAATGGTGATAATAAAGGTATCACAGAACATCTGCTGCCAGGCAGTCAATTATAAAAATAAAGTGCAGCTCTATGCTCAACAGAACTTCACACACTGTAGACAAGCCGTGCACACTTAAAAATGTGATAAATGATTCAAACGGAGGGTGATTAAAAGTGAGACGTTCAGCATTCAAAGATACATAACCTCATAAGCTCATATAATTAACAGGTTTTCAAACAGCTGATTACTTTTGAAATCCTTGCTTCAGCAACATAAATATATCTGGAAAACAACATTCATTCTTAATTTATCTCTGTGTGGCTCTCCAGAGACTCCCAAGGGAATTGTGGGGCTCTTTAGCTGCTAAATACTCGAATGCTTTCATGTGGTGGGGGAAAAAAAATAAGTAAGCTTATAAAAAAAGAAGAAAATAGGCCTGAGAACTCAGTCTATATACTCCTCTAATATGCTGTCATTCTCCAAGGCAAACAACGCTTATGAGAGAAACCCATCTTTTTAAGAGCACTGATAGGTCATGACCACATTTTTGACATGAGGCATGCTTTCTACACTACAGGCTAAACTCTGAAGGTAGGATGGGTGGATGGATAAAAAATAAAGTATCCAGTAGCTGTTCATATACAGGGATGGGAATCAAGAAATGTTCCAGTGTACAACCAGTTCCAGATAGTTTAATGCATCTGCTGTATGAGATTTGCCTTTACATTCAATGATACATTATCAGTGCCAAAATTGATTTTTATCAAATTGTGCCCAAATGTCCTCTATGTCTTAATAATCAAAACATTCCATTTTTAAGGTCATGAGTATGAGGGGCTAAATCATGAGTTTGATCATTTTCTTCTTTTGGTATGAATAATTTTGTTGGTGCCAAGTCACAAGACTGCCCATGGTCCTCAAACTTTGCACAAATTTGCTAATAAAACAAAGCAGATGGACTTGCCAGATTCCGTTTGTCAAAATCAATCTGACTGAAACGATTGTGCCGTGTCAGAAAATGACCAGGCTTCAGGGTCCTTTTCAGAATAAAGATCCCGTAGTTTGAACCTGGTTTAGTTGTGCCAAGTGTCAGAAATGTCTCCAAGCCTCTGACTTGTTCTAAATATCTAATCTTGTGTGACAGACAAAGCATCCTTACAATTGCCCTCCAGCTTTTCTGGAAGATTCCTGCCCTTCCATTGAATGTTTCCAAGATGTATGTGAAATACATCCCTTGGATATATGAAGCAGTCCATCTGGTGTCAGGCTACACATGATACAGGAATTCTGTGATTAGAGTTTGGTGGTCAAAAAGTCGAGGTCACAGAGCCTGTGAGTCATATTTTTCTCTCATTTTGACCTTGTTTGTCAAAGATTAATTTTACTTGATATCACTGAGCTTTCTGTAGGTGTCTGATCTAAGTCATTACGAGATATAGTTGCAATTGGAGGTCAAAGACCATGGTACCACAGTTTTGTTATCTTATGCAGTAAATGCAATATATTAATAGACCATTGTGAGATTTTCATCAAACTTAAAATACATATGTGCTGGAGTGGGAGGATGGAGCATTAAGACTTGGAAGATCACAGAACAAAGTTTTAGGTAGTGGATTCTAATGACCAATTTCTGCTCGGGAATGCGTTTCTTCATAAACACTTTGAGTGGTTTTCAATTATTTTCATGTCCACTGTAACCTAAGAATGACCTGATTAGATTATCAAGGTCTTGTGTCAAACATTAAGATCATGGACTGACTGGCCATAACCTGACAAGCCAGATGGACAGCTCAATATATCTGCCACAGAAATATTTCACTCGTCCATCTGGGTAGGAGCTCTTTGAATTTGTTTCAGGGTTAAAATGTTAAAAAAAAAAAAACACAAGCTTGTGATTGGACAATCGTTTGGCTCGACACAAGTCACATTCATCACAGACAAATCCACATCAAGCAGGGTTGCCTCCTATAACGTAGCATACATAGCGCCTAATGTAGCGGCTAATGGCTAACAACAGTTAACAACAGTTAATGGATGTTAGTCATAGTGGCTAACTTAGCCGCTAACAGCTAACGGCCTTTTACTATCGTCTTACACTAAATTGTACCACACAGATGATTCATTTAACACTTATATGTGACATGAACCTCGTCAAAGACAATCCCTACAAGTAAACTTCTGAGGAGGGCAGATTTCGTCAAGTTTCACTGAGTAACCATGAGGAGGCTATTTGTCATGTCCGTTCTCAACTTCCGGTTCTCAACTTCCGGTTGTCGTCACGTCTGCATTCTGCTGCTCCCGCCTCTCTTCCCTGATAGGGCCATTAAGAATTCAGCCGAGTGAATTTGTTGGACAACGGAGGCTGGCAAGACGGACCTGCAGGATTTCAGAATAAGGCAGGTCTGTCTGCTCTGCAAGGCTTGACTGGCCTGCCTTTTCAAGTGAATACAAAGTATTGAAACCATATTTCACAGAAATGCCTAAAGGGATTTTTGAACTTAGCACAAGTGTCCAGCATAACAAAAGACAAGATCCTGGAGGCCATAGTTTATAGGCAAAGGTCTTCAAGTTTTGTGGTTTTTCTTTGCTTGTAAATTTGACATTTTGAGATAGGTTGAAGGGATTTCAACCTTTCAAAGATGATGCAATCTATTTTGAAGTTTGAAGATTATACAGCATTTTTGCTGTGTGCCTGGGATATTTTAAAACACGGCTGATGGAATTTTCTCAAAATTTTGTCCAAATATCCACCTTGACTCAGGACCAATTGGTAGGATTTTGAAAGCAAAATGTTTAATGCCTTTGGCCCTCATGATAGTTTCTTACATGTGGTCTTCATATGTCAAGAGCATGTTTATTAGAATGAAATCTAGTGCAAAATATGAACTCAAGCATATTTACAGACAGTAAAACAAATTAAGGACAAATTCACCTGGAAATACATGGACTGTGAGAACATTTTGGGGTCCATTCTTTGTCTTAAAATGTCTCCTGCTGAAAATGTTGAATTATTCCTTCTCCAAGAAACTCAGAGATGAGAGCAGGATGACTGATATGCTTTGTTCACACATGAAGATATCATTCATGCACACTCTCCATACACACAGACATGCATTCATTGACAGACAGACAGACAGAGAGACAGACAGACAGGTGAGATCAAAGTCTGAGCAGCTGGTGGTCTCTTCCCTCTAGAGACAGACAGATGGCTCACCATTAATTAAGCAGAAACCTCAGCGGACCCTGCCCACCTGAGATTAACCGTCTCCCTGCCACCATTAAATAGAGACTTCTGTCAGGAAACTTGGAATTTCTCACAATCACACACTGACTCTTACGCTGGATTTTTAAGAACCAGGGGCATCAAAGAGCACAGAAAGACATTAAGTGTTTCATACAGTAGAAAAGCACATTAGCGACTGGCGGTTTAGATGACATAACTGAAAATAAAGCAGGATATTTAAACAGCCTCGCCAAGAATGAATTAACTGATAACCGGAGAAATTAAATTAAGCGATTTTGTTAATGCCTTCCCGCGGTTTAAAGCGTAAAATATTAAACAGGCTTGTGTGCAGTCCAAGCCCCAAAGTGATGATCATTTTAGATTCCCAGTGAAGGTTTTATTATCCATCTTTCAAATTGAATGCACTTAAATTTAACAGTCAACTCACACAATGGGATTATGTGTTTCAGCCAATGAGATATGAGTGGTATAGAGGACCAATTTGCTTTCAAGTCTAATTTGGACTAATCTGTGACTGAAACATAGGGCTGTTGTAATATACAGGTATAAGCGTAAGGTCATACTGTGTGACTGTTGGAGTCTTAAGCGGGGGACAGATTAACCGTCCAGTCAGATAACAGCAGTGCAACAGAAGGATTTATCTGACACCGACAGTAGATGAAAATAAACACACCCATATGCACAGAATGAACAGCCCACAACCTCCTCATGTATGCCACTGGGTGTTTGCAAAATCTGCCCCTCTTTGCAAGTTTGATGTCTGTAAATTCAAACAACATGAAATGTGTTTTCGCTGTTGAGATCAGTGTCAGTCTGTTGCTCTCAGACAGACTATGTGCTGGAATATATCAACATGGATCAGTATGATCCAGGGCAACCGCCTTTATATCTCCATTTAAATGTCCGAAACCACAGTTTTGATGTAAAACCAAGGACTTGCTCGTTTAACTTCAAAAGGATCTTTAGAAGTTGCTAGAAACTCTAAAGTTCTGCAGAATACCGGATTTCCTGTGGTGTGTTTCTCTTGCATTTTCTTTTCCCTTATTTTTATTCTTTAATAGCATCAATGGGGAGATTGAAAAAAAGGGATTTTTTTTTAGAAAACAAGTACTTTTATGAAAATGTGGCTAGATGAAGGAGGAGAGGCTGGAGGGTATAATAGATAGAATAGTTTTTTTCTGAATATGATTGCTTTCTTGTTTGTTTGATCAGCTCTACATGATGTGGAATAACAGTCATTAACGTAAAACACAAACTGTCAGGGGTCCTGCACTGGGGCACTTTTATGTCCCCACCAATGTCAAAATCAAACCTATGCCCTTGCCTGCATCAATAGGAGAGATCAGCTGACATGGGTCACACTCTGGTTATTGCCCAGGTGAGATCACACAGAGGTGGGATTTTTACTTTGCGCTGCCTTGAGCACAGTATGGCAGCACCATTATCCAAACAGACTTTAGGCCGCTTGTTGCATTTATTTATGTTGTTCCATCAAGTTTAGATGCTTGCTTGTGTTGCACTTGCACTCAGATGTATGTTGCTCTGAACAAAAGCATCTGCTAAATGATATTGGATCAGTGGTGCTCCAAAATCAGCACTGACTCATAACCAGCATCCATTTTATTACATTTTTTTTCTTTGCAACCATCCATCCATTCATCATCTACACTGCTTAGCCCCTTCTGGGGTCACAGAACTGGAGCCTGTCCCAGCTGACATTGGCCAGATGGACTATTTAGTATATACTATTCAGAATATATTTCACTTTCCATCTGGACAACAGCCTTTAGTGTTGGGAAGGACAGAACCTTTTTAAGCATATTCAGCAGGTGATTGAATGATCAATCTGTCAATGACACTCATTATGGGCCAATCAGAAAATGCAGTAGGTGCTACTGCCGAGCGTCAAATACAAAGCATGAGCCACTCTATAGACCAAAGTCTCACCGAAACACGTCAGACATGTAGATAAGATATTATTCCAATGAGAAGTTATTACCTCCGCCAAGGAGGTTATGTCTGTCTGTCTGTCCGTCTGTGAACAAAATAACTAAAAAAGTAGTGGATGGATTTTGATGAAATGTTGAGCATGGGAAAAGGAAGAATTGATTCGATTTTGGTGTTGATCCGGGTCAGCGTCTGGCTGTCATGGCGAAAAATGTGATTTCTAACTACTGAACTAAAATAGATATCATTATGAATCCAGTTGCAAATGGTATGTTTTCATGGTCAAGAAATCTAAATATTTCAATGAAGTAAAGGTAGGACTAATATTTATGGTCAAAATGATAATATGGCTGAGGACTGTGGCGCTGGTGGAGGTCTGCGTTCTCCGAGTGCTTTTCTAGTTTCAGTAATGTGATCCAGATCTGATAAAACTGCTACTCAAGCTGTTCACATCCATGTCAATCCATCCACAACTTGTCACCTCCTGTTTTATGCTTGTAGCTCTCATCTCCTTCTGATTAAAGGCAGGTGAGCTTGCTGAAATGGATCTGCCTTATTACAGACATTAAATTGGGTGGATCCGGCTGCACTGCAAGGTTAGGAAACTAAATTGCTCCTGGGGCAGATATAGGGAGACCATGCAATCCCCACATAGAAAGGTTGTGGTCAACATGAGGAGACAAACCAGCAACCTTTCTGTTGTGTTTTGTAGCCTTAGTTGCTTATTGTGCTGCTGCTGCTAATGTGACATTTACTAAACCCAAACGGTAACAGGCATCTGACTGTAGGCCTAGTGTGTCCTGTAGTTTAATTCTGATGTGCTGACCTTCCCGAAGATGACTCCCATTCACTGGAATTGTCTGTTTACAATAAAAACAGTTATTTCAAAGATCTTGTCAAGGTTACACTAAGCGTACTCAACAAACTTATGTGGTTAGGTAACAGTATTTGAAAAGATTCATTTTTGTAGTAACTCCTCTTTGAGCTGGGTCATTTAAGTCGAGTTGCTGCTATATTTAGCATCCTTAGTCCACCACTTACCACTCACTGCTGCCTCCTGTCTTGTCTGAGCTTTTTGCAATCTATCAGCCACTCTGCTGGAGGAGACGATGCAGTGAGCCCCCCTCCTGCTCTGGAGCTGCTGCCCAGCTTTCCCCACAGACAGAGCAGGTCGACTTTCCTTCAGTTACCTACACAAGCCTGTCGTCTTGCATCAGCTTGGAGCTGAGCAGCCCAGCTTGAAGGCTTTGCCCCTGGATTTCCAATAAGAGGAAGCTGAGGTGTGGGTGTATGTGTGTGCACATCTATCTGGTAGGTGTGTCAGGCAGTAAACAGCAAGTGGGGTGAGTGTGGACGCTGTCAGTGCAGAGTTGATGAGAGAGTAAAGGCCATGACATGACTGAGCTGTTGTTTTGTTCCCCCTCAAAAACTGTGTTAGAGAGAATTTGTATGCTTTGGGTTTGTAGCCGCACGAACATCAGGGTGTGGGATCAGAGCACTATTTATGATGCTTGGGTGTCAGTGTGGAACAAAAGGATACAGGGCTCCAGTTTTTGCTGTCAGTCTTAAGTATTAAGTCAAGTTCTTGATAGGTGCTCGAACCAGCGCTTTGCTGGAATATGCCTTCATACAGTTATGAAAGTATTACATGACCTATTCAGTCTGGTTAACTCATCAATTAGGTTGTGCCATCTGTGATAAAATTCCTAATCTGGCACACCAGGTGGACCTTTCAATATATTTCACAAGTCCATCATAACAGAGGCCAGAGAAAGTGTTTGGGAATGGGCCGAACCTTTTAAAACCACATCTGACATGTGATTTGACAATCATTCCATCTATCACAATAATCACAGGCCAGTCAGATAATGTAGTTGGCAGGCACTGCCGTGATGTAAAGTACAGAACATGAGTCACTTCTTTAAACAAACACGGAGCGAAATATCCTTTCTATCCCATAGCTAGACTACAGAGCTATCATTTAGCTGCTCTATAATAGTAACCATTCAGTAACAGCAAAAGTTAAAGGCTATGAGCGAGATGACAGCAGGAAGTGACTGCTTGTACAGAAATTAGCATAAATGCTAACAGCTAGCCTACAGCAACAGTTTTATTAGATCTGGACCAATTTTTTTTAACTCTTTCATGCATGAATTATTAAATCACAAAGGAATACTTTTTAAAATGTTTGTTTTAACTTTTAAACAAGCTAAAAGTCACGGTCATTTTTTCAATGTTTTTCTTTTTTTTAATTGAGGGAGCTATGCATCTGTCCACTGCAGCTGGCCGTGCTATAAATATTAATTTAGTGGAACATAATTAGGATCCATAAACACGTCTTTGACAAGCATTTTGTAGAGTAAATAAAAAAAACAACACCTGAAATGTATGTGTTTGTCACTTGTGAATTAAACTAACATTTAAGATAAAACATACAAAAAGATGTGAAATCTGAACACAGGCATAATATCCTATTTACCCTCCCTCAGCCGTTTTGGATTTATGATGCAATATCTCAAAATAAAAAAGTGTGCAAAGATATTTTTATGAAACTTAAGAGAAGGGTTTGGGGATTTGCCACCTGGTAGTTGGACATGGTACTGCAAGCTGAAGGGTATAAAATTTTTTCCAAATATCTGTTTACTGTAGTGGACACCATGCATGAAAGGGTTAAATGAGAGACAAATAAAAACACTACAAACCTCTCTCCTGAAAGGACATTTTAGTTCCTCTTCTGTCATGTTTGCTCATATTTTGTTCTTCAAAGTAGCATCAGCAGCTACATTATCTGATAGGCCTGTATCAATATAACTGATGGAGAAAGTTCATTTGAGAAAACATATATATGTCAGGTAAAGGATGGAGTAAGGCTGTTCAACAAGTCTCTATTATTGTGTTTTGGGAAATGTACTGGCTGGGCACCTTGTCCACAGGAAAATAGCTATTCATGTGAAATAAAACTTAAACAGCCAAATGCCTTCATTACAAAATGTGTCAAAAGTCATTAAATTCTCGTTCTAAATGTACTTCATCAAGTTCGTTTGTTTGAACTCAGACTGATGAATTGTTCTACACCACTGAAAAATGTAAATTTCATTATTTAAAGAACACTCAAGAACACTCAGCATGATTTCTCCTGCTACCCAGCCATCTTGTGAAAATGCTTTTTAATTAAGCAGCCATATAACATCCAATTATCATCTTTCTTTTACCCAGAAATTCTTCTTTGAATCACATCAAGTCAGCGGTTTGAGCTGTCTGAAGCTCTCTGATTGCCAACTCTTAATGAATCACTTCAAAATAATGGTAAATCCTTCAATGGAGCTGCTCAGGGAGGAAGGACAGACAGAAGAAGAAGCACAGGAGTGAGGCAGCAGTAAATGAACTTTTTAAAAAGAAGAGTAATTAGTTCTGCTGAACTCGGCTCCCTGTGGCCTTGATAGGGCGAGCGGCACACATTGATTCTGTCTGAAAAATGTGGTGCGGGCGCAGAGCTCCTATCAGAGGCTGCGTGTCTCTGAACGCTGCTGGTCCTCTCATTGCTGTCACATCACAAGTGTCCCCTCAGTCCCCGTCCAATTAGAGGCCACTGTGGGGCCCAAACCTCAAAGAGTGATGTTGCAGAACATGAAGAGAAGAAAATACGGTAGCACTGGGCACATTTTGAGTCTTTGAAAGTTGTCTCTGTTTTAATTTAGTATGGACAAGAATTTTTATGAGAAGGAAATGATCACAGGAAAAGAATACAGTCCAAAAGAACAGCTGGTAGGCTGTCAACTACGAAGAGGCATGATGGCTGCCATGGATCTTCTGTCTCAGTTTTGCACATTGACATCTGAGCAGCTGAACCAAGAGAGATGGATAACTGACTAGAGCCGCTGCCTGTCTATGCCCGCAGTTAGTAAGTGATAGTTTGTAAAAAAAAAAAACAGAGTATTGTCTGTGTATATTCTCCAGAATTAACATAGAGTGGTCCCCAAACGCAAAACACAAGTCCACACAGCAGCAGAAACAACAATGAAATGTTGTCTTCATGTGTTTGGTTTACCTTTCACAGACAAGCAAAGCAGTTGTATACAGTCTGAGCTCTCTGCTGTGAACTCTTTGATATCCTCATGTCACTGAAAGACAGGTATTCAACAGAGATGAGTGCAAATCATGTATTGCAAGTCCAAACAAAGTTTCAAGTAAGTGTTTGAGTACGTTATAACCAGTGTTGTGTGTAACGCTTTACAAAGCAACACGTTTCAGAAAGGTAACTACTTTTTCCGATAAGAAGTGAAGTAACACACTACTACTGAAAATTT
This sequence comes from Scarus forsteni, assembly GCA_036419115.1. NCBI lineage: Eukaryota > Metazoa > Chordata > Actinopteri > Labriformes > Labridae > Scarus > Scarus forsteni. The sequence goes on along the minus strand of JAZDUH010000098.1, from coordinate 13,843,855 downwards.
GGTAATGAAATGTAGTTCCTTTTTTTAAGTATTTTTGGGGCATTTTGTGCCTTTATTGATAGGAGAGAGACAGTGGATAGGCTTGAGCAAGGGGGTGAAAGAGTAGGGGAAGAAACTCTGCAAACTGGTCACGGGCTGGATTCGAACCCGTACGTGCAGAAGTATGTATACGGGATGTGTATGGTTGCTAACCACTCCGCCAAGGTGTTGGGTTTGTTTCTTAACGTGCAGTTGCCTCTTGTGGCACTTCTGTCTGTGTGAATCCCCCTGATTACCTTCCAGCTCCTAACAATAATGCAAAGCACGACTGCGGTAGACAGTTTGTCCACTTCCTCGTATCCTGGTTATCGCGCACGCCCCAAAACACACACGCATATATAGCGAATGCAAAAGTTGCCAGGTCTGCTCATTATAAGCAACGTTCTTTTTTTGAATGGATGCTTGGCACTGTGATATTTAAATGCAATGTAGACAAAAATTAACACACTTTGTGTAGATTTCTCTGTTTAACAAATAGTATGCTACATTAGGAAAGGAAGCTGGAGGTTGCTTATTTTGGGCTTGTTTTTATCGACTCGATTGCTTTTCATTCCACACTTGTTCCACAGGAGTTTTCATTCCACAGGGTATGTGACATGATTTTGTAAAATAAAGAGCACAAAAGAAATAACTGCTAAGTCCTCTGTAGTATAACTTTTTGTAGGCCTTCACATTCAGGAACAGATATGGGATTCAGTCCAAAGTCGAGCAGTGTAAAGGTAACGTAAAAGTAAAGAGTAACGTGAAAAGTTACTTTTCATAGAGGGTAACTAAGTAAAGAAACAAGTTACTTTTTAAAGAAGTAATGAGTAATGAGCAAACACTACTTTATAAAAGTAACTTCCCCAACACTGATTATAACAACACTGTGTCAAAGAAATGCACTGGAAATGAAAAAACTATTCAATCCTTTAAAACAGAGAAAAAATAACACTTTAGGCTAGACAACCAGATTACATGGTTAATGACAGACCGGTTAACTTGCCTTTGGATGGTGTCAGCACAAACCCCAATTCCAATGAAGCAGGGATGTTGTGTAAAACATAAAAAAAAAAAAAAAAAAAAACAAAACAGAATGCATTTTCAACCATCCAGTCTCTATTCAAAGAGGCTGGATGGTTAATATTCAGTATATTCAAAGTAACTTATTCCTACAAGAGGCTTAGTTATTTTTATCTCTTTAACTTGTGACCAGCCATATTGAGTGTGCAGGTGAGGATTTTGATCTAGATGATGTTTTCTCTCCCTGAGGTACACCAAAACACAATTGAAACAGTCTGATGAGTTTTTGTGAATTAAAAAAAAAAACAGATTCTGAAAAAATTTACCAGATTCCATTTATTGGAATAAAATCTTAAAATATATGTAAAAAATTTTTTACATCATAATGCAGTTATGCTCTTCATCAATATACGTACAAATTTATATAAATCCATGCAAGACAATGAAAGACATTATATGTAGCTTCTTTCAACAACAAGAGAGTTCAATACATCACGACACAATGGACAAGGACAAACAAACCAGAGTACTGATTTAAAAAGAAAGTAAAACAAAAGTGAATGGAGTAGACATGGTGAACTAAAATAAAATCTGAAATTCGGATGAAAGAACTTCCCTTGAAATTTGGTCCAAACTTTTACAAGAAGTCGAACATGAAAACCTGCATCCATTTTGAACTTCAGCTACATGTAATATTCTCCGTGGTCTCATGTAAAGGATTTCATTTGAGCTATTTAAAAAAAAAACATCTGACTGGATGTTGCTCGGTATTATTTGAAATTCTGTCCGCATTACTTTAAACATCTCACCAGAAATTTCATCACATATGTTTTTTTCCCTCATATTGACTGTAGAGCCTAGCAGTACCAAGAGTGATGCAAGAGTTATACCAGGATGTCTCATTTCAAAGCTTCGGGTCACAAACCTGGCTGTTATTGGGAGAAAATTGGGGGCCAAATTGGGAGGGAGAGTATGCTGGGAGCTACTCTGCAGCTTCATGTGTTGGAAAAGGGTCTTCGTTTTGATTGGGGTTCTCAGGAAGCAGGATGACACAAATACACACAAAATTATCTACATAATTTTGTTTGCTAAGTTATATGAAGCATTAAATTGTTGTCTTTAAATTATATTTAGTTATTAACATATTGAATCCAAATAACAAAAAAGCTAAAAGCCAAACCTTACTCCATCCTGTTAGAACCGTCCTTCATTTCATCTGTTATTTTGCTTTTGAAAATTGAGGATAAAAAATATCTCCTCAGTACCAACCTGCTACACTGTACATAACTATGACTCAGCTACAGTGGCAAGGAAAAGTGAATTAGTTGCAATGAAACTACATTATTAGACTCCCACACCAATTACATCATCCTTTTCACAAACTAGTCTCAGACATTATGATGTGTATGCTTTCATTTTATTAAAGAAATATTAAAAATCTGTGGATCAGCTTTAGTGCTAAAGCTAGTGTAGAGCAATAAAGTACAAGTTTATGAAGTCTGACATGCAACAGAGAACTTTTGTAATACTCACCAGGCAGAATCTTACATCAAAATATCATTACTTATGTCAGGCTGATTGGGCTGTCTGTTGTCTTTGAATAAAATGCAGTAAAAGTTTTTTATTAATCCTTTATTTTTTAAAAGATCATTTCAATTTATGTTACTCTCTTTAGGTACCTCTTAGTTTGCTACCACCTTAGTGCAGCAGCTGAATATCAGAGACTGTAGCATCATTTTGAACTCATACTGATGAAAAATGAGGGCACCATTGCTCCTACACGATTTCATCTCATTTTAAAAACTTGTAGGAAGTAAGGTAGTCATGACACAAGGGGTATGGCTTTGAAATTATGAGACAACAGTAATAAGGATAAAACTATGTGGTCCACACTGCCACACTGAGTGTTATGTATAAAAGGTTGGATATTCACACACATAGTTGCTCTATGTTTTTAATAAGTAATGTCTTGAGTTGAGTACTAGCTCCTGATGGATGTGCACATGTATTTGCTAAGCCAAATACTTTTGTACATTAACTGCGGTGCATGAGAACACTGCCTTTTTCCACATATGTGTGTTTGAATAGCAAAAAACGTTTTGTGAAGTCAGAAAAGATGTCTTAGACACTGAGCATCCTGACCATATGCACATCAAACACTTCCAGAATGATCGACTGCTCAGTATAAGTATGATTGCAGAAATGGTCTTTACTGATAAAGAGACAGTTTGGCAAATTTTGCATTAAAAATTGAACATCAAAAAAGGTTATGCCAAATCTGTCCCAAATGTTGGACTTATTATCAAAACGATAAAGCAAGCAAATGTGGCAATGTCAATGTCAATGTCAGTTTTATTTATATAGCACGTTTTATAGGACAAGCCAGACGAAGTGCTTTACATGAGAAATATATAATAGAATAGAAGCTACAAGTAAGACAACATTAAAAGAGAAACATACAGTAAAAGCAAGTGACTAACTCAACCAATAGCTAGCATAAACAGGTAGTTTTTAAGGTGCGTTTCGAAGGAGGTGAGGCTGGTTGCAGAATGCACAGACTGAGGCAGGGCATTCCACAGTGTGGGAGCAGCAACTGCGAATGCCCGATCCCCTCTGCTTTTAAGCTGGGTTCTCAGCACATCTGAAACCATCCGGTCAGCAGACCTCAAGGATCTTGTGGGTCGGTGCGCCTTGACAAGGTCAGATAGATATTCTGGGGCCAGCCCGTACAAATGTGTGCAGGCATTTTGGAACCAACTCAAGGAAATCCACACTTTTGGGAATGAAACTTGGATTAGCCAATAGGATCCTTTGACTAAGTTACAAAGTTTGGAAAACACATTCTTCACCATTGACGGAGAAAGCGCAATGAAGCAAGTCCAAATTCAAGACTCTGATGGCTGTTTCTTTGAGGAGACATGTAAAATACATTGACATGTAAAACTGGGCATGTAAAACTCATTCAGCATAAATATGACTCTTAAAGCAACAGGACACATATGTTTTTGTACTTTAATGGGGAACATCTTGTAGTGACAGAGCCTCATCATCAGACAGGGTATGCTACAGGTGCCTTAGGGGGACCATCAGTATCCACGGCTGCTGTCTGTTCAGTTCTGGCTGTAATGAGTTACTAAAGTCCAAGTACCCTGAAACAGAATGGCCTTACTAGAAATTTTCATGTGGGTGGCAAATATGGTATAACGTGCATTACTGCTACCTATTTGGCTGAAGTTTGGGTTGAAGAATATTTTTCTACAAAACAAAAACTGCATTAAACACATTAATAATGTAGTTTAGTTTTATAAGCAACTAAGTTATGTGTTTTCCCTCCCCAAGTCAATAATTTAGCTAAATTCTGTTTCTGGTCATGAAAACACAAATAAATTAGCTCAGCTGTTGGCTAGCACCACCAGATTATCGCATGGGCTTAAAAAAGTCTTGACTGGTGGTTTATTTGGTTTTTCATTATTTTTACCACTGAACACACAGATAGGTGTTACATCCATGAAATAACTCAAAAAATAAGTTTTCAAAACCAATGATAATTCTTAATTTTATGCTAAGGCTGGGTGTCTGACATTTTAACCCCTGCACCTTTGGTTCTTTGTATTGTGGGTAACAGTAGGCTATGTGATGTAGGTGGATCAGATGCATACTGCAGATTTTTCCCAAAGTAGTATTGCATTCAGGTTTATCTTGCATTATGTGAATTTTGCAGACTTTGTTATATTTTGGAAAAATCAGGACATACTGCTTGTATAGCATGCAGTTTCAAAAATGGCCTATGGCACTGTTGATAGCTCAGAGGGTAAAAAAGAAAGTCCACTTTAACAGCTTACTCTCTCTCTACAAAATAAAACAATTGTTTTTCTACCTGCAAAATACGCCAAATGGGGTTTTGTTTTTAAGAACACAGGATGTAAACAGTTCAGGCAGGTGGATGTGGAAATGAGCCTGCCTTAACCTGTCATCTTTTGTTATTAACTGTTTGACATAACCCTCAGCAGATTTTACATACTTTGATTTAACCAATCTGATTAACTTTGCCCATTTTTACTTTTCTTCAGAAAAGTTGTATTATTACAAAAACATTTCCAGATTTTCTTTGCTTCAACTTTAAAACACCAACAACATGCTGACTAAAAGGGTAAGAGTGAGTCATTCAGCAGCAGGGAATCAAATAATAAAATGTTTGTGCTCCCAGTGCAAAGAAACAAATGTGGATGAAGTCAGATGCAGTGTGAACACCGTCGCGAGGCCTGACCTTTCCAGTTAAGACCCTGTCATTCACATTCAAGTGTTAAATGTCACCAAATGTCACATCAAGACCTCTGTTTCCCAAATGCTCGAGTCAAAGGCAGAGATGTGAAAATGATTAAAACTAAACAGGCTTGATTTTGTGCCATTGCATGTTTTTTTCTGCAACCTGGGCCTCAGCAACAACGACATTAGGAGCCAAACTGTCAAGTTGTTTGAAACTAAATCTGTGATTTAGCCAATTAGGACTCTGCGATTCTGGGAACTGTGGGGAGATGCTTAAGAAATCAATAGAAAGCTAATTTTAATGCAGGACACAGAGCGTGAAGCCTCGCCTGCTGATTATGTTTGAGAACACTGAGGTACATAAGAGTGTTTGACCATGTATTTATACATCTCAAAAACAAATTCCTGCCCAAGCACACAGTGGCATTATACACGCTAATTGAAAGACTTGACAAATAGGCTGTCGGCATTCACAGACTTAGCATTGATTCACATGGAGCGGGAATGAGAGTGAAGCTTTAATGCAAAACAGTGGTTTTATAGAGACTGCTCTCCAGAAAAGAAGACTTAAGTACAGAATGAAAATCTTGCCGCCCATTCACAGTCGAGTCAGGTTTTGCTGTTCAGACCTCGCCTTCAGAGCCTCAAATGTTTTCACACTCCGGGACCAGCCAAGAATCTCAAGTGGTCATGAAACAGGTTTTGATTGACGGTGTTTTGTCACTCCATCACTTTGCATTTAAGCCTCAAAACAAGGAGGAGAAACCTGTCAGGGCGGCTGAAAAGAACCTGGGTGCTGAAATGTAGGACAAGAGCGTTTAGAGACTACAAATGGCAACTGAGGCCAGTGAAGGGGGGAAAAAAAGGTAGAGGGCTTTTATTTTCTCATCCACAAATACTTTACTGAGCTTTTCAGTGTCACTAAACTTCTTCAGAGAGCTCAAGTATTGTTTGTAAAAGGGGTGCACGGCATTGGATTTTAAAAGACATCAGACATGTCATGCAAAATCATTTAAGTCAGTACTAATATATTTACACATATTTGTATCTTAAATGACACCATGCCTCTCCATAATGGATTATATTCCTCAAAAAACTAATAATAGCAAGACATAGTGGTCAGTTTGGACAAACCGTCTTTTTAATGCAATCAGAGAAATTCAGTGATAAAAACAACAGCCTCCTTCACCTCTTTGGGAGCTACAAACAGCACCGTAACAACCTGCTGACAAACTGAGCTATAAAGTGCACAAAATATGGAGTATATAATTCAAATAAAGGATTTACAACTCTTGTTACCATAAGGACCTCATTGATTTAATTCTTAGTTTCAGAGGGTCAACATGTTACATATGAAAGAATACTATCAGTGTGATAATACAACTTACCTGTAATTTAACAAAACAATGAACATTTGATGCTTTTTCGATTTTAGATTGATATCTGCAACCTTAGATCAAACAGTAAAGCTGAATTTAATGAGCTAAATGCAGAGATCAGGGTATAAAAGGTACTTTTTTCAGTCAGCCAAGATGGCAGTCATACAAATCTTTGTTGTCAATGGATATTTGGAATCATTTGGCAAATTTTGCATGTCTTGCATGACATATTGCTTCATAAAGGACCATTAAATAACACACAATGGCCCTCAAAATCCAAATTTTTTTTAAGGATTGAAACACAAACAGTTATAAAAGACTTTTAACAGAAATATTTTCCATTTTTTAAAGTTGAAATTCATTTTCGCATGTACATGGTGTCACAGAGGAAAAACAAAGAAAAATACTTCATGGGAGATTTTTTCAACTTAATGTTTGAGACTTCTGTCAGTTTTACTGAGTAAATAGGGCGGCTACATGTGGCCCCCTGGCTGCCTGTGCCTACCCCAGATGAAAAAAAATCTAAAAAAAGAAAAAAATCTTCCCTTCTGAAATAAACTAGCCCTTAACTTGCAGTCCTTGAAGTATACCTCAAAAGGAGAAAACCCAAGAGAAACTCACTCTTTTGTGTTTTTGCTCATCTTTTGTGTTTACTGAGCATCCACTAAACCACATGGTGTGAAATAAGCTAACCCAGGTCTCTGTTTCACTTGTGCTGTGAAGACAACGTGGAATCCGATTGTCTGTTTTGAATCAGGTATGTTATTACATTAATACTAATCATTTTCTTTACTTGGTATCACCACCCTAAAATCCCCACCACAGCCAGAGGAGGGGTGTGCAGGATGTCATCGGACTTATTTGCTTTTACAAAACCCAAAACGAGGGTTCTGTAAAAAGTCTGCTCAGACCTGGTTTAAAGAGAGTCACAAGTTGTAATACCTGCTTCAGTTATTGCCGACTTTAAAATTCATTATTGGCCACCAAAAACATTACTTGACTTATAGACCACCGTAAGTGAATAATAAAAATAGAAAATACATAATGAAAAATGATTTCATGTGTATTTTCAATTAGTAGTCTTAGCAAACAAGGGGATGTTACTATGTAGAAAAAACTATACCAGGGCACTGCTCTGTTTCTCTGATATTTCAATGATGAATGGAGTCACACATGGAGAGTGAGTGATGGGAAGTTCAGAGATTACTGACTGCTTGCACTGTTACAAGCCTGAAATTAAAAAAGCAAAATAACTTATCCTGGTGGATCCAATAATAACATCAGCAACAGAGCTCACAACCAATTAAGGCCACACAAACCTCTTTAGGGATACAGCGCATGTATTGCGATGATCACAAATATACATTAACACTAGTCATTTAAATCCTTCAGTGCAGGGAAATGCACAGTGAACGCATCAGCTCCACAAAGTGACTAATTGAATATAATTTTAGCATCATATTCATGACAGGCCAACCAGTGGATGTTGTAAGCAGGTGCTCCTTCCATGGTGTTAAATCCATAATGTAGCAAACTTTCACTAAAATATGTCGGAAGTGGAGTGACAATCTCCCTCCTATGTAGAAACACATACCGTTTTTGTAGTTGTTTTTCATTTAATCAAGAAATTTTGTTCAGATTAAACTGCAACTGCATCAATTAGTATCTATGCTTATCTCTATATGAGCAGTGGCTTCTCACTGTTGTCTCACTCGTGACCCCTGCTTCTTCTTCAAGCTAGGATCTGTCTATGTTTAACTGTTGAGACAGATTTGAGAAATGCAGCCTGCCCCCCTTCACTCACCCCTCCCCTCAGTGTTGCAAGATCCCGCCCCCCAGTTCGTGTCGCCTCCTAACAACACGCCCCCTCTGACAGAGCAACAAGCCGGCTGGCATAAAATATCAACAACAACAACCAAAAACAACTCAGCTCAACTGAAAGTAACAAACACGACAGTCATCACCCTTGTAACACACAGCAGTAGCCATTTCAATTGGACTGGCAGCGAAGCGGGTCTGGCGTCGCCAGAGCAGAGCGATTGTGGGCGAGGGTTTACCTTTCTCGGCGTGTCTTCACCAGCTCAGTTTACGGTGCTAATGATGAGTGGCTAACTTATGCTAAAATCTATAGACAGAGCCTACCCGCTTCGACCAACAACGTTCAGTCAATAGCCAGTATAGGCACAGACTAACCAGAGTAATTCAGCAGACATCTCCTACTGTAGTAAACAAGCTGTCGTTCTCCAGTGCTGCCGTGCTGCGGCCGGCCGTTCGGTAGCCGGCGGCCAGCGCAGTGTTAAACAATCCCAATCATTCTGCAGCTTCTTCCAACGTACGATTATCCAATGTTGAGTCTCCGTTGGGACCTGTATTGCTTATATTTCTTCCTTACTTCAGCCTTTTCCTCGAAACTTTTATGTTTCCTTCTCTTCGATGTGGAGGGTAACAGAAGCAGCCTCCCGGCTCCATGATGCTTCAGTAGCTGTACTGCTAGCTGATCACTGGTACATGGGAGAGGTAGTGGGGAGGAGGCGGGACCATGGGCGAGACGGTGCGGAGCAGGGGAGACAGGGGATTGGATGGACTCACGGACCAATCCGAACCACCTGGAACGGCAGTTCAGATTGGTCAACTATTATGCTGCTTTGCAGCGGATATACTGAATGGATTTTTTCATTCTTTTTGGTCTGTATATTGCGTAGATCAGACCATAGGACCATAACGGCCATATAAACTGTGTTATTAAGATGTACCAAGCTTCCAAATTGTAGACCATAGTTTTAAAGGATGCTGACTGAGTTGCCCTGGCTGGGAGCTTTGCAAGATGGCTCTATCTGATCACAGTCAATGAATCAGGTGGATCCAGCTGCACTGCAATTTTATCAATAATGTTGGAAAGGTGGGGTGCATCCTAAACCAGCTGCAAGCCATCACAGGGCAGCATAGACAGACAGATGACCATTCATGCTCACACTCATAACTAAGGCTAATATGGAGTCAACAGTCAACCTAATGAGCATGTTTTTGGTCAGTGGCCGGAATGTCCTTAGAGAACCAGCAAGCGCAGGGAGAACATGCAAACTACACACAGAAAGGCCCTGACCAATTTCTGCTGTGAGGAACATGCACTACCAGCTATGCCACCGTGCTGCCCCAAGAAAAGACAACCTTTCCAGAAGTTGAATACTCTTTCCATTCAATAGAAAAGTCATTTTTTATTTAATGAGAGCTGTGCAGGTAATCTTTTTGTAGAAACAGACTTTGACAGTGAACTACTGCGTATCTAGATCTAAACGTTCTACTCCCTTCAATATGGATGGCATTAAAAATCCATGCATGCCAAGATGGCATCAGAATTTGGATTATTGATGATTTTCTGCATAAGGTTCACAACAGTGAGAACCATGGATGGCATAGGACCCCATTATTGTGTTTGCCAAAACTGTAAAGCCCAACTCAGATTGCCATGGCATTAGTTTTGAACTTGATTTTTCAGGACTTTTGAAAAAGTTTGAATACTAAAAATGAAAAGAGAGGAAGGTAATTCAAACATTAGATTGTTTCGCCTCAGTTCCAAAGTCTAAGTAATACCATTAGGATGCACGTTTGCCACCAAGGCTAACATCATCACAGCTGATCTGATGTGTATGCAGTAATATTTCTTTTTCCTGATTGAGAGCCATGCACTGGGTCCCCCAGAGACACATTCTTACCATCTGCCAGTTCCAAGTACTGTATATGCTGATAAAAACATGCAACAAAACATTAATGCCCAGTCCTCAAATTAAAAGTACATGCGGTGCTCTTCTGTTAGATAAATATGGTGATCAATCAAAAGAAAGGATTTCTATTAATGCCCTATAGGAGAATAAAGGTTTGTCAATATAATAGAAAAAATATAGCTACATTTTTGTTCCACAGGCAGTTGCCTAAGGAAGTTATTCCTCTGTAAAGCTAAAAAAGATGAGTGAAAATCAAGTTTAATTTTAGTTTTTTTAAGAAACTAACACAGCTCCACAGAGACTGAATTTGTGAGCTCTGAACAGCAGGAACATAGATTCCTTCATCCTTCATCCATCAAGGAAAAGAACGTTCTTACTCAAGAAATGTCTCCCTGCTGGAAATCACTTCTACAGCTTTACACGGAGCGCCTGATTGCCCTACTTCTTATGTAATATGTAAGATTATATATTATATAAGTGAGTGGTGGTGGGTATTTTGTCCACCCAGTGTACCCATGGTGTTATACTTTCTTACTAAAGAGTTCAGTACGTCTTAAGATCACTGAAGAATTACATGATAAACACATAATGAAACCACATCAGGATTATAACTCATTTATTTATTTTTTAAAAGAAGATCCAGAAAACCTTTAAGACCCTTCAATTACTTTGAACTCGTTAACGTCAGTGGTGCAGTTGGATAGTGTGCTTGGTCGCTGATTGGGACCGGGCGACACTTGGCGATGTGTCCTTGAGCAAGACACTTCACCCCAAGTTGCTCCCACTGCTGCATCAGTGGCATGTAAATGGGCATGAAAGGGTGTGAATGTGTTAAAAATACTGATGAACAACTAACATAGAAACTCAGAACCATCAGTGAGTGAATGGGTGTGAATGGGTAGGTGTGACCTGTTGTGTAAAGCAGCTTTGAGTAGTCAAAAGACTAGAAAAGCGCTACATAAGCTCAAGCCCATTTTCCATTCACCACTTAGCTCTACAGCCAGTCAAAAATCAGTTTATTGCCAATTTATAAAGTGATTTATACTCTTCAGATTGGCACAAGTCACTTGGTGCAAGTCCAAGTCAAGTCTCAAGTCTTTGAGGCCAAGCTCAGTCAAGTCTCTGCTCCAGACTGTGACGCCCCAGTCAGTTCCTTCCATAAATATCATTTTAAACCTGTCGGTTGTGGTGCACTTATGTGGCTCCACCAATGGGGTTTTGAATTTTAGCCGTTTGTCTGTCTGTTTGCAAGATAGGTTGAAAAATGAAGAACAGACTTTAAAGAAAGATGTGTTAGATATGATTCAAGTGAGAAGTGGCTTGATTTTAGAAGTGATCCAATCTGAAAGCTGATCCAGGAAATTTTTAAAGGATTTGTAAAATTTAATAAGGTGAGAAATGCCTTGGTGGAGGTTTGTGCTCCACAAGGTATTTCGAAGTACTTCTTGTTTACAGTGAACCAAACCTACGAAAATAAGGATTTGGCAAAAGTCTCAAACTTTGCCACAGGACAAAATCACACAGCACAGCTCATACCACAAAAATATCTAGTGAGAGATTCTTACCTTAAGATTAAGGGGCCCTCATTATTTTGGTAAAAAAGGAGGGAATTGAGCTTAAAAAAGGGCCAATCATATTGCAGTGTGTGCCCGCCTAAGCAGGAGAAGCTTATTAGCAGTTGCTCTTAGAGACGGCTCTCTTTGATTTCAGAAATTGCACCAGATTACATAAATCAGCTCAAGACAACTATTAAAATAATAATGACCTTTATCTAACCAGGTAGGTCAACTGAGAACCAGTTCTGATTTACAATGACGACCTGACCAAGAGGCAGCATAAGAGACAAAAACACCATGGACTTAAAGAAAAACATAGAAACAGAAAAATCCGTTAAACAACATCTGACACCAATTCTGAGAGAAAGTACTATTTACAATATGTAATAAGATGATACATATTTCCAAATAAATGTCCAAAAATAGCACAGACACAAAAAAACAAGTACAGCCAAAACATTTTTTTTCAACATGTTATGCCAATCCTAAAAGAAATAGATAGACAGTGGCATATTAAGGATCAAATGACTAAAAGCAACTATGATTATCTTGTACGACTGATTAATTAAATCATGAAAAGGAGAGAACAAAACAAATTAGCCAAGCCTAACGGTCTGTTGCAGATAATTTCAGTCTTTTGAAACAGAAATTACAGTAATGAGACTTAACCTTAAAAACTTTTTTTCATTAGAGGGTTCATTTAAAGCTAAATGTACACATCTACATTTACCTAAAATAAAGCTTTTCAAGCCATTTTGTCTACCCTCAAGTCAATCAGTTTGAAGTCACGAAAGAAATCTGATTTAAAATGGTTTCCTTATCCTCTACCCCCCGGCTGTATGTGATGATTGTTTGTGTGTGTTTAAGCATACACATGTGCTCATGTGGGTGTCTGTTTGTGTGTGTGTACTGATCTGAAATGTCAACCATGAGGCTGTATGAAAATCACATCCAGCAGTAATTATGAAAAATGGCAGCGTGTTCATACTGAAGTGAGGTGTCATTACAGGTTTGAGTCTGCCAGACGGAGTGAAAGAGAAAGAGGTGGGGGTAAATGTGCATCCATTACATGGTGTTATTACCTGCTGAGGCCTAAGAGCAACCATTATGTTTCCAGCCACTTGGAAAATATGGGACTGACTACAGGACCCCTAAAGTGAAATAAATTAGATGCTGCAAAGCCCATCAGAAACAGAAAACACAGAAAGAAACATCTAGAAGATGTTCAACAGCTGACAGTATCAGGACACCTTGAACTGTTGACTAGATTGTAAGTTAGGAGATAAAAAAGAAGTTTCTGTTTCAACACTGTCATCTGTCCTGTTGGGCCGGCTCAGGCTTACGCTCACTGAATTCAGAGAGAAAGCCTCAGGACCTTTTCAGATACTGTTTGATCGTGTTTTCTAAGTCAGCATGCGCCCAGTAGCAAGATCCCCAAACTATATCATATGACACAAAAAAAAACATTTACAGACCCATACTTTTACAGTCTGTACAAAAGCTTCAGCTTTAAATCAAATAGAAAATAATGTATAGAGAGAAGCTGTTTAATGCTGCTTTCACAAAGAACTTTAAAAAATCCTGATGTTGTCCTGTGAAGTCCTGTTCAGGAAAGGCTTTAGACTGAAGTTGTACCCACATGCCAACAGCAACACGGCATCCAAAACATCACTTACTCTGGTTTTCCATTGTGCATGGACTTGCTGGCATTATATTTAACTTCACCAAGGAGGTCATTTCTTTGCCTGTGTTTGTTTCTCTGTTCGATTGTTTGTTAGCAAGATTAGAAAAAAAAACTGCTCAACAGATTTTGCAGAATTTTCAGGCGATGTCAGATTTTGGTGGTGATCTAGGTAACTGCCATTACTGAACGATCGTTTGTGCTCAAAAGTTGAACAACTAATAATGATATCAACATGGTTCCAAGTGCTAGGGGTAGATTTTCTGGGTCAGTGAATCATATTATGAGGATTACTTCATGATGGATTTGTTGCCTATGGATGTAACAGCAGTATTAGAGCTGCCTTGGCAGAAGTGCTCTCTGAGTGCTGTCCAGTTTAAAAATGCAATGTAGAGGAGCAGAAAACAAGGAAACAAAATTAACACTTCTGAAAGCTCTTTTTAGAATATATTTGTGGGTATTTTGGCCATTATTGAAGAGGAGAAACAGTAGATGAACTTAAAAAAGTGAGAGTTAGGGAAGTAACGCAGAAAATGGGTCTCCAGTAGGAATCAAACAGACGGCCTGCACAAGGCATACTACCCACTCCAACTAACCAGAACCCCACATAAGCTATTTTTGATCTCATATAACAGAGGTCATCAATTACATTTGTACAAGTGCCAGTTTGTTTTTGACTATGTTATGGGGGCCATGTTTTCAATTGGTTCCAAAAATGAATTTGAATATTTCAGTCTAATTAAAACAATCGTAGTTCAATAATATCTTCAACAGTTAAATATCTTTCTGTTCCAAACTATATATGTAAACTATATTTAGTTATCTTCAAAGTCAAATCAGTCCCTATCACCTACACTTCTTCCATCCACTTTGAGCAGTCCTTTCAGGGACTTTTGAGCTTTCCATTACTGTGATTTACTCCAATATACTGAATCTCCAAGGGAAATGATTACTTTGTGGATAAAACAAAAATCAGTGGTCTCTTCCTCCCAGTCATCCACATTGCTGTCCAGCTCATCAGTGTCCACTTCTCCTCTGAGTTCCAGTTGGATGCTCTTCTGCTCTTGGCAAGACTGCTTCCCTGTAAAGATGGTACTCCTCCATCATGGCCCTGTGCTTGTCCATCACCTCTTTGGAAGCCGGACTGGCTCAGACAATCCTCTTTCTCAAAGATATTGATAATCTTGATCTGGACTGAGCTGAGCAGAGTGAGGTGTCTGGGTCTCCACATCAGCTGACAGAATCTGTCCTTGTTCTTTAGGAGAAGATGGCCCTGAAATGTCTCCAGCTAGTCAAACTGTCCATCTTGTGGCTCCACCAGGAGACCTGTTAGGTCCCTCTCCACATCAGAGGCTTGGTTAATTGTTGGCTATAATGCTTGGTTGGTGGATTTTTTGCAAAATATATTAAATGTAAAGTCAACAATTTTTCTGTCCAAATTGCTGTTGGGGTTGGACCAGTAGATAAGAGGATTTAATGACAAAAGATACCCATATAACCACAGCAGATTCTCCCCCCTCATGAAGTTCAAAAGCCAGTCTCTGTGGCCAGTGTTTGTTAGTTTGCTTGTATTGTTGTTGTTTTGTACACAGGATAGCTCACAATCTAATAAGTAGATTTAGATGAAACTTCCAGGTTATGTCAGTCAAGGCACATAAAGGAAGTGATTTGTTTTTGTTTGGGAGTGGGAGGAACCTTTCCAAAGCATATTCATCAGGTGATTGGACAATCATTCCGTCAATTACTTTTTGACACTGATTACGCTGATGGAGCCATGACACTTTAGGCTGCTAACAATCACTGTAGACTGGATCTTGGCATGATGGATCTGTCTGATCACAGACATTAAATCAGGCAGATCCATCTGCACTGCAAGGTTAAGTTTGCCATTATTATTGCTCAACAACGTTGGAAATGCTTTTGCAGAGATTTGTGCTCCCTGAGCACTTGTAGTTGTATGTAACTCAGGGGCCAAGCAATTTTATCAAATCCCCTCTTCTCTGCCTTATTTTGTTTTGGGACTGCTTATGAAGTTACCACCCTGAAATCCCCTCATGTGGCTTTGACCTTTTACTTTTCTCATAAGATGGATAGATGGACAGACAGATATACAGACTGATGAATGAAGGCAGAAGTACACCCCCTCTAGTCCGAGACATCATTATCTCAAGGTCATTTGCCACCTGTCGAAGGAAATTGCTTTTATATTATTAGAACACCATCACTTTCTCTATTTGGACAATTCCTCATCACATATTAATGATCATTTCTCCAACTGCTCATTATTTTCTTAATACCAAATTAGATTTCATACCTTGCTGTCAACAGAAGAGAGTAAGCTATTCCTTGAAAAACTTAAAAAAAAATCTGGCAAGAAAACCTGCATAACAAACAAGATTCTCCTACAAAAGTTTGGGATCAAATATTCACAAAGTGCTCATGCAGCCAGTGCCTCAGTGGATCTATTTGAATCACAAATAATAACATAAATTTGCAGAGCTCCAGAAAGTAAGGAGTACACAATGAAGCACCGACTGGGAGCTAAAATCCCTGAGACTACATTTGCATCTGAATAAAATCCTTCACACAGCAGGTTAGGGCCTCTGTCTATCTCTACACGCTAAACATCAATTGATTACAATCTGTTGACAAATAATTAGTTGACCTGGGAAGCACTTATGGAGATTTTTTCATAATGAAAGACAAAAAATCCTGCAGAGGAAGCTTATGTTTGCATTGTGTATTTCTATTCTACTTATTTCTCCAAAGCCCTGGTTTGAATTGACAAGATTCCCTTATTTACAGCAGAAAACATCAATAGGAAATGAAGGTCGGAGCCTCTGTGAGAAGTATTTGTGGGGTTGAAAAAAGGGGATACCATCATTTACCTACATTTTACCCCCTGCAAAAATTCTCAGTAAGCTTAGACATTTATGCAGTTAGGTAAAGTCATAGTTTTGTGTGAAGACTATGCTGCTTAAACATGATTGTATCTCCAAGATGTTAGGTTTCCAGACCAGGTTGTCCAAAATATAACTTCTGTCAGGACCACTTTGTCAAGAAAAGACAGTAACAGCTATTTGAATTAGCTTTATTTGCATTTACTTGCATATTTTTAAGTTGGTATCGCTCAGAATGAGGTTCTCTCTTCCTTAAGAAGTCCCAAGAGGAACAGAACTCATATCTGCCCTCCTTGTTGTCCACAAGGAAATCATGAGGAGAGGGAGAGAAGCACCAGCATCCCCACACCAATGAGAAAGCATAAGTCAGAGGATAGCTTAAAGGAGGAGCTGGGGTGGAGGAGGGTTGCAAAGCAGCTTGCAGCAGGAGCAGTCAAGAGATGGCAGTCTAGAGCAGCAAATGCCAGATTAGAGGTGATTGGTTGGTTTTCAGCAGTAGTGGGCCAGCTTTGGATCAAATGTTTGATGTGTTTCGTTTTTGTTTCGTTTTTGTCCCTCCTTCCTTGATTGTGTCCATCACATCAGAGACCCTGACCGATGAGACAACAGAGCACTTTGAAACAGTCTTAGGGCTCTAATTTCGTAGACCAGGCACAAGCACAGGCGCACCTGCCCTGCGCCGGCCTTCGCCGTGCGCACAGGGTGTGACCCGCACACTTTGCAAGTTTCCTGCAGTGCCAAGAGAGGCGCACTCAAGGTGCAGAGGAGCGCAGAGGGGCGCAGAGGGGCGCAGAGGAGTGCGTCCACGCCCACGTCCCTGCCTCTCTGCGCAAATGTCAGAGTAGGAGGAGAATAGACATGAGTGGGATTAACACAGCCGATTGCTGTCTTTACCAATCAAATGAGCGCCTCTCCTCGCCTTCAAACACACCTCCCCCTGGTGCACCGTCACACCCATCTCTGCGCAGACGTTCTACCAAATTGTCAAACTGGCAGGGCACGGCGGTGCGCCGCACGAAATTAACACTGCGCGGGGTGCGCCAGGCTTGCGCCCCCTGCGCTGCGCCACGAAATTAGAGCCCCTAGATTTAAACAGATCAAACAGCAAAGTAAAAAAAAAAAAAGGGGGGGGGGGGTTGATTTGAGATGGAACTATGAGACAGAGAAGTTTGTAATGCTCTGAAAACACCATCTTTACCTTTCTGTTGTGTTTCAGAAAGAACTGCTGCGATGCACCAAAGTCTGGGGAGGTGGGTGGAAAAAAGAAAGTGACATTGTAAACCCTATGCTCCGGGGCTCCAGGAGGAAGGGACACCAACCCCTATCAGCTACGTTTTTCCATAGCATCCCAGGAGGTCAGCTAGCATCCCCCCAGCCACCAAACAGGTGTCCAAGTAAGTGCTGGTCAGGACATGAACCAGCTGCCCCTCTGTCCCCAGCAAAAGACCCAAGGAAAAGACTCTAATCAGCATTAAGACGGCGTTGATTGACCACTGTATGTGACAGGGTTTTTTTTTTGGGTCGTTGACTGTGCTAATTTACATTATGATATTGGTGTAATGTACCAACAGCATAATATTGCACCCATCTCCTCCACCTGTAACTTCTGCGACTCTGCCAACTCAGCAACAAATTCCATCCACCGTTGTGTCATCAGCAGTGGAACGTCATTCAGTTTGAGCTGAGTTTGTACATTTTTAAAGAGGGACAAAAGTACAAAGTATGGAAAACAGATAACCACCATGCCCATGGCCTCCATGCTCACTTCCATTGTTTACTGGCCGTGTTACGTCACACTGATGATGTCATTAACATGATGACATCAGCTTGATGCACCAGAGGAAACAAAACAGCCTTACACAGCCTCTGCTGGCAATTAGACACGTGTCTTCTGGCAATGTGAAAACAGTCACTTGTTAGCAGGTTTACCAGAAAAAAAAATCCTTGTTTACCTGCTAATTTTAGTGGGAAAGCAGTGTAAGTGTTCTGGTAAAAATTAAACCATGTGCTGGATCAGAAGTGCTGCTAGGTCAACATTTATCCCTTGGCCTGGCTTATTGGAGTCTGATCCTCTAACTACTACTTACTCTTTCTGTTCTTTTTTATCCCGCCATCTTAACATTGATTTTGGTCTTTAATTGCAACACAAAGTCCAACTGTGAGGGCTTAGTGGTTAAGTCCCACTGACTTCACAAAATGATAACATTGTCAGAAAGACGTGTTTTATGTTTAAAGAGGGGCTACATTTGATTTAATCACTGATGAATAAATGTGTGTTTTGGTTTCATTGACAGTAAGTTTGAGTATCTGAGTTAAAGCTAAAGCCTGTTTATGGACTGCCCAGTAACTTTTTCCAGCCCACCCAATAAGTTCCCCTTTTCCCCCTTTTTGTTTGGCCTTGACACAAGTAAGTATTTACCCTTGAAGGCACATCATTAATTTACTTTTAAAACCTTATATGGATCCAAAAATATTAAAATAACCACGACTTTCTTAATTAAACCCCCCCCCAAAATATAATTCAGCTTGTGTCAAACTAGGTGCCGAATTGATCATGAAGACCCTATTACTGGGTTTGGCCCCATTTTATCCCTGAGCTACAATATTTTCTCACAGGAACTAAGTGAATGGGTTCCAGTGATAAAATATTAATATATGTGGAGAAGAGCAGCGTCCAGCTCAACTCCAAGTTTGAGCTTGTGCTGCAGGGCCTTCATTTCAACACCTGCCTCCTCCATTGATTTAAGGCCCAGCATCAGCAGAAGCTTCATTTAGGAAAGTCATCTGTCTCGCCTGCCTGGGTCTGCTGAAAGGTTATTTAGCCACCCAGCGTTTAGCAGAAACAGATAGAGGCAACAGACAAGCACCGCCGGTTCATGTTTGTGTTGCCTATTGATTGCAGTGGTTTGTTTGTGCAGGACTGTTTCGGCCTCTTGTCCACCTTGGAATGAGGAGGTGGGGAATGGGACACAAGCTGGCGGTGGCCCAGCCCGATTGGAAGATCGGTATTAAACAATAAACACGGTGATGATGGGGAACTTTGCAGGGGTCGACTTGCTGATGAGGAGGGAGTCAAAACAACACAGCGTCCTGATGGCGAGCTCATTACTGCAGTAATCTACAGCAGCGCTTCACCATCACTTAAAATGCAAAGGAGGCCCGGTTGGATGCAGTGAGGATCATTTTGAATTATTCAGGAAGTATTACAGAAAATCCAGAGTCACAACAGGAAGGCATTAGTGTCATATGGCACAAGAAGGAATCCATCCCACTCCTCATTAATAACATAACGTATGCTGGCTGTCATAATACACCGAGTGCTAATGGGTTTACATTAAAGGTTCATTTCTCTAACAGCACAGAGGGATTTTGCATGGTAATGATCCTGCAAAAAAATAAGGAAAACTGAATATTGACTTTTCGTATTTGATATCACAAGTTTGCTCTTCTCTTGCTTAGACAACAAGTGGCATGTCTTTCTTACTATATGTATATACTAAATGAATATTCTGTAATTTGTAATACTCATATGAAGTGTACAAAAAGGTCTAGATGTCAGTATAAGATACTGCTCAACATTTTATGAAGCACAAAACATGGCATATTTCATATCTACATCAGAAGCACTAACACCGGTTTAGTGTTGTGCTCAAGACCACACTATCCGAGACCAAGACTTGCCCGAGACCAGAATGCACCGAGACCAAGACAAGACCAAGACTTCTGGGAGTCGAGAGCGAGTCAAGACCAAGACAGAGACGAGATGAGCTGAGACCGGGACAAGACCAAGACCATCAAAATCTATTTTCAAAACCGTGACAAGACTGAACTGTTATGGGGGGTGTCCTGCAGTCACAACACCGGGAAGGTTGCAGTCATCACAGGAGGAAATAGCACATGAATTGAAGCTTCACTTATCAAGTATTCCTCCTTGTTAATGTTAATGATGTTGAAGAACAGCAGATCAGTGCTGGTCTTGATCGGTCTTGACAGAAAATCCTGAGTCCGGCCAGTTCAAGACTGAGACAAGCCCAAGACCTTTAAACCTTTAAAATGTGGTCTCAAGACCGGTCTTAAGGAACACAACACTACACCAGTTAGTCCAAATGTGTTCAGGTTAAGCCAATATTGGTGACTTTCAACCAAGAGAGCTTCTGAAAACTTGCACTCTGTTTTGATCGGCCTGTTGACAGGGTATCTATTTAAACCACTACAAAAGTTGGGCATGGAGGATAATGCAGTAAAACAGTATAATGCGTTGACTTTCCAGCAGGGACAGACAGAGGGCGTGTGTGCATGCTGCACAGTCAAGCTCCCCAGGCAGATATGCAAGGATCCAGTCATCCTTTAAAAATAAAACATGCTTTAGTGTCTGTTGTTCAACAGTAGTAATATACTGATATCTACATCCTGTCACCAAATGACAGTCAACAATCGACAACAACAACAACATCACAGAGAAAAAAAAAACAAAAAACAAAAAAACAGGTATCAGCACAACCCAAGAGAGAGAGAAAAAAAAAAGTTAAATAAATACAATAAAACGAGTACAACAAGAGCACATGACTATGACCACGAATGGCCATGACAGTAGTAAAATGAAATAAAGTAAGATAATATAAAATATAAACCTAGCAAAACAGTAAAATATATATTATAATAATAACAATTAAAATGATAGTGTACTATAGATGCTATTGGTGAAGTATCATCGGGAACAGGTGCACTTTAACTCAAAATAAGAAGACAGGGCACATTTAAACCTATGAAGAGAAGTTAATGATCGAATGTTCAAGAGGAGATTATTCCAGTCTGATGGCGCTTTAAACATGAATGCTCTTCTACCAATTGATTTATTCACTGTAGGAATAGAGAAGAAGTATTGAGATGAGTGCCTTAATTGATATGTTGAGGAATATGGAATCAGAAACTGTTGTAAATAAGCAGGATAACTACAATGTATACATCTAAAAATAAAGATAAACTGTAACCAGTGAATGTCTTCTTATATTGAGTGTGGGCCAATTAAGTGAGTTATACATGACACAGTGATGGGTGTAAAATGAACAACCTAGAACAAATCTAGAAAGACGGTTGTAGACAGTGTTAAGGGGCAGAAGGTATGTTTTGGAAGTGTGAAAAGTTTAATTTGATTCTTTACCGATAGCACACATGCAAGATGTCTTTAGGAAAAATTCCAGATGTGCTGCTTTCATTATAACTGCACTTTCTGTAGGACCAGCATCTTGATTGTGTTTTTTTAAGACATACCTGGCTTAAGCTCCTCTTTCATTAATAAGCTCTACTGTATCAGGCATATAATTCTGAAGCATTGAAGACTGTACTGGTTTTCCACAACTCACAAAGTTAGGCTTAAAGAGGATTAAAAGTTTGTATTTTTCCTACTTTTGCATGTAAACAAAGGCAAAATATGACAGTTTGTGGCTTGAGCTACATGCTGGAACCTTTTCTTGACAAACATGTAACCACACAGCGTTCAATTTGTGAGCACAGGTTTTGGTTTTAGGTTGTGTTTAGACACACTACAGCCAAACCTGGCAGCCTCACACTGATGAGAAAGCTTTGTTGATGTGTTGAGCTGCTGATCACAGTGTAAATCCCCATGAAAACAAAAAAGGTGTTGTTTTAACATATCTGTTTGAGTAGGGATTAAACAGTGATGTGTCATGTTAAGTAGGGAGGGATGTAGGTGTGTTGATCCCTAAATCCAGATTTAATGCAGAGATGAGCTGAGCAAATTCAGAGTCCACAGACATGAAACTGACATTAACCCTCTTATCTCAGTCTGGAACATAAAGCAAATAAAGGTGTTTTGAACAGAATTTGATTATCAAATAATTTAAGAATATTGTTTTCAGAATCTAAGATGTGTACAAGCACTCTAAATGTATTGTGATGTGCCTTTAGTGAATCATCTGGTGGAACAATTGTGGTTTGTGTCTCAAAGAAAAGAAAGCTCTTTAGTTCTCTCAAATTCTCAGACATGTCCAATTGCTCATTAGAGGAGACGTCTCCTCCCAGGATGATTTTAACAACATGATCTGGCAGTTGGGGAAAAAGAAAATTTTCATTGCCTATTTGGAGAAGTGGGAGTATTGTCTTTTGTTTGTGTTAAGATTAAGAAGTACAAAATGCTTTACTGCTAAAAAGAATCATTGTTATAGATTAATCTTGAGACAGTAACATTTTGTCATCTGAGGAGTTAGCTGTTTCCGCTATGATAGTGCAACTAATACAGACAGATGATTCTGTGACCAAAATGCAATCACAACACATCAAATTGCACAGGACCTTACAATAATGAAACTTTCCCTTCATATATTGCACCTTGCAGGCAGTGATGTATACCACACCAACCCGTATTTGCACCACTTTAACTATCTTTCCTCCTTCATTAGACCCATACATCTGTTATCTACACCAAATGTCCCTTTTGAAATGATTAGTACTTAGTCCATCCAACATAGAGTTAGAGGTGAGATAAACCCTCAACCTATCACCTACCAATCACAGGGCTGACATAGAAGGAGACACACAAACAATCATATACTCACAGAAGGCTAATCTGGAGCCAAAAATTAATCCAGACAAGGATGATGTTAGTTTATGGGAAGACCAGAGAACCCAGTTTTTGTGGCCCCATGCATGAGGAGAACATCATACAGAAAGACCTTGTTTGACCAAGCTGATCTGGCTAAGCTCTTGCTGTAAAGCAAGAGCACCATCTGTAAAGCAACAGTACAGTCCAATTTTATCACAAAGGACATTACGTATACCTGCCTGTTTGTCTGTCTGTCTGTCTCTGGGCAGGACAGCTCAAAAAGAACTCAGTCGATTTTAATGTGGATTTCAGGGAATGTTGGTCATGGCATATGCAAGATGTAATGATATTTTGGTGGTGAACTAAATCTGGACCCTGTTTAGATGTTTAATAATCAATAAATCAGTCAAACTTTATTTATGAAGTGTTTTTCATACAATGAATGTAACTCAAAGTGCTTTCCATAGAAAAAATTAAAAACATTCCCTCAAACCCTCGTACCCACCCCTGCTTAACATAAACTACCCACACGCATGGATATAAGGCTTTACTCATGCACGGACGCACTAACAGACAGACACACACACACACACACACACACACACACACAAATAGTGACAAGAAAACTAAGAACAAGAACAGAGGCTGAGTACAGATGAACCAGGTGAGAGAGCGTCATCGGAGGAGCCGTCTGCACCAGGAGCTGAGAGTCAACTACAGCCACAGGACACTGGCACAGAACCCAGAGGAGAGATGATGGACCTCAAAACTCCTCCAGGAACCTACAAGACAGGAACCTGCAGCCATAGCCGACCACAGCTCCCGGTGCAGAGGGCTCCCACAGAGGAAACACTGGAGATCCTAATGATAAAGAATAAAATAAGTACAAACTAAGAGTAAAAACTAAGAACCAGACCATAAAATAGTACTGCCAAAACATTAAGATAAGAAATTAGTAAAACCCATAAATAAAAACAAAGTGGGAGCCAAATATAAATAAATGCAATAAATGAAATCTTAATTAAAAGCTAAGCAAAAACGGTGTGTCTTGAGCCTGCTCTTAAAAACATTATAAAAAGATTTCCTAAGTAGTAAATAGGGCAGTTTTACAAATTTTTGTTAATAACCCAGTTTAGAGTGTTAAAAATGCCTTGATGCTCTCTGAGCACAAAGGCAGCACTGAAATACAAAAACATTTTCCATCAGTCTCATAAAACACAACCCAGCTAGATGTTTCTCACAATGTTCCTTTCTCCCACCTCAGACTTAGTGATAACACTGACTGATTACTCAGTTGATATTTTTTTATTTTCCATCATCCATCCATCCATCCATGGAGCCTATCCCAGCTGAGACTGGACAGGAGGTGATGTGCATCCTGAACCGGTTGCCAGCTGATCACAGGGCCACATAGAGACAGACAACAATTCACACACTCATCTGCACTTATGTGCAACTTCAAGTCATCAGTAAACCTTTTTTGGTCTGTGGGAGGAAGCTAGAGTCCTCAGAGAGAATCCATAGAGAGAACATGGAAGCTCCACTCAGAAAGGTCCTGACTTGTATGAGATTAGAAGCAGCAATGTTCTTGCTGTGAGGCATGGGCACTACTTTCTGTGCCAACCATTACTCAATTAATATCAGTTAATCCTGTCAATAGACTGATGTAGTTCCAAAAGACCTCTGCCAGGAGTTGGCACAATGCTCTGGCCCTCAGCAGAAGCCTGTGGGGGTGATTGAGTTTTTTAATAATTGCTGACAATTCACTTTGTGGTGAAAACGAAGTTTATGAAAATCACAAGTTTTGTTTGATAACCTCTACAAATGAACACTACTTCAAGCTTTGACAAGCTTTTACCTTTCATTTCACACTCTGTGGGACTTTATAATGCTCATTGCTGTACCTGTGTGTCTAGCATTGTTCTTCAAGGACGATCCAAGATTGTGTTTAATGTCCAGTGCAAATTCCATAGTCCGATGTAACTGTTTTATTTTAGATATCAAATAGAAAACTCATTCAGATATTCCAGAGACTCTGAGAAAAGGCGGCCAGAGTTGCTAATTTACTAAATCCTTCTATTGTTGTAAGATTCAGTAGAGCATCACTACACAGCTTAAAGTTGAAAAAGACAATCACTTCAAGTTTTTGGGCCTGGCCAGATGTTTAAAAATCCAAAAATGTGTTTTTACAGTGATAAACTACCATGAACATCAAGATCGCCAGTTCCTTTTTAGTACAACTAAAGTTTTACATTTTGTCTTTAAAAGCTGAACTTTTCAATCAGCTGATAAAAAAGTTGTCATCTTGAAGCCATTTGAATTTCGTCTTTGTTGAAACTTTTCTTATAAAATGCATTAAAAGCAGCAGCTGTCTTTCAGAGATTTATTAGGCCCCCAGATTTTCATTTGAATATGGGACTTGTGAATTCATAAGACAAGGGACTGAAAATAAAGTTACACTCAAAGTTTTATAGATCCATCCCTCAAAGGCCTCCCATCTGTGACAGGAACAGTGAAACTTGTTTCAACAGAGTATTGCTCTGTTCCGACAAAACAAGACTTATGACGAACGCAGCCGTCTTTGGAAGTATTTTTTTCACTCTAGAGGCAGATCTGTGTGAAGAGGGATGCAGAGGAGCTTCTTATCAGAAGAGAAAGGCATACGTTGCATAGTTTTCTGCAGATCTGGGTAAGAACTGACCTCCATACCTGCAAGAATCAGTCAGACCTTCATTTAAAATGCAGCTGTTACAATGAGAAAAACGTGACAGTGGTATGTAGACGACATGAAGATAAAGATAAAATCCATCCATTAAATGATTGCTTCCCTTTGATAATACTAATTGGTTATTTAGTACTGTTGGAAAGCCTGATCAGTCAACTTTACAATGTGGTACTTAACCTCATATTAGTTGGAGGATCTCTCAATTGAAGTTATTTCTTGATTCCCGCCAATGTGCCAATACTATCAGGCAAAGACGTATAGGTCTTTGTCAGGTCTAATGTTGACTGCAATAATGATGATATAAATATGATTTTAAATGAGTTAAGAGCCAATTTGTGCTGTATCACTCTGCATCAATAGGTGTTCTGCAGCCACAATCCACAGGGAGCCTGAGAAGGAGTTTATTCACTTAAAAAGACAGCCACAGTTAAAGAGAAGAATGGAAATATAGTAATAAAAAACCCTTTGATTCATTCAAGCAGTCTTTAATAAGTTTCCACTAGAATCAGGTCATCAAGTATCCATAAGTATTTGTTTAAATATTTATGCTTCCATGTGTTTTACCAGTTAGACATCATAGACAGTATTCAGTACAGAACATGCTTGATGACCCAGGATCAGTTGTTTGCACCTCTGCAGAGCTACTGATCAGCAAATGCATCCTCATCATCCATAGAGTTATTAAGGAACCCCTGTTTATTTAATTTTCAGTGTTGTTGAACAGAACGAGATAAATTCGCCAAACAAGCTGCACCACCTGTTATTTTCACCACAGCCGCTGATAAGAAGTAAAGCAGCGAGCCTCATGGAGCTGCTGGGGTGTTTTAGTTCAAGCAGCGTGTTGTAATGACCCTCTTCTCTTTGCCCCATCAGCCGTATGACCCTAATCAAAGACTAATCCGTCCACCCCTCTAAAATCCTGAAGGAGCAGGTGTACATTCATCTGTGAGTGAAATTAAGCCTCTTGTTAAACCCTCTTCTGTATTTATCTTTTAATTAAATCCTGATAGATAGCTCTCTACATTAATATCACACACATACAGAACGTGGGCTACAATTACCAAACCTGCGTGTCCTTGTTTAGCGAGGGTAAGAGGTGTCCCATTATGCTACAATTCCTGCAAAGCTTGGATTTAACAGGCTTTTTTGGTCTGAGCTACTGTGTGTCGGCAAGGACACTGAATGAGTCTGCACATGCTCACCGCTCAGACAAAGATGATTTCTTTGTCTCCGCCTGGCAGAAGATTGAGACGGTGTTGCATAGAAAGTGGTGCCAGTATTCTGGTGGATACTGTATCTCTCTGCAGACAAGAAACACTAGACAATCTGACTTGGGGTTTGATCAGCTGAACATTTACTCTGCCAAAAACAGGCAAACAAGGCTTATGTTTTAATTCCAGATTTTATGTCATAGTAATAAACTACTCATTGTTTTTTAGGGTTTCACACAAGTCTGCATTGTCTGTTAAACGCTGTAAGGTTTAAAATGCGTCCATACCATAAACTGTTGATGGAAGGCTTTTAGATAGTAGGTATATTCAACTGATCATTGCAATAATTTACCCATTTTTAAGGTTAAAATCTACTAATCAGTGTTATGTTTGATCAACACTTCTGTTAAGAAGTACTCTCGGTGTTCGCTTCTTATTAACATTGCAAGGTGTTTGAGTTTGGTTATGTAGTTTAATCTTTCTAAAGGCTCAATGCACCCCAAAAAATTTTCTTTGCTTTTAATTTTGTTAGAGAGGATTTTGGGAGCAGAAGAACAAAACACCTTCAATTAAACTCCTAGTTCATGGAGGAATGAACTTGCCTCTTAAAGGAAATGCTCTATAAAACACTCATGATTTAGTCATCTAAATCTTTTTGTTTAATTCTAGTTTTACTTTTTTTTTTCCCCTTGTCTGCATTATCTTTACAGCTGAGCACTGTGTCCGATGGCAGTGTTGGAAAGACCAATGCATTTTTTTTCTAGCAGTGAAAGAAATGTGAATATGATTCACTGCTACAGTGACCATCACCAGCCCTCCCTGTAGGCTACTCCATCAAATCAAACTTTATTTAACCCCTGATGTGAGCTGAAGCGGAGGGCCGTGCCACACCACAGTGTGAAAGAAGGGGAAACAGTGACAGACAGGACAGACAAGACAACTGGGAGAAGGACAAACAGGTGTTGTAGTTAGTTTAAGATAGTAGTCCAAGTGCTGTGCTGATCTAAGTCCATACAGGAAGTTAAGGCTGTAAGAAACCAGGGACACCAGAGATGTGGGGTCTTGATAAAAGGGGGTGGATCCACAGGGGTAAGATATGGAGGAGCATGCGTCACGGGACGTGAGAAGATGTGTAGGAGTGCCCAACTCAGCATGTTCTGACGGGAACATGTTTCTTTACAGTTAGTCTAAACAGGAGCTTGAGTGTCTGTACACACATGCGTGTGAGGTGGTCACCGAATACCCAAGTAGCCGCCCATACCCAAGGAGACCACGGCCAAGGGCTCCCCCAGAGCCACCAGGGCACCCGAGACCCACCACACGACCCCCAAAGCCACAGGATCCAGACACAGCCCCAGGACCCAAGGGGGCACCAACCTGACCCACCAAGGGCACCAAGGAAAACACCAGGGCAATTCTAGTTTTACATAATGACATTTCACAAGATTTTAGTTGACGAAATCTACTGTAGATTTAATCAACTAAAATATAGAGTGTAAAGTGTAAAGTGTAAGGCATTTTTTAAAATTAGGTGTAACTGGTTTAAGTCTCTGTCAAATATTTTAGTCTAGTTTTTATTTGTTGATGAATTGACAGTTAGTTTTGTTTTAGTTTTTTGCAATGCACACTTATTTTTTTTGTAATTAATAATTTTCATTAGGAGAAATGGGATGTTGATGAAAAATCTGATGAAAATAACTCCAGGTTGATTCTGGTCTTCATGGGTTCATGTTAGGTGATGGTTTGGCATTGCAGAGAAGGGTTATGAGTTAGAGCTTAAGTTGAGATTAAGTAAGGAGCAAAGGCGTGTGCCTGAACAGAACTATTATGTGGGACAATCGAGGTATATGGTTTTTATAGCTGTTCCAAACCACTGAACTCCAAGACTGAATGAAAAGCAGGCTGTCACATAGCATGGTGGAAGAAATGATATCGAGTAAATATGGGGATGACAGGGCAGATTTTCAGGAGACACTTTCTCGTGGAAGACATTTCTGATTTTACACTTGGTTGTTCACAAAAAAAGTGACAAGTGACTGAAATAGTTTTCTAACAAATGCAAAGAAGAGAGCTCCAGGGGAGGATGAAACCTTGACTCTTTTTTCACCTTTGCAAAGCTGGGTTATCACTGCGTTAAGTGGGTGTGAGCGGGATAGAGTTGGTTTTAGTTACAAAACTGCTTGGAGTCTTGTGATCCAAACATGAAAAGTTGGTGTGACAGTATTTTTAAAAGATTCTGCAAAATCTTAAGTATTAAAACTATTTTAAAGGCAAACTGAAGGCTAAGTTTGAAGTGCAGGGATGAGGCAAGGCAAGGCAACTTTAATCATAGAGCACCTTCATGCATAGAGTAATTCTTAGTGCTTTACAGTGTTAAAAAAAAGTCAATAAGCCATAATTGTAGTAAAGACATAAAATTAGTTAAAGTAAGACAGTAGAATATAGAAGATCAAGATTAGAAAAAACAAGTAATAGACAATAAATATGAATATATGTTTAATTAAAAGAACAGAGGAGATTAAAGGAGGAGAAAAATAAGAATACACTGAATTTCAGAGAGGGACGGCACGGTGGTGCAGCAGGTAGTGCCCGGCCTCAAAGCAAGAAGGTAACTGGTTCGATCCCCAGGTCGGACAGGCCTCTCTATGTGAATTTTGCATGTCCTTCCCATGCATGCATGGGTTCTCTCCAGGCACTTTGATTTCCTCCTACAGACCAAAAACATGTTCATTAGGTTGGTGACTCTAAATTGCTGTTAGGTATGAATGTAAGGTGTGAATGTGTCTCTCTATGTGGCCCTGCAATTGACTGGCGACTGGTTCAGGGTGTACCCCGCATGTCGCCCAATGACATCTGGGATAGGCTCCATCTCAAAAGGGACAAAAGGGTATAGAAAATGAATGAATGAATATCTGAGAAGCCGTGGTAAATAAAAAGGTTTAAGATCTGTTTTAAAAGAGTTCACAGATGTTGAGATGTTGTTTCAGGTTCTCTGTTTGTTCCACAGGTGAGCAGTGCAAAACTAAAAGCTTCCTCACCCTGTCTAGTCCTGATTGTAGGAGCAGTTAGTAAACTTGTCCCAGAGGACCTGAGGGCTCTGGATGTGTCTTAGGGGACAAAGAGATCTGAAAGGTATTTAACCTTTTAATGCCTGAAAACACAAAGTTTAGCCAGAAAATTCTATTTTTGGAGCTGAAATGTTTACTTCACTTTCAACTGAAATCTTAAAAAGTCAAAATTTCCATATAGTCTACCATATATATATATATATATCCGTATCTCATTTGCTACATTAGATGTTTTTGGCCACTGATGATCCATTTTTATCATTTACCTGATTGTTTTCAAAAACATTCAGATGATTTTAGTCATTTGTTGACCATACTAATTAGATATCATAAAAGAATGTATTAAATGTGATACAGAGGGCATTAAAGGTATTTAGGCCCAATATATTAAGGACTGTAAATCATGGCTAACCATATTAAGTTTGTTCCTTCTCAGTCAAGACAGGAGAATGATGCTGCAGGAAAGTGCCGCAGTACATGGTTCACTTGGTGGTCAGGTTGAGTTCAGGCTCTTTCCAACACATAAATAGACTTTTCAGGAGATGACGGGTTTAATTTTTTAACAGAAGTGTCTCCGTCTGTCTCCAAGCTGGTCAAGCACTTTGGTCTGGACAAAAATACCTCAACCACAACCAGAAACACAAATGGTGCATTTTCACAATGTGATAACAGCTCAGCTCATCTTTACTCATTTCTTTTTTATTACATAAGAGATTGGCCAGACAGCTACCAGGCCTTCTTCTTAACCGGGCCCTGTAGGTTTAAGTGTGGCAGTCTTTGACCTTGTGGAGATATATGACCATCAGCAGCAGTTCTGGTTTGTTTATATGAAGTCTAATAACTGGAGAACCTCACCACTAGAGCATGATTACAACAAATTTTGTACATTTTACATCACAAAACATGGATTTTGAAGTGGTTCAAGCTTGGCTCTTGGCGCTTTCTCATCTGTTGTTGGGAACATTTTTTTTTTTTTTAAATCCATGAATACTTGATATTTTTAGCACTTGTTCACTGAGAACAAAATTTATTTGGCCAAACTGATTGAAGCTGTGAAATAAAGCAGTAACAGAGTTTCTATCTGCAGACACCCCACTTTGAAGAGAACCAGTAGAAACACTCTGAAGATATTAGACGGCCAGAAATTTACAGTGGATCTGGAAATAGTTCACAATTAAAGTACCCAGGGAATAAATGAATTGGGCATGAAATTGTTCTGCAGTATATCAAAAGAATCCCTTCCAGCTTGGACGGGAGCCTTGGGAGCATTTTTTCTTTGGATGTAGTCAAAGATATGAAACAGTGTTATTTTTTTATTATTGCCACTACAGATAGGAAAAGAGAGTGCAAGGGAAAGAAAAGACAGAGAGGGAATAAGGGGTATGGGGGAGAAAATGATGCCATTGGTTTTAAGAAAAGAGAGAGAAGACATTAGGCTAATTACTGTCTCCCTATTCGCCAAGGTTGCCTTCAATGATTTGAAGCATAATACAGTTTCTCTTTGTCAGTGTGAGATTTCTTGATCAGACACAGGATACTCAGAATTCTTTCAATCCACTGACTAATTATGAAAATTAAAAGTGAAAGAAATGGCAGATACAAAAACAAAAACAATAAAACATAAAGGCAAAGTAAAAACCAGCTACAAAAAACACATACAAATATAGAAAACAGAGAACTAAAATCAAAGAAAATGGTTTTCTGTGATTTGGTGCAAAACCACTCATTTCCTGTGTATGCAGGAGCAATCTCAGGAGCAAACTTTGACCAGCAACTTACCTTTGTGAGTGTCTTTATACCAGAAAATAGTCACAGGAAATTTGTTTGTGGATAAAAAGCCAAAATGGGTAGACTGTAGGTTCTGGAGCCAAGCAAATCTGAGCAAGTCTGGTGTAATTTTGTCTAACTGGATCTGGCCTTTTGTGTTTTTGCCTTAAAAACTAAGTAAAGGTATATTCAGGGTGACAGTGGGACTTTCTTCAGCCCTGGAGTGCTATGGGTTGGACCAGTTTACTCTAGCTCTTATTCTCCAAATGGAGATGTAGTTTCAGCTTTACTAACATAAAAGTCTAAAAACAGTGCACATTTCAATTCAACAATTTTATCAGTACTTTCTTATCAATAATCAAATTTTAGATTCAGATTTCATGCCTGATTGGGAACCTTTACAACAAGGTACAAGTTTAAAGGATCATGTATTCATCTAACAATCAACACTAAACATGTGGGTAGTGCCCTAAGAAAGATGTGCCAAAATCTCCTCTTCTTCTGCAAGAAAACCTATAGTTCCAGTCTTGTTGAGGTCATATCTTTCTGGTATGCCCCCTTCATGGTTTTTCTTGAATTCACCAGTCTCATGAAACTTGGCAGTAAGTTTAAGAATGGTACCAGGGCTTACACCAAATACTGCTGTCACTCTGTGTACCAGAACACCAGCTTCCAGTTGCAGGGGATTTGGATTTATGGGATGAGCAACACAAAACGTTTTTGTTGCTGTTTTTTAAAGGGGCACTCCCCAAAAACGTGTTGTTGCTCATCCCATAAATGCAAAACAAACCTTGCTAGCTGTACTTCACTGTCAATAGTGACAGTTGGGAATTTACAAGAGTATAAAACACCAATTGGTATTATTTAAGGGGAGACATAATAAGCCAATATCATGTTTTTAAATATTACTGAGAAGTTAATGTAGTTTTATTGTATATTCACGAGTAAGGACCACACCATCAACAGGATGAATTTGATTTATAACAAGCAACATAGTAGGTACATGAAGCTGATAACGGTTTGGGGAAACTTCATGGGGAATTCGCCATAGCTCCCGGGCACAACGAACCCCCTCTTTAAGGCCCTGAGGAAAGAAGGAAGAAAGAAGTTTAAAATAAGGGGAGGGAGGGAGGGGTGCGTCAAGTGTGCGAAACAAAAATAGGGAAATGGTCGGTTAGAATTTATAGGAACACAGGAAGAGGCGTGGTTAAGGTGTGGTCCTGCTCCCGAAATTCTGCTTAAAGCTCCATTTCATCACATCTCATAAATGTGGGGGCTTTTTAGGGTTAGTCACAGCTCAGATATCAGTTCTAAACTCACTTTATTTAGGACCAAATTACTCAATAAAATTTTGAGTTGTAAGTGTTGCAACATTTTATTACACTTGCTATCAATAAACATTTATTGCCTGATTATTTTGATGGCTCTAAGTTAATTTTAATGTGCTTTAACCCTTTCATGCATGATGTCCACTACAGTAGACAGATATTTGAAATGAATTTTGTATCATTTAGGTTGCAGTATAATGCCCAACTATCAGGTGGGGAACTTTCAAACACTTGTCTCAAGTTTCATGAAAATATTAACCTCACACTTTTTTTTTTACCATATTCAGATATTGCATCATAAATCCAAAACAACCGAAGAAGGGTATTCAGATTTTACATAATTTTGTATTTATTTTAAATTAACATTGCATAAATACACATTCTTCAGATTCATCTTTTACGTTTTATTACTCTTAAAAGTTTGTCAGAGATGTTTGTGGATCTGTATTCATTTCCACTAACTTACTATTTATACCAATGATACATGGTGAAGTGGACAGATGCATAACTCCCTGAAAGTATATCTGAAAAAATGAATATGATTTTTAACTTGTTTGAGAGTAAAAACATTGAAAATATTATTCCTTTGTGATTTAATAATTCATGCATGAAAGGGTTAATATTGAATATTTCTTTATAAAACTCAATATAACTGTTTCGCTCGCAGTTTTTGCTGCTGCATGGTCAACTTTTGTTCTTCCACTGGCTGTGAGTAATTTTTGCTTTCCTTTAAAAATCTCTGCTCTCTTTCTATTGCATGCTGCTGTCATCTGAGGAGTTAAGCATCTTCCTTCTTTGCATAAGTCATTGTTATAGAACTACAGTTCAATAGAAGTATCTATGCCCCTAAAATAAAGTTTACCATTTCAGCATTCATTAATCTTAATACCATATTTATTGAGGTACTTTTATTTAAATATATACAGTATCTATATGTTCTGGGGTAAAATGACATGCACTGTGGGGCTTTTATGTAGACTCAAAGTGTTTTTACATGTGTACACTAGCATTTGTTTAGGTGATAAAAATTGCCCATAATTATGTTTTGGCAGTCCCATCTAAAACTACATGCCCATCCACAATGATAATTCTGACGTGTTCCTATTTTGTTGTTCAGCTGGGAGATATTTTTGGATACCCTCACAACCATTGGCACATTATTTAATAATCCTTTAGGTTTCTTAAAAGTTGCTTGATCTGTTTCAAATGCAGATGCTTACTCGATAATGATATTTTAACAGCAGCACTTTAAAGGCAGAAATTGGGCAAAACTTTGACCATCTGCCACTGCAGCCCAGACCCCCTCTGACGTGCAAAAACAGCATGCAGATGTGTAGTTTGTGTACAGACACTTAAGGCCCCTTACACACTAAATAAAATTAGTGATGCCAAACACTGGGGGCTTTCATCTTTGCAGCGGCCATCATTTCTTCGTTGGATGCGGGCTCCTGTCAACAGATGGCTCCAGCAGCGGTTCAGACACATTCATTTGTCCTCCTAAACAAAAGTGTCGCCATTAATGCCGGACCGCTGACACCAGAAGCCCATTAGTGCAGTTTAGTGGTCTGGGCGGGAGAGCAAACGTGAAGCCACGCAGCAAAATGAGCGAAAGGATCATCCATCTGCTCTTTCCCTCTTGTGCTACAGTGAACGAATCCATCCATCCTTTCATCCTTCCACCCTGCTTTCCATTATTTATGAGACATTAGCTCTGCGTGTAATTAATTGGTGGTGTTAATAGCGAATGCATCAAGTTAATGATTTTTAATTAAGTAGATGTTTTGCTGTTGTTGATTATGCCTACGGGGCACATATCTGCTGGGGTTTATGTAAACTGTCAGGCCCTCTTTTGTCTCTGTCTAACGAGCGGAGTCATGGCTCAGGCTGCTCTACTGTAGGTAATGCAGCACGAGGGTCTGCTAAATCAGGCAGCAACAGTTTATGTGTGTGTTAGTGTGTACAAAACCATAAAAACATTTGACAAGCCCTGTGAAGCCAGCTCACTGGGGCATATGGCCTGATTTTTCTGTCTCTCTCAGCAGAAAGGTACCGACCTTTAGCACAAAGCAACAACATACAATCATTCACCCTAACACAATGATGACTGTATTTCTGTCTCTTGCATCACCGGAGAAGATCTTTCAGCTTACACCGTGGAACAAAACCTCTTGTCAAATACAAACACACAATGCTGATCTTTTTAACCTTTAAAATCCCAAAGCACCACAGAAAAAGATCTCCTTGAACTAAAGAGAAATAGCTGGGGATGCACTTGTCAGGTATTTGACTGTCATAAAGATCTACAATCATCCATGAATTAAACCAACCAGTTCTGACACCAATACAATCACATCTTCCTTTAGCACTTGCTTCAGTCTACCTGACTTTGAAGTGTGCTAGTATGTAATATGGGTTGCAGTGAAACCTGACAAAAAGAGCACAGAAGTCAAACCACCTGATTACCATATTCCAGTAAAGTTGGGACACTTAGAAAAATGTAAAAAACAAACAAAAAAAAAACAACTAAACAGTGATTTGTAAATCTTTTTCAATGTATATGTGTTTGTTTAAATACACTACAAAGATGATATTCAACATTCAAACTGATAAATGTCATTAATATTTTTGCAAATATTTACTCATTTTGATTTGATGCCTGCAGCCTATTCCAAGAGGCAAAAGATTGGGAAAGATGAGGAATGCTCAAAGAACAGCTGTTTGGAAAAAGTAATCAAAGGTGTGTGAAAAGTTAAATTGTAAACAGATACAGGGATAATAATATTAATAAAATCCTTTGCTGTAATGTTAAGATGGCCTCTAATAATCGCCAGACATGGGTCAACATGGAACTAACCTCTTCCTCTGTTGCTTTATGGTCAGTAGTTTGCTCACAGTTACCTACCAATTAAGCGAATAACGCAGAGCCTCATTGTTTCCAAGAATTTGAAATCAGTTTAGGAAACAATTGGCCTACACCCCTCATCAAAACTAGCCCCAATTTATCAAAACATTTCATTTCTCCCATTCTCTTCTGGCGTAGCCTTTGAATCCTGGTAAAATAAGGGTCTGCAAATAATTGATATTGATGGTGTTTTTCCTTTATTTACAGACTTATCAGAAAAATTCACCCTGTCTCAATCTCATTTATTTAGTTTCTTCCAGATTCAACATTTTGTGCAAAGTCAGTCCCCTCACTTTCCTAATTGTCCCCCAGAGACCTTGATGGATACACTTCTCTTACCCAAAACACCACAAAAATCCCTAACCTCAGTCCTATACAATACCTTTTGTAAGATAAATTTGACCTCCCTGAACTCCCTTAGAGCTATCTGGGGTCAGGACCTCAGGATCACAATCTCTGCTGAACAATGGGATTGCACATTTATTCTTGTTCATACCTCCTCTACATGCGCTGGGCACAAACTCTTACAGTGCAGGATCTTACACAGGAGCCATTTCACTGATGCGAGATTGGTCAAGATCTATGCAGACTGAGCTGACTCTTGCAACAGATTTAAGCTCTCTCCAGCTGATCACATGCATGTTTTAACCATACTGACTTCTTGTGTGCCATCTTTAATATATTAGAAAAAGTCCTTCATTGTACAACTAACTGTGATCCCCTTGTTGCTCTTATTGGAACGTCCCCAACTCCTGATTGGTCCAAATCCTCACAACATATAATTGCTTTCACTACTTTGCTCGCAAGCTTGGGGCCCGTTGAACGGGTGGTGGGTGGGGGTGTGTGCTGTCTGTCGTGGGGCTGCCGCCCTGGACTGTCCCTTGGTGCCTTTAGGGGGACGGGTTGGTGCCCTCTCGGGTCCTGGGGCTATATCTGGGTCCTGCGGCTCTGGCGGCCGTGTGGTGGGTCTCGGGTCCCCTGGTGGCCCTGGGGGAGCCCTTGACTGTTGTCCCCCTGGGTATGGGCAGCTTCTTGGGTATTTGGTGACCACCTCACATGCATGTGTGTACAGATACTCAAGCTCCTGTTGAGACTAACTGAGAAAAATGATTGGTCCAGTCAGAATATACTGAGTTGGGCACTCCTACACATCTTGTCACGTCTTGTGATGTATGCTCCTCCATATCACCCCCCTGTGGGTCCACCCCCTACTATCAAGTGCCACATCTCTGGTGTCCCTGGTTTCTTGCAGCCTTTACTTCCGGTATGGACTAAAATCAGCACAGCACTTGGACTGCTATCTCAAAATATTTACACTACCTGTTTGTCCTTCTCCCTGTTGTCTTGTCTTGTCCTATCTGTCACTGTTTCCCCTTCTTTCACACTGTGGTGTGGCACGGCCCTCCCCTTCAGCTCACATCAGGGGTTAAATAATGTTTGATTTGATGGAGTAGCCTACAGGTAGGGCTGGTGATGGTCACTGTAGCAGTGAATCATATTAACATATCTCTCACTGCTAGAAAAAAATGCATTGGTCTTTCCAACACTGCCATCGTACACAGTGCTCAGCTGAAAAGATAATGCAAACAAGGGAAGAAAACATATAAAAAAGGGGGTATCCCCAAAAGGCTCAGTTTATTACAAGCAAGGATGAAGCAAGTTTCCCCACTTTGTGAACAACTATCCAACAGTTTAAGAACAAAACTTCTTAATGTACAATTACAAGGATTTCAATATAATGTCATCAAAAGGTTCAAAGAATCCTGATAACTCTGCACGTAAGCAACAAGGTCAAAAACTAGCACTGAATGCCTGTGACCTTTGATCCCTTAGACAGCACTGCAGTAAAAGAGCCCATGGCATGGGTAACTTGCCAATACATGAAGGCCTCATTAAAGCTGAAAGGTGCATGCAGGTTTGGAGCAACATATGCTGCCATCAGAGCAAGGCCTTTTTCAGGGCCATCCATGCTAATTTCAGCAAGACAATGTCAAACCATGTTCTGCATGTGTTTCTGCAGCATAGCTTTGTAGTAAAAGAGCTTCAACTGTTATTGTCCTCGGATCCAAAGCATCTATTGAGCGTTGTTAAAAGGAAAGGTGACCGACTCATGTCACATATTTCTTGTATTCCATGTATTCCTAGTTCCAGATAAACTTTCCTTTTCAAAAAGTTAATGCGCTCAAAAAAAAAATTCAAGGTAGCGTGCTCTTAAACAGTGGTATTATTTTTTGATGGGAGTTCTTGTAGGCGGAGAAAATACCCTTTGTATTTGGTAAAATACTTCCCTGTCTGCAGCTGGTTCTAAAATCTGAATCTCAAACTTTTACAAATTGTTGCTTACTGAGGTAGAGGAAAGAACTTTCTACTGCATCTAATACTTAATGGCCATGTGGTGCTCATGCAGCCACACTTAAAGAAACTGAACCATCTGTTTAAAATGACTATGAATGAATCATTGCAGAAAGAAAGTTTATCAGTTCGAACATTATAAATCTTTTTTTATATATTCAGTTGAATATAGATCTAAAAGCATTCGCCTCTGTATTCTGTTTATTGAAATTTTGCTCAAGGTCCCAAATTCATTGGAATTGTAATGTGCACAAGGTGTGAATGGACATTGTTCTATAAATTATCATCACCTCTAAATTTGCTCTTTAAAAGTGATCTTGGACAGCACTGATTACTGATCACATATTTTTGGCTCCAGATTGATTAGGCATGTTTAGAAATATCAGTTTGATCAGTTTGTCATATAAAAATGATTTCACCTCTGCAGGTGTGTTTGGTGTGCAGCTCTGTCCTGTTTCCTCAGGGCTCAGCAGTGAAGCTGGATCACAGGGTGTGCTCAGCTTTTCTTGGTTGTATCTCTGCTTTGGTCCCTTGGTTGCTTTTTTCCCTTCCTTGTCAGGCCACTTACACATGGACAGTTGTTGCATATCAATCAGGACACAAGAGGCTTTCTGTTAAAGATCATGGCCTTATATCTCTTTCTTTTCTCAATGATGTGCAGATGTCACAAAGACAGAGATTCTGGAGGCCTGTGCTGCAAGTCCCCTTTGCAAATCAAGCGTAAAGCAGGAAGAAGACTGTAATTTGAAGGGGATAACAGCTCTGTCAGCATGTGTGGAGGGGTTAATATTAGGGTTAGCTGGTGCAAGAAGGAGCCCTCTTGTTGGTAAGTGATGGTTGTGCGTGGTGGCGAAGTTGTGGTCAGGAAAAGACAGTCAGCAGTTTCCAGAATGTTCTGTGGTGTTGGTTTTGAGGAAGTGGATGTCTCACCACACCCTCATGTCTGTCTGTACAGCATTTGAGGAGCATCAAAGTTGAACTCCCAGAGAAGTGTTCTTTTTTTAAACCAAGTTAGAGTGCATTTTTCCACCATTCCCTTTCATGCACCAATGACTGAT
Source organism: Scarus forsteni (assembly GCA_036419115.1). Taxonomy (NCBI): domain Eukaryota; kingdom Metazoa; phylum Chordata; class Actinopteri; order Labriformes; family Labridae; genus Scarus; species Scarus forsteni. The sequence goes on along the minus strand of JAZDUH010000098.1, from coordinate 13,804,337 downwards.
TCATGAATGAGTGTCTTAAAATGAGATTTCCATGTTCTTGTTCCTGGTAAGAGCCTCCAGCCACAGACTTGAAGTAATAGTACAGACGTCATGTATGCCATCCGGCCTGTGACTCAGCCTCGTGCCCAGCATGGTGGTGACTGTTTGTGCCCATAGTGGTGGCCGTTGTGGGAAACCTCTCTGTCGCTTTTGTGTCTACGTGCGTCATTCAGAGCCCTGCATCATTTATGCTGCACCTCAAATGAAAGCCTTCTCAGGCTAAATAAAGGCTACAAGGTCTTATGTAACCAAGGTCCAAGTGTGCAATAACAGTATGCTGAGCAGAGGGGAGAGACACAACTTGTTCATATCGTCTGAAAATATCACAGCAGAGTCACTCTGAGAATAGTGCTGGATTCATTTTGACAGAATGTGAGTTTTATTTACAATCAGCAACTGCAGGAGTTTGTCTGCTTTCTCGTCTCAGTCTGAATAGAAAAGTAAAATGCAAGGTGAAAGGCAGAGAAAAAATGTGAATTATTTTCAGCAACACTTAGTTTTGAAGTGGTAATTGTGTGGTTGTAACTTTTGCTTTAAAGTTCACAAAAAACTGCATATATGGATCAATTTATTTCAACACAAACAGATTTTTCTGCATGAAAGGAAAGAAGGTTGATGTAAACATCACAGCGTTTATCAAGAGATATTTTTTTCATTTTGTGGATAACCCAAAACCTCAACAGAATAAAAAAAGATCCAAAAGATCTGTTTCACGAGGCAGCAGCAGTGAAGTAAATACTTTTTTTCAACCAGCATAAGACAGAATGCATGATTGTACATGCATTTTCACAACTAACCTTATTAGTCTGATAAGAACAAATTCAAAGTTTGCACAAAAAGCTGCATGTGTGTTTTTGTGTGTAGGTTGGTAAGTGGAAGAATGGATGGATGGATAGCAGGCTGAGTAGAGAGATGGATGTATGAAAGGACGGATGTAGGAAAAATTATCCAGAGAAAAGAATAGAAACTGGTTACCTCCGCCAAGGAGGTTATGTTTTTGGGAGAGTTTGTTTGTCTGTCTGTTTGTCTGTCTGTGAACAAAATATCTCAAAATGTTATGGATGGATTTTGATGAAATTTTCAGGAAAAGTTCAGCATGGGAAAAGGAAGAAGTGATTAAATTTTGGTGTTGATCCGGATCACCGTCTGGGAACGGTGCTGCTTGGCGGAGGTCTGCGCTCTCCGAGTGCTTTTCTAGTTTGTCATTGCACAACTACTGTGAAATTAAATGCAATCCTTGGTGCATAAAATAGTTATAAAAATCAAGAGAATTGTAATAATACATAGATACTGGACTAAAATACATCCACACTTTCCATGCATACAGACAATAAACACACAGACAACCGTCCTACAGATAATTTCCCCAATTAGCAGCTAGCTAGCAGCATTCAGGGCTGAGATAGCTCCGGGATAAAAACATTCTGTGATGTACTAGTCCTTGTTTTTGAGTTCTATATCTCCTATCTGATTGTAGCAGTCCAAACAGAGGGGGGCAAGATGAGATGGGACCCTCACTATGTTCCTAGCTTTTGTGAGGCAGCCCTTCCAGTGAGGGCAGAAGGCAGCCAGTGATCTTCTGAGCTGTGCTGGTGACTCTCTGCAACACTTTTCTTTTTCTTTTCTTTTCTTTTTTTAATGTATTTTTTGGGCATTTTGGGGCCTTTATTGATAGAAGAGAGAGAGTGGATAGGCTTGTTAAAGGGGTTGAGAGAGTAGGGGAAGACACTCTGCAAACTGGTCACAGGCTGGATTTGAACCCGTACCTGCAGAAGCATGTAAATGGGACGCGTATGGTTGCTAACCACTCTGCCAAACCAGCACCCCATCTGCAACGCTTTTCTGTCTGAGGCTGTGCAGCTAGCAAACCAAACACAGCTACAGTAAGTCGGGGTGCTTTCTTTAGAGCAACGATAAAAGTCTACGAGCATCTTCTCAGAGTTGTTGTTTCCTGGGGAGTCTGATGAAGTAAAGTCTCTGTGGGGCGTTAGTACTCCAGGTGTGGTCTTCCTGATGGTGACACCCAGGAACTTGTGGTCGGCCACCCTCTCCATATAATACCTGCTGATTAACAGTGGCTGGGTGTCTGTTTTCTTCATCTTGAGGTCCACTACAATCTCTTTGGTATTGGTAGTGTTAAGAGCAAGGTTGTTATCATCGCACCATCCAGACAGCCTGTCCACCTCACCAGGGTAAGCAGACTTGCTACCTCCGGAGATGAGCCTGGCAATGGCGGGGCTGTCCACAAATATGACGTTGTTACTTAGGAGTGAGGCGCTGCAGTCTTGGGTGTACAAGGAAAGAGAACATGGAACAGCAGCATAAATGTTCACAACCATCTTGCCTTGCCTGAGTGAAGGAAAAGCAAAAAGTTCACCAGCTGGCTCATTTGTCTCACATCTCTGGAGTTAAAGGCCAAACAGTCATGATGTAGGGACATTAAAACAAGATTTTTGTTGAATATCAAATTATTCACAAAGTCAAAGCCAAACTGTAGTCATTGTGTTATTGTGTAGCCAATCACCGGCATGAGTTTTGACTGACAATAAAATAAAACACTTCAACATCTGATTGGAATAAAAAAAAAAACCTTCTACAAGCTATAGCACTGATTAACCACGGAGCAAATTATGAGGCTGAATGCCGCTCTATCTCGTTGCCTGTGTTGTTTAGCATCTGGGTCACTGTTACTGCTGAGAAGCTAATGCTAATGGGTCTTTGAACATCAAATGTAGCAGCAGGATGCTTTTAATGTGTTAATTCAGTGAATGAGATAAATGAGGGGCATCAGCCAGCAGAAACCTGACCAGATCACACAGATGACAATTACACCACTTAAATAAACAAAGAGCCAGGGAGCAGGAGTTGAGGAGATACAGGCCTGCTGTATTATTAACATCAAACTGCAACAAGGCTGGAGGATGTAAAAGTTACTGAAGATATATTAAAACATAATTAGCAACATTGTTAGTGTTACATTTACATGTAAGCACAACAAAACTGTGTCAGATTATTTAAAATATGTTGTTTCTCCTCTGTATAATCTCAAATATTTGTTCAGTAACGTGCAACATAAAAGGTGGAGTAGTCAACACACTGTAAAACATCACATCTGCATAAACATGGCTTACAGCTACTTTTCCAGCATTTGTCCTGGTCCTCTGAGCCTTTCTTCCCATTACTGTTCAACAAAAGAGTTTTTAAAAAAAAAAAATACTTATCTTTGACTTTAAACCGTCAATCTAAGTCTGCGTTTACAGGGACACTCCTGACTTAAAGACGCAAAGATTTGTCCTTTGTGTTTTAGAATTCTTCTGCGTTCGGATGACGACGCTCGGAGACGAGTGTGCATGCTGGTTCAGTAGATGGTGGTGTAGGTCTGCAGAGAGGCGGCCCTGCTACAACACGAACGAAGTCGAAAAACTTTTCACAAACAACAATGGTGAATAGACGCACAGAGGCGCAGGAGTTTCTTTTCTGGACAACAAATCAGTTCAGATTACAAATCTGTCTGGATAACAAACCGCGCACCGTAGGAGGCTCACACGTTACTCAGCAGATGGCCAAAGCTGTTGTTGTTCCTGGTATGTGTGCACGCAGCCTTCATGTGAACGAGTACTTTGCATGCGGTGATGTCGAAGCTTCACCCTGAAACGCTCTGATATGAGTTTACACGGAGCTGCATGGAGAGCAGATTCAAAGCTTTCCAAACGCAACGCATTTTCATTTAAAAGTAAGGCCAAAACGCAACAAAAACTTCTTGGATTTGACCATTTTGGGCGCCGTATAAAGGCAGCCGAAATCATTTCCACTTTGTTGAGAAGTGTTGTCTCCAGACTTTGTTCCATCTGCTACTCTCAAGCACTTCTTTTTTCACCTTCACTTAGGTTACAGTTTTTCTTCTTCACTACCTTACGTGCGCTTTAACCAACGCAACATTTTTCTTAATAAGTTTTTTTAAAACATAAAACAAGAACCTTTTAACACCCGCCTTCTAGTCACAGGATAAGAGATGGATCCAGGGCTGGTGATGGAAACAACACTGATGAACAGATTAAAAAAAGGACCTCAGTTCAAGGTCTTACCTCTTCAGTCTTGTCCCTGAAGCACATGGAGAATCCAGCTCTGGAAACTTGAAGAATTCCTAGAAAAGTCATTGCATGATAAAAAAAAAAAATCCCACTGAGATGACCTCTCAACTCTTGGAACAGGCTGCTGTCACCTGGTCGGTAATTACCTGCCAATCAGGACGGAGGATGGACCTACCAAGAAGATGGGGGTGGCAGTCAAAGATCAGGCTCAGTCACGGGAAAGAGTGAGAGAAAGAGGAGCGAGAAGAAAGATGAGGTAGAGATCGAGGGTGAGGTTCAGGGAAAGAGCTGAGACAGGGAGGTTCATAATGAGGCCTGTGAAAGAGACACAGCTGTCAAACCAGCAGAGGGAAACTGAGAAACACACACATATATACACACACACATCCTCGCTCCTCTTATGTGGATGCCAATTTAGGGTCTTTCATCTGGGGACGCCATTGTGCTCCATTTTAGGCCTCTGATACTGTATGCCCGCTATTGTACAAGACAAGCTGCAACGGATACAGCCAAGCCCGCTGCTGTCGAGCATTTGATTAGAAAAGGATAAAGAGAATCTGAAAACAAGGACTAAAATATGGGCTATGTCTTCAGACAATGTTTTGCCATGAGATGGAGACTATATTTGGGAGTATCAGAGGGTTTAATGAAGGGTTACTGATAGTTAATTAATGACATTGTGTTTAATTTTGAGTCAGACTTTTAAAGATACTCCATCTTCCTCTAAATCTCTCTCCACATTCTCTCCATCTGCAGGATTCATTATTAAAGCCACATCATCAAAATTTCATCACTTGTCGTTCCTGGAGTGTTGAACCCAACTGAACCTCCAACTTTGACTTTCAGGCACTGTATCGGAGTTTGTGTCGGCGTGTGTAGAAGGTGGAAGCTCTCTCCAGCATGTTTAGAACGGAGGTTTTCTGGCTGCATGCTGAGAATTTCTATATCAATACTTTGCTGAATGTAAAGTCCTGTAAAGTAAATAAAGAGAGTTTGAATGGCTGATGGCTGTTTGTTGGTTTGTGGACTCACTTTTCCAAATAGAGTCACCTATCACCTATGATGCACATGTCCTAGAAGAAGAATATGTCCCTATTAGGAGGTGTTTCCTTTATCCCCAAAGAATTCTAGCAGGAAAAATGTAAAGGTCCCATGCATAAGGTGTGTTTGACAGTTTATATCATGTCTGGGGAGGGGGGCGTTGAGGCAGCCAAGTGGACTTTCAAAACAGTAATCATAAAACATACATGTGGGTGGAGTCTGTATGTCTTTTACAAACCCCAAGAAGAATGAAAACACAGAGTTTAAGGGGCAGTTTCCTTAAAGAGGCAAAGTGCAGAATTAAGTAAAAGTGAAATGTACCTCTGCCCCTCAAATCCCATCTAACATCAGTAAACCAAAAGGAAATGGTTTTATAGGATGTGAGACCTTCAAAATACAGATTGAAGGAGCCGATATTTTGCCTTAACTTGGATTTATGTTTTCATGACTGCTTGAGTATATATTCCCAATCATTAGGTTAAAAAAACTTCTGTTTTTCTGTCTAAGATACTCTGTTAGAGCTCCTGTCACTTCCAGCTCCCCTTTGCCATGCAGGCCCAGGCTGTTCTAATTGGTCGAGCCTGACTGTTTGTGGTAATTGGTCTATTCGGCACTCTTTTATGGATACATTTTACACTGCGCTTGCTACTCTGTTCCAGCCCAAGGGAAGTTTGCTGGTACATGTTAAACATTAAAACAGATGCTTTGCATGCTTTTGTTAGTGAAGGGACTGTACAGAATTTTGCTGTTGTATCAGGTACATGTCAGTTAATACATTCGCCACAGTTATGAGGTTTGGAAGTTGGGCCATACGTTTCTATTTATAGAAGTGAAAACTCAGCATGAAATTTAGTCTCATCAGGATCATCATCATACCGAAGGGCAGAGGCTCCTTGTCCAGAAATGGCACTTGGCTTCCCCTCATATGAGCATTTTTTTATTCAGGTAGGTTCAGCTCCAACTTTGTGGCAGACAGATTTCTTAAAAGTTCAACCTCAAAAGTGGTGTCTCCAATTTTCCATGAGAAACAGCAGTTTTTGTTAGTTCCCATTATAAAATACTTTACCAGTGGTTTTCTTCTGCAAAAGACTGATTGAGTGGAGATTGTTGTTGATGTGTTGAATTGTGATGGGGCCAAAGTCAGCCTGGCCAGTCTATCTTACTGGACAACCTGAGTCAACACCTGAGGTATGCCAATGATGTGTCAGTCCAGAAATGCTTACGTCATGATTATTCAAGTCACAGTGACTAAGGATTGTTGCGTGACGAAACCTGCAGTGCTTAAAGGCTTTTTAGCCCAGTTTGAGGCCAGACAACAGTTTTCTGCTGGCCAGAGCTCTCTGTTTACAGTGTTGTAGTGATAAAGTGACAGTGGAGTTCCAAAGTATAAAAATAAAGAATTAAAGTACAGCAAAATATAAAATCAAGGTTATACTAATGAGCATCAGAGAGAGGAGGCAATGATGCACGCCCAGAGACACAGAAGTCATTTCTGTTTTAAAGAATACAACTGCTTGGTGTGAGATTCAATGTACAGAAAGGGTACACGTTTAAAACAGTATAAGCTGCAACATATGATGATTAAAATATTTTCGCATACTCCTATCAGAATGAGTCACAAAAGGATTTTGCTTAAACTTTGCAGAGGTTCAGCTTTCCTTCTCTTCTGCCTGACATTATTGTTGTGTTTAATCCAGGGATGACTTTGAGATTATACTCTCTAAAAACACTCATTCTTTCCTTTCATTTCTGGCAGGTAGACTGCATGTATCATCTTTCTTAATACTGTCCACGTTCTTCATTTACTTTTGAAAGAAAACAACGGTATAGTTAGCACATCTCCTGCAGTGGACAAATAAGCCCTGTTTCCACCAGAGGGTTCATTTTGGTTTGTCTCGGTACGGCTCACTTTTTGTGGCATTTCCATAGCCTAAAACCGGGACAGGACCCCTTATCAGCAAACCAAACTGTACTACTTTTTGAGATCCTTCTGTTGGGGTGCCAAGCATACTGACCCGACCCCAGAAGGTGGAGCTAGAAACACTGCAGTCTGTTGATTGGTCGAAGGAGATGTCACTTCCGTGCAACAGCAGAACAACACATAACCCTGCCATGTTACAGTTACAGTCAAACTTGGATGCTTGACCGATGGACATTTCCAGACTATCATTAAGGTGAGTAATAGTTCTTAATTGTTATATCTATTTTTAACACTAAATAAAAATAGAAAATTATTTTTAAAAAGTTGTAAAAATTCTAAAATAAAAATCAGCAGGGCCAGCTTGTATTATAATTGTGACATGATGGGGGACTATAGAGGGGAAGGCCGGTCAGAAGTGGATGTGAGCAGGGAATTTGAGACTCCTGTATGAACTCCTCTCTCCAGATCAACACTACTTCCACCGTCTGGTCATTGTATACCTCCTAGAACTACCAGGCAGTACTTCTTGTTTTTATTTAAGTCTCTTCTTAAGGGTCCGGTGTTGAAAACTTGATGTGCTAACTGGAACTGGGCCACACTCTCATCAGTAGAGAGTGAGCAGCAATTTTGCCTCCTGACCTCTTATTCTGGCTGAAAGAGCATCTTCCTATTTGCAGTCTTGAAGGCGTTCAGACAGGGAGCAGGTGGACAGACTGAGGATCAACGACCTGTGACGGAGCGTGGATACACCTGCTTTAGCTGCAGGCAGAACAGACCGAGAGGTTTAGTGAAGGCACAGGAGAGCAGGGCTCAAATCAGAGCAAAATAAAAAGACCAACTGGAACATGGTGGCTACAAGCACGAGACTGAATCATTTTTATTTCAGAGCTACAAAAGGAATAATTTCATAGCAGCATAACAACAGCCAAAGGTGATAACACTGTAGAGAATTATCAGCAGCAAGGTTCTTATACCTCCCAGTTAATCACACATCACTTCAAACTTTCGCCACGCTTTTTTTGACGCTATTTTAATCAAATAACACGTGAGAGGGAAGTGTCAGTTACACTTTTAAGCTTCATCCCAGCTCCACCAGCGTGCTAAGTGGTCATGTTTAATTCAGAGTTTTCTCTAAATGATGTAGTGGGCTGCATGTGCCCAATATTGCCACCACCATTGGAAGTGATGAAAAAACAGTTAATTGTCATTCCTCCTCATTTTAAGATCGCCGCTCCTCGCCGACATTGAAGGATAAATGACGCTGCTCTGAATCAAGGGCTGTTCAATCTGTTTAGATTGTAGCACCATCTCTGCTCTGTCAATGCCATCTCTCCATTCTCCCGCTTTGTTATCGTCTCCCTCATTACGAAAGATGTTCCTCCATCCTCGTTCTGCTCGACTTGCGGGGCTGACAAGTTGAGCGTAATGGAGATGGCTTGGGAAAGGCTTGGAGCGTCAGCCCCTGAAGCACGGAGATATGAAAAAAAACCTGAGTAGCTGTGAAAGTTATGGTAATGGATTCATTTGGTCTTATGATAGTTTGAATTTGCTGCTGCCGTGTGCTATTTTTCTTCCATCCTCTTGGGCATGGTGCCAACAGGATATTGGAGATGTGTTTCTGGAAATCAGACAACGATGACTCACTGTGATTTTGGAAGAGGCACAAGAAGCATAATACAGCTTTCTCTGCCTGCGCTCAGGTCCTGTCTCTTTGTTTTTGTTAAAAAGAGAAAGAAAAGTCCAGGGAACTAATGGGCACTGAGGCGAGAAATAATATTTTAACTAAGTATTGGAGCTGAGTGCACACTAATAGGCTTTGCTGCTGAGTTTATTTAAGGATCACACACACACAGAAAGTGGATCCTGAGAGTATTGATCAGCCTGAATGACACACTTGAAGCCACAAGCCACACACATTTTCTAGAGTGAGTAACTAATGCCTTACTTCATGGTAAGATGTTAAAGTTCTGCGTTAAAATGCGTTATTGTATACATTCATAGTTGACTCTGCTTCAACAATTTTTAGAGAAATACTTTAGTCTCTGTAATGGATCATGCCAATTTTGTTGGCCTCTATGACAGAGCTGCCATGAGGAGACACAACTTTGTATTTGTTGCCATGAAACACCAGAGGTTGCATCAGTCATCTGACACAGCTACATATGTACGCTGCAGTTTTGTTACTCTATGTCATACTTATTCTGTGCTGCTTAGGCTGGAAATGCACTGAAAAATCTTCAAAATTTTTCAAAACATAATGCTCTCCTCTCTGGTCTATCCAAAAGCACAATAATCAGCTACAGCTGACTCTAAACTCTGCTGCTAGAGTGCTGACAAGGACCAGGAGGAGAACACATATTACACCCTTTTTAAAGGAGACATATCATGCTTGTTTCTCTTTTTCACTATGCCAGACTAGGATGCCTGTGAAGCATTTCTGCCCTCAGTACAAGTCATTTAGTTCCTTCATTGCCCCACAATAGCGTTCTCAAAATCCTCACTTTAGGCCATTATGAAGCTCTCGTTGAAACACTCGGTTCTCAGACTGACCTACAGTTACCTCGCAACGTCACAGCCCTTTGTGCTCTGATTGGTCAGTTCTATCGGGGGTAGAGCCTGTCCTTCTTCTTCTACTGTATTTTCCGTCAGGCTCAAAGCAGCAACCGTGTATTGAGTCCCCCTACAGGCCAGAGCTGGTAATGAGTGAGTGTGAGCGAGGGAGCTACATACTGCTGCTGGGTGGATGTGTTCCTCTGTGACGGTTTTGTGGCTAACGGACATCACAGAGGAGGAAGTGTTTTATCAGATTACTCCAATAAAAAGAAAGGTACCTCGTGTCGTCACGACGATTTAAATCTCGCGGTCATCTCACAATGACCTATTTTCAGAGGCATCAAATCTCGTTCTAGGATATCAGAAAAAATACAATATCTAATTTTTTGAAAATTAAAGGGGTGTAAGGTCTTGTTTTCAAATTTATTGTATTATATGTAAGTATTAAATCATGCATCAGCATGATATTTCTCCTTTAAAGTCTTTACACTAGCTGCCTGTTAGTTATCACATTGATTTTAAAAATATTTTATTAGTTTATAAAGCTCTACATGGCCTGGCACCTGAGTACCTATCAGAGATGGTTTAAGGGTGTTCTCACATTAGGTCCACTTGTTTTGAACCGTGCTGCGGCGCGGTTCGGCATGGGTTCACCCCCCTCCCCCTCCCCCACTGGCTTGCATTCACACTGGCGATATCGAACCATGCCCGGGCCCACTTGTGTATTTACTCAGTTTGAAACAGCAGGGGGCGATATGCACGTAACTGGTTACCAAACCTGCTACGGAGGAGAACGAAGAAGAGGCTACCATGGTAACCATTTCCTAGACCAGACAACCAACATTTACGTTTCGCTCTCTTCTACATTTTCCTTCAAGTGTGTTTTATTTTATCGTGTTTGAGACGACATCAGCGATCTTCTGGACCCTCGTAAATCATCGTAATCCTCAACCAGAATAAACAAATCGACAAATTGATTTAGCAAAAGACTCAACCGCTGGATTGACAGGAAGTAATGCATCAAAAGTAGATCGGTTCTGACCACTTTTTTTCACACCATATAAACCACACCAAATGTAGGGAGATGGAGCGGATCTAGACCACCCCTTCATGGAGGTCTCGGACGGGCTGATTTGGCACGCACCAAAGTGTGGTGGTTGCATTCACATTGACACTAACATACCAAACCCTGGGCAGGCCCTCAGAGCCTCTAATTTCTCTCTCTTAGTTGTTCCACAAAGCAGAACAAAAACATTTGGCTGTTACGCTCCAAAACTGAGGAACAAACTCCCAGAGGCCTGAGACAAGCTGAAAATGGAGATATTTTGAACGTAATCTAATAACTAATTTATCCAGCCTGGCTTTTATGTTGAACTTTATTATTTTAATAAGTATTATAATTTATTTCTGAGTAGCAATTCTTATCCTACCTAATTATTAAATTTTAGTTTAATATTTTATTGTCTGATGTTTTATTTTTTAATATTTTACAAATATTTGCTTAAATATATTTATAAAATGTTTATCTTTCAGAGGTTTTTATCTTTCAGGTTTCATTTCAATCTTTTATCATGTTTTTATTTGTTTAAATGTATTTTTAGCATTTTATTTATTTGTCTGTTGTTTCTTGGTTTTAATTGCTTTGCTTGTTCTCATATCCAGTCTTATAAATTTGATCATTTATTTTACTTTGTCTTGTGTTATGTGTATTGGTCTCCAAGTCCTCTAGTCTCCAAATCCTCTTGACATCCTAGCAACTGTTCATTACAACCACAGTGGGATACTTGCCAATTGGTTGAAAGAAAGTGGTTATCATTGTTTATGTATGTGTATGTGAATGCATGTATATACAGTATATATATTTGTGTATACTGTATGTCTTTTGTCAATCTTTTTGTCTTGATGTAAAGCACTTTGAGCTGCAATTCAATTTGTATGAACTCTGCTATATAAATAAACTTTGATTGATTGATTCATCATACCAGTGACTATCAACTTGTATCCCTGGTTCCACATCAGGCCCTTCACAGCTTCCTATCAAACCTGCAGGTTAATATGGCATTCTGAAAATGTAGGTGGGGGATTTTTTTTAGTGTCACAATCAGCAATGGGGACATTACAGGCCCAGGAAGACAGACGGCCAAGATATTGAAACTGCCCAAAGAGGCTGGCAGCTTTACAAGTAATAGGGAGTGATTTCACTTTAAAGGCAAAGAAATGCTTGAAATTCAGTGGCAAATGAAAATATTGAACATAACAAACACACACGCACACACCTTAGCATATCTGGGGATAAACAGTCCTTGCACAAATTTTGCCAATGACCTCTGCACAAGAGAAATCTGCAAGACCACACACCTGCCATTCGAGCCATTAACATTTAATATGGAGACTCAAAGACCCAAGGTCTCATTAAGACTCATGTAGGAAGACAGCCAGTGTATCAAAGTTTAATTTGCTGTTGAGTCATATTTCTCCAGAGGAAAAAAGTCTGATATTGTCAGTTCAATCTTAGTTTTGCTCAATACTTATGTTTTCTAATTTTTATCTTTAACAAAAAAGAATAGCACAATTCTTTCTTTAAATTAATGACATTTTCTTTAATCAGTGCGAGTCCCATTTTGCAACAAAATCAACAAATGAGAAAAAATATTCCTGAGATCCTGACAAAAAAGTAAATTGTATTTTTGTTTGCCTCTCTGTTCAGTACTTGTAAAAGTGGATACATCAGGCTCAGTGTACTTTCCTGTAGGGCTTTCATCGATGTTTGCGGGTGTTAATCTGTAGGCAGCCTGATCTGTAGTTCAAAATATGACATTACATTGGGGCAGTAAACAACAGTAATCATACCATACACTTAATTATAATGTTGACAAGTAATGTGTTGCTGCAAGTCTTGTGTCTGCCCCTTCCCCCCATGTGAATCAGCACCAAACAGCCGAATCTATTCTCTCTTGTGTCATGACCAACTTTGCCTGCATTAAAAATAAACTTGAGAACTTTTTGAGTTATTATCAAAATGTGAAAAAAACATCTCTTTCTTTCAGTGTTAAAAATCCTTTAACAAATCCTGAGTCATCCTGGTTTGATCACCCCCAAAATCTAATCACTTCTGTCATGTTCTGTCAACAACATTCCCTTAAAATATTGTTAAAATCCATTCATAACTTCTTAAGTTATTCTGGTCACAAGTAAACAGGCAATGACACAAACTAACAAATGCTGGCAAAAACACAATATTACCTGTACACTGAGGCGTAGACTGTAGTCCAGTTGATAAAGTTCTTACCATGGCTTTACTTAATTAGATGCACCAATGCATGTAACTGCATGTTAGCATACTGACAGCTATGATTGAGAGCCCTGTGGCAGTAGAATTTACATACTATGCATCAAACGTCTTTAGCTTCTAACATCCAGACCATGAGGTGTTTTCTCTCCACACACAGACGCTCCTCTTCTCCACCTATTTTTCTCCCATCGTTTCTTGTTTTTCCTCCCTGAGCGCCCAGGGGTGCTCATTTTTCAACAAGCAAGAGTTTGCCGTGGCCAGCTTGTGCATCACACAGAGAAAAAAAAAGAACACACACATCCACGCACGAGCAGCCCCTGCAGAGTGTTTGCATTATAGATCTGCAGAGGGAAAACAGCAGTGGCGGATACCTGCAGGTAATCATCGGGAAATTAATTTGAGGCGATACGGGCGAGTGGCGATTGATTGTCTGCCTCCTGTGTGGCTGTGATGCTCACAGGAAGGGAGCCGGTCTTCATCTGGAGCACCTCAACAACAAGAAACTGACACACACATACAGAAATATATAGATATGTATACACACACACACACACACACACACACACACACACACACACACATATATATATATATTTATATATATGTATATATGCCTCAGAGCTAAAGCAGTGAGATGAGGCGTACGAGGAATACTAACAGGGCCACGCGCAGCCTTGAGGTGAGAATGAAAGCATGGAGGCTGACATACAACTCTCATCTCATCAGGGATTGTGCTGCTCTCATGTTTCATGTTTGTGCTGATAGAACAGGCTGGGGCTGCACTGATGGATAATTCAACACTTTTTCTTGCTTTGCATTCCTCTTCACTTTGTAGAAATACTTTGTAGTAACACATTGCTCATTACAAGAGTGCACATCTTTGAAAATAGGCACTGGATTAACATTATGAGCAGTGTTTATGGATCTTTGATTAACGACGCTCCTCCCCGGCCGTCTGCTCCCTAATGCAATATGTATGCATTGTTTTTTCTTCCGTTTCCTCAGTCACTCTGAATGGACCGCAGCTAATTACAAACGTAGCAAAATGAAACACACTGTCTGCCTCTGCGCATTCAATTTGCATGAAATCCGACTTTACCGTCACTTCATTTTAAGCTTGATAAAAAAATCAGAATAAGAGCCTCTCGTAAAGATCTGTTTCCGCTGGTGCTGTTTGTGCGAAGACTCAAACAGCCGTGTCTACACTTTGTTCAGAGGCCGACTCTGCATCTGAGTCAGGCTGGGGAGCTTCAGCTGAGCTCGACTGAACCTCATTATAACTTTTCAATTAGGGGCTGATTGAAGTCTGGGGCGAGTGCAGAATCTGAAAACTCTCCAACCAATCGGGGCCTTTTTAATCATTCCCTTTGGTTCAAGGGGAAACTATGAATGGGTGAGGGTAATGAATGGCCTGCTGTACTGCAGTGCCAAGTGACAACAGATTTGGTTCATGTTTTGTATGAATGGAAATTATTTTGATTTGGAAATAGCTGAAGCTGGCATACATTTGATGAAAGAGCACCAGAGGCTCTTTTCTCGGTGAATCCAAAGGAGGACAACCTTGTTTTTGTATAGAGGCAGCAGCATGACTATTTCCTGTCAGGTATAGCTATAGGTGCTCAGATATGAGCTAAAAATGGAATATTCTGTCAATTTTAGGCTAAATTGAAGGTATGAGAAACACAAACATGTCAAACAGTCACAAAAGCCATAGATCACTGACAACAGAGTAAACAAAATAAAAGACAAATAAATCCTTCAGAGCCTTTCAAATCCATGACAGTTCTTGGATTGGATATGTGAAATTCATTTAATATTAGTTTTACTGTTGAGAGTCATTTTATGTTTGACTGCGTTTTGACTTTGACCATCTTTATTATTTTATTTTAGGCTGTTTTGACGCTAAAACATTTTGGGTCAGCAACAGGTTCTTTGTTTTGTAGGCATTAAAGTGCCCTTATTTTGACTTGGCTTTTTTTTTTTTATTGTATATTAATTTTAATGGTACTCACTTTCATTTACACTGTGTCTTCACAAGCATCAGGTTCAAAATCAGGCTTACAATATTGAATCTTTTGTGAGTGTCCTCACTGCCTGCAAAGGAACGCAGTGCAATGCTGTGCTTTGCTGTGCAATATGCCTCGATGCTCCTTTTCCATATTTCTCTCTTTCCAACAAACAAGGAGCAAGGAAAAGGGATTTTAAAGGATAAGTTCGGTTTCTACAGCTTTCACATTGTTTAGAGCATGAAGAAGAACAATATACTCACCCAGAAGACTTTCCTGATCCAAACAGTGCTTCAGGAGATATTTAGATCCAAAATCGAGCAGCGGACATCCGTATAATGGTAGCACACGGGGCATGTTAGCGCGGCTCCTAAAACTGCATTAATCGTCCAAAAACTCATTAGTTTCACTAATATTCCATCATGGTCTGCTCACTCTACTCCTCCACGACAGTCTGTCTCACTCCAGACATTTCTTTGTGGCTGTGCTGACCTCTGAACTGAAGAAGAAGAACGTTTGCCTCCGCGCATGCGCAGTACGGCTCAATGTTTCAGGGGAAGACCACCGGCTACACAACGACTTTCTTCTTCCAGTTTTGTGCAAAATGGACGAATATCTATCGGATGAAGATGTTGTGGAGGAGAACTTTGAATATGATGGGTGTCCTTACAGTTTCAAGCCCGAGTATACAGATGAGGAGCTCATCGAAAGGAGGACATGGAGGCAAAGAGAAGAACAGCTCTCCAGAGAGTACTGCGCATGCGCGGAGGCAAACCTTCTTCTTCAGTTCAGAGGTCAGCACAGCCATAAAAAACATGTCTGGGGCGACACAGACTGTAATGGAGGAGTAGCGTTAGCGGACCATGATGAAATATTGGTGAAACTAATGAGTTTTTGGACGATTAATGCCGTTTTAGGAGCCGCGCTAACATACCACGTGTGCAACCGTTATACGGATGTCCGCTGCTCGATTTTGGATTTAAATATCTCCTGAAGCACTGTTTGGATCAGGAAAGTCTTCTGGGTGAGTATATTGTTCTACTTCATTCTATATACAATGTGAAAGCTGTAGAAACTGAACTTATCCTTTAAAGAGGTGAGGAGGGATTTTTTGTTTTCTCAGGCTTTTCTTGCTCATCAGACCTTTTCATTTGCCCCAAATAGCAGAGATAGTGGAGCATTCATCTGTTTCAGTAGATGAAATGATTCATTTTTAACTCCTAGGCAGAAAACTTCATTTAGCTCACAGAGAGCTAAGTGCTGATGAGAATTTGAGTCAACCTCTTGTCAGTGCAAATCACCTTATGTTCATTTCTCCAGCTGCTCACTTGATGGATTGTTTACAAGGGAAAACAAAAGGCAAGGGATTGCATTGTTGACAGATGCAGTGTGGACAGCTGGAATGCGAAGCTGCACAATGTTACGCAACATCCAACGGGACGGTTTTACATGGCACCGTTTTTTTTTTGTACCACCTCCAGCGAGGTTTCAGGCTCTGAGTGGAGACTTAGGCTATGTTACACGGAGACTATGTGACATAAACGCGAAGATTTTTTCTTTGCATATTCAAAGTAGATTCGTGTTCAGATGGAGACGCTGGAAACAAATGAAACTGCTGTAGTTTGTATGCCGGTTCAGTAGATGGTGGTATAGGTTTGCAGAGAGGCAGTGCTGCTACAATACACGTACAAAGAAGAAAAACTTTTCACAAACAACAATGGCGAGTGGACGCACAAAGATGCAGGAGTTTCTTTTCTGGACAACAAATCAGTTTGGACAGTTAATCTGTCTGGAAAGTTTTGTCTGGATAACAAACCGAGCACAGTAAGCATCACACACGTTACTCGGTATACGGCCGAAGCCGTTGTTGTACTGGTATGTGCGCTCAGCCTTCATGTGAAAGAGTACTGCGCATGCGGTGACTTCAGTGTTTCACCCTGAAACGCTCTGACTTTGGTTTACATGGCGCTGCAAGGAGAGCAGCACCATGAAAACCGTAATGCTAAATGACTTCCAAACTCTGCTCTCTGCTTGCAACCATGTTTTGAACAAAATCATCTCCTCACTGTGGCAGCCACACAGGGGAGGGCAGCTCTATCCCCCCTGTTTCCTCCTTTGTTTTTGTGAGGAGGTCTCTGTAGTTACGTGCTATGATAGACCCCCTCACACTCACACACCATAAAGAGATACTGATACAGGCGAGCTGTAATGGAAAACAGAGCAGGAAGTATTCAAACTGTGCAGAGCCAAGCAAAGTTGAGCAGATACCACAAATCACAATTAAAGCAGGGTCTGATATGTCATCACTCTTCAAATTCAGCACGAAGAGAACCAAGAGCTGTCTCAATAAACAAACCAAAAAAACTTTTAAAAGGAGTTAAACAACTGGAAAAAATATAATTGGTTCAAAGAAAGGAAGAAGCAGTAAAGATGAAGGCAAAATGTGTGCAGAGACATGCCAAAGAACAAAAACGTCATTAAGCAAGTAGAAGAAACTACAAAGAAAAGCATTTTTCTCAAAAGTTCTGGAGGCCTTTTGCTGGTCTGGGTTAAAGGAATACAAAGAGTTGTTTCTATTTAAGCACTGGATAAATATTGAAACTATTAATACACAAGTTTTAAATGAGAGATAGTTTGTATTTATGTTCCAGATGTTCGACTTTTGCTCACATCTACACCCCATGCTGCCTCACTGAAAAAGTTTGTGAACAAGTTGTCTTGTGTTGTGTTTGTGTGCATTTTCAGAAACAGGAAACCAGGACGCTGTTCTCTCTTTCTGATACAGGGTACAGTATGCTTGCAGGTGTCAGCTCATCTCCTGCTGTTTGATTGACTGACTACATCTTGTCTCTGAGGGGCCTGTTTCTCATCTGATGTTTTGCTTCTTCACATGGGTGTTCATTCTCCTCTCCCACCTTCCTCTCCTCTGAGGTCTGGTTCTCTGGTGTAAGAGCCCGGCTTAGACACCACAGGGCCTGCCAAGACTCTGCAGCTGATTCCTGTGATCCCTCTTCACAGTCGTCTCATCCTCGGCCTCATTATCGCTCAGAAAGTGTCCACAGAATCGGCTCTGATTGGGCTGAAAGCATCTTCATTACGCTTGGACCTCGAACATCACGGTCAGCTGAGGGAGATTTCTTACACAGGGATTTGAGTCGACTTCTTTGTAAGAGCATCTGATATTCATTCATTGGCTCAGTTTCTGTTTCTATGGTGAAAGCAGCATTTTTCCCCTTGTGGATCTTGTCCTCTCTCTCCCTCTCTCTATCTATCTCTTTCCACTCTGGCTTTAAACATTAATAATCAGGTTTCATATTTTTGGGCTTTGATCAATTTTTCATCAACATGCGAGTCATGCACCCGGGGGTTACCATCATTATTATCAATCAACACACATGCCAACATCCTGCCACAGATATTTTTAATTATACATCACAAACAACGTCCTGCAAAGATCCAAAAGGTGTGAGTGTGTATTCACGCTGGGCTGTGTTTGGTTTGTAAGTGGATCTGAGCTCTCAGGTGACCTTGACATCTTCGTTTATGCATCCATTTGACACTAATCATTGTATCTGAATGGAGAAATGCTTGTGAGCGACTTCAGCTGACAAGTTGAGCTGCACTGATTTCACAACTAACGACCATCATTCACTCACCTCGGCAAACAAGCAACCATATAGCAGTTAATCTGAGCTGTTGTACTATTACATGAGAGTTTAATATATTTAGCCCTTTTAGGTAATGTTTTAATGTTACTTAATCACATATATAGCCACATATGACTTTTTTAGGTATCAGCCTTAGGTTCACGAATCACCTATTAACCTATTTAAGTCATAAATGTCAGTATGATGTTTTTCGTATAGTTGCACTGCACATGGGGGGAACACATAGATACCCAGAGGCTCAGATGTCCCTACTTTGTTCAACCTTTACTTTTCTGATCTCTAGATATCAACTGTTTAATGCATAATATTCCTGAGATGTCTGTAACTCTTTGTATGTTGTGTTTTCCACACCCACACTCCCATGAGAACTCCCAAACACTGAATATTGGGATTGTCTCCATTTTTGCAAGATTGTAATTATCTTATTTGTTATAAAAACTCACAAAGACAGTATTTGGTTCAAGATCCTCATTTACCTTTTTGGGAAGATAAACAAGTTTTTTCCACAACAACATGTGTGAGGAGTGATAAAGTTAGAGGTGAGACCCCAAACACAAGCTACAAACCCAAAGAAACAGAGACATTGTGTCAACCTTGTGTTAACATGACATTACAGATCGACAGTTCCATATATCCACCAATATTTCACTAATTCATCTGGGAAAGAGCCCTTTAAAAGTGTCTTCAGGGGCAGAGCCTTCAAAACACAACAGCAGCTTGTGATTGGACAATCGTTTGGCTCATCACACTCGGCACAGACCTGCTGCTATGTATGAAGTAGCATGCATAGCGGCTATAGTGAGCAAAAACATGATTTCCCGTAGGACAAGCTTCAAGTGACGTTCTTTTCTTTTCTGATAAAAGAAAAATGGAGTCAATTTCTGATTAAAAAGAAACACATAGTTATTTAGACCACTTCAAAAGCCACCATTGTTTTCAAGCATGCAGTCACATCCTGTTGTCATCACGTCTGCAGCCTCTCTTCCCTGATTGGGCCGTTAAGCATTTAGCTGAGTGAAGTCGTTGGACAATGGAGGCTGGCAAGATGGACATGCAGGCCTGTCTGCTCTGCGAGGCTAACATTATGTATAAAACAGCATGCAATGATTTGCAAATCTTTTTCCATCAAAAATCAATGGAATTCAGTGCAAAAACAAGATAAGCAAAACACAAGTTGACAAACCTTTTTGTTTTTTGCAAATGTCCACTCGTTTTGAATTTTATGCCTGTTACACTTTCCAGCCGAGACAGGAGCATGTTTATCACTATTACAACACTTATGAGCAATGTGGCACAGGAGGTTGCTGGTTTGGTATCCGGGTTGGGCATTGCTTTTCTGTGTAGAGGTTGCATGTTCTCCCCTTGCATGTGTGGGTTGTCTTCCTCTTCATGCACTCCGGCTTCCTCCCACAGACCTAAAACAAGCTCATTAAAGGAAAAGTTCGGTTCCTGCAGCTTTTACATTGTTTATAGAATGAAGAACAACAATATACTCACCCAGAAGGCTTTCCTGATGCAAACGGTGCTTCGGGAGATATTTAGATCCAAAATCGAGCAGCGGACACCGATATAATGGTAGCCCGTAGGGCATAGATCGCCGCTCCTAAAAACTGCATTAATCGTCCAAAAACTCATTAGTTTCACCAATATTCCATCATGATTCACGCCAAATGGACCGCCATTGCAGCCTGTGTCTCTCCACACAGCGCTGTGTGGCTGAACTAACCTCTGAACTGACCAGTTTGTTTACATGCCCCTTTCATTGTTTCAGGGGAAGATCGGCAGCTACAAATCAACTTTCTTCTTCCAGTTTTGTGCAAAATGGACGAATGTCTATGGGATGAAGATGTTGTGGAGGAGGACTTTGAATATGATGGACGTCCTTAGAGTTTGGAGCCACAGTATACAGATAAGGAGCTCATAGAAATGAGGAAGCGATCGCAACGCTCCAGAGAGTACTGCGCATGCGCGAAGAGCATGTAAACAAATTTATCAGTTCAGAGGTTAGTACAGCCACACAGCGCTGTGTGGAGAGACACAGACTGCAATGGCGGTCCATTCGGCGTGAATCATGATGGAATATTGGTGAAAAACATGAGTTTTTGGACGATTAATGCAGTTTTTAGGAGCGGCGATCTATGCCCTACAGGCTACCATTATATCGGTGTCCGCTGCTCGATTTTGGATCTAAATATCTCCCGAAGCACCGTTTGCATCAGGAAAGTCTTTTGGGTGAGTATATTGTTGTTCTTCATTCTATAAACAATGTAAAAGCTGCAGGAAGCGAACTTTTCCTTTAAGTTGATTCTCGGGATTCTTCATTAATTGCATGGTTGTCAGTCCTAAGGTTAGACAAAGTGAGGTTTATGTCGTGATACAGTATGTATATGTTCTGAGCTGGTTTTATAAAAGAAATTGACTTTAAAATAGATTGATAGTTGTTGTTTTTTTTTGCTTTAAATCACAAATCTTTATGTTTCTCCCCCTCAGATGCCCTCTCTCTGCTCTCTCTGACACGCTCTGCCTGCTTTTGTTTGCCGTCTCTCTGCTTTTCGTTCCCCTCTTTAAAGTCGGGTTTACTCGGCAGTCTCAGCTCTTCTACAGTTGTCACTGAAAGCAGCAGTCCCCTCCCCTAACTGTCTTGTCTAACCTCCATTGGGTTTTAAAGTCTCACCCATAGGATCGACTCCCCTGGGTGGTTATAAAAAAGTGACATACTGACATGTCGTAAGCCTCTAGTGTCAGGGTGGAGGATTGAAAGAAGTACAGTCTTCTTCTTCATTAGTGCCTAATTACATTTCCTGCTAACAGAGTGAGACTGCTTCTTTGATGTAGCACTAATTAATTGAGATTTCCAGAAGAAAAAAGGCAAAAGAAAATGGCAACAATTCGTCTATAGCTTTGGAGAAGGATTAGGGGAGGCACCCAAGTTACTGTGGTCGTGATTATCTGCGCACTAAAATAGTGTTTTACTCATGAAGTTCATTAGAACCAGAGAGAACAATGGCAATCATTAAGGAATTACAACATTACAGGGGGAATCACTTTATCAGGCTGTGAAAAGACTACATCATGTCCTGCTCTCTGACAGGAAGCTGTTTGGTTGCAGAATAATGAAGCAGAGTTCAGGGCGAAATGACTTCAGTTCACAGTGAGGTTATGAGGGGGTCAACAAGATTTATTGTCTTTCTGATGCTCCTCTGTCATCTAAAGTATTCAGGTAAATCTGGAGCCTGATCTAAGATCAGAGTGTAGCTAGGACAAATTGTAAAATCAAGTCTGAAGGATGATTTAAAAAGACAGTAGTTGAAGCCCGACAGTCTTATCGTTACAAACACATCTCTTTATCTGGAGATATCTTGTTACTGTCACTTAACTTTTCAGGGAATGTTGTTCATGACACAAGGGAACAGTGATCATTTTTTCATAGTGATCCAAAACTGGATGTGGACCAACATTTTCCAACTCAGTCACTTCTGGATAGATTTTCATTATATTTTCAGGGAATGTTGGTCATGGCACAGGGATTTGTGGTCTTCGGCCTCAAGTTAAATATGTAACCATACTTTTTGGTGGAAGCAAGCCCATTAGAGCATATGACTTGATCTTGTAGATGTACTTTTATCTTTCCTAGTACTCTTTTTGAAAAAATAGGAACACATTGCACCAGACTTTAGACTTTAGACCAGGTTTTAAGTGCTTTAAGGTGCAGTCTACTATGAATATGAATGTCCCCTGGCCTTTTTTTCAATAAATGTTTCAGAAAATGCCCTTACAGTAAATTATTTTGCACCTCTTTTCAGGTAAAACTAAAACATTCTAGCAAGTACTTGTCATTATTAAAGGTGCTATGAGGAGAATCTATTTCCGAAGACATAAAGACTCTGCTACCCATGAGCATGCGCGGCGAATGTCGTAATGCTGCGTTCCAGTAACCTCGGAACTGGGAGTGACATCATCTCCAACATATCGGCGTTCCAGTTGAAGTCGGAAAAAAACATGCCGACCTACCAGGCTATTGTTAGCTGTTGTTAGCACGCCTGCGTTGTTGTTCACAAATATCACATGAAGAATGTGATGATCCCTATGGCAGCATTTTTTAACTCTAACAATACTATATATACAGCTGATCTAGAGTCGCACACCCCAGCAGAAGTGGAAAAAAAAATTGATTATTACAGGAGCTAAATAACTGTTCACACTGGGGGCATCCATCTTCAATTGTCAACTCGGGGGTGGCGAGGTTTCACCGAGTTCCCAGTAGGAAATTCTGACTTCAGGGAACGTTCCAGTTGCAGTTTCCTACTCGGAACCCGGAAATTCCTACTTCTGACTACAACTGGAACGCACCAAAAGACGTGATGCTAATAATAATGCAGCTCAGACCTTCCTCAGAACTCTGCATTGCTTAACAACTTCTTTTTTCAACAACTTACAGGATGCAAAGCGACGAGGTAATGTATCTCTTTCTAGTTACGTAGCGGTAGTTTTTGATGTGTGACAACAAGCAATTTTGGAAAAAGTTATTATCATAGTTTTGTAGCCGGCTATACGACCCGACCACTTAGCTAAGGAAAAGCATATAGATAACCTATTTTGATGCTATAAAACTCATCCTAAAGTGTATATTTCGATCAGGCATATATCTAAAAGTGAGACTTTTTTGTAATAACTTAGAAACTCCTCATAGCCTCTTTAAGTTGCTAATGCTAAAAACAGTGTGTTATTACAAGAAAAGAAAAAAAGATTAAAATTTGCAACAGGTTCCTCTTTATAAACAATTCTAAATGAACGTTTCTGTTCTGGCTGAGTTTTTTTGTTTTGAAAAGACAAAACAGAAAATCAACCTTTTTTTAAATTACTTACCTTTATTATAATTTATTATAATTTATATCATTATATTTAACTATTTATGAAATATATCAAACACAAACTATGATGAAATGACGATGACAACAAAAATGAGCTAGGTGAAAATACGGCAAAAGAACGGCAAGAGAACACTCCTGAATGATACTAAAATCATCATTTAGAGTTTGTTTACATTATTTACACAGAAAATACCAATTAATCACTGATAAATCACTCAGATGCTTGTCTCTGAATCCTTTCTCCACTTCCCCTCAGGCAGTCCTTTACCGTAATGTACTGTATATCACTGGAAAACTCCGCTTCTTAACTTTCAGAATCCGTTAAAATTACTTGCATAGCGTGGATACTCAAGGAGTTACACTAGTTTGAATCAAGCACGTCTTCTGTTGCTGGCGACAACTTAATCTGTAGAATAAGCAGAGCAAAACACAGACTTTTATGGGCATGTATGAATCTCCCCAGACATAATTTTACAACCAAAAAGTAGGACATGTCTGGGCAAAATATAGACAATCACTTTGGGCAAACACACCCCTGGGTGTTATCAGGAGCTCATGTCATGTCCATTTGGTATTTAAAAAGCATGAACACTACACTTAATGATTACATTTGCTTTAGCTGGAAATAGCAAATAAATTTACAGTGCATACCAAAATACTTTGCATTAGGCAAATAATAGTGCCTCAGTGTTTGCAGTTAAAGCTCCAAACAGCATTTGTCCTCAGCTGCAGTCTGCACAAACACTGTCTTCATTCACCCCTGCCTGTTGTCCATCCGTGTCTTCACTTTCTTTACAGTCTAATCACCCCTTACAGCTCTTCAAACATCTCTCGCTGCCAATAAAACTCTACAAATTATCTCAACATGTGTAAAGAGATAATTCAGAACTGCCGTGACCTCTAACAGAGTAGTAATCACACTGCAACACTGCAGCACTTGTCAGGAGCCGTTTGCAGTCTTGTATCGGTCCCAGGGTGGATGGCAGAGTTCTGTCTTGGGGAAAATTGTGATCATGATGAAAGTGTAACAACACGGCAGTCTTGGGAATCACTACTGTGCAATATTTTGCAGATGGTGGGTATAATTAGTGTCCTGATATCGAAGGCACTCACAGCACTTGTTTCATTGCATCCCTCCTCTATCCGTGTCTCTGGGTAATATTCAACCCAGATAAAGTTGGGTTGTGTTTTTTCCAGTGCTCACTTGAATATTTTTTAGTAGTGCTTTGTTAAAGGTGGAACTGGGATATTTACCCTTAGCTTCTGGTAATTAAACAAATAACTGAGTTTTACCGTAAAATCCGTCTGATTTCTTCGGTTTTGGCCATCATTTCTTTCTCTGATAATAACAATTTACTTGCCAAGCTAATTTCTGAGATCTGGGAGAGTGACTGTGAGTGGGCGGTGAACACAGGCACTTAAACTCATGTTTGAATGACTGAACTAGAGTAAGAAAAGATGCCAGCAGTCTGATCCATCTCAAAATTGGTTTAAGAGCTTTACTTGAGTATTAAAAATGGCTGTGTTCTCTCACTATGAAACAGATTTTTTTAAGATAACATGAATGTGGACAACAGAATAAGTTGTAAATCAAATGAGCATTAAACTACTTTTGGTATAGCTGAGGAGTTTATCACATACATGCACATTTGTATTGTGATTAAAGTTGACTTGAGGATTAATATTTTGACTTAATGTGGTTTAAACTGAAACCTAAGTGTCACCTTTCCAGACCGGTAACAAAACAGACAAATATAACTGCCTCCGCCAAGGAGAGAATATTTTTGCTGTGGTTTGTTGCTTTGACTATAAGCAAGGTAGGTCAAACATACTTCGTGGATTTTAAGCATTTTATTGATAATTTTAAACATAGAATTAGGCAAAAGTGATTAGATTTTGATGGTGATTGGACAATGGATGGGGATTCAGTCTTTTTTAAGGATTTGTGGAACAGCAAATCAGCATGAGATACGCTAAGAACAGGCAATCAAAAGAAGTATAACTAGCGTTTGGTCTAGGAATGATAAGGAGACAAGAATGACAAATAGCTGCTACAGCATCAAATCACTAAAGCGATCTTATTTTGTAAAAGCCTTATCAGGAAATTGGGTTATTCTGATCCATCTTTATTATAACCCTGTCTTACAGCAGTTTCACTCTGGTCCACATGGCTGACTTGTGTGCCAGTTTTGGGTCCAGACACTATGACTTCCCATTAGGCATGTGTGTGCTACATTGTAGCTGCTTCTCCCACTGTCACAGCTCTTTTTCTCCATACATTTAGTATCTACGCTATAGTGAGCTCCTATAGGGCGTTCAGAAAAAATCTCAACAAATGTCCCCACATGTGACTTGATTCCTTAAATTACTTACCTCGAACACTTTCAGAATGAAAGCACTTTTAATGAACATGGATGAAAACTGAGTTAAGGCATAGACAGGATGAGTTACTGTAAGGTTTCTATATTTTTTGTGACATAATCCACACATATAAACCAGCTGGATTAAGCCAAATGTGTCCATCTATTGATTGTTTTAATTCCTCTCTGTTTTGGCAGAGATATGCACATGACTCATTAAGGCCCACTTCTCCACGTGGGTCCAGTATGTTCTGATTGGCTACCTGATCTGCTCTGTGGTAACTGGTCAGTTCAGCGATGCAGTACACCATGTTTGCAACAACTCTGCATCTTTTTTTGGCTCAAGGCCACCAAATTCACATCCATGGAAGATGGCCTCTTAAATTTGTTACAATATAACTCTCAGTCTGTAACTGATCATCTTTTTCCACTCATGGCAAATATAATACATGAAACAGCTGTATTAATTGAGATACACTTATTCAAAAAATTATCTAAAAACTCATTTGAAGCTTTAGATTTTAAAACTTTATACATTACAAGTCACCAGATTTTTTCATTTAATTAGAGGGAGATGGCAGGGAGATCAGAGGCAGAAAATTCTGCCACTCATTCATAAACTTTAATTTCACAAGTCAGTGTAAATGCCTTAAATCCAGATCAAAGCACCTTATGAATGGATAACTTAAATTAGCCTAATTTGTAAGTTGTTAAGTGGAGATGTATAAGAACACACCAAAGAGGATTTGAAACTTGAAAGAGTATAAAATAGTCTCTTTAATGACAATAGATCCTATCTTGTAGTGCTGATGTGTCCAAAGTCTTTTAGCAATGGATGGAGCATAGAGTAAGTTTGTTAGGACACAGTATAAAGGTTGCTAACATGCCAGCATTAAATCATCAAGCAGCTGATCCAAAGCTAGCCCACCACTGACTGCTGACAGCCGGCTGATTTCCTCGAAGCTGCCATTGGCTATATGCACTTAGACCACTTAACTTTAGCTGCTCTAGCCTGCCTACTCTTTACTGCTCCTGCTGCAAACTGCTCTGCAACCCTCCTCCACCCCAGCTCCTCCTTAAAGCTATTTCTCTGGCTTATTCAATGTCAGCCCCTTACTGCTTGCTCTGATGATTTTGTTTCTCCTCTCCCTGCCTCATTCTTTCCTTGTGGGCTGCAAGGAGGTCATGAATGTGTGCTGTCCCTGCAGAAGACTTCCACTATTGCTGTGTGGGGCAGGGAGAACCCCTATCAGAGCCATACAGCCAAATTAAAAACATGATTTAATTTTAATTTGTTAATTTGGGTCTTTCCTAGACAAAGTGGTCCAGATCAAAATGAGGTTAGTGCCAGTGTGTGTTGTGTGTGTTTAGCTGCACAATAAAAGGAGATATTAAATAAACCAGCAGGTGTGTAGCAACTAAAGTAAATCATATTTTTTAAGTCAACACCAAAGCTCAAGCTTGCAGGTGCACCCAATTCCTTAAAGTGAAATAATGCTGACTGGTTTGATTAATGTTATGATCTGCAAACACAACTATCTATGATCAAGCATCTTAATGAAACCCCTCTGCACTCTGCAGACTCTGCCAAGGAGCTAGAGCACGATTCCTTATCACAGGCTCTTGAGCACAGGAAGTGCAGGACAGGCTGTCACTCTGTATATGTAACATCCAGACTCTGCCCTCTGCTATTAATCATTTGGAAGACTTCTGCCACAAAAACAGAAACATTTAAGGCTAAAGCTTAAAACAGTTAATCATCACAGTCAGTTTCCTCCCAGCAGAGGATTTGGACTGAGACCAAAACAGCCTGGTTTTAAATCAACATGGAAGACTGCGTTGAAAGGGAAGTGTGCTTTAATTGCGTCTGAGGTGAAAAAATACAATCAAGTTTGAGTAACAGGTCAAAGCCTGTTAAATGGTTTATAAGACCATGTGTTGTAATAATGCTGATTAAGACTCATTTGGGCTTGCAGTGACAGACATATTAAGATGCTGTGAGTAGAGGTAGGAGTATTTTCATGTTGTACATTGAGGGTGCTGCATTTGATTCAAAAGCTTTCATCAACCTCATCTGGGGCCAAGTCCAGGACAGACAGAATAAGGCAGTAGGCCACATAAGGACTATTCCACAAGTGTCCACCAAAGGCTGACTGCAGAAATCCTCAATCTTCATCACCACAATGAACATATTTACAGCCTGGTTCAACAAAAAAATTAAATTTGAATAGTATATGCACTTTCAACCTTGAGCCCACAAAGCCCACTGCCTTCAGTTAATTAGCAATAGGTCCTTCGCCAACTTGGTCTCTCCATCTGAAGGTAAGTTGATTTAAAGTAAGGTTAGATCATGAAGGTGTTTACAGGATGGCAGCATCCATGGATTTGCTTCCAAAGTATTTTAACACCCTCTCCAATAATCAAACAAAAGACATCACATGGCTTTGTCCAAGTCTTTTTTCTATGGCTGAAACACAAGTACTAGAAGCACAGCTTTACCCTTATTTACCTTTTTTAATGCATCACTAACTAACAAGTAAATGTTGCACCTTCTTAACCTGAACGCTCAATTTGTCAAGAACAAATTCCACTGAAGAGAACATGCTGGTTGAACATGGAAAAAGTTACAAAGTGGTGCATCAAATACACACACAGCACCCATAGATAGGTAGTTTTGCACTGATTCAGGTAATCTTAGGTAACACATTAACTTTACTGTACATATGTATAGTATACATTTAAATGCTTTGTAAAATAAGGTTTTCCTCCTCTTTTTTCAGAAAACAACCACATGAGATTTGCTAAAACATCCTCATCCATACAAGAATGTACGATAAATAAATGCACTTTTAAATGCTGTCATTTTCATGAAACAATGTCTGACATTCAAAATTCTTTGTTGCCATTTCTCTTCGGTTAATTTTTCTATGCATCTATGATCGATTCACCTTGTCTCTTTTGGGGTTGCAGGGGGCTGGAGCCTATTTCCATTGGAAGGATAAGGAGTGCACCCTAAACCAGTCACCAGCCAATCACAGGGTTACATAGAGAGATGCACAATCATTGAAACTTACTCCCATACCTAAGGATAATGTCTTGGAGTCACCACTCAACCTATTGAGCATGTTTTGGGTCTTGCCCTGAGAGAATCCACACATGGACAGGGAGAACATGCAAACTTCATACAGAACTCCCTGGATCGAACCGACCTTCCTGCTGTGCACTGCCTGCTGTGTAACTGTACGATGAATATTGTGCAATGAGTATTTAATTGTTCAAATTTGTTCCACCTACCAGAGCCCAAACCAATGCCTTAAGGTAACATTTGTTGTGAACAGGCACTATGGAAACACATATTGATTGATTTAATTATTGATTGATTAATTGTTTACTACAGTTTAATGTGAAACTATTTCCACGTTTTTATTAATTACTCAATAAATTCTCTTCAGATTTCGATGGCATATTCAGGGAATGTTGGTTATGGCACTAGGGAGAACTGTTTATATTTTGTTGGTGATCCAAAACCAGACATGGATCCAATTATTTCAAGGATGTCAACAGTGGTATAGAACATTTTTTCCCACTTTTTCACAATCTGTGCAGCATTGGCTGAAAGGTCTCATAAACACAAAGCTTAATGACACCTGTTCATCTTGGTCCAATATAGGTCAGTAGCTTAAAGGATAATTTCGGTTTCTACAACTTTCACCTTGTTTATAGAATGAAGTAGAACAATATACTCACCCAGAAGGCTTCCCTGATCCAAACAGTGCTTCGGGAGATATTTAGATCCAAAATCAAGTGGCAGACATCCGTATAATGGTTGCACACGGGGCATGTATAGCGCCGCTCCTAAAACTGCATTAATCGTCCAAAAACTCATTAGTTTCAACAATATTTCATCATAGTCTGCTCGCGCTACTCCTCCAAGACAGTCCGGTGTCGCTCCAGCCATGTTTTTGTGACTGTGCTGACCTCTGAACGGAAAACTTTCTTTACGGCTGCCACGCAGTATGGTTCATTGTTTCAGGGGCGACCGCCGGCTAAGCAACAACTCCCTTCTTCCAGTTTTGTGCAAAATGGACGAATATCTATCGGATGAAGATGTTGTGGACGAGGACTTTGAATATGATGGGTGTCCTAACAGTTTCAAGCCAGAGTCTACAGATGAGGAGCTCATCGAAAGGAGGACGCGGAGGCAAAGAGAAGAACAGCTGGTCAGAGGTCAGCACAGTCACGAAAACATGGGTGGAGCAACACCGGACTGTCTTGGAGGAGTAGCACGAGCAGACTATGATGAAATATTGGTGAAACTAATGAGTTTTTGGACGATTAATGCAGTTTTAGGAGCGGCGCTTTACATGCCCTATGTGCTACCATTATACGGATGTCCGCCGCTCAATTTTGGATCTAAATATCTCCAGAAGCACTGTTTGGATCAGGAAAGCCTTCTGGGTGAGTATATTGTTCTACTTCATTCTATAAACAATGTGAAGGCTGTAGAAACCAAACTTGTCCTTTAATTCACATAGTCTTTAAGCAAAAGAACTGCAATGAGGCTCCATTATATTTACACAGATATTCATGAGACATTCACAGTTGTTCTGCAAGGCCGTAACATTTGTGCCGATTCACATGGTTTTCCTTGGATGCTTTCTTTGGGGCTTGGATGCACATGACATGGCACATGCCCCCACATATACACAGAGAAAGAGACGCTTACTCACAGTACTCTTGTCTCCTGCTGAGTCTGCGTGCCTCTTTCTCTCCAATATCACGCCTCTGTCACTACCTCTTGGAAAGGAACAAACCGTCTCTACAACATTCACAGAGGAGGCAGATGTCACAGAGGGGTAAATACTACACCTTGAAACAGAATTGGGTTAATGTAACATGCAGTATGTCTGAATGGTTTTAATTTAGGATTTTTTTTTCTTAAACATGACCCCCACATCCAACCCCTCTTTTTTTTCACAAACCGTACTATGGCCATTGTCATTAGCATGGGTTGGTGTGTTAGCATGATACCTCGTCTGTACGACTGCCTTTACAGCATCTCACAGCAGCAGGTATTGAATTGTTTGATTCAATGACTGCAGGTAAACAGTAAATGTTGATGTTCAGGAGCAGCTTGGGTCTCTTCAGTCACAAACAAGGATAATACACTTCTTTTGTGGGTAAAGCATTGCCACAATTTGCAAAAAAATCATGTCCTGAACTATAAAAATAATACAAACAACTTTTTCTTTGCTGAGAGACTTTAGCTGAGGACAAAGATAGTTTGAGAAGTGTGCAGAAGGTCAGAACATGATGAGTTTTTTTGCTTTTTTGTATTTCAGCATTGTTGAGTCATAAGCGTGCTGCAGAAGAGTTTGTCATGCCCGAGCTCTGCCTGCGGCACTCCTCTGCTCAGGAGCTGTCAGTGTCTCCCTGCCAAACCACAGCAGGCGAAGCAGGCACTGGAAAGCACCAGTGAACCACCTCCACACAAACAACAGCACACAACTGCATAAACAAGGGACACAGGAAATACTACTTCATTTACTGACATGTTATTGGTTCAACTTTGCCGATTTCTTCTCTATATTCAGGCAAACATGATAAATCTGCTCATACTTAGTGCTCTGTTGCAGAAAATTGAGCGCATAATCAGCGCTTGAGGACGACACCGCAGGTGAATCTGCTTACTCATCTCCTCTGCAGATAAATGGAGCACACACACTGTTACACACCTTGTGCTCATCAGTTACCTATGTGAGACAGGTGGTGCTGGAGAGGCAGCGTGTGCTTCTCTGTGTGTGTGTGTGTGTGCTTGTGTGTGTGCTGGCAGCCTCCCCGGACATACTTTTGAGCTTCCTACGCGCACGGGTGTTGCAGATGGGATTTGGTGTAGCATGAAGCTGAATGTTCCCTTACAGTCCTGCGGGGAAGGAAATCACACTTTCACTTTCTCACCTTTAAATCCTGCAAACTCAAGGTCACACTATGAAGAGAGGACAACCATGCATAACACCATAATCTGTCCCTCTGCTGAAGCGATTAGTCAATGGAACAACTTAATTTCATTTACACAAGGCTCAAAATCCTCCTCCCCAAAAAAATACACTGCAGTTGACCCTTCGTTGGCTCGCTCACTGGCCCACATACAGTACCAAGCATAAATGAGTACACCCCTAATAACAAGTAATTAATTAATCAACATCTAAATGAACAAAGGAACAATTTCCAAAGTTTTGACAATGCGCAGTTTAACACAGCATTTTTTTTTTTTACCATAAGATGAAAATAAAGGCAATATGATAACTAAAATTTAGCTCTTCTCCCACTCCCACTCCTGTATCCTGGTCTTTAATTGAGAAAAATATTTTTTTGTGTGCAACTTAATAATCTTGTTGCATCGATGGCCCACATTTGAGGGAGTATTTTGTGGTATACTATGCCATAGAAAATGTTGATTTTGAAAGAAAACAAAAGGTTTTCAGACAAATCTGAAGGGATGTAGTCATTTATGCTGAGCTTTGTACGTAGGACCCCACTGAAAGTGACTTTAGCTGGCTGCTTTCTACTACTTCCACTGAGGTTATTCAAAAAACCTGTCATGATACGAGCGTTCCTTGTTTGGCACGGTTTAAACACAGCGAACAACTTGTCTTCAATTCTCTGTAATAGGGCTGGGAAATATGTCGATTAAATCGATTAATTCAAATTATTTTTAGAAGATTAAAAAATTAAATATCAAGATTTTTTTCTTTCAAGTACTTAAATTGTAAGTAGTTGCAAAGTTTAAAAAAATATAAATACTCAAACTTTACAGTTTTCATGATGGTGGCCCTGTCAGGTTTTGCACAAGCACTTTTATAGACTTGTATTTATTTTTCTAAATTAGATTAAATATTGATCAGAGAGAAACATGTTAAAGGGACTGTGAGGAGTTTCCAAGTAATTACAAAAAAGTCTCACTTTTAGTTACATGCCTGATGGAAATACTCTGTACACCCTAAGATGAGTTTTATAGCATCTAAATAGGTTATCTATGAATGCTATTCCTTAGCTTCGCGGTCGGGTCGGACAGGGCTGGACTGGCCTGGATACTTAACTTCAGGAACAAGATAATTAAAACTAGAGCAAATTTGTATTATGGGACACGTCTTAGAGCACTGGGCTGTAAGTAGTGATACATAGTCAGCTACAAAACTACGATACTAGGTTTTCCAAAAATTGCTTGTTGTCACACATCAAAAACTACCGCTACGTAACCAGAAAGAGATACATTACCTTGTTGCTTTGCATCCTGTAAGTTGTTGAAAAAAGAAGTTGACAAGCAATGCAGAGTTCTGAGGAAGGTCTGAGCTGCATTTATCACAACAAACACACACTTTGGCTGGGGTCTTTTGGTGCGTTCCAGTTGTACTCAGAAGTAGGAATTTCCAGGTTCCGATTAGGAAACTGCAACTGGAACATCCCCCGAAGTCAGAATTTCCTACTGACAAATCGGTGAAACCTCGCCACCCCTGACCTGCCATAGTGATAATCACATTCTTCATGTGATATGTGTGAACAACAACGCAGGGCGTGCTAACAACAGCTAACAATAGCCTGGTAGTTCGGCATGTTTTTTCCGACTTCAACTGGAACGCCGATAAGTCGGAGATAATGTCACTCCCAGTTCCGCGGTTACTGGAACGCAGCATTACGACAGTCGACAGAGTCTTAATGTTGGCGGTAATAGATTCTCCTCATAGCACATTTAACAAGCTGTGAAAATCCCTTTGCTTTCAGTGTAGGAAAACCTTCCTGTGTTAGAACTACATAATAAACATTTTATGACACACACTTTAATTTTAGAGGGAAATTCTGATTGAGGAATATACTTTGACAACATAAAGGTAGGACTTGATTCATCTAATTTTTGTGTCACTTGGATTTTCTTGTATTGAGAGGAAAAAATGAATAAAATCGTAAATAGAGTTTTGTGGGGAAAAAGTTGTGGACTTTATTTTTAGGCCATATCCCCCAGCCCTACTCTGTAGTTAGGACACAAGTGACCCAGCAACAAACAGAGGGACGAGTTGACTTATCACACCGCTGTAGTATAAGCAGCAGTAGCAGTATAATTATTACATTACAGCTACCAGACAATGAGGTTGATTACAAATTAGTTCTATATAACAACCAGCAAGCATTAAAAGCCCCTCTCCTAGGTGCACTGAGTTTGTTTACACATATGTAACAACCAATGCCCCACATTGATAAATATGCTCATCCGTATAATCTTACCTTTAATATCCCCTATATTTTAAGTATTTTGGAAAAGTATTAAGCGTGGTTTGTTGCTGACTTTGTTGAATAATACACAGTGCAACTGGCTCTTTGGCCTGGACTCAGTCTGCTTTACAATACTGCCATGTGAACGTTAAATGATCTGAAGGAAATATGCAACGTTCTAGTGCTTTTTTTTAAAACTGAATCAGAAAAAAACAACAGAGCTGTAGGTGTGAAAACTACCTGAAGGAACAGCTGAATTGATAACAGATAAACTAGTCCTCCTACTTAAAAAGGCTCTGCAAACTTCCCGGGGATGCCGGGCTGTCAATCAAAAAACAAACAAACTGCTAAACCCACACAGTCCCGAGAAATGGTCTAGATGAGAACTCTCTCACTGACATCTGTGTGGTGGTCAAAGGCTTTTAAGCCTGTAGACCACCTGACACTTAATGATCAAGATCATGTGAGTGAGCACCAACGCTGATTCTGAACAACTTCAATCAATAGTCTGCCAAAAGAGGCGACGCTACCAAAATTAACGTGCAAAGTCTGGAGAGAAATTTGTCTGTTTTGACTTAGAGGTGCCTGTAAAATCAAAGGTCAGTGGGTCATAATTAATCTTAAAAAAATCAATGTGTCAATTCACTTAAATTATAAACTTCTCACACTTCTTAGGCTCTGAGGAATATTAAAAAAAAAAAAACCTTAAGGGGGCACATTTGTGTCACTGCGTCTTCACATCAAAGAGAAATTCTTAGAGGAATAATAAGCTCCACATTATGTGTAATTTATGGAGACACTGAAATATTGACTACAATTTTAAAATCAAATATCCTTGGTTTGGGGGTCTGACATGTCTCAGATCTCTGAATAAATGACCCTGCAGTCCCACCTCCTGCTGCAGGACCCTGGTCGTGATACCTCATAAAGGCAGTGGTGCGTGAATCCCATCAGAGCAATCAAAGAAATTGAGCTGATCTGATCTATATTCACCTGACTGTGATTAACTATGTCTGATTTATAGAGAGAAGGAATAAAATGAATGAATGTATCTGCTTCTGGCTCCATCCAAAGAGATATTGGGCTCAAGAGCAGCTCTGACACCTCTCATTATGAAACACAAGAAGTGATGTGGAGTGCTGCTGAGCTGTGATCAAACACGGGAATTCAGTCAAATTGGCAATTTTTCCCAATGACAAACGTGGCATTTCAATGGTTTTTCATGAGCTGCAGCTTTATGAATGCGAGACGAAGCTAGAGGAGAATAAAGGTCACTCTCGTCAAATTCACACAAATGCACATTTCCAGCCACGGGGGAGGTGCCGAGCGGACACTGCTGACCTCACAGCAGCAACTCTATGAGCTTATCGAAAGGGCCAACCTGCAAAGATTAATCAGCCATCATCACTAAGTGGTCATTTATCCTCTGATGTTTTGCTCAGGATGGGTTGCACAAATGCTGTGAAAATGTCAAACTGCTGTGCTCCAGGATGAAGTTGGTTCAGTGTGGGACATCAGACAGACTGATAGAGGTTGATTTCATGTATTCCTTTATCAGTCCAAAAGATATTAAGGCTTGATGTGAAAATAGAATAAAACCTGGCTACACTTCAGTCATAATGACCGGTGAGCTATGGGTGAAAAAGGCAGCGTTTGCATTTTTAGCTGCCAGTTTTATTAACCACTAGGAAAGACCAAAAGCCAAAACAACAGGACACATTAAAGGTGAAAAACCTAGTGTGGCTTTACTGTCAAGCCATGGAACTGTCAGCTTTTGGTTTTATTAGTTTGTAGAAATTAATTTTCCTGCCTAAACAAATCCAGCTTTGCCTCTAGATTTGTAACCCTAAAATTGATTCAGCAAATAGCTAAGTGTTTTTAGCCAAATTTTAATTTAACGACAGCTGTTAAAAACATGGCTAGCCATGCAAGTGTTGAATGTAAGCTTATTGTTACTTTTATGTGATTCAATAGTTTTTTAACTTATAATGTAGGAATTGTGAATGTGTGAATTCTTGCTAAACTTTTAACTAATAGTGGACACTTATTTTCCCACATGCCTCCAATATTTTTTGACTCCCTGTCCGGACAGAGAATTCTTTCTGCAATTTTCTGAAGCTTTTTATGAGCAGAGCATTTGTGAAAATAGTGATTGAATGCTGTTGTTTGATGATCTGATCTCTGGTAATATTTAAACTGCTGTTAGCTTAACTACAGGCAACTTCCTCTATTCAAGTATTCCTCATCATCTTTTGATTTAAATTTACCCCATAAACAATACCAAGGGGGCCCAAACTTTTCAGGCTGTGACCCCCAAAACAGCAGCCCCATGGATTGGGGACCCCTACGATTTGGTATATGGTAAATGCATGTAGTGCGTTCCTGATCTCTTTTTAACTACTCATCAATGTAGCTTTACACTACAGGTTACCTCTACCCATTCACTCTGACATTAACCCACTGTTGGTTGGAGTATCTATGTAAGTTGTCAGTCAGTTTACACTAACACATTCATGCCCTTTCACGCCCATTGACACACCTAACAGGACGTGTTATCAGGACTTCGGGTTAAGTGTCTCGCCCAAGGCAGGTTTCCTGAAACTGGGAGATGGTGTCCTGGTACACAGAGTGGCAGTATTGTTTGGTGTCAGTTTTGGTGCCATTTCTAAACTTATGACCTGGATTTGTGAGACTGGGCATCCCAGGAAGACAACACCCCTAGAAGACCGGTTTCTCGACTTTGATTCTCTAAGAAACCGTAAGCTTTCTTCCAGGGACGATGGGGATTTTGGCCCAATTTTTGGGCCCCACCCACACATTTAGCTGTGTTGCTTATTCTATGAATGCTGATCTGTACAGGTTGTAACTTTTTGCAAAGGCAACTAATTTGGCTTTCTAACAGTTGTTATAATAAAATGGGAGAAATGATAATCGGAAATCAAAAACCTGTTTGAGGAGCGATTTAAGCAGATTTCAGAACATGAAGATGAGCTTCTTTCAAGATGTCCCTTCCACTGCACAGACCATCTTCCTTATCCTGACCAGGGTCCAGCACAGTGGTGGTTGCTGGACCAGAGAGCCCCCTGAAATTTTATTGGCCACTCCAAAGCCCTGAAATTTGACATACTACTTGCTGGTTTAATGTTTCCGTGGAATTGTTGTATTTTTCTGTATTTGGCTTGTAATAAATAATAATAATACCCCACCCTCCCACCCACACTCTCCATATAACAACACAAAGATAATGATATGTGTCTTTATCATTTTCTAAGTCTTAAGTCCTGAGTCCTTGACTTTGAATTCTTGACTGATGTTAATGATATTAAGTGCACCCTAACTCCTCTCCCTCCCATACCCTATACGTGTCTGTAGCCCACAGGATATGTTCATTTTATGGTTAAACAAGTCATCACTAGAACAAAGAAGTTCAAAATAACAATGCCTCTGAGTCGAGCTGTCAGGAAAATGACCATCGCCTCACCAAAAGCTTCCTGAATGTAACAGGCATTCCACATTTACCCATATTGTGTCTTTGCATGGATCATTAGTGAGCTACCGTACTGTAACTCCATTCAGCATCAGTCAGTGACAGCAGGTTATGGTAATTAAGAGCTCTTTTAGAAGTTCTGAGGCTACAACAAAGGTCCAAAATAGGATTAAGCAGAGATGTGGAGTGCTAGTGGTGCTAATGCTACATCCCTTTGAGAATGTGCTGGCAGTGAGAGGAGCTGTGATGCTGCAGGGCAGGATTACTCAACAAAGAGATGGAGGGATATGGGATGAGGTGTGGGAGCCCCTTTCTACCTCTTTTATCTTGACATCCACAACCTCTTAAATGCTGCACATGACATCAATTTCTGCTCAATGAAGCAGCATCCCTCAGTGGTATTTTCTCAGGCGTGTTGTTTGTCGCCCGATGAGTTGGTGCTTAGAGGGGACAGTGTGAACGGGGAGAGCAGGAAGAGGGACATCCATTCATCAAAAGCAAGTGGAGTGCAATCCAGGCAGTGAGAGTAAGTAGATAAATGGCTAATAACCTGCAGCAAGGAGATGATTCATCACTTCCTAAAATTAAGTTCATTAAAGGATTACTGTGGACATACATCAGTGTCTCCTTTTCCAGGTGTTAAATACAGAGGACTTAGCCTAAAGCTCCCTCTTCAAGATATTTTCTCTTATGAATTTAAAACAGGTATTATTGTTTGTGAGGATTAGAACTATTTTTAGCCTTGAATTAAAAAAAAAAAGATCTAAGTAAGTTCTGAACTTAAGAACCTCAAACATCGGGTGGATGGGTGCCAGACTTTAGATCATTTGATACCAGGTCATGGGGAAGTAAAAACAATTAATTGTATTACTTTTTCGAGTATCAGAGTACCAGAAGTTGTTTTATTTGAAAAGAATGAGCAACAGTTCACTTAACCATCTGCACAGCTTCAGTCTGCAGGCCTGACATACAAACGCTCTGCCTCTGTCATGGCTGTGATGCACTAAAGAGAAAGACCTGCAGTAAACATACTCTGAGAACTTGTGCTCTGGAACTGATCAACATGATCTGAATATAAGTGATAATATATTTACCAAGCTTGAAAGGTGATGCAGTTTAATGCGTTACCATGTTAAATGGTGAGGTTTAGTCAACTGCCTCGCTAACTGTCATTGTAAAGCAGCTGATAAAAACAGGGTGGGTCCTGATGAATGCCTCCTTGTTTTATTTTAGAACAAGATCATGGCTCCCTCTAGCCCTGCCTTATGGTAATTTAAACCGTAACATGTTTGTTTGTATCCCCTGTGATGGCCACTCTACAAATAGTCTTACATAAAAGAGGGCTGGGGTACAAAGAGGGTCGGGGACTGTCTGTGTAGGTTCTCAGTCATCCAGGTCATAGCCATCCAACAAACTCTTTATCTGGGATTAAGTCATATCAGTATACTCTACCAAATATAAGTTAAACCATATGTCTATTTGTCAGTCTTTGGCAAAACAACTCATGAGCTGTGTGCTGTGGCCATATAGCACCAAAGCAAAGGGGTTTGCTCAGGGAAAAGAGTTCAATACGCTCAATCCAGCCAATCACCCTGCGATGATTCTGTGGCTTGTTTTCACTTAGAATTCTTTTAATTACCTCTGCCAAGGAGGTTATGTTATTGCCGGCGTCTGTTTTTTGTTTGTTTGTTTCTCTGTTAGACTCATAACTCAAAAAGTTGTAACAGATTTCAATGACATTTTCCAGAAATGTCCAGATTGGGAAAAGGAGCAAATGATTCGATTTTGGGAGTGATCTGGATCACCGTCTGGATCCAGAAATTTTTGAAAGGATTCTTTAACATTGCGAGATAGGAACATTTTCAGCATTTGTGCATATAACTCCACCAAATATAGTCAGGGCATTTGGAAAAAAAATAATGGACAAGTTTCCAACAGGTTCTACGAGATATCAAAGACTGATCTGGATCAAAATTCTGGATTCTCTGAACGAGAACAAGAAAAATTTAGATATCCTTTAAAGGAGACATATCACGCTTGTTTCTCCTTTTCACTATGCCAGACTAGGATGCCTGTAAAGCATTTCTGCCCTCAGTACAAGTCATTTAGTTCCTTCATTGCCCCACAATAGCGTTCTCAAAATCCTCATTTAAGGCCATTATCAAGCTCTCGTTGAAACACTCGGTTTCTAGGTTGACCTAAAGTTACCTCACAACATCACAGCCCTTTGTGTTCTGATTGGTCAGTTCTATCGGGGGTAGAGCCAGCCTGTCCTTCTTCTTCTACTGTATTTTCCGTCAGGCTCAAAGCAGCGACCGCGTATTGATTCCCCCTACAGGCCAGAGCTGGTAATGAGTGCGTGTGAGCTAGGGACCTATATACTGCTGCTGGTGGATGTGTTCCTCGGTGACGACTTTGTGGCTAACGGACATCACAGAGGAGGAAGTGTTTTATCAGATTACTCCAAAAAAAAGGAATGTACCTCGTGTCGTCACGACGATTTAAATCTCGCGGTCATCTCACTATGACCTATTTTCAGAGGCATCAAATCTCGTTCTAGGATATCAGAAAAAATACAATATCTAATTTTTTGAAAATTAAGGGGTGTAAGGTCTTGTTTTCAAATTTATTATATTATATGTAAGTATTAAATCATGCATCAGCATGATATGTCTCCTTTAAATTTTCCTCATAGCAAGGGAACAAATAAAGGCATAGACTTGCAACAAATGCCAAAATTAGCCAAGATACTGTGGAATCTGGAGTGTTTGAACAGATTTGTCGCATCTTCAAAAACTTTGGAGCTAGATCCAGAATAAAACCACCATGACGAAATTTTTTCGTGAATAACTACTGAACTAAAATAGATATTGTTATGAATCCAATTGCCAATGGTATGTTTTCATGGTCATGGAGTCTAAATATTAAGATGTAAAAGAAAGTAGGACTAATATTTATGGTGAAAATCATAATATGGGTGAGGAGGTCTGCGCTCTCTGAGTGCTTTTCTAGTTATGCAACATTGTTGGCCCTATCTGCAGCAAAAGTCATTGCTTTTGTGTTGGTTCTTCTGTGCAGAAACAGACCTGAACTCTGTCACTGTGGCTAATATTTATTATGCTATCAACGTGCCCCTAAAATATCAAACTCCCTACAATGAAAAAATGATTAAGGAGACTTTTTCAAGTTTTCTCCAATGTTTGTTAAAGCCTGTGCGGTTGAAATTGTTTCACTGGCCATTGCTAATGGGAGCTTCTGTTGTAAATGAGACACAGCTGGAACAAGTTTCATATAATCACTTGGAGATATGCAACACCCGTATTCAAGGCTTTGAAAGAACAGTCTGAACAGCAATGATAACTAGGTAGAAAAAATAAGATTAAAGATTTCAGCAGTGACATTACTATTTGTTAGGCATGGACAGGACTTACTCCACCACATTCAGAGCTCCATCAATAGGCTTATCAATTTTAGCACAGACTGAACATTTTGTTGTAACATCCTGTGTGTAGGAGTACGAGAGCAGACACACACTTTGAAAACAAACAGCTCGTTCCAAAAACTCGATTACTATCCTCCATGGTGGATCAGTGGAGCGGAGCCGTAGCTTACTCAACACATGAGTGGATCCTGGGAACAAACAGGCACACACGGTTACCTTGCCAACTGAAGTGGAGACTCCCCCACACGTCCATTCATGTGAGGGTGTACGGCCTTCAGTGCTTCCTCACAATAACATTTATACTACAGAGCTGTGAGGCCCGGCTATGGACCAACTATCACCAGGCAACAGGCAGGAGGGAATCCAGAGAACAGGCTGCGCTTTGCTGCTGCAGAAAACTGACCCGACCAATGACAGGGAACCATTCACACGCATCTGACACTGGTGCACATAAATCCTGACAGGGGTAGAGTCAAATGAGCCCCCTTTTTAGTGGATTTGACAGTGAGACCCCATTTCCATTCTGCAGAAAGATCCATGTTGAAAAGTCAGATGCCAAGTGTTCAACTTTGCCATGGAAAAGTAAAAATGCTCAGCTATTCAGTAAGGCTGGACTAGAGTCCCAAATTTCCTCGTTACATTGACGCTACATGAAGAAGTCTGATGCTGATGTAGGTACACATGCACCATTTTATTATCAGATCAAAAGCCAAAAATGTCTCAAAGGTCTAGGCTGTGAGTAACTACAAAAAAACAAACACTTCTTTAACATTAAAACAATGCAAAATGGGCTGTAACTTTTAAAAGAAAATGTGTCTAAGTGTGCAGATGATGTGGTTCTGTTGGTTTCTTAATTGCAGGACCTACAGCAGGCATTAGGGTGTTCTGTACCCGAGTGCAAAAGATTGGGATGAGGGTCAGTGCCTCCAAGTCTGAGGCCATGGTTCTCTGCCAGAAAAACAGGGGTTTGCTCCCTCCTTGTGGGGAGTGAGTCTTTGCTTCAAGTGCTAGAGTTCAAGTATCCAGGGGACTTGTCCACGAGTGAGGGAAAAAATGGACCCAAAGATGGACAAAGGCTTGGTTGCAGCGCTGGAGCCCTAACCTATTATCCTGAGCTTTAGGTGATGACCAAAGGAATGAGACCACAAATACAAGTGGGTCAAAATGAGATTCCTCAGGAGAGTGGCTGGGCTCAGCCTAAGAGACACAGTGGCTCATGGGGTGGGCCTGGGGGGGAAATTGAAGTGGAGCTGCTACTCCCTTACAGGAAAAGAAGCAAGTTAAGGGTGTACCGACATCTACTCATGATTCCCTGGTCTAGGTTTTGTCCGCTTAGAGCAGACCCAAAGCTCGCTGAAGTTAAATACCCAATCTGGCCAGAGAGGGCCTCAGGTGGAGCTAGAAAAGGTTGCTGGGTTGAGGGACGTCTGGATTGACTTTCTTGGCCTGCTGCCTCCATGAGGGCACTGAAGATGGATGAATGTGTCTAATGTTAACTCATTGAGGGTAGAGAGTGGCTGTAGTCCACAGTATGAACCTGTAAGGGATGGCGTCATCCATGTGCTTCCGCAAATGGGCATAATTCTGTTATTTCTCTAAGGTGAGATCTAATGGCTCAGTCTGTAAATGGAGGTGGTCTGGGGTGGCTTTGTCTGGATTGATTTGGTTGATTTTGGTAGATGGTGCATTAACTTGCACACAATTAAGACCAGTGAACATACTGTATGCTACAGAGGCAGACTCTTGGTTTGTATGCAGATATCCCAGCATCCTAAATTCAGTAAAGTCAATGTGTGGGGAATTTGCCACTAGCAAAGAGATTAGGGGGTCACATCCTGCTTTTGAGCAAGTTGGAAGTTCAGTCCAAATGGCACCCCATGAGGTACATTACCTCCGCCAAACGGGTTATGGTTTGCAAGCATATGATTGTCCTTCTGTTAGCAAAACTACTCAAAAACTACTGGACAGATATTGCTGAAATTATCAGGAGATGTTGGTAACGGCCCAACTTAAAAATGATGAGATTTTTGTGAGGATCTAGAAAACCTCCATTAGCAAATCATTTTTGTTCAACAACTGTCAAATTCATAATGATATATACATGATTCTGAGTGCTACATGTGGGTTTTTCACAGTGAAGTACTCATATTTTGATGGTAACTTAATCATAGAAATACTGCTGATGGATGTAACTGCAATGTGAGCTACCTTGGCAGAGGTTTGTCCTCTCTGAGTGCTTTCCAGTTTGAAAATAATTTAATGACTTTTCTTAAAAAGCATGCATTTGAGAAAATAACAGGATATTTTAGAGGCGCTTTCCTTGTGGCTTGTGCAGCCCTTTGTTGGTTTGAAATGGTGTTCTACTGCTCATAATATGAAGGGATGTAAGCCACAAGCTAAGACAATAGTAGTGACTCTTCGCCAGAATTTTTTTAATCTGCCAATTAACAGGATTTGAAACACACCATTTGTATGTGGTAAAAAAAATAAAAAGGTGCAAATGTGATTAATTTTAGCTTTTGTTGTTGAGTAATACAATTTTACGATTAAAATGGTTCACATTTATAAAAAATCGTCATTATTCTGTTTCTCTAACCAAACTAAGGTGTTAATCATTCCTTTAAACAGGAGTTGTGTTTTTCAGCAGCTTCACTTACCTTTAAGGTTCATGGAGGACGGCAAAGAAATCAGAGCTTCAGCAGCACACTGGGAACTCAGATGAGGTCTCTCCGGAGAAACATGTTGGATGTCCACAAAAAGTCTAAGCTGCTTTGAGCTTTCAAGTGTCTTTGTGATTATCATTCTACTGTCAGTGTATAATTAACATTTTTGCAGATTTACTCTTTTAGAGCCACCATCAGACTGGATCTCTTTGCATGGACACATTTTTACTCCTCATAGTAAATACAGGGCTAATAATCAG
Source organism: Scarus forsteni (assembly GCA_036419115.1). NCBI lineage: Eukaryota > Metazoa > Chordata > Actinopteri > Labriformes > Labridae > Scarus > Scarus forsteni. The sequence continues at coordinate 13,760,375 of JAZDUH010000098.1, read as the reverse complement.
TTTGAGATTGTTATGACTATTGTGTAATGTCCTAAAAGGTTTTGATGGGTGTGGTGGTCTGCAGAGGAGCCAATTGAAATTGGCCATGACTCTTGGACCCCATCTTAAAATAATGTCTTTATTGAGACGTCATAGACGGTTATAATCCACTCCAGTTTAGTTCTTTGTTAAAAAAAAAAAGAAAATATTTCTTAAATTTAGATAAAAGGTGTTAAAAGAAGATTCTGCATGTTGTGGATGTTTGACCTTATCACTTTTGACTCTGTAAACCAGGGCCGGTTGATGTTTTGTGAATCTTGTCTTGACAAAAACACTCTTTGCTAACGTGGTCCAGTTGGGAATTCAGACACTGCTGTAAGTTTCCAAAGAGTGACGTCTTTAGTTCATTGTGTTTTCCCTCTGTGTTGGACACCGATTGGCCTAGGGGTGGGGAAATGCACTAACTTAGCATTATTATTGAAACGGAACAAAGCTGCAGCTGAGTTTTTTGGTACATTAACCAAGGTGTATGGGGAACAGTGCATGTTAAGTGCCTGTTTTCTTAAAGGGCTACAAAAACTTCTGAAAACATTCAACAAATTGTTCAAAATAATTGAAGGCTCAGTAAAAAAATGACAACAGAAGTGGTCTCCACTGATAGTCCCTAAAACAATTGAGTTCCTTTGGGCTTGTGAAGGTGCACCCAGGATGTTCATCGCCTTGGACATCCTCTCTGCCTTCCCAGAATCTTTTCCCGTACACCTCGATTGATGTACTAAAATATTCAGCTGCTGTTTGGTCAATTTCAACCAAAGTTGTAAGCTAATGCACTGTCCACTTTTAGACTAATCATCTTCCAACACCTTAGCAAGATAAAGTTCACTTCAGTCAACAGCCAGCAGTGATCTAAAGATGTCACCTACTCTAAACTTGCAGTAGTCGTGTGTAAACACCCTTATATATAACACTGTAACAGTGAACTACATGGATTTATCCTAATGAGTGCAGAATCATTACTTAATAGCCATACTGTGAAAGTTGACTATGTAAATATGTTTTTCCAACTCGGACTGCAACAACAGCCACACAGAACTTTTGGTTTGATGTATCTCTGATTACCAGCTGTAAGAATCCCTGTAGAGTGGGCTGCAGCTTCCAGAGTTTTTTTCATCATACTGTACTCTGAAGCTGGTCAGAATTTGCATTTGATCTTTTTCTATGGAACAAACCATGACCATTCTTTATTTTAGCAAACTTTCCTGTGCTTAGTTGCTGGGTGCGTTAGTCACTATAAACTTGCAGTGCAGATGATCCACCTGGTTTGATGTCTGTAATCAGATGGATCCATCTTGCTAAGCTCTAATCTACGACTGTGCTCAGCCCAATCAACTTCCTTTCAAGCATGAAGAGGTGGGAGCTTTGACGGGAAGTGACTGCCCATGAAGAGCTTAGCATAGATGCCAAGCAGTTTTATCAGCTATAGACCATATTTCTTTATTAAATGTAAAACAAACAACTCTGTAAATCTCTGTATGCAAAGAAAATTTGTTCCATCGTGGTTTTTCTGAAGTTGTTTTACTAAGTGGCTCATGTTCTGTCAAACCTTTACACTGAAGTCGTGGTGCTAATGGTGCGTCGGAAGTCGGAATGTCCGAGTTCCGAGTAGGAAATTTTATCTGGAACACCCCCCGAGGTCTGAATTTCCTACTAGGAACTCGGTGAAACCTCGCCACCCTCGAGTTGACAATCAAAGATGGATGCCCCCAGTGTGAACAGTTATTTAGCTCCTGTAATAATCCATTTATTTGCACTTCTGACTGGGGTGTGTCGCTCTAGATCAGCTGTATACATAGTATTGTTAGACTTATATTTACAAAAATACTGCCATAGTGATAATCACATTCTTCATGTGATATTTGTGAACAACAACGCAGGGCATGCTAACAATGGCTAACAATAGCCTGGTCGATCGACATGTTTTTTTTCCGACTTAAACTGGAATGCAGATAAGTCATGGATGACGTCACTCCCATTTCCCAGTTCCGAGGTTAATGGAACGCAGCATAACCTACAACATTATCTGATTGGCCCATAATGAATGTGATTAATGGAAGTTGTTTGTTTTCACAAAGTTCAGAGATCATTGCTTCATCAGATGTGCTGTAATAAATGTGACCTGCACTGTGATGACTGTCAGAAGTATTTCCTTTTGGTTCTTCTTAACCAAATAACTTAGTTTATTGAACATATAAGATGCCTTCACACAGGTAACAAAAACAGACAACTGATATGCTTGAAATGAAAAAAGAAAAACCCACATTTTATTGCACTTAAGTTATAAGAAAATAAAATTCTAAGTGAATCAAACAAATACACAATCCCTTTAAGGTTTTTTCTGTCTGTTTTCTTTTTTGCCAGGCAGTTTACATGAACTGAAAAAAATAAAACACCTGCAACAAATCTGATTTCTCAAACCAGATCATAAATTAAAACAGAGGGAGAAAACAACGAGAGGAGAAAGAGCGAGATTGTTTTCTTTTTTTTAATATACAGTGTTATACCACTTTCACAGTTCAGCTTGAGTTGTGACTCTTGGAGATTGAGACGACTTTTTCGTTTGGCTACAATGTTTCTGTTCGCGCTTTTGTTGCCTTTTTGTGATTTTTATTTTTCCCGCTGACAATCCACGAGGCGGCCGATTTGATCTGCGACATGTAACACTAAGACTCCTGCAGCCGCTCAGCTGATGCTTGTGATGCTCTCCTCCGTTGCTTCAGACATCTTTGAATGGAACAACAATCACACACGGGTACAGACAGTTCTTTCATTCAAATCCAACACATCTGCTAGTTGTTGTTTTTTCTTTTGCCAGTCCACGCAGCGTTTGTACATTTCCCCAAAGGACAGGCCGAGAGAGCGTTGTCCCAAGGAATGTGTTTACAAGTCGACACGCTATCACACGCACTCATGCACGCACACACACGCACGCCAACAGTGTACATCCCCTTGTTTCCTCTCTGCAGGCGTCAGAATCTGTCGGACGCGCTCCCTCCTCTCAGCCTCGTAGAGGCACGTTTGGCTCAAGTTTCAGTGGCAAAAAAAAACTAACAAAATAAAAACAAAAATGTTGGATGTTACCTTTTGTCATCTTCTGTCCAAACATATAGAGTTCAATTTGGAATTTGCCTGGGACTAAAACGTCACAGCAAGTAAAAGTTCCCTCCCTCTTCTTCTCTCACTCTCTTTTCTGTTCGTCTAGCAGCATAAATACAGTTTGGCCACTGGGGGAAACAGAAGAGGGGACGGGTTAAAGGAGCGCAGGGGGGTACAGGGGCGTTAATCCACAGCGCTAAGAGCTAACAACCTCAACTTCCTCCTCTCATCACAGCACCGGCATTGAGGAAACCACCCCAAAAAACTCTGAAAACATCTGGACAGCATCAGTGTTTGTGTGGAGCCGGAGCTCCAACCCACCCAGGTGTATAGAAACAGAAAGGAGGAACAAAGAAACAGATGAGAAAAAAAAAACTGTGACATAACAGCAAACCTAAACAGAGCAGCTTTCTAATACTGGGATTTGTTGCTGTTGGCAACCTTAAAGAAAGAAAGAAATAAAAAGGAGGAACCCCTTTCTTCTGAAAAACCAAGAACATATTGAAATTCACAGTCGTGTTTGTGTGCGATATGGTAAAGAAATCAAACAGAGACCGAGTGGAGAACATGAACGGAAATGGAGTGACGAGAAACGAGCCTGCTGACAGGCTGAACCCTCCGCTCTGACCAAAGCAGCTCTTCACCTGAACAGTGAGTGTGGAAAGTTAGCTTCTCCTCAACTTTACGGTCTGTGTGTGTGTGTGGGCGCGCACCGATGGGAGAGGGAGGGGTTGTGTGTGGAGGGGAGAAGGGGGATCTTTTAAAAAATAATATATCTCTGTACATCTCAAAATCTGTCAGGCTTGAGCGAAACTAAGTCTCTGTGCGAAGCTGACCTGAACCGAAAGGGTTAGCGGTCACTTCTGAAGAGTTCAGTCATATTCTCTTTCCGATGCTCCTCTTCTTTCTCCCAGCCAATCAGGGACAGAGCAGACGTCCCCTCCCCTTTTTCTGCTTTGTTCCAAGACCAATCTCCTTGGACTGCACCTATTTTTGTAGGAGGGTCAAAAGCAGAGAGGAGACCCCATGTAAAGGGTCGGCAGCTCTGTTGGTAACAATTCCCCAAAGGGGAGACAAAGGGGGAGGATGATAGTCGAGGACAGGACAGTTGTAGATTTAGCGAGTTTGGGTGAAGAGTGTTGGGCTTTCCAGGTGCCTCATCTCGCGTTCCCTCTCTGTTTCCTCCTCTCAGCGGTTTCGCTCTTTTCGTCCTTCCCCGCTGTATCCCTCCTCACTTCATGTCCACGTCAAAGTCCAGCACCAGCAGCTTGGTCTCCTCTGTGCCGTTACGGCTGCCCACGGCGCACACCAGCTTTGTGTTGGAGGCTCTGATGCGCCACACCACGCCGCCGCTGCCGCCGCTCTCCAGAGTCACCAGGTTTCGGATGAACTCGCCGGTCTTCAGGTCCCACAGTTTGACAGTGCCATCATCCGAGCTGGTGATGACAAAGTTCTTGTTGAACTGGAGGCACGTGACGGCGCTCTGGTGCTTGTGGGGACCTGTGGACAGAGAGACATGGAAGGTTAGAGGGACATGGATTTAAGATGTCGATTTAAATGTCATCGCAAACTTCAGAACTCTAGAGTTTTGTCTCATATGAAGAACCAATCAAACATCATAAAGACAAGCTGGTCTTTAGTAAAGTACCACAAAAATAAATACACAGAAAACAGGACAAAGACAAAACGTTTCAAAATTACAACATACATCCTTAGAAGGGTGCCTAAGTGCCCTGTGTGATGGAGTAGGGTAGAGGTCATCAGACTTTGTCTGCCAGCCCCCCCCCTTTTGGGGTTGGGGATACTTTTAAGCCCCCCTGGCCCACCACTCATTACTAATGCATACTGATGAACAAACTTCAGTTATGTCCTTTGCTAACAAATTCCTGCATTTTTAGAATTTGCCTGGTATAAAAATCAATTTCAGCATTATTGTTGGCCTGAGTTTATCTAGAAATCCTTTCAAAGCAGTGTTGGTATCGTGCCAGAAGTGATGCAAGGTGATCTGCCATATTTTCATTAAATAAAATGTGAGTCCAAAAGCTCCTGTTATGCTATCTTTATTGAATTGCCACAGGGCATACATTATCATTTTCAGCAGGAGTGTCCAAACTATTGGCCCTGAACAATCTCCAAAGTTAAGTGAATACAGCCCTGATAATGACACAGAGCCTGCATCTGATGATGAATAAAGACAAATAGATTATGGCAGAAAATAGCATAAATCCCACGTTGCTTGGCTGTCTGTTTTTTTTTTCAAGGTGCATTTACAAAGCAGACTGTACTGATCATTTTTCATTCTAACACTTTGACATACTTCGGCTGAATATGTAGAGGAGCTGGAAGGGTCTTCCGGCTCTGCGGCATCAGGCTCATCTGGGACAGGATGGATATCATGGTAACCTGTTGCTAAACAAGGCCCATTAGATCTGTTTGGCCATCATAAATTCTAAACAATGATTGGATATTTGTCTGGTCAAGCCACTAAAGAGGGGTCATATGGGCTAATTGGTTGTAACTAGGGCTGAACGATTTGAGAAAATAATATAATTGCGATATTTTTCCCCAACATTGCAATTGTGATTTACCCTGCGATCGTTTTAATGTTCCTCATCTTATGTATTCTTAAACAAACATAAGCAGTAGATCATTTTATAGTATAACCAATATGACATTAAATCAATCTAAGGATGAAGATTGAAGACAAAGTGGAGAACTGAAGAACAGAAGCAAAATAGGTATGAAATTGTAAAAACTGGGTAAATAAATGGTATGAAAGCAGAAAAAAAGTTAATAGGTGAAAATTGGTATGAAACTGCAAAAAAAATGGTCTGACAGTGGCAAAAAAAGAAGATGAATGGGAGCAAGATGAGTATAAAGTTGTAAAAACTGGGTTAAAAAGGTTAAAATAGGCATGAAATTGCAAGAAACTACATCACAATGCCAAAATGTTCAACACATTTTGGGTTAAAAATGTTGCACTGTCTGCGATTTGAAAATTGCAAAAAGGCATATTGTGATTTAATCTCATTTGCAATTAATTGTTCAGCCCTAGTTGTAACCAATTTCAAGAAACTAAAGGAAAAGTAAATCAAAGGGGTTCACTTGTCACTTTATTTTTGAGAGTGTGGCCTCTGAATAAAAGAAGTTCGGATACCCTTCATCTCCAGTGTGTGAACAACACTGCATCCCTGCAGAGTTTGTAGTCGGTTTGTGAGCATATCAAAGTTGGGTAAAGGCAGTCATGTTCCTTATCCCGTCATAAGCTGAGCTACAACAAGTCTGTTCAGGGACAGCACAGTCACAAAGTAAGAGGCAGACATGTGACTGTGCACCACTTTTAAAACATGTACGATGAGAAGTAAAGGGCTTATAATTCAACAAAATGACTCAAGTGGGTTACTTTTCCTGTTTGTAATGTGGTTAAGTGAAACAGATAATGTTTGATAAAAGTCAATGGAGCAGGAATATTTTTCATGTTGATTTTTCAGAAACTTTCAGTTTTTGGTTTTTCCCACTCTTACTCTTTCATCAACCTTAACTACAGTTTAGCCCAATCCAAGACTAACCCTCAACAATCCATCACTGTAAGCTTTGTCGTTTTTTTCTCCACTTTCCAAAAATCTTGATTACAGAGTTTCTCTCCAGCAGTTGCTGATGCCAAAGTACGACAGTTGACATGCAGCTCTTCCTCTTCCCTTGGCAGAGATAGTAAGGTCTGTTCAAAATGTTTTTGACTTTATGTTCGATATTCGCTCTAATTCAGGAAACATCCCAGAAGAAAACATAAATAATAATGTAAGAAAATTATGTCCTGACATGAGCAGCAGCTTTAGACCTGAAAACTGTAACTTTGGAAAGACAGGTCAAGAAAGTCTCTGCCTCACTGTTGTAGACTAATAAGAAATCAGAGGTTCTCCTCCATTGATTTTGATTTGTTACCATCTGTAGAGGGAAAAGTACGTGTCAATTTTTCAATTGTATGCAAAGCATGAGCAGATAATAACAAATGATGCCAAGGGGGATTTTGCTATAGGCTTTAAAATGGTTGACCAGTCATGAGTTTAGATTGAAAATGGGTGCTGCCAGCATAAAAAGTGACTCAGTGGACACAAGCCTGTTCTGTTTGTATGTATGCACATTGTTTTCTTACTGACTAAATTAAAAAGCAGCTCCTATACCACAGCCCGGATTGAAAATGAACATCTATGAATGTGCCCTGAAACACAATGGGTCCATTTATTACTTTGGCCAGTGAAAATGTGCTTTGCTTTTATTATCTACTCACCACCTTGGCTGGAGAGTCAACAAGTTAACTCAGACACTGCTAACAACACAGGCTGCTTTTGTCAAAATCTGCAAAGTTTTGAGTACGTCCAAAATAACCTGATAATGTACAGGTTCTAAAAAAATGACAGCATAGTTTCTTGCATTGAATTATAAGCATTCATTTCTGTAACATTCACAGGATAGAAATGCTTTGATAAATCTTTGTATATTTACAAATTTATCCAACTAAATGAGCCTTACATGTCTGAATGTTAAAATTAAAAAAATCAAATATATCACTATATATAACAAAACTTACCCAAACCATGAAAGATGCTAAATCTACCAGCATTAAAAATGATGGGGTATTTTTTTTTTTACTTTTGTTTTGGGGAGCTCATATTTTGTATGAATATGTTCAAAAACATTTATGTTGACAAAGAAGCCTTAATTTTCACACACTGAGTACCACTGTTTGTGCTGTATTTTGGCACTAACAGGTTCTGGTGCTGGACTGTGACTACACATGAAGTAAGGGGGGAAACAGTGGGGAAGGATGATAAGAGTGAACCGACTCGTTAAATCTACAACAACTGAATGTGTGGGTTTTCCCCTCATTGTTTGCAGGTCAACTCTCTGGTAAGTGACCCTTTGTCCAGCTCTGCCCTTTCCAAGAAGCACTTCTCTGTCTCCTTAGTCGCTACTCGTAAGTAAGACATAATCTGTTAATGCTGGCCTCTCCCATTTGAAAAAAACCCTAACTTTTTCAACTAGCTTTGTTCATATTTAAATCATTTGACCTTTTTTCAAATTTTGTTCAAAGACAAATCAAAATCTTTATAAATCTCTGAAAATAATTTAAAAATCTAACTGCATTAATTCATACTCTTCCTACACTGTCGTATTTGACTGTGTGACCTGGACACCTGATGCTATGATCAGGGATCTTCTGATTCTGATTGGCTGCTCAGTTAACCAACCAGAAAGCCGACAGAGGGCCAATAGGTCATTTCAGTGCTGCTTAGTGCCATGTTGTCCACACTGCTGCATTCATTCTAACGTTGAAACTCTGGACTTGGACCACAGACTTGATACTGTGATCTTAATGTATGATGTCATACTGGTAGGTCAATCCAGGGGGTCTGGAGAACAAGTCATTTCAGGCAGCTGCTGGTCCAATAAAGAGGGGACAGGGAGAAATCCCAATGTTGTAGACTTTTTTCTTGCTTACAAAAGTGCTCTTCCACACAGGTGAGACATTTCAAACACACAAAAAAGGATTTTAAACTAAAAAAGCATGATATTAGCTCTGTAAGACTTAGCCAGGCCAGGTATACTGCAAAACCTCAGCCATACCACAAACCATTTGCTTGCAGTTTGTCTTCTTTCTTGCCATTTTTGAAGTTAATGAGCAACAATTTGATCAAGTTTATTGTTAGAGTGCTATTTTCCAAGGTAAGCGATCCTGAAACACAGCCCCTCCCAACTCTACCGAACAATTCCATGGAGGTAACTCTTTTCTCTGCTTCCATAGTTCTCTGCACATTGTTTACAGAATGCAGTCATGCATTGGGAGGAGTTGTGGATGGGTGAATTTAGGATAAAAGAGTTGTGGTATCCGAGCCAACAAACAGAACAAAGACGGGGAAACAAAACCTCAGCGAGGCAGTGAGACAAGAAGAAAAATCCTCTCTTTTTATTTCTGGAGATGTTGTGAGTGCAGTGAGCTCTCTCACTCCTGCAGGCCAGCCTCAGGACGAGCTGCAGCGAGATGCCAAGACTCGGGCCTGTCACTGTCACGAAGGCTAAGCAGCTCCAGCTACACCTCCGTCTGTGCGCTGTCAGCTGGCAGGAGGCCACACTTAAAGTGAAGATGGCGGCGTCACTGCCTGCACCAAGCCGACTCTATTTATGACTCTACATGTGTGCCGTGACTTAGGGTTCCTCTGAGGGTTTGAAAATGATATCTTAATTAAATCAATCAGGGCCAGGCTGAACACAAACATGCAGAATGGAGAGCTGGCAAACGAGGAGGCTCTTTTTGATTCATTCAGACGTACTTAATTTCTCCCCGCTTCCACAATCAATTCAGAGAGAAAATTTGTTGAATCCTCACTATCATACAGCTTGAACATCTTTTCAATTTCTCTCTGCAGTTTGATCAAAGGCTCGTATTTACCCGAGTATACAATACAGCTCCGCAACAGCCCCCCCGTCATGCCTGCCTCCCCCTCCTCTCGGCTCATTTTCACAACAAAGAGGGCTGCTCCATCATTACCTATGCTCTCCCCGGCTGACAATGACGACCTTGTTGTCCGCCTGTTGTCTTATCGAAACACAATAATGAATGGCAGAAAATGTCCGCTGACCTAATTATGTGACCTACAAAGTTCCCCGGCCCCCTGTTCTCCCTTCACTGTAGCCGCATATACACACAGATCCGCCCCCCTTGGTTGGTCTTATCCCTCCCCTCGTCCTCCTCAGACTCTCACTGGGGCATCTCTTTGTTCAGCGGGTGTGTGTGTTGGTGTTTGTAGCAGTAGCATACAGGGCTGTAGTTTGCTAATGAGGGGGCTTTTAAGGGTGGGGCTCTGCTGCTCACTGCTGCTATTCAGTGGAGGATTTCAAACTTCCTGTGAGGTGCTAATGGACTCTGAAAATATTTAAACAGACACAAAGGTAATGAGGGTGCAATCAGGAGCAGCAGGAGCTCAAGGTGTTAGCTCAGAAAGCGCGCACAAACAGGCCATTTACACACAGCTTAATTGGACCACCAGCTTCAAGCTAGGACTGTACGCTACGCTTGTGTGCTTCCTGTTTTAGCTCAAAGTTGGGGTTGCAATTATAAATGTTTAGTCACATGTTTAAAGCGAATTATTTATGTACTTATATGTGATGTGCACTCGACTGTTTTTGCTTGTCCTGATTCAAAGCCTGTTGGATGCATGAGAAAGAGACAGACAGACATATGGACAAACTGAATGCCTCAGCCTGAACAAATACATAAAGAAAGGAAGTTAATGCCTGAAAGAACTCACATCATTTGTTCTGATAAGTTTGAGTGCAATATAAACCCATTTATGAGCTATGTGCTTCCATTGGTTCTCATTTTGTTTTGAATTGGTGTTTCCAGAACGGTTTGGTTTCGATGTGCTGATGTCTGAATGTATTTGTTGTTTTTATTGTGTAACTGTCTGCTGCTGCCATGCCAGGTCCCTCTTGAAAAAGAGATTTCAAATCTCAATAAGGCTTTTATCTGGATAAATAAAGGATATAAATAAAAAAAATTGGGAATGACTGACAGCTTCATTTCATGTTGCTCTGTCTACACTGTTAAAGGTATATTTGCTGTTTTTTCCTCATAGTAGTTGATGTTATTAGCAATCTAAATAATAATACAGTTACTTAAAACGCCTTCAAGACACTCAAGGACACTGTACAGCAGCCCTATTCAATTAGCGGCCCAAGGGTATTAAGCAACTCTCGAGTGGCCTGAAATCAACGTGACTGGGATTTAGGTCCGGCGAGAAAAACAGAAAAAACTGTTACAAACACTGACAAGGTCTCAGAAAAAGTCCAACATTATTACAGACACTGAATGCAACACGTTCTGAAAGGCTGCTGTTAAGCAAGTTACCTTGAATGCACTTTCAATTGTGGCCAAAATCTGGTGTTTTAATCTGCACTTTTTTATGTTTATAAGCACCTCAACATGTGCTTGTAATAACCTGTAGAAAAGTGTTGAAGTTTTCTGTTTGAAGTGTTAAATTTAAAGAAACAGTATTTCAGCAGAAGTTCAGTTTAAGTAGTGCTTTTTAAAGAGTTTATGCCCTTTTGGATATGGCAATAAATTAATAAACATCCGGTGTGTTTGCTATCTGTTTGTGTTTCTTTTATGTGTTTAAATTTGCTCACTGTCTCCCAAAATGTTGGCCCTGCTTCGAATTGAATAGCCCTGCTGTACAGGATAAAAACAACATCAATTAAAATCAACAAAACAATAAAATCAGAAAAACAAAACAGACAATGACAGATAAGGGGATGTGAATACAAAGTTCATGTTAAATGGAGTATGCAGTAATTTGGCCAGCTAAGAACCAGTGGTGGAAAAATATATTTGATTCAAAAAGATTTCCAATGTCAGCATGATTTCAATTTGATGCATGCGCACCAACTTGTCTGTTTATATTTGTAATACTGCACCTTTAAACTGCTTATCCTTTCCATGAAACACACAATGCTGAACCATTTTACCATGCTTCTTGTTCTGTGGCTGAGCCTCCAGTGCTGCAGGTGATTCAGTCTGTTGATATGCATTCATCAAATTCTTATTTCCTGTTTTGTGTTTTGAATCAAAACTCCCCCTGGCAATGTTTTTCACTGCCATGAAAAGTTTCCCTTGGGAAAATGAACTGTTTTACTTAAAATCAAATGAAAAATATGTAAAATTTAATCATACTTTCCAGGATATTGAGCTCCTTCTGCAGTATAATTAAGAAACAAGCCTTTCGGGGGGGGGGCAGTGGCTCAGTCTGTAAGGGTTTAGGCTGGGGACCGAAGGGTGGCCGGTCCAAGTCCCGCCTGGACCATGTTTGGAAGTTGGTTTGGTAGCTGGAGAGGTGCCAGCTGACTTTTGAGCAAGGCACTGAACCCCTCACCACAAAAACTGCTTGGTTCAGGAGCAGCAAGCCACCAGTCTGACATCTCTCCATCAATGCATTATAGTAGGACCTGTTTGTATGTGCCTGTGTATTTCAGTCTGTGTTTGTGTAGCATGTTCACAACATAGTGTTAAGAATGGAATTTCCCTATGAGGGACTAAGAAAGGTCTTTCTTTCTTCTTCTTTTCTTTCTTTAGATTATCTATCATCAGCCATCACTACTTTTTCTAACCATTTCACACACACAGGAGTTTGATGTGGCTTCTGCTGATTTTCCCGCTCTGATGGGATGGTAGACTCACCTTGCAGTGTTTGCAGGCACTGGCCCGTCTTGATGTCCCAAATCTTGACCGTGGAGTCTGCGTTGCCTGAGACCAGGATGTTGTCTTTGAGCTCCATACCGCTGGTGAGAGACTGATGCCCCGTTAGCGTGTGGATGCAGTTCCCCGTCTCCACGTCCCAGACTCTTATGGATGTGTCCAAAGAGCCACTCACCACATGGATCCCATCAAACTGTCAGACAGTGATTTTAGAAAATTCAGAGTCAGACGTGAACTTTTTCCTCCCCGTCTCCAAACAACAAGCTCACCATCAGCACTACTTGATGTTGAAGTCAACATTCTTTTTTCTATTAGCAAACTTCAGATTAAACTCATTGATATGAATGAATTTTATTGATTTGCGAAGTTTTTTTTTCTTCTAATCGTAAAGCACCAACGCTTTAAGAGCCAAATAATGCAGCGGGCTACAGAAACCAATCTATCAGAGCAGTAAACTGCCTCCTCTCTGAGGGGGATGGCAGCAGCTCAAAGTGCGCCGTAATCACAGAGTGGGTGAGAGGACATCTTAGAGGACACGGCCGAGTCGACACACACACACTCACAAGCCCACTCATTTGAAGAGGAGGCACTTAACAGTGATAAAGAGTATAAAAACACAAGTGCCATCAGATCATATTAGTTGTTTATGACTTTTTGATATAGTTGCTGAATCAAGGACAGTTTATGGAGGACATCACTAAACCCAGTCACACCAGTAATGTCAGAACTAATGGGGGCATTTTTAACACCTCAACGCTGCTCTGTTTCTCTTTAATATCCATCAGGGATTGTACCAGACAAGTGGTCCATATTCTGCACCACTTCCACCTGGGAGTCAGTGTTCTAACACAGCTGTCATGTTTTTAACTCTTGTACTCCATATGCTAAAATAAGTTATCATTATGCAATTTTTTATTTCCAAACCTTTATTGCCCAAAATTGTGAGGTGACATATCTCATAGGTTCATGTTGGCATGAACATAAATATGGAGAAACTGTCAACAAAAACTCTCATCATTTGTGCATTTCTTTTCCTTACAGAATCGACATTGAAGCATAATATAATTTTTTAAAGATTTGCCTTTTGTCCAATTAAATAGTGACTTATTAATACTTAATATGAGCTCATTAGTAGTCATCCTGTATATCTGTAAATCAGTGATGTGCTTCTATTTGATGTCTTCGGCAACATGAGAGATAAACCATGCACTTAAACTGAATTATTAAAAGCAATAAACATGTAATGTTTCCCTGCAGTTCTTGTTGTTTCATGTATTTCTTTTCAAGAGGACAATAAGTCGGCTACAGGCAAGAGCTGACCAACCAAATTCAGCTGTGTTAATCCCTGATCACCGAGTTAAATGTATTTTAATAGATCCTGCTGCAGATGGAGTTTAAAGTCTGTGTGTAAACCCACTCACCTGTAATGAGTACACTCTGTTGGTGTGACCCTGCAGTGTGTGGAGGCAGGTCTCCGTCTCAGGGTCCCAAACTTTGACCATGAAGTCGTAGGCACCGCTGACCACCCGCCGGCCGTCGTACTGAACACAGCGCACTGCTGCTACGTGGCCCATGAGGACGTGTAAACACTGACCTGTCTCGATGTCCCAGACGCGCAGCGTGGCGTCACGAGAGCCACTGACCACCCTGAGAGAAAAATAAAGACGCACAAATACAGAGAGTCGGTGATCTGTGTGGAGAAGCATTCAGAGACAGTCAGGGGTTGAAAAGTCAATGGATTTTCACAGGTGTTGTGAAGGCTGAGAGAAGTCTTTTATGCTGAGGTACACTTCTTTCCTTCCCAGAATGACATCGCCTATTCTGAAGATTATATTCAACAGTCTACACAACACCTTTATTCACACATTTATACCTTGGCAGCAGCACTGACAGAATAATGACAAAAGTATGAACGTTTTCTTTCACTGGCCCGACAAGGAGTAACTCACATTCGTGTTCAGACTCGTTTAAAAACACCCATTTTACTGAGCAGCCGCCCTGAAGCAGCGGATTCACCCCCAATATAAGTGGGAAGATTTACGAGAAGTTATGGAAAAAGGAAATTCCCTTTAGCTCCGACTGTTACGCAAGCTTTACAGTTTACAAATGATTACTTAAGCAAAATACGTGCTTGAAATTTAATGGGGAAAATTCACCCTTGAAGAACAATATAAAGATAACTGGCATTTCTGCCCACCCCAATAAATCTAGACTCAAAATAAATCTAAATGTCTGTAAGCTGTAAATACACGTACAAACCAAACTAGGGTTGCCATATCTAAATAAATAACCTGATAAATATCCAAGCCCTTAAACACAGTGTGTTCAGCAGATGCCCCAAAGCGATACATTCATAGAAATTAACATCATGTTATTCACTGTCATCCTGCAGCTCGCAGCATTTCCACTGAGTGAGTAATCAAATGTTATACAAAAACCTTGGCGTGCCCTAGGGCGAAAAGAGCACTCCGAGTCCCCGGAGTTTAAGAGTGAGCAGCAGTTCACTTCAGAGAGCTCACAGGGTCTGTTTAATCACTACGAGACCACACACTCACTTTCAGACACATACTGTTCACTCAGAGTGGAGCAGAGACGCTGCTCTTTTGGCTCAGTGACACTGCTGTTAACTCGGGCGGCATGACTCAGATAATAACAGAACATATGGGACTTTAAAGGGACAGTTCAGTGTTTCAGGATAAATGCTTATTTTATGATGAGAGGGTTCACACTTTGGCCGTGTTATTTTGTAGTTATTTAGCCAGCTAATTATCATTATGATCAGTTTTGCGCCAAGTTAAGGCTGGGGAATATAAACCAAAACCCTTCAATTAATTACTTTGCAGCTAAATAAAAGTTAAAATCATCGTAGTTCAAATGGGTTATTTTAAGGCACATGAAAAATGTAAAAAAAATAATTTGAAAAATAAACACATTTCTTTAACACCAATGAATAAATCAGCTGATGAATTCCCATTTCGACTTAAAAATTCAAATAGGTAATTTTGTGATTAATGAGCACATTACTGATTCTTTAAGCTAATGAACATTCGACCTGAAACCATTTTTAACCTTTTTAACCCTGTTGCAAGGTTCATGTGCTATTACTCTAAGGGCACATTCAAACCAGGAAAGTCCATAGTTCGCTTGAAAGCGAACTATGGTCTTTCTAATTAAATGATGTTCACTTGGAAGTGAACCGAGACCACCTCTCCGGCGAGGTCACGGACCGACTGTTTGCTCCGCACCAGAGTTCGCTGGTGTGTATTCAGACCAGCCCAAAAGGTCCGCACCACGGACTTTTTTGGCTTAGTCCGAACCAAACAGCTCTGGTGTGAAAGCACCCTAAGACTTGATTCATCATCAGATTCATCGCTGCATCAAGAAGGATGTTAATGAATTTGTTATGACATAAATGATGGCTTAAAAATACATTTTCCACAATACTAGGGTCTTGGGAGGGGGTTGCCCTCTGTGTTTAAATTGGACAAAATAATATAAACATTAATAATACGACTAACTAAACTCATATTGTTTGAAAATGTACTGATGAATCTAAAAGCCTTATTACCCAGGTCTATGCTATGCTATGCTAAGCTTGAAAGTAACTACGAGCGTTCTTAACCATCCTGTCAGTGGACTTGTACACATCAGGGGTTCCCCATCTTTCAGGCTACAGCTCCTAAAACTGTTCCAGTAACTGGGAATCCTTCTGTCCCTTGAACTCGTCAAAGCATGTTGTTGCCGGCGGGCACATACCTCTTAACTCTTTAAGTCTCACTTTACTGGAAATGGAAAAAAAGCTCTACTGCTGAATGAATAAATGTTGTATTTTCCAACTTACAAATGATTTTTTGTACTTTCAAGTTGTTAAAAATGTTTAAAACCCACTCACCAACATTGAAACTGACTAAAAGCAATGTTTTGTGGAAAAACATAAAATCTTTAAAGTCTGAGATAAGATGTGGCCTGTCAGCGGCAATAAGGTAAACTTTAACTATAACAAGGGTTTTAAAAAATACAAGAAAAACGAGAGGATGGAACTTTGAGAAAATGTGGCCTTTACTGTCTTCAGATTAAATAATTAAACTGCATGAATTAAAACTGATATAACTGTAAATTCAAGACTAATAATACCTTCTAAATGCCTTCATTTTCATTTAGTCATTTAATTAATGGTTTATTCTTTAAGATTCCACAGATGCAGTTGAGTTAAAGAAGATTTTGAGCATACAACAAAAACCAAACATCTTATCTATGACACAAAAGACCTGTAAATGCTCTTAGTTTAAATGCTGAATTAAGGATTTTTCCACATTCACTTAATTAAATCTATATTTCATACTACTCAAAGATTAAAATATCAATAAACTAATGCATTATCCACTAATCTTTTCAGCTCTACATTGATTAACTTAAATGTGAATGACATGAAAATCAGTACAGTGAGAAAAGATGCAACAATAGCAGTTTGTTTTTAATCCCACACAGACTTAATAAACGCTGACGCTGCTCCATACCTTTTCTCATGTAGGTGCATGCAGCGCACTGTTGAGGTATGCCCATAGAGGGTGTGGATACATTCTCCTGTCTCTGCGTTCCAGACCTTGAGTGTGCGATCAGTGGAGCCGCTGATAATAATGTTGTCTCTCATCTGGGATGACCACACGCCTCCCGTGTGGCCCACCAATGTGCGCAAACACTGCAAGAAACAACAGAGGAAGGAAAAACATCATTGGTCAGTTCATAACTCACTAACAATGCTTAGTAATAAAAACAATACTAAGGATTTGAAGACCTGCAGGACTTCATTCATAAAAAAAATGGTAATTGGCAAAGGTTGAGGGCAACATTAATCCTGGTTGTCTGTCCATTTGTCAAGATCACACTAATGAACACTGTATCCATGTAATGTTCAAGCTGTTCTCTTTAAACTGTGTTCCCTCTTAAAGATCACTCATCTTCAAATGTATCCCCTGATTTGAACCCAATGCCTCTGAGAGATTTTCTTCAGACTTTCCACACTTCTACTCTTAACAAAATATAGACTGATTTGATTTCAGAGTCCATAAGTCCAAGGTAAAGGTAAATGGGCCTCATGTTCATCCTTCATTTGTTGGTACAAAATTTCAAAAACACTTTAAAGTATGTAAAATGTAAATGTGCTTTATTCATACAGCCCTGTACAACAACCCTTTTGGTGGACCAAAGTACTTTCCAATTGATAGTAAATAAAAATAAATAAATAAAACAACAATAAAAGCAATAAAATAGTAAAAAAAAAAAAACTAAATACAATAAAATAAAGTAAAGTAATGCACTCCAAACTTTCTTCAGGAATATACAGGAAACAATCTGGCTGGGGACATAATAAAACAAGGCCTGCAAGATCATTTTATGTCTGTTGAACTTGTTCAAGTTTCCAACTCTGGGTTTACGATGAACAGATTCTATTTCAATTTATTATGACAAAAGTCAGGATTTTTGGGCCTAATGTTCATCCCTTGCTTTGAATGCAACATCTAAAGACTGCAGCGAGAGGTTCTCTTTTAACTTCACACTAATTTCCATTGGACAGGAGGCTAAATGTTTAGATAACTGAACCTCATATTTGTGCCTTACATATGGATATGATAGTTTCAGACTGCTTTGAAGGATTTACCACCAATTTATCACAAATGTCCCCCAAATGACTGGCAAACCATTACGTTTTAGGCAGTCATAAGTCAAAGTGCATGACTCTTATTTTCATTACTTGCCTGTAAATGCAATAACTTGAGGCTACATTGAGGTATTTTTGACGTACAGTCTGACTCAACGGTGAGCCAACCAGATTTTGAAAGTACAAGGTCTAAGTTGAGTTATGCCCGAAGTATTGGCAGCACATCTCAAAAATCCGTTGAGTAATTTTGTCAACCTTGCACAAATCCACACTTGGACTTCAGGATTAACTGATTTAATTTTCCAACTTTTGCGGTCAAGGGCTCTGCCACCTCATACCACCACAGAGACCACCAAGCCCCCTCCTTCATTCACCTCTCAACTTTCACTGTGTGGCAGCTGTTTCCCTGGGAGAGGCTTCTATCTACGCAAAGGCTGTAGGTCCTTAAATCACACGTGCAATTTTCTCTCATTCCAGCCTCTGTTTGCCTTCAGGTGGGGAAAAGACAGGTAAAATGAAATTCCTGTGACCTTTACAAAGAAACTCTAGCTCAGTCATTCCAAGCCTGCTGCTGCTGCTGTAGTGGGACAAAGTCTCTCAGAGCTCTTATAATTGCTTTCACTTATCTGTCAGGAAGTAGCAGAAAATGTGTTCCCCCCGCAGAGAGGGTTGACAACTGTCTCCAGTTCAAAAATGCACCCATTCATCCTCATTAGGGATGGTAGATTAGCTATTGATTAGCGCAGTTATGGAAATCTTTCTGATCAATTCAATTTGCGTTTTCACAGTTTGTCTCACTTGGCCCTTGATTTAATTATCCTAAATGTATTAAATTAAAAGTCTGTGGGGAGAGAACAGGAGAAGAAGGGGCCTGTGTTAAGTGCTGCGGTGATGTCAGATTCAGACTGAAGCGTGTAGCTGAAGTACAACATGTGACCCCTCTGACTGCAGCTGATAAGACACCAAGCAGTGAATGGTGGGAGGGTGAGAGGTTTTATAGCAGCAGAGCGAGAGAGGGCGATGATGCTGCCTCGCTGTCCTGCGATAAAGAGGATCACCTCATTAACTGGGGGCCACTGTGGCACAACCTTACAAACAACCTCTCTACAGGGTTAAAAGTCTCTCTTGTTATATCACCATGCTCCGTTATGTGCTCTATATAGAGGAGGAAAAGCTGGAAGAATGTCTTAGTTAATTACACCTTTTACAGAGTTATATTGATTTCCCTTTTCAGGAAATGCAGTTCTGCAGATACAGATGAAACCAAGACACAGAACAAAACTAATATAAAACAAGCATCTCATATTATTATCATGTGGCAATTTTTGGTTAGAAAGATTTTGCAATCTTTACATGTTTTTATGATCTTCAGTGTCCACAAATGTTTATAAGTGACCTTCAAGAACTCTTAAAATATGTCTCCTTTTTTTAAAGAAATTCTGTATTGCCTGTTTTGTGAGATAGTTGTGTTTTCAAACAGTTGGAGTCTTGAAAAAAAATTTAAATGGGGTGACTGACCACATCTAAAATAACTGAGCCTAAAGCAGGAGTTGCTTGAAAGGGGCACATTAAAGCTATGGTCTACGATTTGGAAGCTTTGTACATCTTAATAACACCGTTTATAAGGCTGTTATGGTCCTGTGGTCCTATCTACACAGTATAAAGACCAAAAAGAACGAAAAAAATCCATTCAGTATATCCGCTGAAAAGCTGCATACTAGCTGACCAATCAAGCCTAGAAGCCTGTAAGGTTCAATTGGTCCGTGAGTCCATCCAATCCCCCGTCTCCCTCACTACGCAGCGTCATGCCCATGGTCCCGCCTCCTCCCCTCTACCTCAGGTGAGCAGCTAGCAGCATTAGCTACTGAACTATCATGGAGCCGGAAAAGCCTAGCGCCGAAACCGGGAAGCCGCCTCCCTCTCCCGCGGGGCCCAACAGAGCTCTGCCCGCGGGTTGAGGCCTGTTAGCGGGCTAACGGCTAATGAATGGCCTCAGTCGGCCGTCAGACCTTCAGCATCGGCCGTTTCGCCCCTGGTTGATCAGGTAATGGCTTTGTTTACGACAGTGTGAGATGTCTGCTGAATAACTCTGGTTAGTCTGTGCCTGTCCTGGCTAATGACTTGCAGCGGAGCGGGTTAGCCTGTTAGCCGCTAATCGTTAGCACTGTAAGCTGAGCTGTGGAGGACAGGCTGAGAAAGATAAATCCTCCCCCACAATCGGCTCCGCTCTGGCGGCGCCAGACCCGCATTGCCGCCGGTCCAATTGAAATGGCTACTGCTGTGTGTTACAAGGGGGTTGTCTGTCGTGTTTGATACTTTCAGTTGAGCTGAGCTGTTTTTGATTGAGTTTGCTGCTGATATATTATGCTAGTCACTCGTAGCTCTGTCAGAGGGGGCTTGTTGGTATATGAGGTGACACGTGCTGGGGGCGGGATCTTGGAACACGGAGGGGAGAGGTGAGGGAAAGGGGGGCAGGCTGCGGTAGACCCCAGCTTTAACTGTATTCTTACCTCCCACAGATCTCACTGTTAAAACCCATAAGACAATAAATTAAAGCATATTGATGCAATATTTAAGAAAAACTTAACTCAGCTTTTATTTGCATTTTTGTGACAGCTCTGCTAGTTTGGAACTAAGCTATTTCATAAAGCTCAGTCAAATGAACTAAACCCAGAATTAAAACCAATTTAAGGTAGTTTTTAAAGTATTGAATGGATGTTATACCAGTTCCGAGAGTATATTTAGCTTTATCAGTTACTAATGATGTGTCTGATATTTAATATAGGTTAAGAAAGAGCAGGGCTCTGCGTCATTTAAGGTTCTTCAATATGAAGCCATTAAGAAGTAACGCTGAGGAGATCACAACTACAACACTTTGAACTCAGCAGATTGTCTGTTTTTGCCTTTAAACTGCAGTCTTACCCATGAAGTAATGATAAACATCCTTTAAATCTCATGACTCATGATGACTAAATCACCTAAACGCAATAACTGATGTGAGTCAGGAATACAATACTGTTAATACACATGAATTACTGATGCTTCATCATGAATACATGCATAAGTTTATAATTTGTAAAGGTCACACTGAAGTGGTACCCACGTTGTTTGTATGATATCAATTTCAGCAGATACTGGCTTTGAAAGTTCATGACTGGTACTGGCAGATATAAATATTCTGCTGAGATTTAAAGCCAATACTTTGGACATAAACACTGATCAGCCCTAACATCATAATCAGACTTCTACAGCAATACAGCCCCTACAAACTACAGTGAACTGTGTTTTCTAATATCTTCCTATCAGAACTAGCATTTAAGGTCCCATGTTCTGCTACCAGATTCCCCTCTAACAACACTAAAATAGTAATAAAAAAAAAAACAGATTTTGAAGACATGGGACATTTACCTTCTGTAATCTACAACAGCAGCTCATCTGCTGGATCAGACCACGCAGGCCAGCCTTCATTTACCATGCTCATCAATGAGCCTTGGCCACCAATGAGCTGGTTACTATATGCACCGCTTACTTTCTTTCATTTCTGGATTTATAATGACCACTGGAGACAGAGAACAACGCACAACAGCTGCAGTTTTGGAGATGATCTAAAGAAGTCATGTAGCCATCACAATGTGGCCCTCACTCAAATCCTTATATTTTTCCTTCTTCTAACATCAGCTTTGAGGACAAAATGTTCACTTTTTGTCCCGTATATCCCACCCACTAACAAGTGCCATGATGAAGAGATGATCAGTGTTATTCACTTCACCTCCCAGGGGTGAGAAAATATGAAGAATATCCAAATGTGCAATAATGCTCCACCTTAACATCAGTGAATGTCCGCAATTAAAAACCAATACAGTATTATCTTATCTATAACTTCCTTTTATTTACAAAAAATGTAAGGATGGGTATTCACAAAAATAAGTTTAGGCATACATGCATATTAAATATCTGCAAAAATGATCCAATATCAAACATCCCGGCTTGTGTGTTTATAAAACCCTGTTCATCTGAAGACTCTGAAGTTAAATACTTGACATACAGGTAGCTTTATGAACAATAGTATCAAGACTAAAATTTGTTCTGTCTTTTTTCTAAAGTTTCTTATTTTTGGTCTGCTTCAGAAACACTGGAGTTCCACGCCCACATTTGGACCAAATTTGACACATAAAAAAAACATATCTAAGTAATGTTAAAGTGAGAGGGTCCATTCATGCTGCATCAGCTCAAACCTGGTATATACAGTCTGACCAGTATCTAGAGTTCGTTTTTACACACTGATTATCTTAAGCAACATTTGTGTAAAATATTTTGCTTCCTTTGTCTCATTTTTAAACACCATAGCTTGCTGTGACGCGACCTTTTTCTTGAAAATCACAGGGAGTGTTTGAGGATCCAAAAAGCAGAATGATGGAGCGTGATTAGAGCCTACTCAAACGCTGTGTGGGAGGACAGAACACCTGGATTGAACGGCTTTAGCTTTTTTAATCTGTCAGTGAAACAAACATGAAAGAGGATTTGAATTATTCAATGAGCCTGTGAAGGACTCCCTTTTTCTTTTCCAACACATGAAGTTTTACATCAAATACTTAACATGTTTTTTTATCCTTCGAACAAGCAAACAGTTGGAGAATATCCAGCACCAGCCTCAGAGCTTCAGCTCATGGAAACAGATTTTATACTCGGGTTCTATTTTTAGCCTCCTCTCTTGGCCTTGGCAGAAAATCTCAGAAAACAAGGGTCAGCTGGGCTAAAGCTGGATGCTGTAAATGTGTTTGTTAAGGTTAAAGTGAAGTATCAGAGTTCAAGACATCAGATTATTGTTGACTCAAATTGTTGATCAAAGATCATGGGAGCCAAAACTTTGTCTACATCAAACCATAACTCTTCAGTTTTAGTCCCCTGCGGCACTGCTAGGCTGAACTGCATCAGTATGTATTCAAGCACAAATGTGTTTGCAGCATCTCAGCCTGTAAAGATAAGGGCTGGGAACTAGAGGACTGCCACATAATTCCCAGATGGGCCATTCCTGTAATTTGGCATTGTAGCTGGAGAGGTGCTGGGGGGTTACTTACTGGGCAATGTCCTCAATGATCTTGAGCTCGGTGCCAGATTAGTGCATTAGAGGCTACCCCTCATCTGCATGTCTCTATTACTGCATAACCACAGGCACCTTTTAGTGTGTGTGTAACCTGAGCAAGTGTGTGTAACAAAGTGTAAAGACAGTATTCCAGAGAGGATCAAGAAAGTAAAATTCAAACACATTACCTTTACTTGAGATGAGGGGAATGACAATTTATTGAACAAATAAATTCTGGTTTACTTTAGACAATAATGAAAAGTTTGATTAATGATAAGCACACATTGCAGCTTGGGTTCTTGTTTTTGTAAACTTACTTTATAACTTCTACAGCTCTTACTATTCAGAAATATTCATGCTGAGTTACAGGACTCAAAAGCGGCAGAAGGTGAGTCGGTATCAGTGCAGCTCGAGCATCTGTCTGAGGACACCTTCGCCAGGATACGACAGCCGTCCACGGGTCTGCCATCTTAGATCAGCCTGACAGCAGAGACCGCTGCTGACAGTGGCACCAAGGACACACCGCTCTGTTAAGCACCCGGCGGCCTCCTCTGAAGCTCTGAGGTGTGTGTAGGTGTGAGTGTGTCTAAGATTGACAGCTCTCACTGTAGCTAGAGGACAGGTAAAGACAAGGTTCCATCAGGTGTGGACTGAGCCTTCTAGTAACGTCGACGCAGAAGAACAAGCTGCTTGAAATTCCTCCAGACCACAAATCTGCAAGTCCAAACAACAAGCTCTGAATGTAAACTCTCATTGCTTGATTTATGATGCAATACATTCACTTCAATTAAAGCCTCAATTGCTCAGCATTGGCATGGAGAAATTAGAAAACACTGTGCTGCTACAGTAATTGCCTCACAGCTGGACTTCAATACGCTCTGTTTTCAGAACAAGATAATAAAAGGGCAAGACAAAGCAGCAGTTTAGTGTTTGTCAAACTGTTTGGCAACAATTAAAGGAATAAGAGTGCCGAATTAACACCAAATTTGCTGTGCATGTATTTAATTCAATCTAAATACTTTTTAAGATGACTCAAGTTCCAAACACTGGGTTAGAAATCACCTACTACCTGCCTGCTAGTGTTGATGGATTCTTTTTTATAACCATCCACATTAGTTTAAAGGCCAAAGTTGCTGAAAATTGCCTATTTTTACCTCTGCCAGGAGCTAGTTGGAAGCTGTTTTTTGTTAGTTTGTTTTTTTCTCTGTTAGCAACATAACTCGAAAAAGTTATGGACGGATTTCGATGAAATATTCAGGAAATGTCCGGATTGGGACAAGAAACAAATTATTAGACTTTGGGAGTGATCCAGATCACCGTCTGGATCTGCCATGATGAAAGATGCGATTTTACATGAATAACTACTGAACTAAAATAGATATCATGATGAATCAAGTTGCTAACGGTATGTTTTCATGGTCAAGGATTCTAAATATTTCAATGAAATAAAGGTAGGACTAATATTTATGGTGAAAATCACAATATGGGTGAGGACTGTGGCATTTGCAGAGGTCTGTGCTCTCTACTTTTCAAGGACTTGTAAAAAAACAGACTATTTTGAATTATAGAAATATCTGATTAAATGAAAAGTTTTTAAATCCAACTCAAGACTTCAAAGACCTTTAAGACCCCCACACAGGGCAAACAATTGCATCTTTTGCCTGCCTGCTCCATTGACACTGTGGATTCACATTGCAACTGCTGAAAAAACAGCCCATTTCCTGTTATAGCCTATTCAAATTAAAACTCCTTTGCTACATTTTAGATAGGCAGCTATAAAACACTTTGGCTTTCATACTTAACTGTGCTCTGGGTTTTAAGAGAACATAAAAACACTCCAATGGAAAACTTGAATGGGGAAAAAACCTTGGACTATTGATATATCATCCCCTAACATACTGTCCGCAACATTACAGATGTTACATGTAGAGATGTAAGTGAAAAGTCAGAGTCTGTGAGTGAGGAATGCATGAGAACATTTTGTAATACTAAATATTGCAGCATCGCAGAGGAATCTTTTTGATCCTTTCAACAAAACATTACGTTTCTGAATGAAAGCAGCAGTTTCTTCAAGTGACCCCGACTCTAGTACAGCCCTACACTGTGACCAATTAAGTTTTCCATCTCTTCATGTTAAATCCCTTTCTTCAGAACAAGCTGCAGCAGCTGCACTTCATATGTCCTCTTTGACGGAGAAGGACAGATGCAGCGCTGGTCTTGGAGTGTATGAGCCAATTCACAGATGTGATCTAAGAGTCCACCAAACCCATTACTGATTTGGAGAGGCACCTTTTTCTGATGGAGGTAAAAATCATCAAGAATGACACACAGGACCCCTTTAGAGCATGTATGTGATGGAGTGAAGAAAAGAAAGTGAGTCTGAGGACTAATGGCATCAGGCTTTAAAGGCAGAATGTTTAAAGACGAACATTAGGGTTCTTTATCTCTGCTGATCATTGTGCTGTTATGTTTTATTGATCCAGTTCTGAGATGGACTGCAGTTTGATGTTAACAGCTAAGCTTTTTAAAGAACCCTGAGCTTACTTTGAAGGATTTATCTGAAATATAAAAGGCACACCAAGGTCATACAATTATTGTAGAAAAGAAGGTTTTGGCTAAGTGTTTCCCTTCCATCTTGGGCATCTTGGATAACACAGAGAAGAGGGTAAAAAAAACATGAATGAGTGATTTATGACAACCCAGATAGATCAAAACAACAAAGTGCAGCTCTGTGCTATGCAAAATACTAAGCAGCAGTTAAACGGTATAAAAAATCAAAGAAAAAGCTAGAGGATACAGTACAAGTATGTGCTTTAGAATCTGACTCAATACATACTAAACTAACGTGAATAATCTTCTCTGAATCTCCCATTGTTTCTGTTTGTAAATGTTTGTATGGTCTAACAACACAAAATTGCCTAAATGTGAAACACCATCTGGTCTACGATGTGGCTCTTCGTAAATTGCAAAGTACAAACCAATCATATGGTCATGCACCATGATGTTGGATTTACTGCCCCATTCAAAGTGACCCTGAACAGACAAAAGTTAACGATCTCATACTTCTTTCCTGCTTTTGGGATGAGTCGAACTGGCAGGAAAACACTTGCAATTTAAAGCACCATATAATTTCTTCTTTAAAAAAATACTAATATTCAGTGACAGCAATTTAACTCAAACTACAAAAGAAAGGGGACACTATAAATGTACTGATATTTTTTCCACACTTGTTAGTATTTGCCTCATAGTTTTTGTCTTGTTGTAAACCTGGACAATATCGACCAAAAACCCTACCCCAACACATTTTTTCTATGTAATGATACAGGATATGTACTTTATATGATAGTTTTAAACTTTGATAACATTCTAGTAAAAAACAGAAAATATGAAAACCTTTTTGATACCACTGCAACAGATATAGTTGACAACATGTTGCACAATTTATTGTTTTAGATGGTCAATTACTAATTAATGACTATCATTTAATTACCGTTCATGTTTCATGGTTTGTTCACAGCTTGTCAAGTCTTCTCCCAATAGAGCAGTACAAATATATCTCATGGAGTACTGCAATTAAGATTTCTGTAGTAAGGGCATCCCAATTACGCAGTCTTATGACTCATTTATTTACTTTTTTTTTTTAAAACAAAAACAGACAATTTTAACAAAGCTTGGCCAATCAACCAATCATATTGTTTCTGTGAACAAAAATCTAGCCAATCTACTGGGATATCACCATTGAAGGCTGGTTGTATTGCTCAGCACTAGTTAGGCACTGATTTTGAGTTTAAAAGAATGTGTTTCTTTGTTTTATCCCAGCCATGGATTGTCAGTGGATTTGGCATCCACAACCCTGAATAGAGGAAGTAGTCAAAATAATGGATAGATGGATGGAGAGTTGGAGTTAGTGTCACCAAAAAAATCCTGATAAGTCCACCTGCTATCAGTATCAAATAAAACCAAATGTGAATCTAAATCTAAAAATGTCTAACGTCTTCAGAGCAGTGAGAGCCACTTGACTATTCAACAACTTAAAGAAAAATGACTGCAAAGAAAAAGCAACTATCAAGTCTTCAAATGGGCTGGCAGGGACTATATAAAATGTAGAAAGCAGAGAGGAAATAGAAATACAAGGGCAGGTAATCCCATTGTATTGTTACTTTACTGTTTTACTGGCATCGACAGCCACTTCAGCTAAAATGGTCGACTGGGCTTAATTGGCCATTCCTCTCCAGTGAGGGATTCTCTCTCTGGGGAAGAGAGCTCAGGAGGCAGAGAGGTGAAATCCACAGAGCGAGAGAGATGTGCTCTGAATACAGCACAGCACACAGAAACGGATTTAGGCTCATCTCGACTTCATGAGTAATGTAAACAAACAAGCCTGAGTCGGATTAACGTTGTAGAAACCCCAAACAATGTGCTGTGTGTCTGAAAGCAGGGTGGTTTCTCCAAAAGCCGTTGTGCCTGCTGGTGATGTGACTCATCGCAGACTTCCTCTGCAAACACGGAGCGGCTGCAGCTGTAACTCACCGACCTGTCATCTTTATATTAGTCTTTGAGCGAGGGAGAGCCGGAACGTGCTGCGTGCCTATCGGATGACCTTGAGGAGATCTGTTCAGATCAGCAAATGCTGTGACTGATATGCAAGTAATCACTAGCTGGCTGCATGCCGACTCTACTATCTGAGCGTCTCTGCAGCAGAGAGAAGCTCCCTGTTCTATCGTGTGAGACAGAAAGAGAGAAGCCCACTGTGCCGTCATCAGGCAGAATATCAATTCCCCCGCGTGCTTTTCTCTGAATGTGTTTTTATTTCTGATAAATGAAAAGGCATGACTACAGCCAGACCTGATCTGCTCTGCTTGCCAGGTAAAAAAAGGACAAAAAGAGTAGAAAAGACAACAGGGCAGCAATAGTTTAAAGAGGATTTTTTGGTGAAAAGCTCTTTTGAAAATGGAGCCTAACACAGACATGAAAGCACTGCGATTTTGCAACAATCTGTGAAGCCCTCTCCAACACCACCGTACAGCCACTGTCTTTCTCTTTAATACACAGAGTAAAGCTGCAGCACAAGCCCGTGTGACTGCACCAGCTCCAGCAATGAATACTAACAGAGCCTGCGGACCTGTGCTGTGTAACAAGTCAGAGGGAATGTAAGAGGAGGGGGTCCACTGATACGGTCCTGCAGGGACTTTTTAAGATGACAGTCACTACCTATCAGGTTATTTGAAGTCGCACAGATGCAGTTGGCTGTCAGAAGGAAGAGCTGATATGTTTTTGCGCAGAGATAATTGTATAACAAGCAACGCAAGATGACAGGAAGTCTTACAACCATTAAGCAATAATTTAGCGTCTCCCTCGCCTCCCACCGAGTCTGAAATATGAATGAAGCTGATTTAAGTTGAAGTGCATCCCTGCAATCCATTAACGTCTACGGAAGATGAAGCTGAATCCATCAAGTCTTACAGACTGAACAGGAGCTGTAAAAGGGAGATAAACATACCTTTCCTGTGATGGCCGACCAGACTTTCAGCGTGTTGTCGTCAGAGCCGCTGACGATGCGGTTTCCACAGAACTGGAGGCAGGTGATCACGTGGTCATCGTGACCTTTCAGCACCTTTGAAAGAGGACAGAGATAAAATAATGTAGTCAAGAGGATTTAGAGGACAGCAGGACAGGTGAGACTGGAATGACAAAGTGAACGTCTGATATTGACTCGTCTCAGGTGCTTCATGCATCTGATGAGAGGAAAATGTCATTGTATGCTGCAGGTGTACACCCGAGAGTTTTCTGCTGTGTATGTGTCGTCTCTGTTGGCTAATTTTAGGTTGCAGGTTTGCTAGCTCAGCAAACGCCAGAGCACACCATATGCAAAGGAGGATGAAGAGCACAGTCCTCAAATCTAATTCAGTGGCGGCCTAACACGACCCCGGGCTGTTTCAAAGGCACACAAGGTCCATTAAGGATCAGCTCTAGCATGCTGGTCATGTTTAATGGGAAACTTCAAACAGGGGAAGAAAAATGGAGTCTTTAGGTTGGTGCTATACTGCGGCTTGGGTAATGATCTAAAGGGAAACTGCAGAGCACTGGCCTAACATGACATTTACATCTCATCAGTACTGCACCTGGAGCCTCAAATGACCAATGTTTGTTCACTCAAGACTGTCTGATAACTAAACTTAAGGACCATCTATAAGAAAGTAATTAATAAACAGGAGGACCTATTCTCTTAGGAAGAATTTTCAATTAAGAAAGGGCACTAAGATAGACTGTGGAGTAACTCATAAGCACACATGTCCAGAGGTATTGACAAATAGCTTGCAATATTGCTTTCCTATTAAACTGGCACTACCAAGGTATTGTGTAATGATCAAAAATGCAACATGTAGAAAGTCATGCAAACAATTCCAGAGTAGGCAAACTGTATGAACAGTTAACACATAAATCAAAAAGACTAACCACAGAAATGTTTGAATTAACGGACATCATTTCAAATTACTTCTAGAATTGACGACATAAAATCAAAAATAACCACTGAGACAAAAGATAAAAATACTGATAGATAATCTAGTATTTTTTTTAAAAATAACAGCTAAACAGTTGAGATAGTTAGCCAAAGCTCATAGATAAATGATTGAAAAAGTCAGCTACAACTACTGGAAACAGTTATGACCGAAAGTTAAAACACTTCCCAGGTAAAGTTCTCAGGTTAAGCAGGTCGATGACTGAACCATTAAGGCCCCATTATACAGTGCATTAACTCAAATTAACCTCTTAAATGGGAATTTGGATACCAGGTGATCATTCTCAATGCTTGGTGGAAACACTTCAATGATTTCATAAAGGGTTTGGCATCCAACACATCACTCATCCAAACTGATTTGGCTACGTAGAATTAGCAAACAAAGTTAAGTCTACACAACCAAATCATTAGATCGCCCATTAAACACTGCCTGATCATTTAGAATAATCTGTAGTGGTCGACTATAAACACAGCATACATACAGTGTGTCTTATCCAGCCTCTCTCATGGAGATGGGAATTACAGCTACATTGAGAGGTGTGACTCAATAATCAGAGCTATTCTTTTAGCTTAAGACAGCTCTGTCTCATCTTATTGCACATAGCATGAACAGAGACATGCAAATGAGATCCAATTGCAGGTCATTACTCAACTTATGAGGCTTTTCCATCTGTGGTGCCTTCTTGTACCTGCACCAGTTTCCTTCACAGCACTGACTTTGATAGTACTTAAAGGAATCAAGGTGACCACTATCCATATAAAGTCAAAGTACGGCTGCGATGGGGCGGGGCAAGCCCTCCTTCGATGGACATGTTCTGGGTGATTGGATCTGCGACCAGAGTGCGTTGCTCAGTCACCAAAGTTGAACAATTTGAATTTTCAGGCAATGTTGTGTGTTGCTGTGTCACAACAGTCAATCAGCATTGTGTGGGTGTGTGACGACATCCACAACAACTGTTTTTATTCCGAAACAGGTCGGCAAGTCCCATTTGGTGTGAATGAACCTTCACGGTCATCGTATTGCTGTCGTGCAAAACCACCATGACATACTCACAACAACACAGAGCTGCCAGCCCCCTGTGGTTTGAGACTTTTTATCTGGTGAAAACAGCTCAAATATCTAGCAATAGCTAATGGTTGAATAAATTAGTTAAAATAATGATACATTGCTCATTCCTTTGCTAAAACTTGTGGGTAAATGGTTAAGATATTAAGATTCAGTAAAACAGCTGATAATTTGCCTTAGATAATTCATGAACAGTTGAGGTTAATTGATTTAACTTGTGAAAGTATGCATGGATAATTGCTAACTATTAAATTGATTGCTAGTACAACTAAAACTACAGTGGGTAATGTTTGATAAAGCTTAAATTCTGGAATAAAAGGTGTAGATAATGGGCTAAAGTTGGCCAGTGAACCGTTAAAATTGATCACAGAAAGTGATGGATTAATGGGATAAAATTCAAGATAAGGGACGGATTTCACTGCACAAGCTTCTTTATTTTGACCGTTCAATAGCTGACATGATTTTTTTAACAATTAAAATGATCCATAATAGTGCATTTAACACTTTGAAACGTGAAAGGTTGGAATTAATAAAGAAGGAAAAGGAATTCAAGTGACACATCTTGCAGGAGGTACCTTGGGTCAAAAAGGTTTGGATCCAGTGATTTGGGGAATTGAAGTTAAAAGAAAAAGCTACCTTGGGTGATTTGAGGTCCCCTCTCCTCCAGTTAGTGTCTATTCTGTGCTGCCTGATGTAGGCACTCTTCCAGGGGCTGTGAGTGAAGCCAGGCTTGACGATTTTCCTCTTCTTGAGGGGCAGAGGCTCATCGATGCCTGTTAGCAGAGGGGCAGAGACAGATTACTCTTACAGGCACATGTTTTTGTCTTTAAAAGTCTATTTTTAAAATCACCTTTAAACACAACGTTTAGCTCCGGACTGCTCCCACTGGGCGACCCCTGAGTGGTGCCTCTCTAACGGCATTTGTTACAAAGGCTTCAGACTTACCTTCTTCCTTGCATTTCTCCCTCCACAGCAGGTTGTCTTCTGCCAGGATGCGCCAGTAGCGACACGTCTGCGCAGCTTGGAGGAGGTCCTTCGGTTCCAGGAATGACAGCACATACAAAGCCAGCTGTTGACAGAAACGGACGTGGGATGTGAGAGGTGTAAACGGCATAGAAGACACAAGAAATGAACTATTATTCACTGGAGCAGGTGTATAAAACTGAACAAACAAGAAGTGGGAGAGGGTTTTGAGTTAACTAAATCGCAATAATAAAAATGGAGCAGCTGAGAAAACAAGCTTGCAGAACAACCTACATTACATGAACAATATCAACAGCAGGGATCTAACTGTCTAGGGTAGACAATGTTATTATCATAGGATTAAATTAACTCTTTATTGAAGCATATCAAAAAATAAACAATAGAAGCTTCTCATACAGGGTAATAATACAAAGGCTACCGTTTGTTAATCCAAAGCCTGCATAATAAAGACAAAACCTGCTGTAATTTGCATAAATCTGCAGCCTGGAGCTATAGGAAGACAAACACTATAGCTTGCTGTTCTTCCACATACATTAAAACACAAAGCTCTAAACAATTAGTGTCTGTTGCATCTTTGAAACTGAGGTAGAATTAGCATTTGTCTGAGAGTTTGCCAGGAATCATTATAAGATAAGAGAGGATCACAGGTTCATTTTACAGGATGGGATGCAACCTGCTGTTCAAATGTTTTCCTTTCATTATTTTACAATAATCAGAGATGATAATGACCCTCAGCATGCTGTGACAAAACCAGTTGTTCACAGCTGGGGGAAAAGATGGAGTCAAATGGAAACCAACAAGGTCACTGTAATGACCAGCAGGGGGAAATAGGTCATTCTGTATTTTGTTTTCAGACAGAGTCTGAATCTCGAATCATCCACCTCCAACTGTCTACATTTATGGACAAGTTAATCAATTGGCTTCTAGTACCATTACAAACTCATGCCAAAGTTTTAAAATTGTTTATAGTTGACAATTTTTGATACTGAGTCTTTGCTTGTTTACTTATTTTCTGTACTCCAAGCCTTAAAAAGATCCAATCTGTTAATTTAGAGGGCTGAAAAACTTGAGTTTTCCATTATGCTTTTTATTAAAGCTCAAACCATCAGTGAGTTATTGTTAGAGTGGATAGGACAGAATGGGTTGCTGTGACCTACGAGTGAAAGCACTTTGAGTGGTCAGAGAGGCTAGAAAACTGCTAAATAAGCTAAAGACTTTTTACAAAGACTGAAAAAGGTTCAACTGGGCAGTGAAATAATGGTAGACAGAATACAGCATTTGAATTAGGTCTAATGTCAAGTAAAACTACAGACTATTAACATTATCTACAAAACAATCGACAATGTATATAGTCTCTCTGGATATTATTTAGGAGTTTTCTAAGCATTCCCTATTCCACAAGACACCCTTAAAAAAGACAATACTCCTTCATTTTGTAAACTTTATGGAGAGACATGAAAAAAGATAGCTCTGCTTTTTTAACTTTTCTAATAATCTAGTTCAAGGATATTCCTCTAGACAAGACCCACAAACTTTGACATACCTCATCACCCCAAAGCCAGTCTGAGCCAGAAGTCATTACCAGGCTTGACCGTATTTCTAAAAGCTCTATGAATGGACCCCAAGCCTGTGATTGCTTTTTAAGCCTGATGCACAGCCCCTTCTGCAAATTCACTTCATACTTTCAATTCAACTGTATCTTTAAAGCTCCACAGGGATTGTCCTGTTTAAATGACTTGACAGCCCCGCCCAATGTAAAGCCAGCAGCTTCGGCAGAGAGGAGACAGGATTATGAAAAGAAGTTTGATGGAACAGGATTTTTATAAAGGAGGAGTGCTCACATCCTGTGAACACTCTCAGCTTTTGTATACTTGGCTTCAGATCTAGCAGTTCTGTTGCCGTGAAATCTTGCGGCCCATTACTCTACGCTGCAGCCCTCATCCTCACTTTCATCCTTACACCTGTGAGCCAGACACAAGGTGTAAAGTACTTGATCAGCAACATCAGATAAGGTGGATTGAGGCTGTTTTGTATGAATCCCTTATGTGATCCCATCTTCAGCCTGACACTTCACTGTGTTTGTATTGTCAGTTATGAAGCACAGCAAAAACAAAAGTCTCACTATGGATGCCTCTGACAGATGTGAGGGGAGGCTGCAAGAGGATTAACGCTACAGAGGAAGCCTGTCCTTTGTAGCAGATGTTCATTCAGAAATTATTTACCCTGAGGGATTCCCCAAAGGGAGTCCAGGTGCGAGGAAGGTAGACGGCTGGAGGTGTAGCTGTGAATGGTTATAACGGGGTTTTTTTTTTCCTTAAAAGGGGGATTCTGGGGCTCACCTCTTTGGGCAGCAGGGAGATGAAGTCTCGCTGAAACTGCGGCTCGATCACCTGCATCATATGCTTGACTTGTGTGGGCTCACAGCTGTCAATCAGCTCATCCAGCGCCAGCAGCTTCTCGGGTCCAGTCCAGCTCTGGAAAACACAGGAAAGAAGAGATGACATTAAAAAACTGGCATGGAATAGATTAAATTTCCTCTAAGTTATTCTAGTGCTTAGTAAATAGAAACAAACTTTGCTTGACATCGCATCTAAATTTAGAGGGTAAAGTGATGGATTTCCATTGCACAAGATGAAGCTGCCTGTGAAACCTATAATTTTTCAGACATATCAATGCATTTAAAATGATAAATCTATTGGATAAAAGAAGGGTAAGGTAGGGTATTTTTTTCTTGATACAGGTGCTTAACTGATTCAAAATTATGCCCAAGCATTTCCTGAATTTATGCTTAGAAGGAGCAGAAAGCATAATTAAATGTCATTTTCAAGTGGATTCATGCAAAAGCACTGAAGTGCAGCTCTGTCATCGCGAGAGAATATGACAGCACGTCACACACAAAGGGCAGACACACACTCACAATGCTACCGTCCCCTTTGAGTCAGCGTGCATCAACAGGTTTTCAATCTTTTTTTAAACCACTGGTTAATAAAACAATATTTATCATTGCAAATCACAAGAGTATGAAATATTGAAAAATACTGAAAGGGCTTGAATACAAATATGAATAACCATTAACTTTTTTTTAAGAATTAAAATCATAAGCATAAAAGTTGTATGTTCATTTCTGTTGATTAATGGGATATACCTTTGGCATTTTAAAGACTTTCATGCTCCTTTTACACCTTCTTGTCATGTCAAGCAACCATGAAAAAGCATTATACTACTGTTTGGCTACTAATTAATCAATTTTATTGCAATAGACTAAGCTCTTACACGGTAATTACACCATTTGAGATATAATACCACAAAGGTAGGTATGTCGCCCTGACTCAGGTTAATCGGTTCAATGTGATTATTGAAATAGTAATAATACCTGAGTTCTGATTGGCTGAAAAGTGGTTGTCCTTTGCTAAAATTTCCAAAGGCTTAATGCAGCACAAAGAGGGGCAAGGATGTCTACAGAGGGAGAGGGACACAAAAAAAATGTCCTGCAAACTGCAGCTTAAAGGCTTCTTCCCTTGAGTGTTTGTCTGTTTGGGTTGGTTGGCAGGTACAGGTAATGCCATTTTCAATGGCTCTGCACTGAGCTTTCAACCTCAAGTCAATCGGCCTAAGCTACTGATGCAACAGTGATAAGCTGTGGCCAAGGAAATGTAAACTAGACTGCGGATGTAAACTAGCTATTGTGCTAACTCCGGCATATTTACATTGAAGTTTTGCTGATATGTTGATTAATATGCATTGTCCTAACTTAAATAAATAAATGAAATGAAAGGAAATGTATATTTTAGTCAGCTACTAGCACTGTCAACAAGGGGTGATGGAGAAGAGACAATGTCACAGACACTGTTGTTACCATGGGAAGACACTGAAAACAAACTGTTGGCTGTATTCAACTCAAAAAAGAGAATTATGACCTTCTTAAATCTCTTGTTATTATTGTATAAGGATTTTGGTGGTCCCTAAAAGATTTACAGGCCTTGAATCAGGCTGTGGCATACTTGCATTTGGGAAGGGCTGGCTGAGAACACAAGCAAGAGTTTGCCTCACAAATTAGCAATACTTAAATTTCCCTTTTGGAACTTTACTTGTAGAGGTTTTAACATAACAGCAGAGTGACTCTCAACTTTAAAAGTAATTATTTTATCACTCTGTATTTTGGACTCTTCTTTATCCCCACACTGTCCTCTCTTGGTAACCTTTCTCTAAGCTCGCAGTCACAGGTGTCGCAGTCATTGAACATTGTCTAGAGCATATATCACACTTCCACATCTGCATGCGGCTGTAGAAGAGTTTGAACTGATAATCACATAAAGTGGTAAAAGCACCCCAGGCTGAATGTGCCAGTGTGCCATTGTTGAACTAGATTCCTTGTTGTTCTTGAATAAGCCCGTATTTGACTTGGAGTGGAGCTACTCAGAAACACATTGCCTTGTGCATCATGTCTGTAACACGTTAATGTTTCCTACGTGACCTCCTCTGCAGCAGAGAGTAGCTCCAGGCACCTGCCTATTTCTAGCAGCCAGCACATTAGTGGAAAATTTGAGCATGAGAAACTAGACTCCATTAACAGCATTAAAACTCGGAGGGTTATTTTGTCTTCCTGAACATTCAGATATTTAACTGGGGGCACAAAATAACCCCACTGCATGTTGGACTCTGCAGCAACAGTTGTTTTCCTCGGCAGTGGGCTGAAGTCTAACAATGATTACAGGCTACGAGGCAGGATGGGAAATCTGGCACACGCAAACCACCTGTAATTTAGCAGCTAAAAGCTTTAGCCAGAGGTGCCGTCTCTGGAGTAATCAGGGGTTTCAGAGACCTCCTCCCTGTGATTGGGAGCACCACGCAGCAGCAACTTCTGTGTGACACCAATTTTCTGGTGTAGACAATGGACACTTCAGGCATAAACACAACCCTTTAAGTTCAAGTCGTTATCTGAAATGCCAACTTTTAAGAGGAACTTCTACTAACTTCAAACTGTATTTGGAGTAATGGTGGTCTGCAATTACAGTTTTTACCATTTAATAAGTATTTTAATCACTGACCTTGTAAACGTTAAACCGAGTCTGAAATATAAAAAATGCGTCGTAAAAATGAAGGTGCTTTTTCGGGTTATCACATTTACCTCAGTACTATGGCATCAAGAGCCTGAAGTTGTTGAGTCATACCAGGTGATAGGCATAAAATGTATCAATGTTATCCTCCTTAGTCCCAGTCATGACTGTCTTCCTACCTTTTCACACTGCTGAGCATCTTCACATGAGTCAAACAGATACATGCTTTGTGTTGCTTGCAAGTTAACACAATCGACCAGATTTAACCTATTATAACTCCTTCTAATGTATGTATAATCTTTTTAATGGGTACAAAGCAACAAGAAATAAGTTAAGTAACTGAACTAATGCTCAAAGGGTCACTTAAAAAATAAAAAGACTATTTCACCAATAGATCAATAGGTCAAGAGGCCAGAGCATAAAGAGAAGCCGAGAGAACGATATCAGATCTGGCAGTTACATTACTCCAAATTAGAATGTATGGAAAATAAAGAAAAAGACCATGGCATATGACCAACAGCACATCCTTGAAATTCTATTATGTAAAAATAACACTTTAAAGCCCTTCATTTTAACTTAATTGATTTAGAAATTTTAATACTTAACACCCTGCAGACACCCCACCTACACACTGTCACAACTGCACAAACACAACGGCATGATTCTGTCCTCTAACGCTGATGGATTCACTGTTCATCTAAGCACCTGTCCGATATAAAAGAGGCAGCTTAACAATGCTTTGGCAGTTTTTGATACTTCTAAGCAGCACAGTTAAACAGAAGATTATTTTAACAGTGGTTCTGAGGTGCGGGCCAGGACCCAAAAGTGGGCTGTGGGTCAGTTTTTGAAAGGC
The DNA here is from genome assembly GCA_036419115.1 of Scarus forsteni. Taxonomy (NCBI): domain Eukaryota; kingdom Metazoa; phylum Chordata; class Actinopteri; order Labriformes; family Labridae; genus Scarus; species Scarus forsteni. The sequence goes on along the minus strand of JAZDUH010000098.1, from coordinate 13,722,771 downwards.
TGCAAATGTGTGCCTGAAGAAAAATGTAAAAGTCTGAGATGTACAGAAACCCAGGCTGGACAAAGACCAATAATTTGATCTTAAACAGCTTTGTTACGTCAGTAAAGATGTTTACTTATTTTGTTTAGACCAGAACTTGTTCACGATGTTATATCTGTGCTAAAATTGTTTTCTACTGGCAGGATGTCAATTACTTCTGCTATCTTCAAAAACAGACACAGACATATCACAGGAAATAGAGAAAAAAAAATCCATGCATGTCATCTAAGAAATCAGAGATCCAAATGGTAACATTCCTCTTAAAATGAACTTGGTCGGTGGAATTTTATTCTGAAATTTGGGTTTGGATTTCAAATCAAGTTGGTGGTGGTGGTTTTCTGAGTCTGGAATATTTCAGAAACTGGTTTGAACCACACCAATTATTGGTAATACGTAAGAAAGTTTTGGCAACATTTAATCACAATTTTTTTCTGGCTTACAGTCCCTTGTTCAGGAAACGTCGACATCGAAACCTGAATTTATCAGACAAGAATTCCTGCTGCATGTGTCTATGCTAACACACAAACATATCTTCTTTGAGCTGTTCTGAAATATTCTCTATAGTGAAGCACTGTAATTTATTCTGCTGCTATTTCACACTGTGACAATAAAAGGTACTCAATTTAGATATTCTGTTCTTAGCATTTGTTTATGTTTTAACCTATTTATGCCCTGATGAATTTTTACATTGTTACCTACGACTATGTTAATTGTAACAAGTTGATTTACTAGTATGGACAGAATTAAATTACATACATTTTCTACAGTCATCTCAGACAAGGAATCTCTTGTATTTCACTTAAAGGTTGACAAGGCTAATAGCCAATCATTTAAAAATATTAGTGAGAGGAAATTTAGATTTCAGGGGCCCCTGGTTGGCCATGGCAATCACAGTATCAGTCCCCGGTCAGGATGAGAAAATGCTGCTGCAATCTGTCTCTATCCATTAGTCAAGCAATCTTTTCACCCTAATGTGGTCCATATTTCACCTTATGTTTGGAATTTGCTGGGGACCTATAAAGAAGGATAATGGGCACGGTTGGCCCCCAAAGCTGTAGTTTAGGCACCTCTGTTTTAAGAATCAAAGGTCCCTATGAAGCTGTAAGCACGGCAAGTTATAATGAGACTAATACCAAATTAAAATACAGTGTGGTTTATGTATTTAACAGTTTAAACATAAACCACAAGTAGATACATAATTAAAACATTAACAAACATGTTGGATCTACCTTTGTTTATTTCAATCCTTTTGTAGTTTGTGCTAAAAATCCTCTGGGAATTTCTACAGTTACAAAAACAAGGAGCTACAATCTGTGATCAGAGCGCTGATACTTAAACAGGAAGGAAATTCACTTCAGTGCTCTGATGTACAAGTGCTACGCTTTTGATCAGCTCATTCTCGTGGCAAGATGGTGATAAAATACTGCAGATCAGACATTCTGGAGGAAATGCTCAAGTGTCTCCTAAAAAAAAATCTTTCATTCCCCTGAGGCTCAACACTTTGGCTCTTAAAAAAAACCTGCAACCAAATCAGATCATTGATGTTCTAAGAACCTTTTCAATTTTTTTGGCCACGACAAATGGTTCTGCAATGGTTAGATAATATCTGGTCAATTTATGCTTCAAATGAATTGATTTAGCTTAATAAAATGTAACCCTCAAACTGTGCCAGTACTAAAATGAAGTTGGTTCCACTTAGCCTTTTTTTTCAACATTTAAACTCTGTACATGTTTTTTTTTCCAAGCAAAGCAGATGTTAACAATATAGGTTTAGAATCTTTGCTTTAAAGTCACGTCTCACGGTGGTTTGTTGTTCAAAGAGAAAAGAAAAGCAGGATCAATCCTCTTTTGTAACTGTGAGTAAAACTGCAGAGGCCATACAGTATATATTGATATGTTTAACTTCCATCTTTACAGTAAAATGTGACTTAAACATTAGTGTCCCTGTGTTTGTCCATCACGGGCTACATCCCCAAATAATCCCAGAAGGTACTACACACTGCTCTGTATGTATATATGCCTTCATTACAGGAGTGCAGGCTGGGACTGGACTTGGGAATGTACAGAATGTAAGTCTGAGGTTTAGCTGTTAGATTAAAGACTGGGGGACTGTGGCAGGGCAGGCCTGGGGACTAATATATGTAAAATAAACACTAAGGTGTCACAGGTTGGCTCAACTTTTCAGAGATAATGAGTTGAGCCTCTGTTAGGTAATAAAACAGACAGCAACTTATTACTAAGGAAATCTGTGAGACCTGTCAAAGCTAATATGTTAAAAGATGTCCCATTTCTATTAAGTGTGGGATCATTAGAGCACAAGTCCAAAAAGAAAGAAACAGCTCCATTATGTGGCATCTCGACAGACAATTATTTTATGAGATGAAATAGAGCAAATGGAAATTATCTGACACAGCGCTGCACTCTCTTTCTTTCAATCCTTGAGTTTCCAAGACACAGCCATTACTGAAAAGGTTAAGCAAAGATATACCAATTATATCAGTACATATTTTTTTAACAAATATCTGCATTTGTATGCTGAAGTAAAAAAACAACAATAACCCAGAAGACTGAGTCTTGTGTAGATTGTGAATAAAGAACCTCATGTGAGTTTCATCAAAACCTCATACTAGTCTGAGGTGCTGTGCACGATACTTTTGTTGGGAATGTGAGGAGAGATGGTTCTTCTTCTTTTATTTTGGTTTCTTTTGTTTTCTAATTGACTTTGGACTGGTTTCCATGGTGGAAATAAAGAGTGGATTAAGCTGTGTTGGGATAACTGTTTTTCTGATGGACTTGAATGCATCATGCCTGAGGTGTGCCGGGAGTGGACGTTTGTCTCACTTTAAAAGACGTCAAAAGCCATTAGATAAAATGTGCTGCAGCTGGAAAGGTCTTGGGATGCCAACGTGCAGACGCCTGTGGATCCAACACCGCTGCCTAGTGGAAGGAAACCCGCATTTGTTTAACACCACCGCAACGTCGACTAGAGCTATCCTTGCCAGAGGCCCTGCAGAAGAACGTGTCAGTGAGCTAATCCCTCTTCTGTTGTTCGGCTTGAAAACCAGTCTCTTCTTTATCAAGGCCGTCTCTCCTCATTTGAACACACTTTAGGTTAGGGTTAGCGGTATGTGTTTGTTTGTTTTGTATTGGACCTGAAGGCTTATTTGAAACATTTGCCTAAAAGGGACCTTGATTGCATTTCGTCTGTTTGCTTACATGACAAAAGCATCATGGGTGCTTAGAAATGAGAAGATCCTAGAACAAATTTCAGGACGCAAACTTTGAAAACGGCACTGTTTCTAGCACAGTCTATACAGGCCATACAAAGTGCCTTTGAAAACAGAGACCACTCGCACATGCACACAGTGGTCTTAGCCACTAGCCATACAAAAATAACTAGTTAGTTGACCACATTACGCTTAACGGTTGGGAAAGCACAACAACAGACTCCAGTGTTCTGGTTAACTGCACCATTTCTTGGCTGTTTTTGTCTGACTCAACATTGCCATCTTCTTCCTTGCAGTCCAGTTGCTGTAAGATGTTTGACTTACAGTCATCCACATACTTCACAAAAGATATTGCTATGTCTTTCATTAGAAATCCCATTTGATTTTTTTATCTGCATGCATGTCCATCTTTCAATATCGCAGAAGACAATCGTAATGTGCTCATTTTTAGACAGGCCTGATGCCTCCTATGGAAACATTGTAATCCTGCCTTTAAGTCTGAACAGGTACAGCTAATTCCAATTCCACGCTACAGTGCCTATGGTAATGTGCTGGGCCTGAACAACAAGGCACCAATTATCTTGGAGACTAAGTGAACATTGATTGGGCCCAACATCTGCTTTTTGATGAGCTTTTGCTCAAGGGCTCAGAGTTACCCGTGGGGAAGGAGAACAATAGAAAAAGAAGAGGCAAGTTGAGCTGCACTGACCTGAAATGTTCGGAGCCATTCCTGTAGACCCGTGGGTGGCTGGATTGAGGTGATTCGCCGTCTCTGCTGCCCCTGACCATTGGCTGTTCTGATGTGGCCAAATGTGGTGGGTGTGGCTGGACAGGGGACGATTCCTGTCGGGCTACAAGTAATAAAAAAGGAAAATGATTTTAGATGTCATGTTATGAGACATATGAGCACAAAGCTTGAGGGAGACATCTTGGAACATTAAAACTCACTTATTTAAACAGAGAAAGGATCAGTTTGAAACATACTGAAGACATATTAATGATGCACCCTTATGGAAAGCAATAGTACATTAATCACAGGGACTTTTAGCATGCTCGGGGTTATTCTAGCCACAACTTCTTAAAGACTTTAGCTAGACTTTAACTAAAAAACCCACAGAAAACACAATTTGCAGCCCTTGGATTCCCAGAAGTAAAATCTCCACTTTAGATTAAAAGTGTTTTTTACTGTCTTCAATTTGATATAACACTAGACCAACTTCAGAGTATCCTGCTAAGATATTTCAAATAAAGCACAGTGTTTCCTTTCTATATTGTGCTCATTTCCCTAAATAAGCCTTTATCTATTTTATTATGGACGGTTTATGGCCTGGTGAGCAGATGTGTTCTCTTTTATTTATACAGCCAAGAAGTCTTTAATATCCCTCAGGTCCAACACCAACTGTTTTGTTTTTATCAAACAAAGTTAAAGCTAGACCGTTAAAGCCCAAAGCAAGCAATGATCACGAAAATGCAAAAGTGCATTTTTTTCTTAATTTCATCTCTTCAGACCTGTAACTTGTGTCTCCATGAAAGAGCCACCATGACCAGATACAACATCCTTACTCTTGCTATGGAAACAGTGGCTATCATGTAAAAGGCAGCTACACAGGGGACAGGAACTGCAACTGGAAGGTTTTGTTTAATTCATGATTCTCATCCATGTTTTGTGGTGCTTTCTTGAGTATTCTCTGTTATTGGTTGTGTTCTGTCGCTAATCCAGTGGTTAGTTTTCGACATAATTTACACCAAGTCACTTCATATTCTCCATCTACCCCACCATTTAAAGAACTTCAATTCACATACCACTTGAGATTACAAGTCTAATTCTAATTTAGATCCATTAACTTTATATTTTTTTTGTTTATTGTTGAATATATTTTTACTTTTTTCTTTATTGTTACTTGTCATGTACAAACATTGCGAGATATTACCTTGTATAGTGTGTCTTGCATAGGGCTTGGACGATACGCTTTTCTCACAATTAGATTTTTACACATTTTTAGGTGGCAATTCGGTTTTAATTGCGATTCTACGATATTGCCCATTTTTGAAATGTTTGGTTAGCTTTTTTTAACACCAGCAGACTACATCAGGAAAAGTACACATCACATGTGAGTCAGTTTTTTGGATTTATTCAGCATTTTTTGACCAGCTGTTTATACTCTATTTAAAAGCCTGGATTGCATTTAAAAGTGGCTTATTAACTATTTAAATTTGGGAAAAAAAAATCGATTTTTGAACAAACAAACAAAAAAAATCGATTTAAAATTGTCAAACAAAAATCCCGATGCTTGTGTGGAACGATTTTTTCTCCCACCCCTCGTCATGTACATGTGGAACTGACAATAAAAGAGACTTTGATATCCATCATTCAACTTCCTATTAGCTTTTGTGTCCCTTCAAGCTTTTTGTTTAGTCAATCTTACCTTCCATACATTTATACTCTCCCAATCTTTCCTTCTCAGTGTGTCAGCTGATGGCTCTAACATCAACACCATCTCTATAGCAGTAATCAATCATAATGTCAACCAATGACTGCATAGACAGAAAAAGTTTATATTTGACTACGCATATTCTCATGCTTTGGTTGATCCATTTATACCTATGAGGGCTTGCAAAAACACCCACTAAAAACTGGCTGTTTTGTCGAAAACTTTACAGTTCTTTTAATTTTTCTTTCTTAGTCTACTTAGCAGAGATAAGAAAAAAACATCTGAAAGGCTAAATAATTCTTGAAATAAGACTAGTTGCAAATCATGTTTAAATCATAAGTCAGTCCAATCAAAATCATGGCCATCCTCCCGCAAATGATATTTCAGGTCTGAAATGTAAAAGAAAATGGGTCACACTAGGGGTTTCAAATCAGTAGTGGTTCAACATTCTTACTGACTGACTATATTGTCTAGTTTTAAACATTGGCCATTAGCAAATTAAAGTGAAAGAGAACAAAATCGGTTTATCATTTTTTGTTCTATTTTTGTAGAAAAGAAGGACATTTGAATTGTATCCAGAATTACTGTACCTCAATAAACTAAGTAAATATTTGCCTGGAAGCTGTTCTGTATATATTCAGCCTAGAGACTTCAAAGTGTTACACAATCCCACAGATATCTGCCCAGGTCCAGACTCTCTTCTTGTAAGAACCGGGATGTAAAAAGCAGCACAGGACTTCAAAGGTGTGCCCACGTGCCGTAGTAATATAAGGGCAGCAGGAAAAGCCATCCAGTGGATAACCTTCAGCACTTCAGACTCTGTGCTCCAGCAGCATGTTGGAAAGCTGGGGGTCCATTTCATTATTGATTTATTTTTAATGGAAGAAGAAGCTGAGACGGAGCCTCTTACATGGCAACATTTACAGTTAAGTGGCTGTGTTCAGTCTGAATTTTAATGTGGCTACATGTGAACACAGGCATTAAATATTTAGGTGTGGGGAAACATCTGGGAGTGCAGCTGGCTGGATGCTGGAGATATGATATGATGTGCAGCATCATTCTGTTTGAAGGAGCACGGCAGCTTTGTTCACACCTCCTGATATTTTTTTCTTTTAATGTTTTATTTATTATGTGCATAATAGCAAATAAGAGGAAGTGGCTTCTTTAAATCAAGCTCTGTTATAATAATTAAATGCCCATGTGGAGGAATATGCATTAAAATTAATACAAGGCCAAGAATAGAAGAAGTACAGAAGAAATGTGACTCTGTTAGGTTCTGCTGTGTTGTTTACCCTAACCATTCATTTTGTAAAGGGCGAAGATTGTGCTTTATATATAAATTTGCTAAGCATAAATAATGAGAAATAATAACACCATTTAAGAAAATCCCTCATGTCTTTTTAACAGTCGGGGAGATGTGAAATAAATGCTTAAAGAACTTTGTTTAAAAAAAGGTTAAAGCCTTTCTTTTTTCAAAGATTTTTGGGACATATTCATGATTTGCTTTATGATGAGGGACAGTGGATGGAGTTCAAAAGGTAGAGAGTGACGCCTGCCATGCAAAAAAAGGGTCCACAGGCCAAGTGGAGGGGAAATAATTATAAATCCAGCTTAATGCAAGTTATGATCAAATTTAACAAATTGGTATTAAGTTAATAAAGCACATAGAAAAATAGCAAAAGATCAGAATTAAGTATTATTTATTCATTTGAGGATCACAAGTTCAGCGGGTAAATGGTGTGAAATTGGTCTGCAGAGTGGAGTCTGGCCCTTTGGCTTTTCTTCTAGCTTGATGTCCATATTTCTGTGCTGAATGTGGTCAGTCTTTATATGGTGGAAGTGAAATGAATGGCAGACTAATGTCTCAACTCTCCAAACTCACCTATCTCAAGTTTTTACACCTAAATTTTTCTATATCATGTTGTTCCAACAAGAAGCTACAGTTGGTAGCCTCTCTGCCCACAGATTCATTTGCTGTGCTTCGATTACATCCGCTTTGGGAGTATTTGGGAAGAGAGGCAGCCATTAGGTTGAGCTACAGTCGTGACAAGGTAGCTGCATAACACTGACAGCAGAGCATTTGACTGGGATTTTGGGTCTCTGATGATAAAACATGACAAAGAACAAATCTAAATGAGTTGTAATTCTGTAGTTTTCTGGAATTAAAGGTTTAGCCGACAATCCAAACACAAAGAAAATATACTGTATGTTACAGGGCTATTTTTAACTGAAGGAGTAACACAGCAGTTAAACCACCACTCTGTTTACTTTCTTGTTTGAGTACCCACTTGATTGTTTGAGTACCCACATAGGAGCAATAGTCTGATGTCACAGTTTAACTATCAAAAAAATGTTCTAAATCTGTTGGTTTCCTTTCTGAACAGGTGCACCTTTGAGTATGGGTGATGAATGTTTTGTTTTATCATGTCCTTACTGAATATGATGCGAGTGAACATCAGGGACAAAATCAGCCTGATTACACTAAATCACACTGGAGTGTCCCGAGGGAGGGAGACTAACAAAGCTTTGGAGAGGCTTTAATTGTTTTATATAAAGGATGTAGTGGATGACTCATCCATATAAATGAGTAAAATGTTGCTTTAACTTTCTACACCAAGGGAGAAACTTTGTTTGGCTTACAGGGAGCTGTGTACTGATGAACTTTTGGTTCAACCACTTGTCAATCCGAAGCACTACAAGTCAGTTTTCCACTTGCGCAATAAAAGTACTTAATGCACTGTTTAAAAACGGAAACACATGGCATAGAATTAAATATCTGGTAGATGAAGTCTGGACAGCAAGCACACAATGCTGCTCAGCATGGTACAACATCTGATACTCGTGTTTAAAGTACATGGTGCTGAAGTTAAGTAAAATTTGTTCCAGCACCTGTTAAACTCCCCATTGGAAAGCTGGGGGCAAGGTCACCACCATAACCATGAAACAAAAAGTAGAAGAACCATTGAAGTGAAGTGTGTTATTGGTGAAATCCAGGCAGCTTTACCTTGGATACTCTGGGCCTTTGCAGGGCTTTTTTCCTGAAGGGAACGATCGGACCTCGGGGCCATGGTCCAACTTCCTCTTCATCTGAAAGAGAGAGACAAAGAGGAAAAGGAAAAAAATTACAAACCAATACTGAAGAGGCCTGAAATTAAAACTCAAAGCCCTGAAGAACTGCCTGTCTCGGGCAGCTTTGGCAAAGGTTGCATAATTAGTATTTTTCCTCCTTCGCTAACTAACTTTTTTCCAGAGAAATTTAACATTTAGGAGAAGAAGAAGCCAACTCATGAAAAGCAGATTTCAAAGAAGGACATGGCTTTTTAAAAAACAGAAGCGGAAGCAGAAAATTGCTTTTGCAAGTTGCAGACTTTGTTAACATTATGTCTGAAATCCTGCATATTAAATACAGACAGCACATTCTTGCAGCAGCTTTATGCAAATAGGATATTAAACTTTAATGGCCAGGCAGGAGATCCAATTTATGAATATGTTTCATTACGAAGCAGCGAGCTATCTGAAGGCAAAGCAGCCCAACATTATGAGATAGTCAGATACATAGCAGGTGCTTGTTTAACAGGGCTGTGCTTTGTTTTGATTATTTTCTATGTTGGAGACACCTAACAAGCACACATTGAATCCTAGGGCAACCAGACGTGGCTATTATATCTATACAGTCACGCCCAAAACTCCAGGAGCAACTCCGCATGTTCATGCACAGATAATAACCACAAAGTGTTCAGGGAGGGTCCGCAGCGCATTCTTTGGCATTGAAGTTGGATTCACACTGACACTTGAGAAAGAAAAACAGAGAGTTGCTTCTTTATCTCTCTCTCCATCACCTGCATGAGCACACAACACCCCTGTCCCTGTTACCACCTACCCTACCACGCAAACAAAGGATCCTGTGTAACGGCCCGAGCGAGCCAATTTTCTTCATCCCATGCCTGCCACTCTCTTTGGCACAGCCCTGCCGCACACATGCAAGCTATCATCATTTATCTTTTCACCCTCACCATCATCAAGCTGACAGAGAAACTGTGTTTTGGAGTGTCTGGCCAGAATGTAACATACAGTGAGAAAGCCAGGCCTTGTTTCTTGATTAATTTTGTATGTTTCATGCTTCAGTTAAAGCTTAACAAGGTTTGATCAGAGAGCAGAGTAAAGGAAAGATTCCGGCTCTATAATGAGAGAAAAACACAGTTTTCTTTCAGGGCTTCGTGACATTATGACCAAAAAGGTTGCTTATCTTTTAAACCAAAAAATAAACATGCTATTGCAGATTGATTGTTCATTCTTGCACACCAGGATGTGGGGAGTTAGTCACTTTTGAGAATTTGAAAACAGTTTTGATTTGAGGAGTTTCATGGGTAGTTTCTCCATTACCTTAACTTACATCAACAACAGAACTCATATCAATGCCCAGTAAGGATATAAATTGTCTTGAACTGTACTTATCACTCTTGATTCTGCTAATCAATATTATTCTTTATGATTTCAGTTGACATTCTGTGTGAACACAGAAGACCTACACAGGTTTTCTGTGACAACAATGTCAAACATATGGCACTCCAGATACTTGCTGTGTTGTGTCACCACAGAAACTAAAGGTTTTATGGTTATTCCACCTTGTCATAAAATCAAACATTTAATAAAGGTATCTTAGAATAATTTTGCTTAAAATTAAACCACACCAAAGACCTCATCTGTCACTTGCCTGCCATGACTACTTCCTCAGCTCTTTTGTTGTTGGTGGCTTACCACCTTTCGAAAGAGTGTTTTTTATTTTGCAAGTTGCATGTTTAAAGGACGGTCTTTGTAGTGTGGCTTGTGCATAACTGCACAGAAGAAAGCGCTATAGTATTATCCATTCTATGAAACCGCACTGAGATGAGCTGAAAAAAGTATTTTTAGCTGACAGCAGATGAATGAACTAGTGCCATAAAGCCTTACACAATTCTCATAAGTGAACTGTGGCCACTACCAAAGTTACAGAGCTAAAGGCAGACAACAGGGCTGTATGTGGAGACAGATTGGAAAGCACTTTCCCTGATGAAAGTTCTGACTAATAGATCAACTTTGAAACTGGGAAAAGTTAAGTTCTGGTTCTTTAAATATCATAAGAACAGACACACAAGTTGTACTTTATTACATATCGAATAATCTCTTGTTTTTAATTATAAAATCATAATGAAAGCCTTAATTTATTACCTTTATTCTAACCTCTTTGTACTGCCGAAACTGAACAATAACACCAGAGTTGTGGTTTTTCGCAAAGTTTTGGTACATTTCTAAGAAAAGAACATTTAAATTAAAGAGACTATCACTTTAAACAAGGTACCAAAGAAGTGCTTTTCATAAATCATTTTGACAGGCACTGGTCCTTAAACTAGTTTCCCATGAAGTGAACCACAGATACAAAAACAAGGAATATCTAATGGACACACTTTGAAACCATGGAAAGACTAACTGAGATTTGTTAATTACAGGAATAGAAACAAAATGATATTTCTCTCCAGCAGGAGTTAAGCTACTTGTGCTGCAAATCACAACCTGTAGTGCTGAATTTGTTGCAGTTCCTTCATCTTCTCCCCTGCTGCTGACTTAATTTCAAGTGGCTCTCTTAAACCAGAAACCATATCCAAAATTACACTTTTCTTCCTCAGTTTTGAAACAAACAATGTCCTTCAGATGCATTTGGGTTGTTGCTGTAGAGCAGTTTACTTCACAGGGACACGGCATTTGACTCCAAACTGTCTGCCGTCACAGTGGCATGATTACATGTCTGTCCTTGAGATGTGTGCTCATTGTTTATCACTATAATTTAGTTGTGTGTGTGTGCGCGCTTGTATGTGTTTGCTTGTTCTGTCCTCACAGAGTTCTGAGCCTGAGGTGCACATTTGAGAGAGCAGCATGCAATATATATCAAACAAAACAACCAAGAGAAAGAAAATGACAGGATAACAAAGAGCTGCTCCCGTGCTTCTATTTGAGGCACGGCTTGTTGCTCAAATGTCAAATCTTTATGTATTTAAGATTATTTCTGGACTGGTTCAAGTTAAGAACTAGCTCAAAAGTGGGATCTATGTAATTTACATTTATGCTGAACTGATCTTTTATCACTGCTTTCAGCTTAGTTTCGTGCATCTTGATTCCAACAGTGCAACATGTGATATCTTAAACTGTGTGATTTCAAAGACACAAACACCAGCAGCATGTCAAAGTAAATGTCAAAACAACAAAACATTTAATGTCTGCAGTGCCATTTGTTTGACACTGCTGACAAAGAAAATGTGAAGGCCAACTCAACAAAGATTTGGACTGACAAGCAGAACCAATACTGGCAGAAGCATCTATCAGACATCCAAATTTCCCATCCATAATCTTGACAATCTTTTTTGATAGAGAAGTAACAAAAGCTTGTCACAATACCAGAGTTATAAACTTTGTTAGGAAAGATAAAACAACAGTGACACACAATTTAATACCAGAGAAAAAAAAAACAAGCTCTAGACAAATATTGGCCAATTATTAATTAATTATTCCCAAATCATGCTGACAAAGTCCTTTACTTTAAAATATGAGCTATATTTTCATATATTGAGGTTGTTGGACTTTTATAACTGATGGATACCATGTGATTTAAAATGACAAAAACCTCCATTATGTCAATGATTGATGGAAAAAAAATCCAAGGCTCTTAGATTTCACACAACTTTGACAGTGTGCAGAAATCTGCAACATTTTGGTAAAAAGGATAAAGGTATTAGCCAATATTGGGTGTTCTGGGCTTCTTGCAGAAAACAAAATGTATATTTTATAGGTTTTCCCAACACCTCACCAAGATGCCACCTCTACCTTAACTAGAATAAACAAAACAAAACATTAGTATATGTATTTATAGTTAAAATGATATTTCATTGTTTATTCAATTCTAATTAGGCCCCCCACTTTGGTCAGAGTCAACTGTTCTTGTGTTCAAACATATAAGCAAAGAAAATATAACTGACAAATACTAATAGCATTTAAACTCTAATGTCTCTGTGAGTATCTCTAGTCTTTCCAGTGTGTCGAGGAGAACTTAATTTGACTGGGACGAGCTAAGCATTACCCACCAACCCCTCAAGAGGCCATCAGCCGGAGGAAAACACTGTATTGTGATAACCCCTATTTAGATTATCTGGTTATCGGTAAGTGCATGACAGTTAATGATCTTTTTTTTGGCAAATACAATGCCTGGCATTTGTATTTACTTTTGTTTTAGAATAATGTCAGCGTAAGATATGACAATATCAATACAGTATGGACGCAGCGAATAGTCGCGTAACCAACAAATTTTGACGACATAAATGGTCAAGGACTGATTTCATCGTTGAACAGTTGTTCAATTATGTCATTTCAGGCTTTAAGTGAAATGTGCGACCATTGACGTTTTCTCGAGCTGATTATTCAGTAGAGTGAGTCATCGTACTCCTCCTAACTTTGTTGGAGCAGCATCATCAAACAGCTGCCATGGCACATCAGGTAAACACAAATATGTAGCTTCTGTTAATGCTACTGCTTCTTAATCTTTGTTTCTCTTTGTGTATTTCGTAATAATAATCATATTGATACAATAACTGTGGTTACTAGGCATCATCCACGTTAGGTAGCTAATAGTTCTGCTCAGAACATGAAATTTTTTTGGCTATAATTAAAAGAAAAATCTGTAATCTTTTAGTTTGAAAGAGCAGGGTCAAATGTGGGATGTAAATAATAATGATAAAAATAACAATAATTTTTTACCTTGCATTATTATTTGATATAATGCGAGACAACAACACAAATTAATATAATAAGAAGTCTCATTAGGTAATTGTGGGAGGAAAAAAATCTGATAGCTGATAGTTGCATCCCGTCAATGCAGTGTTTCAGTTTTCCTTTATAGTTAAGGTGGCTGCTTTATCAAGATAACCCCCACCTCAACTTTTATAGAAAAATGCAATTATGGTTAAAATGACATTTTGGGTCATATAGCATCACATTTAACCTAACATTAGCCAAAGGCAGCCCTACCGCATATTAAGAAATACAAGGACATCTGAAATGCTGATGTCTCAGTCAGTGTCTCTAAAGTGTGACACATTCCTCAGTTGTGGGTTTAATAAGTGCAAGAAGACGTTCTTTAATAAAGAAGAGCTTCAACTCCCCATGTCTTTCTACCATCACCACCTTTACCAGCAGCTTCCCTTCAGGACATACTGTAATGATACTGCCCTATGTATTTTTAGAAAATATACTGATTAATCAAAAATTCAATATACTTCTGGAGGCTGTTTATTGTGAAAAGCAGAATAAATTGTTCTAACGAAACATACGCAAGCACCAAAGTCTACGCTTTTACAGGCTTGTGTGCATGACCAGCACACCAACTGCTGCAGCAGGTTTCTGTGCCCCCTGGACTTTACTCTGAGGTCTGACCAATGATTTGTGATCTTTTCCTCACAAGTCGGCTCCTGCAGAAGCTGCAGAGAGGATCATGGGAAGGGCCATAAAATCAGGAGGGATTTATGATGGAGAAGCATAGAGAAAGGCACTTGGAGATTGAATCTAAAAGCATGCAACTGCTCTCAGCAGCTACGTAGGTTGCACTTGTCTGAATCTGAAATCTCTCAGTGGGACCCTCTTTGATTGGTGGGCGGGTTTATGGGGTATCCCTGTTTGTTAAAATCTCGCTCTTGAACCAGAACTGCCTTGTTCTTAAGGTGGTGATCTCACTGCAATGGCAGTTCAGTAGCCAAGGAGAGCCTGGGTGTGTGTATGCATGCGTTGTGCGTGTTTGAGAAGAAAAAGCGAGTGGAGGGGGTGGGCTCTGAGTGTGAGCCCCTCTGTGTGCACATGTAGGAAAAGCTCAAACTAAAAGCGGGGCATGAAAAACAAAACACAGCGTGCAGTGAGCGTCTGCTTGTGTTTCAGCCTGGGAAGAGGTAACTGGAGAACACAGTGTTTGTAAATCACCGCTAATCAGTCCCTCCTTCCTCTTGGCTGCCCACCCCCCCTTTTCTCTCCCAGTCCAAAAGCACGACAGATGGAAACACGGAGAGTTAATGATATTTTAAAGACAGCAATCGCTCTTACATAATGTGTTGATTCATTCCAGCGCAGACGACATCCTGCAGCATCAGTCACCTCAAAAATCTTTCCTCATAAATCAAACTGTGTTCTCAAGCAGCCGTGAGACGGTTTCCTCACGTCAATCAGCACCGCAGGAGAAGCACAGACACGGGCGCTTCAGAGTTGTGAAATTGATAAGGCTGAGAATTGAAATGAAACCAGAAAATGTGTCTATAGAGAAAGGATCAGTCTTAGTGTGCCAGCTGTTGTCAGGCATGAAAATATTCAAGCTTGGGGCTTTGACTTTAAAACCCTGATACCTCAAAATGGATGGAGAATACAAATGAGTCACTGCTCCAGTCAATAAACGATCAACCCATTGATTGTCATTTTCCACTCAGTCGCAAAGGATTAATTGAGTATAACTCTCGACGCAGCACACTCAAACAGCGCACAAAAGAAACCCAAAGCACAAGTCGGATTTGAAAAGATTAACACATTTGTTTACATTTCGCCCTCTCTCTGCGCTGTTTGTACTCTGCTTCATTCTATGGCTGCCATCCAGCGTAATACAACCCGACATCCTTGAGGATATTTCTACCTCACGCAGTCTGACACAGTGACCCATTATCTGTGGATGGAAGCCCGAGGCGAGCGCACAATGTCAGGGGATAGGCGACTCCAACAGGCAGCAGCAGAGAAAAAAAAAACGATCACAAGTGCATCTCCAAGCAGTCACTTCGGTCAGTGCGATATAAACCGCTGCTGCATAATGTAGGAGTGTAATAACCCTGCAAACTAGGGAGGGCTGTACCAGGAAATTGGCTGATTTTGCAGCCGGAATTGATGGTGATTTATCAACTTGAAAGTCTGTTCGCTTTAGGGGGGGATAGCAGGTACATTTAGGCAGAGTGGATGATACAGATGTAGCATTATGTGGAGGGAGGACCATCGGTGATGCAGGTGCAGCGAGCATCAAGTCAGCGCTGATGGGAATACAGAGAAGGGAAGTCGGTAGAGCTGGGCAAATCAGGCTTCCTCCATCATAGAAACACAGTTAAGATGTAATGACTGCTGTTGTATTTCAACAGATCATGTATAGGAAATGTTGTTGTTTGCTGTATTTTAGCTTGCAAAAAGACATACATGAACAAATATAGCTGATTTATAATAGTTTGATATCACTGTTCATGAATATATGGACATGACAACTTATTTGTTTTGATTAATTTCATGATTTTTAAAAGTGCAAAGAGTGCTTAGGTTTGATTGAATCAAATTATATTTAAGTAAATTGAATAAGTCATCTGTTTTTATAACCTCAACACCAATAAAAGTAAAGGATTGTTATTTCTGCCATAATGGAGCAGCCCTGACATCTCAAAAATGCAAATTTACTTTCACTCATTTTATAGCTCATATTGTATGTTTCTCTATCTTAATGTATTTATATTTATTTATTGCTTGCTTGTTTGTTACGTGTTCAGGAAATCTGAATGTTAAGATTATATCTTGATACAATCGAGATGAATGTGATAAATTTAACTAATTTCAACACTGATAAACTACAGTATAACAGAAAAAAAAAAAACTTTAATCTGCAGAATCTCTACTATTTTAGAGGACTAAAAAAACTGTTGATGGGTAAACACTTTATAGTCATAAACAGGCTTTGTGTGATTAAATTGGTTCAAAATATAAAAAGTCACTTAGAAACATTAAAAAGAAGAGTTGTTACATGATAATATCAAAATCATGAACAATGAAAATAAAACAGCATTTCCCAATAGGGAAGTTAAACAAGTAATTAAGTGAAAGGAAAACCAAATTTGAATTACTTTTCATTAAAGATACATGTGACAATATTTGTTATTCATTTGAACAAGTGTTTACATTTTCAGACGTGTGGCATGAGTGCATTTCTATATCTTCCTATTAACACATATTGAAATCGAGGGACATGAAAAAAACCTAACAGTGCTTTTAATCACAATAATCTATTCATGTTGATCCACTATTAAATATGAAAATATATGTTTCATGCATCATATGTTTAAATATGTTTACTGAATTGGATTGCATGTTTTTAAGTGTTTAGATCACTGAAGTGTTAACAATGTTTAATTTGGATAAAAAACAGAAAAAGTGATGAGGATCTCAATGCCAAACAAAATAACTGAAATTATAATTTTCTTATTTATGCAGTGTGACAGTGTTTGTGTTAACAGTGTCCAGATTCAATTTATGCATCTGCAGCAATGTTTTAAAATCAATCTGAAATATTCTAGATCATTTCTAAAGTGATTTTTGCCATAACTGAGGAGCCCAATCAGCCTCTACTTTGAAAACAGTTTGTATGTTTTATGGTATTCACTAAAGCTTATCATTAGTTTTATACATTTATAATTTTACATCTGTCTTTATCCATTTATTACTTATTTCAGTGTGTTAAGAACATTAAGTTTTAACAGTTTAAGATGTTATTCATGCAGGTGTTGTAAAATCAAGAAGTAATCCATTTCTAACTGAAACAAAAAAGAGATTAATTTTTCATAAGTGTGCAGTCCTGATAGCCACAACAACATACTTTCACATCTTTATTTTAGTCAAAAAACTGTTTTAACATGTTTTAATGTATTGCTTCTTTACGTGTTCAGAGGGTTAAGGTATCAACAATATCCAAATTTTGATGCAGATGCTATTCAATCACTAAGTAATTTAGTTGAATAAAAATTTAAACATCATATTCTAATCAAGATTATCATTTTTGCCACAACAGAACAACCCTTTTATCCAACACTTCAAAAATACTATTCATTTGTTTGTCTTTATTTTGTTACATACTAATTTAAAATCTCTTTCCTTATATTATTTCTTTTTATGTTTTAAAGTGTTGAGAGTTTTAAAGTGCCACTAGTGTTTCAGTCTAAAAATGCATGTGATGTAGATCAGCATTTAGATACAAATTAAAATAACTCAAGTGTGATTTCTGCCATAACCGTGCAGCCCTATTGGTGGTGTATATGTTCTAGGTAGAGCATCGTATAGAAGGGAGGACCATGGCTGATGCCAGGTGCAGAGAGCACTGAGCCAACGCTGATGAAATTGGAACTCACTGGCTGGGAAAACGCACGAATCTGCCTTCAGAAATGCCAGATTAATATCTGTTTGTACAGTGAGAGCCAAAACAGAAACCTATTCCTCAGAGCAACCTTTGGACTTGGATGTGGAGCGTTTATTTGCACAGCTGAACTTGCTGCAAAGAGAAGCAAAATGCCAAATGTAGTCGTAATTTTTTCCCATCATAACGCAGCGCCAACACAACATAAAGGCCCCGGCAATTAAAGCGGCGTCTCTGGGGGAGTGCTACGCCGCTGCTCGTCCTCCGCAGTGGGCGCACAATCTGGCGTTAGAGGCGCGTCACAGATAATGAGGGCGACGGAGCAAGAAGACACGAGGATGCGCCGTGCATGCTCGATGTGATTCATACTCACTTTGTAGAAAATCATCTTTAAAGTGCCGTAGAACCCCATCCTTGTAATCCGGGTGTGCTTCCCCTTCCTCTTCTCTTCAGTGACAGGCGATGAAGTCCAAACGTGCGCGCGTAACGGGGAGATGGCTGTGACGGCGTGAGGGCAGCGGGCTCTGCTCAGGTAAATCCAGCTCTGATGTGAACATGCTCGGGCACGTCAACGGACTGGCGTGCATGTGGCAGATCCTCCCGGTAACGGCATTAGAGATGGAGGAGAAAAGGTTCCAGTGAGTGTGAACAATGCGATGCGACGGTTCCTGGAGGCGTGTGTGTGCGCGTGTGTGTGTGCGTGTTCGCCGCCGACCAGCCTCACCGAGCAGGGAGTGAGCAGATGAAGGAGGAAAAGAGGGTGACACTCGGCAGAAAGGGGAGGAGAAGAAGAGGAGGAGGAGGAGGAGAGCGTCAGAGCGCAGAGCAGTGCCCTCTTCCTCTTCACAGGCTGCACGACGGCTCCGCTCCTCCAGAAAGGCTCGGATTACAGCCTCCCCAGTGGAGACAGGAGGAATGGTGCAGTCCAACGATCAGCATCCTCCGAGAGCGCAGAGACCGGGGACACGGACCGGGTGGGGTACTCCCTTCCTCCTCAGAAAACAAGGATGGATCCCCACTTGTTGCAGAACTGAGTCACCTGCTATGTTCATGCACCCCGCCCGAGATTTCACTCGGTTTTATTTGACTCATGGATAGGGCTTGAAGCTTGGCATGGTCATGAATACGCGATATTATCAGACCAATATCAGTATGGGCAGATATTTACCAAAGAAAGTAATTATCTGTAATGGCAGAAATGGAAAAAGTAGCTGATATCTACACGCAATGTTTTGATCATGCAAATTGGCAATGGAAATCCTATTTATTGGCTATAACATTGGCAAAATGAACACCATGATTGTTTAACCCTTTAACACATTTTGTATCATTTGATACTTTTATGATATCTCTATCTAATCAACATGATCAAAAAATTACTAAAAAAACATCTAAATACAATCAGAATGGTAAAAATGTCCTCAAATGGATAATTAGTTGCCAAAAACACCTAATGTATCAAATGAAACACAAAAAATGGGAATCATATTTTTTAGTATTTCAGATGAAAGTAAAATCAACATTTCAGCTTCAAAAAGTTATAATTCTCTGGCTATAAATTGTGTTTTTCTGGCATCAAAAGGGTTAACACAATGTCCACATTTATAAATCCAAAGTGTAATCTATTATAGAATAAAATGTTTTTTTTTTTGCTAAATATGCTTTTCTGTTGTCATGGAAGAAACAGGTCAACTTTAGTTGGACTGTCCTCTTGACACAAAATATCCAGATTGATATCAGTGATGAGTTTAGCAATATCAGTAAAGATCTGGGACCTCCAAAATACGGGCCATAATATTGGGAAAGTATTCCAAATTCAGAACTGTGTTGGAATTTTTCAAACCATGAAAGCATGGATCCATCCTGCCTTGTATTTCAGGTGGTAGTGGTGTAATAGTGAGGGGAGGTGAAATGATAAAAGTGTCTTTAATGTCAATGAACGGCAATATAAAAAATTATTGAAACTATGTCTTTGAGCAACTATGCTAAAACAGTAGTTTTAAAGTCTTGCTAGTAAAAGGACTTTCGACAGAGAGAATGGCATCTATTGCCATTCTTTGACTGCATAGTACTATGTAAGTTGGGTATTTTGCCTATCTTTGTGGTTCCTTGATGGCTGAGGCTAAAGTTTGAAAGAGGATGGTAAAGATGAGGCTAGGAAAAGGAGAAAAGCAACCTAGCAACAAGCTTTTTTGATTTTGTCTGGTCTGATGTTAGCAGAAATATGCTACAAGTCAGACTCTGATTTGGCTGTAAAGTTGTTTTTTCATGCTTTTTGTCCCTACTGTTTGGTTTTGCGTGTGATCAAGTCGTATTTTGTATCATAAACCCGTTTAACTGATTTACCATGTAAAAACTAGCCTCTTGAAGTTCACTATAGATTGTAAATAACATCGAGAGGCACATACTGTACTCTTTATGCAGTGTTGACAGCTGAATTATGACAAGACACATTTTTCGTTATCAATCTTGCTTTTTTTTTCTCGTGTCATCTTTACCAGTTTGCACCAACACCCTCGATATGTCAAAATGCACAGCGGCTGCAAGGAGGAAGTTAATGCGCTTTGTGATTATGACAGAAGCTTTTGGAGGTCACCAATATCACACAATCTAATTCTTATATATTACTGTGAGAGAGAAAGTACTGCCTACATGGCAAAAATCACTGGTGACAAATGAAAATATTAAATTTCATACACTTTGCTAAATGCAATGACTTAAACATAAAATAAAAGTATGTTCAATTAATGCAAAAATGCAAAGTGTTCACCAGTTATTTAAGTCTATTTAATTTACTCCTCTATTGTAGTCAAATCCATATAGACAGTCTTAATAAAATTCTCTGTTTTCTTTATTTGCATTTTGATGATAACTAAAGTTAAGTTGGGAGCCATACTGGGTGATGATAGGGGCTGCCAGTTGTCCATCCTTGCTTCAGTTGATGCTATGAAATATTGTATTTCTTTTATTGTCTGCACATCAAAATACAGCCACTTTAGAACAAAATAAAAGCTAAAACCATGCATGCTAATATCTTAATCATCAATAAGACCATAATACTTTCCAATTAATAATTCTGCCTCGAAGAAGTGAGAAAATAAGGAGATTTCCAAAAAGTTTTTTCCACAGATTGCTCCAAATTGCCTGTTTAGTCTGACCATCTGTCCAAAACTCCACATTATTTGGTGAATAATTACACAAGACAATAGAGAGCAGAAAATCTCAGAACTGAAAAGCAGATTTACAAGACTATATTGATGATAAAAACCCTGTTATATTGAACAATTTCAAATAACATTCACTCTATTTGCCTGCTTTATATCTACCAGTGAACGCAGCATTAATATGATGCCTGAACCATTTGACATGATGGCTATTTCTTTGTGTTATACATTCAACATTCTGCACCTGTTTGCTGCTTTGAAGACTTTGCCTTTCAGCCAATAGGTCACAATTAGTCCCTCATGTTAATCTATTGGTCTACAGTGTGAATGGATCCACATCCAGCTGCACCTGCTTATTTGCACACAGGGAACAGGCTAATATTTGCATGTCACTACGGCAGGTAATGGGGCTGATGGCAGCTGCCCACTTAACCGCAATGTGCACTTCTGATGGTTTCACAGCTGCTTTTCTTTTCCTTCCCAACCAAGATGGCAGCTTCGGTTTTAAATACGAGAACACTTACTGTCACAGGACTTTTTGATTTGTGGCATTAAATCCATTTATCTTGTTTAGCCATGCGAGATAAATAGACTAGAGGCTTTTTGTTTGATTAATTTGGACAAATTGAGAAGAGAGAATATTACATGCTGTCTCTGGCCAACTGTGTTACGTCATTGTGCTGCCAGAGAACAAAGTGAAGCCGTTCAACTGGCCACTTATTTGGAGTTTAAATCTAATTTTGAGCAAGTGTGTGCTGCCTTTAGAGGAGATGTTAACTCTACTCCCCTGCCAGTGTTTCAGTTTTTACCCTTCTGAACCCATGTTTCAGACATCAAGTGTCTACACGTCTGGATTGCAGTATTAGTTTCTATAGTTCTTAAACATGAGCTCAACCTCACAAGACACCAGCATTACATCATGGAAACAGGGGACACAATGAAGGGTCGTGGGAAGCTTCTTTTCACAGGTGATGGAGCGTTGCGATCTGGCGGCACTCCAGACAAACCCAGCCTACACCTGTAATTACTGAGTGACCCGACACGAGGGGGGACGTAGGGCTTGACACTGAAAGAAGAGACTTGGCAAGAAACTGTAGGTAAAAGTCTGCCAGAGTTTTGTTGCCATTGAAAAGCACAAGACAAGAAATGTAGGATTCTTTCATGTCTATGGCTGGGTTGCTTTATTCAGATTCAGATTCAGATTAGAAATGACTTATTGTTGCATTTTTCCTTGGGATGGTTTCATGTTTACACTGCAACAACATAACCTGGGCCAAAGAAGAATAGCAGTCGTGTCATTGCATCACAGCCTGCTTTTCCACTGGCAAGGTAAACAAATGCCATGCCGAATGGTTGCACTTTCTATGAAGGGATGATCCTCAGCAAGCTAATCTTTCTGCGACAAATCCAAGCATGTACCCTCAGAAACCTTTTTTATGAACAACCCAGTCAGGATGAAGTAAGAGATGTAAATCATGGTCAATTTAGAGAACAAGACAGGTGGAAAGGCCTTTTTTTTTTGCATTTTAGTCACAGTCTCTCCCCATCAACGAAACAAAAAGCCTTCTAATGGTTGGCATGTGTGTGTGCATCAGACAAGCAGGGTGATCTTTGTCTGTGTGTGTTTAAGGTGGCCCTCATGAGAAAGGCCCTCTCCTCGCTGTTGGCCGCCTCAACCTTTACACAGCACATTGGAATGCTTGGCATGCGAGAGGAGCTGCACTGTGGCCTTTGAATGGACCGTGGCCTCCTTTGTCGCTCTCCTTCTGCCGGTTGGTAAAGCATTAACAGACCTCCTTCCCCCTTCTTCCTTCTCTGATGCTGACCTCCTGCCTATCAAACCCAAAATATCCCGCTGGCAAGGAGAAATTCCCCTTATTTGTATGCATTTTGTTTGTGTTGCTTCATCGACAAACAAACTCCCAGGTAACTCCGCTCCATCAGGCACCAGCGGCTCCTTTTTCTGCCGTTATTTGAACAGCAGTGAAAAGGAGCTGTGAACAAAAATACACTCATTACATCGCAGTGCAACAGATAGCTAGTGGGGAAAATGCAAATGCCATCTCATTTGATTTTGCAGAAATAAAAGACAGCATCAACGCTGTGGATTCAGCACACCGACTCGACAGATACTCTGAGCATTCAGCAGACAAGTTCAGCATCATAGCATAAAAATCCACACTTTGACGGATAGGTGAAGATGTATTGACTGTACAAATATTCTATCTTTTTTGTCCCCATTTCAAAGGCAACCATTAAATACATGATGCCAGCATATCAAATCATATCTTTAAATCATGTCCTTTCATCGAAAAAACAAGGACACTCTCACATTAAGGACACATCCTTATCTTACACATCCTGATTTAGTGTTTGCTGTGATACTGTAGATACTGTATCCCTGGGCATTCAAAAGTCATCACAGCCTCCCTTTGATTATTTCCATGAAAGATTTGCTGTGTAATGTTCAAATGCATTTATAATAAATGCCTTATGAGTGTGTGTCTGTTCAGCAACACCACCACTGCCTCTGTTAAAAGATGTGATGAATGTAATGATAGAAATTCTATGAATGATCTAAGACAAATCTGACAACTCCAAAAAAACATTCTAAGAAGATTAGACACTCTCATTCTGGCAACTCTCAAGACGGCCCTGCAAGTTGTTATCTTGAAGTCAAACAGCAGTTCCCCTTGTAATGCAGTCTAATCTACAGGGATGTGACATTTTTCACTGCTGTAGTTCTAGGGATGCGGGGATGGGAATCAAATTGATTTTTGGCTTTCAACTCCCCCTTTTTCAAAACAGAAGTTGAGAAAATTGTGGCTTAGTTTTACAGAAAATAATTCAAACTCAACAAATTATAGCTTTTCTGTCTGTACAATTTCAAGCAAGGCTACAAACAGCAGCAAATTTCAGATGTTTGTCACAATGCAGAATGGAGTTTAAAACCAGGAGCACCATGGATTCAACATTTTTGTCTTGCGAAGGCTAACATTTTCCACAGAGAAAATACAAAGGAAAAATACAAAGAATCAATAATGGCCCTGGCAATTAGGGCTGGACGGTATTACCTCATCTCAATATCACAATTAATTGAAGATCTTGCCTCGATTACGATTAATGAACAATTTTTTTATGATATGCTGGAACACATTAGTGGTGATACCAATGGTCATCAACACACTCTTAAAGGAATATTTCACCCAAAGAATGATATGCCTTAATTTTCTACTCACCCTCATGCTGAGCAACACTCTGGAGCACTTTTTTGATGTCTCAAATGCAGCCGGAGGTCCAGGGGGATTTTCGCTGTCAACAAATGTCCATCTAACAGGGGACAACGGAGCCCGAAGAAAAAGGTCCATAAAAGTCCACAAAAACGTGCCTATTTTCCTTCATACTGCTCGTCCGCTGTAATCCAAGTGTCCTGAGCGGGTAACGTCCATAATTAATTCGAAACGAGGTCATTTAGTACATTTTTCCAGACTAAACAGTGCTATATCGTACTTCCGCCAATCAACCCAAATCAGACCAATCCAGACGGCTTACGTAGTGCAGGGAGCGCGCGTAGACGTGCACTGCGGAAGTACGATATAGCACTGTTTAGGCTGGAAAAATGTACTAAATGACCTCGTTTCGAATTAATTATAGTTCTAGACAGACAGCAATTGTCTTTGTGGACTATGATGTCTTCTGCACTGAGGTCCAAAAAGTCTTATAAAAATGGAGAGGTAAATTTTTTTTACTTTGGCTTTGATGTCTTCTGCACAGAATCCAAAAAGTGCCCAAACAATGGAGAGGGTATTTTTCTTGGCTACTAGGTCCCCTGACAGATTGCCACTTTACTCCTACATGTTAGCAGCGCATCCTTCGCTCTTGGCAAAAGTGAATGTACACTATATGGAGGGAGCCTGGTCATGTGACTTACACAGGAAAAATAATCAAAATAATCGTCATGAGTAAAATAACTTCGATTATAGGGTCTAAATGTCGATTTCGATTATTTTTCGACTAATTGCCCAGCACTACTGGCAATAATGAAATCGTATTAATTGCCACCCATATAACTCGGTTTTCTTGTGAAGTGTGTGAACACTACACCAACAAATCTCTTCTGGTGTCTCTGTAGTAGTGTATGTGTTCTGGTTTTTCTTAATAAGACTTAATAACATAATTTTCTGGACATCAAGAAACACCAGCAGAATAACTTTTATTGGATAAGATGCTAGTAAGTTTCATTAAAATATCTTTGGTTCCCAACTTTGCATTCAGGCTCATAGAAATCTCAGGGAGGGTGTGAGGCTCAATTAGCTTGAGACCATCAAAAAAAGATCAACACATAGTGACTAAACAAAGATGAAAAACTTTTTGCATACTTCTTTGAAAGATGTCTTTTGGGTTTTGTCAATAATAATAAAATAATAATTCTAAACAGCAATGCATGACTGTAATGTGGTAGTCAGGTGGGGCTTGACACTTGTTTTGTTCTACTGAAGGTGCTACAAGGCGTTAAAGTTGTAAACCACTGGTGTAAAGCCCCATAGATGTAGAATAACCTTATTAAAATACTTAGTAAGGTTATTTCATGCAGTGAAGCAGGAAAAGAGCCATGTTCTGCTGCCTGGCATTATCTGCTCACCAGGTCAACAGACTCATGTAAAGTGTGATCTTCATTGCTCGGCAGTAATTCTTAAACTGAGGGAGAATATGGGGAGGATTCAACTGCTTAAAAAATGGATAGAGTAAAATGTTTCTCCTGACTCAATTTAGGCCTAAGGTGTTGTATAACTTTATATTTTTTTTGGGGGGGGGGTTCAAGCATGCACTTCATTTAATATGAAAAAGAGGAAAATTTATATATATGTCAAAAGGATTTAAAAACCCTTAAAATACCACTGGGCATTATTACCTCATGTAAAAAGGCTAGCACTGCTTTGTTCTAAATCTCTGTCATTCAATTTTGGAGTGTCTTGGACCACAGGCCAAACAAAAAAAGAAAAGTTAATGAGTAAATGCTGACTGAATCTTGAAAGAAGGCATTTCTGAGTTCAAAGGCCAAAACATAAATCCAATAACTGGTGAACTGTCTACAGATTATGAAAATAAGCTGGCCTTGGTCCTTAAGGGATGATCCTGAATGTGAGTCTTTGAGGAGGTATTAAAGGTCTAACACCTGTCTACTGGAAAAGGAGAAATGCACCCAGCCTCCCCCTCAAAAACTACAGATGTTGGTGGACAGAGGCGACAAAGAGACTTTCCTGAGCAAATGTTTAATGTGAGGTGGTGAACTTGAAAGAGGCAAATACTTCCTGAGCAGTGATGCATCACTAAATCGGGACCATGTCATTGTGTGATTGTCCTCTCGGTGGAAAAAAAATGAGGATGAGGGGGGTCTCCTCCCTCAATAGATCTTTTTTTTCCTCCCTGAAATGGTGAAGCGTGAGCCTCATTCCAGGCCAGACAGATGCAATGCGTGTGGGGGGAAGTTTGATGAATAAGGAAACCATAGATCATGGCATTCTGCAGAGGACAATAATAGCATCATCTGCATAGAATCGAATTAACATATCCTACAGCCACCCACGCGACCGAAACATTCCAGTTTGAAGGGGTCAGGTCAAAAAAGAAATTAAAACGAGAGCCTCTGGTGTCTCCCATGTGACATGAATGAGGTTTGTCGAAAATAAATGAAGAAAAGAGTTCCTTATTTGCAATTATTGGCAATTATTTAGGAAATGGTGTTTCAGGCAGATGCAGCATTTTGAGATGTACACAAGTGGAGAGGTCATGAGAAAACAATTATTGGACAATAGTGTTGGCATGAAAAATGAAAAAATGCACAAAGGCTTCTACATTAAGGAGGCTGTAATGAAATTTAGGTGGCTAATGGTGATTTTTGATGCCATATGCACAGGCATGAGGCATTGAGCAGGTAATATTGAATGAAGACTGAGGCAAAGAAAAAAGCAAAGCTGTCTAATATTTTTTGCTTTGATGCACAAAATGCAATCTTGGCTTGGTTGTTTACCAGTTAATGGCAGATAAAGCCTTATTTTCTGTTAAAAAAAAACACTGCATTGCCAATACCTATAAAGAACGAACAGTTAAACCACAAGTTAGTTAAATATAAATTAAACTGCAGTTAAGCATGAGACACCAGTGTGAAACACTATGATAAACGTCTGTTTCTGTGTTTTTGATTGATCAAATGGCAACGTATCCACGCATAAAAGTTTACAATAGCTTACAGTTGACATATTGATAAATAAACCCAAGAAATATTTTTATTAAAAAAAGCTGCTGTCCCTTCATGGCAGAGCATCTTACTGCATATAACAAAGATGAATTCCTTGCTCATCGTTAACAAAGCTACAATGTCCCTCCTGTCTCCTTACTTAGTAATGTGTTCTATTAAAACTGACCACAGAACCCCAGCAGGGCAATAAAGGACCAGGATGCTGATTTCCCTGAGGAGAAGCCAGTCTGGAGTGAGTGCTCACATTGACTCTGCGGCCGCAGTGTGGACACCGAAGCGAGAAAATCGTCACACAGTAACAGAAAGTAAAGACTCAATTTCAACGGTTGAATGGACACTAAACCATCTGATTACATCTGCAAAGTGAAGCTGACTGAGCCATGCCAACTGATGATTTTATAGATCTGATATCACTGCATAAAACATGGACCTAGGCACTATGATGTCAACTATAGGTTTACGGGGGCATTTGAAGCCCAACAATAGCGGTTGCCATATTAGAAAGTAAGAGTCTACAAAACTTTCATCTTCTCTGGAAACAAGCAACAAGATGGAGTCAAGGTAGGAGCCTGGCCTCTGCAGCCTCTTCCTGCGAAACATGCACAGGAACACATATAAAAACAGTTAGCAGCTAACTTGTGACAAAATAATCGGTCTGCATCTGTTTCCTGCTTTGTTCATTTACTGTCTGAAAACTATCAGGAAAGAACATGTTACACAAACACACTTCATGTTATCTGCAATCTGACCTGTTGTAAGACTCAAAAGTTAGTTCAGAATATCCTTAAAATCTCACAGTATAAGCTTTGGTCAACTTGATCATGCTACTGATTGAATTGATTCATGCAACAACCCTGATTCTTTAACCAAACTCTGTTAGTAATATTGTTAAGACAAACTGGTCATGAGGAAATTCACATGTAGAACAGTTTTGTCAAATAGAGAAATAAGACATTGACACTTAGATGGTTTGTATACTACAGCTTCTACCCATTTATATCCATTCGATCTCAGATTCACTCATTGATGGTTCGTCGAGTTTTTAGGTATGTTGACCATCAGTGTCAGCTAACAGATTCACAGCAGTGAGAGCAAGTTGGGTTAAGTGTCTTGCCCAAGCTCAAAACCTTGGACCTTTCTAGTTGATGGTGAAGTAAACTACCAGACAGAGCCACTAATGCCCTAAAGGTGCAAAAAAAAAAAAAAACACTTGCAGTCTCTGAAGTGTCCACTTGGGGCACGCTTCAGAGACACTGGATCTTTCTTTAACACCCATCATAAAATGCCCCAAAATACACCAGAAGTAACAGTCAGAGTCAAAGGAAGCATAGTGTTAAAGCTAACATCTGTTCTAGCACCGACTTTAGAAGTGAAATTTTTATTCACATTAGGTGTGAGATTTGCACACATAGGGAGAGAGGTGACCACGAAAAGCCACTGAATTAAAGTTTAACACATAAAACACAATATGGCAGCCACCATCATTGGGGTACAAACATCAATCCCAAAAACAATTGGTCAACATCATAGAGGCTACGCCCATGTTAAATGCAGTCTAGAGTCAAGTTGGCTGCCTTTATAACCCCAATTCAACCCTTCTGACCTACACATTAGTCACATGAACACTCAAGAGGTAACATCATGTTTTCCTTCCCCTCCTCAGAGGTAAAGTTGTCCTGCAAATATTTAAACAAGACAGCTGCTTCAGGCAATGACAGTGCTGTTTAATTTTTCTTAGCAATAAGGTATAAACCTCACCTGAAGAGAACAATACACACGTGCAGGCAGACTGCAGTTCTCCCCAGCAGGAGCACAAGGACACCTGGATGTCACTGGGTTTGTCCTTGGGATCCTGCTAAGCATATTATCAGAGGTAGTGATAAAGATGGGCACAGCATAGTTAGCTTCCCTCAAAGGTGTTTAATTTGTTGTTCAAGAAGTAATGAAATCCAAGTAATCAATGGCTGAACCTGTGGCTCTTTGCATTTTAAAGACTTGGGCGACTCTCTTTGGATCGTTACCTTGTCCAATCACAGGTATCGTACCAAAATCAGCAGAGTGTCAAGAGCATATTGAGTCCAGCTCATTAGCACAAGATACTCAGAGCTAACATACCCACATCTAAAGGCGACAACAACCTTAATGCTGATCCTCATTTCACATCTTCCTTATCTCTTAAAAAAAAGAAAGCCTTGGGTCAAGTCCATACACAGCTCAAATTGACAAGGGGAAATGAGACAGCCTCAGCTTATATTATACAATTGAAAATCTATAGGTTGTTATGAACAGAGAAGAAGATGTAGGAGTTGCAGAAAGGAAAGGAGGAAAATGAAATCTAAATATTGAGAATAAACAAGTTTTTCAGTTCAAGCATAAACCTCAGGGTAAAAACAAAGTTTAGATGAGCAAACATCTGCATTAATTCATGACTTTAAGGTTTGTCCTTGAGGAAGAGGAGTCAGAGACTTACATTTTCTTGAGATAAGATAACTTTCTGGTAGTGAGAATGTCCTTAATTTTACAGATATGCACCGTACAATCAGAGTAAATTAAGAAACTGAAGATAATAGTCTCCAAGTTGAGCATCAGTATTGACAGATTATAACATTCCTGTCCACACTTCAGGCAGATTTATCACTGTCAATAGTGATCTGTAATTCAATCACTGAAGTGCATTTTTTTACAGTCTCGTATGCCAGACAAAGGCAGGCATGTGTCTGCAAAATGAAAGCAGAGTGCAAAGGGAACAATTCAAACATTCAAGCTAACACAATTTTACCGCTTTCACATTAAAATTAGCGGGTCAATGCATGTTTTTTTACATGGGTTAACCTGCTAACAATCAGCAAGTGACTCCTTTCCCACTGCCAGCAGACTTGGGTCTAAATATATAAACTTGGCAAAGACTGAATGATTTTCGAGGGCTGATGATTTGAAGGCGATTGGAATTTATTGCTGAGATGGTAAAGAGTCATGAAAGTTACAGACAGAGGGAACGGGTGCGATATTATGCCGTGAGCATGTTACGTCAACGTCATGACGTAAATTAGCGGGTTAACCCGGGTCTGATGTTCCCACTGAAGTCGATCAGAGGTGAGCCAATAAAAACCTGTGTCACTTGCATGGTCAGTCAACCTGGTCAAAAAGCCAATTAGACCCTTTCCAACTGCCGACAAGACCTGATTATTACCGGGTTTAAACAGGATTTTTGGCCAGTGTGAAAGGTCTACAAGTTACCAACTAGGGTTAAAGTAAGTGCACCAACATCCACAACAGGTAGACTTACACAAAGTATCACTTAACTGACCTACCAGCCAACTCTAAATGAACTATAACATAAGATTAGAGGACTTTTATGATCATGCATTTTTTCACTGGAAAGTGTCAACAAACATTTTTCTCAAGCCCAAAAATTGAATTTGTCTTCAGGCATTTTGGAATTGAGGCATAGAATAATGTTGACTCCTGTGCCTCTACCTTATTGCAGCGCACTGATAAAAACATGACACCAGCATAATCCATCTCTATCTATTCAGGTTTTTCTTGATTTTCGAATATCTTGCAGCTTCCTTGAGCACAACAGCCTGAAATGGATCCTAAAATAAGCTTTCGGCTGTAACAGAGAGGGAATGCATTGCGAATCTGTAATTGTGACCTGCAGAGTCCTAAAATCAAACAATGTGGAGTTATGGGAAGATTCACACCCCTTTCCACTTGTCGACACACAAAAAACCCCCATAAAATATTCTTCAGAAAGAAGCTTAGAAGGATGTCTTACATTTATGTCACATTGTACAGGAAAATTTCTCCAGAGGTGTTAACATTTTCCACCATTTCTAATCCTTCTCCACTGACAGGTCTATCTAGCTTTAGCGTTTGGATGCTGCCTGCGCTGTCATCCCATATTCAGAAATGAGAGAGGGTTATGAAAATGTGTGTGATGAGCCAGGTGAAACTTGGCCAGAGCTGGCGTAAACATTTACACAGAACCAAATAAACCTCTTTAATCATCCAGAATTACCACTCTGCATCCCAGATGAAGCAGAGGGAGCCAGATTGTGCCTGCTGGGTGTTAGCTGTCATCCATAGAGCCCTAAATATGCTGGGAAAGCTTGTGAGGACGTTTTGACACTGACTTGGTCTCATGCCTTGACCAGAACTCACTACAGACACTCAGGCATCACACCTCCCCCTATATTAAACCCTCTTCTGTGATACTGATCTCATCTGGAGCGTCATCTATCCATACTACCCTTATCTCTCCAACAAAGCAGAAATCTGCATGTTTGCTGTTCCACATAAAAGCTTTTCGAAGGAAAACATGCTTCAGTTCCCCTCCAGCTGAGATTTCACCTTAATCTAAGTGGATCACACATCAGAGGATGTGATTTAACACAGTTTGTTAGATGCAAAGAAATAAGCAAATATATTGATCAGTCACCATTCTATGGAGATTTAACCTCAGTTTTCATTAGCCATGTTAGCAGCATGGCTGTTGGGATGGTAATGTTGGCTTGTCTGATCCTCCACTTTAATGTAAAGTGAAATAGTCCAGGAGCTATTTGACCAACTGTCATGAAAATTTGGGCTGACACTAATGGTCACTAGAGGATACACCCTTTTGACCAAGATGATCCTCATATTTTCCCACAAGCATTTTTTGTATCTAGAGACTAAAATAAACACTTAATTTTCACAGAATAAAAGAACATAACAAAACTGTTTGCTGTAGCCCATCGAAGCAGCGATACACAAGTTTGTCTGTACATAATTATAGCTCTGTACCCACATTTTTACACAGAAAATGTCTTACTACACTGAATATAGAGGGACATAGCACTAGACAACACAGACCTAAAATAAAATCATAGTGCAGCAAATAAATTAAAAGTGGATGGATACATGCCTTAATTCCTAACTAACAGTTTCATTTAATGACAGATTTAACAAGTAATAATGTATTACAGTCAACAATCATTAACTGATTTTTTATACTTCCATGGTTGAATCTGTTCTTATATTTGTTTTATCTCCTGCTTTAGATGTCTTGTACTAGAAGACAACAAGAGGCTTGAACACATTGTTTAGGTTTCCTGTAAATTCACTGGAATTAAATGATGTTTCTCAAATCTTTCATGACAGGGTAACATCTAAAGTTCAGTGTCCTGATCATCCTCTCCATGCTGAATTTGAACTCCTACATTCTGGCAGGAGATTTCGATTACCAAATGCCAAATCAAACAGGATGAAAAACTATTTTTCTCTTCAAAGCCAAAACTAATCTGAATATAGAAAATGACAAAGCATGAGTTATTTCATTTTCAGCTGCTGCTGCTGGTTTAAGTGGATGGATTTTATTCAAGATTGCCCATTAATGTTTTTCATGTACTTCAGTGTTATTCTGTAACCGAGTCTATGCAACTGTGTTTCAGTGTTATTTTATTTCTGACTGAGAAGCAAATTTCCCTGAAGGGACAAAACAAGTTAAAGATGTAATTGAGGTAGATGCTCAGTTTTGTGGGGCTCATTGTCAGTGAATGTTTTCCTGCTGTCAGCAGCACCCAATTCTCATGTTTGTCAATGCTGGAGCTGAATATGAGGCAAGTTAAAGGCACTAATGTGCCGCTATAGTTTATTTTACCCTGATGCATGCTAGTAACAGGCAGCTTAGTATAGTGACCTATAACCAGTTTCATGTTCTGAATGTGATCGCCTTTGCAGCAGTCAGTATCCTAGTTTAACCTGAAAAAAAATTGCATCTCAAATTTTTATGTCACAACACTTCCAGACACATTATTCAAAGACACAATTAATTACACAACTACCAAGTAGGAATGGGGCGTATCCTGTAGTATTGTGTACTACTCAAGCACAGTGGAAAAGCTCATTTTGCCATTCTGCAGTCCTCGAGCCCAAAGACTGACCGCACATTTGAACACCAATATTTGGATGAAATTTATATATTGAAAGTATTGTAATGGAAGCCCTTTATTTTGTATTTTTTGCACAGCATTCTGCTAAAAGCTATTACAGTGCTGATGTGTACATGTTGTGATCATAAAGTCAAATATGTTCATTTGCATTCTCTGGCACTTCTAAGCGAAACTTCTCAGAGGTGTGCAAGAAACAGTTCACACTCATTAACACAGCCTTCAGCCTATCTGAGCTCATGTTATAATGAAAAAGGGGCTGTGCATTTAAAAATAGTTCAAAGTTACATGCCAGTGGCGCTGCTAATAATACTAATATGCACTCTCAGTGAGTCCTCTCTTCCAGATTCTGAGGAAGCAGAGAGGCAATAGTGTTCAAGGGGGATGGAGCCATCTGTCTTGCCTAAGAAACTTTCCTCAAAAAGTATTTTTTGGAAAAAAAAAAAAGAGTGAAAAAACAGTAGGGAGTAAAATAGCAAAGTGTTAAGGGTGGTACCCTCTACACCAATAAGATAAATGGAGGTAAACTGTTTAACAACTTGTAGAAGGACGAAGTTCAGCTAAAAAAGGAGGACGGGAAGGGGAATGATCAGGGAAGGCTGGGAAAGCAATTTTCTCCTCAGAAAGAGTTATGGGAGCTGTTTTCTGAAGATTAATCCAAGGTGGATCCCTCTGACAGGTGAACATGACTAATGAGTTAATCTGGGAAGAATCCAGGTAGAACATCTTAAAGGTTTGCTCAGCACAGCTCTTTGTGCTGTCCACTATATTCCTGATAGCCAGGTTAAGTGGGAGAAACATATGAATGGACAGAGCAATAAATAAATAAATAAGAGATAAATGCGTGGCTTCATTTTCTACACAAATCCAATTTTCAGGAAGTGAAGGGCACATTTGATCTTGTTTAGATGTGCCCACTGGCCGTGCTTAGAAGGCTCTTGTCTAAAGTGTCTGGGATTATTGTTATCTCTGATGGACCACCAGCGGAGAGGCTGATAGCGGCTTTTTTGCAGCGCCTGACTTGACTGCTATCAAGTGGCATGTCTGATGGCACAAAGTGAGACTAACATCATGAGTGTACTTTGAAAAGGAGATCAAAAAAGCCGCACATGAAAGCGCATGCATCTTTGTGTTTTGGCGTTTGTTGGGGAAGATGAATGACGCAACGTAACAGCAATGCAACACTGAGTCAGAGTGTGGACATGACATGAGTGTATATTTAGCAAATGACACAAACAAAGTCAACCAAAATGCTTTTGTGAACTCACTAGGAACGCAGCAAAACCTTGAATTATTATCTAAAATGAATAAAATTATGGACTATTCTCCTGTAACATTTAAAATTAGAATGCCACTGGTGTATGGGGGAAATATGCTTCAACTGTCTCTTCATGATTTAAATTGTGCTCTTATTAAGTCCACAACATGTCATTTCTGAAGTACTTTCTTTTCATGCTATGATGGCTTGCACTTCTTTTACCCGTATTACCATATTTAAGGGTCTCCTGATGGGGCTGTCAAAGTTACACAGCCTGTAAGAGCGGCTCTGAATGCTTTTGCTTGTTGTCTTTAACTGATGAGATATTTCTAACCAGTCTGAACCACAAACTGTTTACTTAAATCATCATAAACCTTTGGTTAATTCAGCTGCAGAATTATGACTTAGTAAAAGAGCAATGCTGTCAAACGTGCAGCTAACCCTGTCAACTTTGCACTTCTTGAGCAGAGAAGCAGATTCTAGAAATAATGAACACAACAAATGAGAGCAAACTTTCAAAAAAGTCTTCAGGCTATGTTTGAGGCTATGTTATGGTGACTGCACTCCTTGGCAGTGCATTATTAAGCATTCATACACAGGTATATTGATCACATTGTCCTAGAAGCCTAAGCCAACTTTTTGGATGAAAAATTCAGTATTCACATTGTAAATAATACACTGAATTTTAAAGATAATTTATTAAAACCTGCATACGTAATTATTTAATTGAACCAGCAGAGGGTGCTCACTTGTTTGAGGTCAGTAGCTTAAACAGTACCACTTAAAGGTCACTTAAAAAAAAAGTACTATTCATTCAGTAACTCATTAAACCTCAAAAATGTTATCTATCTGCTAGCTTTCAACAGTGCTTTTCTGCTGTTTGGCACCATGAGAGTTCAGGAGGAAAACGTTTTGCAGCTTTCTCGTTGAAAGCTTGCGCACCTTACCATTGCTGGACTATGTCATGATAGGGTTTTACCAAAACTTATGCCATCATTAATTCTGCTCATCAATCCACTTTTATTGAGCCCTTTCTCGTGTGGATTTTCTCCATCAAAAAGGCATAAACAAGTTTTCCGTGTCAGCAATGTCAGACACATAGCACCGATGCTGAATTCTGTGTTGTGTTGATGAAAGTTCAGCATGTTGCTGGTGGTTCCTCTCTTGCATGGACTCACACAGCCAGAGATACTGTACGTCACTCTTGTTCATTAGTGACGGGAAACCAATTCCAGTTGAGAATCATTAACAGTTCCATCAAAGAATCAATATCATAAATCTTTTTGCTAATCAATTCAAAGCTACCTTCTCAGCTCCTTTGTTGTGGCCTGTGCTGACAGAAAGTCACTGTTTTACAAGGGTGCACATGTCTACTCATATCAGTTGGAAGCAGCTGTCATTTCTATTTCCTTTGCGATGATGACGTTTTCTCATGTCATATAAGATATACCACTGTGAGAATGAACCAAAAGGCAAAAGAAAAACACAGAAAACTTCTGAATCAGCCAAAATTCAACAAAAGTTGGCAAAGAGCGTTGAAAACCTGGTCTTGAATGATAGCTTCTTAATGTCTAAAAGCTACCCCTTTCACATAGCCACATCATTTCCCAAGTTAGCATTAAGATTACAGGCCTTTCCAAGACTTATCTAAAATGGAACAATATCGAAGTCACATTCAAATGTAAGAAATTCATAGAAGGAAATGACAAGCTAATGAGCTGGCATTTTGTGAAAATGTAATTACTTTGAGAGACATCACTTAATTGCAGCTTAACTGAATAAATGAGATGCATACATTTTGCCTTCATTACACATCCAAAAATATTTCTTGGATATTCTTAACACTGAGATAATCTCCTAAAATAAGTATATTTAAAAGAGGAATGGATCCACACAAATGTTCTGGCACTGTACAAACACTTTTCATATCTGCTCCCCTTTGCTATCATCACTATTTTGTAAATCTCTGCACTGAGAGTTAGAAAGGGGGATAGAATGTGTTTTGTGTCACTCAACATTAACAAATACAGACTCTTAGCGATGCTGTGCTCTGTGAACACAAAAGATATGGAGCTGTTACTTAACAAAACAGCCCTGGGCAAAATGAAAACTGCTTGCGGAGAAAGAATCCAACAGAACACCATCATAAATAAAGTAATGAACCAGTTCGTGAAGTGTACTGAGCTGTGGGATCATATTTACTGTGCTTTAGCTGGCAAAGAGAAGCATCTGATGATCTGGTAGTCAATGTGAGCTCATAATAAAAGTAATCAGGATAGGGATTACCATAAACCCAGAGCAGAAGAGTGGGCACTATTGTTCTTGAGAAAAATCAGACTGCAGCACAGTGAGGGTGAGGCACGGAGAGAACTGCGGAGGTCTTTAGAGAGCAGGGTTAGATGGATGATGGCGATGCTGAGCAAGATGTGTCTCCCAAGGCTACATGGAACGACAAAGGCCAAGGGTCATAAATGTTTCATTTCAAGAAGGGCAGAGGAGCAGTGAACCTTGGGTGGCTTGTAAGCATGTTTGTTTCACTCCCACACACACACACACACAAACACAAGCAAAAAGTTAATAGTACTGCAAAAGTTGGAGCCAAGAGATTTGCAGCTTGTATTTCAAGAGCAGTAATGGAAGTGCTGCTGAAGGGATCTATTAGCAACTAAAGCGGGGATTTTTAGCCTGAAAGAATATAGTGAACAGTGTGTGAAAAGAGCTGTCTTAACATATAAGACAAACAGCCCTAAAATCAGGAGAAAGTATTGGTGTGTGCTCAAATTTGACCAGTTCATTCTTGAGGAAGTGAGCATTTACTCAGATTTTAAGAAGACCTCTTAAAAGCATTGTTGAGTTTTGACCTTTTAAGAAATTAGCGAACATGGGGCCCAATGGATTTGACCTCAAAACTTTGAAAGAAAAAATCTTAACTCAGTCGTGACAGTGGTGGAAAGTTTAAAGAAAACAGTCCAAACTGATCTTGAAACACTGCTTTGACACGAAAAGCCTGAATCAACAGTCAACTCTAAAACATGATGCCTTTGGTCCCCGCCATTGAGGGCAGGAATACCCTCAGAAATAATGTAAACTGAATATCAAGTCTGTACATGTGTTCAATCAACTTTCCCTAGTCCCACCATTTTTGGTCCATCCTCCAATACGAGCAAAGCAAACTTTGACTCTTGAGACACCATGAAACCTCTTAGTTTAAGAGAAAAACTAACTTTCAAGATGGATCAAAATAAAAACAAGTGTAAAAAGAAGGACATGTACTTTAGTTTAGCAGCAAATTTAACTTAAGTCTTGTTTTGTTTTGTTAGATCTCTGTACCACTTCTCCCTTTTACATTTCCTTTATCAAAGTTAATGAAAAGTGCTTCTACCCCCTGCTAAAACAGACATTTTGAATAAATCCTTCAACCTCCCACAGTCCTTTCAGCAACGATAGACTGTCTGAGTATCTCTCTAAAACACACTTTAAGATCAGGCAAACAAAATGAGCATGGCCATTTTTAAAAACTGCACATAGCGGTAACTGCTGGGGAGCGGGGCCTAAGAAGGTCAGTGGTACGTATGGCTGATGTTGAAGCTGGATGCCATATGTCCACTAGGTCTAAAGGTGGAAATGGGTCTGGCTGTGGGGAAAGGCAGCAGGGGGGCTCTGAGGAGTTGCACTCCACGCTGGGCGACATGAAGACAGACGGAGGGCAGAGGAAAAAACAGCTGCTGTTAAGGGAAGGCTTGAATGGTTGGATGTGAATTATATGTAAAAAAAAAATAAAAAAAAAAATAAAAAAAGTTTAAGTTATTTTTAGCCTTACGCAAAACTCCCAAAGATTTCCCCATGAAGTCAGAGTTAGCTGCCTGGAAATAAATATTCAGAAATATCATCAAATGAAAAAAGGCAGAGGTGATTACATTTGTGTTTGTGGTGCATGAAATGAAACTGCCTCATAATTTTTTTAGAGCCATTTTTGTTTTCATTTTACTGGTTGAAGCTGTGAGAACAGACAAGTACATACTGCATTGCTATTAAGCTAAAAAAAAAAACATCACAAGTGAAGGACTGTCATTTCTTTCATGATACTTCAGAAACCTGTTGGATTTCTGAAGCATCATGAAATGCTAATTTTGTGTTTTTTTGGGGCACCTTTCATATACCAAATGAAAGCTGTGTGATGGCCAGAGCAATATTTTTTGATTTTGGATTTGTAGTGGTCTAAGGCTTGTGTGGTGACTGGTGATTGGACGGAGGGGTGTGTCTGGTAGGAGGGAGGCAGCCATCAAATTGATAGCTGTCATGTGACCTTACAGTGATTGAAACATTCCCTGGAAGGCAAAAAGCTCCCCTCTCAGCCGTGTAGAAGTTTACAGCCTTGGTTGCCAGTTGTTTTAACCTGTTTGATTCATCTTTTCTTGTATAAACAAGTTTTTTTTTTCAAGTGTATGTTCTAATCTATGAGAAGACAAACCAGGGTCACACCTTCACAAAGCCTTAACTCAGAAAAAAACACAAGAGGTGCATAAAGCAGATCAACCCTCAAATACAACTCTTTGTTGTTACAATGGGCTACAGTGGTAGTCTTCCATAGACCTCACCTAAATCTTCCATAAAGATTGCTACCTTAATCAAACTGTACCTGCCTTTTAACAAACATTAATGCCTTATGAAACATCCTTAAAGTGACAGCTGCTGCCATTTTGATGCTGTCCTTAAATATGTGAACAAACCAATGTTTGTTAGCAGCCCTGGCATTCCTATAATACTGTTAAAAATAATTTCCTTCCTCTCACTCTCCAAACAGCAGAATTGGTGATATAAGAGGCACTAAGGGGCCGTATACACAAGGCCTAAAACTGTCAAATCCGATAAGTTTTCATTGTGTTTCAGCCTTCGGTTTACATGGGAACGGGACCTGGAGTGCTTAAATCTGCAAACTGTTGAAACCAGGCTCCAGAGTGGAGAGTTTTCAATATGCTCTCCATGCAACGCTGTGTAAACCCATATCAGAGCGTTTCAGGGTGAAACACTGATGTCACCGCATGCAAAGTACTCATTCACATGAAGGCTGCGTGAACACATACCAGGAACAACAACAGCTTTTGCCATCTACCGAGCAACGCATGTGCCGCCTACCGTGCTCTGTTTGTTATCCAGACCAAACTCTCCAGACAGATTTGATGTCCGAACTGATTTGTTGTTCAGAAAAGAAACTCCTGCTTCTTTGTGCATCCACTCGCCATTGCTGTCTGTGAAGTTTTTCTTCTTTGTACATGTATGGTCGCAGCGCTGCCTATCTGCAAACCTATACCACCATCTAATGAACCGGCATGTACACTACAGTGGTTTCATTCGTCTCCAGCATCTCCAACTGAACGCAGATTTACTTTGAAAACGCAAAGGAAAAATCTTTGCATTTTAAGTCAGAAAGTGCCCGTGTAAATGTAGCCTAAAACTGCTTGGAGACGAACTTGAGACTCTCATCCTGACAGTGATGTAAGGGGAAGTATTTTCCATTTTTTCATTATGTAAACATCACTACAAGCAAAGTCAAAACTTGTGGATAAATCCCACATAAAAACAACATGTGTTGACTGTGCTGTGTAACTCCAAATGCAAAAGACATATGAAATCACAGGGAGGGGGCGCAGCTAGCTGCGTCATAAGGATTAAAAAAAACTAAGGTGACTAAAATTGGACTAGAAATCAAGACATTTATGGCCAATGAAGATTTAACTAAAAGAGTTGAATCCAAAGTAACAATAAAGACAATCCAAAAGACAGAAAATATATCACAACTGAAGAGCTCAGGGATAGTGTAAATTGAAAACAACCTAGAAGAGATGGGCCTTCCCATCTGACACACCAGACAGACTGTTTTAATACATTTCAGCGGTCCAGCAGGGCAACAGCCCATAAAAAATGTTTGGGAATGGGCAGAACCTTTCGGTAGCATATCCTGCAGGTGAGTGGCTGAGTTCTATAGAATAAACTATTACCAAAATGTGTCTGAGGTGGAGCATAAATATCCTGTCTGCTGATAAATTCTTTCAGTGTTCTTTGTTTTTGACTTCATACATAAATGTGTCCACATGTGACCAAATTGCTCCTGAGGCTGTTAGCATCTATGCTAATGCCTGTACAAGTAGCCACTTTCTGATCTCATCTCACTTGTAACACCCACCTCCAGATTTTCACACAGCTAGTTAACATTCTCCCAACAACTGACAGCAGAAACTCGTGTTGTTACTCTGCCTCCAAACATTTGTTTGGTTTTAAGACTTTGTTCCTGAATAAGTCCATGAAGATCGTTAGTGTTTGCACTGAAATATTAAAAGTTATTTTTTGAGTTATTCTATTGTTTGAGAGGCTGTCAGGGTACGCGGCCTGTTTTGCCACCCATTCAGTTTTTAATAGAGTTGGAAAGTGAGGATTAATCATTGTTGGTTTAATCATTTTGTTCAAGGTTAGTTGGTTCTTAAAGAAAAAAGAGAATGGAAATTGTATTTTTCACTGGGGCTTTTGTTTAGCCTGAGTCATTATTTGTTCTAAGTTGTCCTTTGACTTTAATCATTCAAACTATAATAAAAATAATGAAGCTGAAAATAAAGTCCAGCTTTTAATCTGGGGGGCTGAGGAGGCAGAACTTCTTTGAACTTCCATGTACACAAATCTCCTCTCATAGATGGGAGCAAAACAGCAGTTTAATCAGTAACTAAGTGATGTTGCTTTGGTTGAATGATTTATTAAGACAAGCTTTTGGCTGATTTCTTATGAGCATTTCTAACTTGTTTGCAGTTTCACCCTCAACAGGGTACTTTCTGGCTGGAATAGCTCTGTCAGAGATTTGACTCAGACTCTGCAGCAGTCTCCTCCTGCTCCCTGCCTCAGCTCCTTGTACGAACCCGGGAACACTCCTACACACCCAAGACACCACTCTAACTTCCTATCTCACAGAGAATGAATAAGAGAAGCAGAGTATGCAGGGTCATTTGGTAAAGCACCTTTAGGAGCTGGAGCCAGTGTTGTTGTTGTGTATATGCGGTGCTTTATATCATGCATAATAGATACAGGAAGCCGCTGGGAGTCTTGTTAGATGGAAAACAATGCATAGTCATAGAGCAGGCAGCAGAGAGCAGGAGATGATACTGATACACTGAAGCACAAAGTCTGAAGGCAGTGAACTGTTTGGGCCAACATTATGGAACTTTGATTGTTTTATATTATCAGACTGATATTGTCTGACATTCTTTAATAAAAAAAGAGTCGCTGGAGTGTCAAACAATACTTTCAACATCCCAGGAGTTTCTGTAAGCTGAATATTTTTTCACAAGGTGTCAGTCTTTTACTGAAGTGTAAAAGATATTTGGACAGAAAAGAAGCTACAAAATAGTTTCAAACCAGAATAACATATTTCTGTAAAAAAAAAATCTAATAACTTATCATCTGGGCGACAAGGATATGTGAATGTTTGTGCTGCTTCTGTTATGTAATGCACTGAATCCATTATTTCTGAATCTACTTGCTTGCTTAAGCTTAAATATTTTTGATGCCAGGCATAGTCCCTGGTTCAATGTGCTCTTTTTCATAAGCCATGACTCCATGCAGACTTTAACAAAGATTGACACCAGTATTGGACATTTGGACACAGTAGTAGCTTTTAACACAATGTGCAGACATACATGATATGTACAGACAAATACTTTGTATCTATATCTATACTATATCTGAGACCGTACATGCAATTTGTCTTGAAAGCCTTCACTGTTTTGGTAGAATAGACAAAACACATAATAAAACACATTAAAGGCTGCCTAATACACTGATAGCTGTGTGATATGACCCTCATATAACCACTTTGTTGTAATACATTATGTCATGCTATGACAAAATTAGTCAATGAATGCATTTATTTGCATTTTGAAAAGCTATAACCCATTTGTTTCTCTATCGATTTCTGTCAGCTGCTGTTAAAAGCATGGAATTCAAAATGCAAGCACTTGACTGTACTTTAAGCGGCGACTTTTCATCTGAAAAACTTGTTGAAGATAAACATTAACTTCTGGCAAAGTTTTATATCTATCAGTTACCGGCAAATGTGTAGAGCTGCAGTGCTCTCAGTCACATTTTTGACGAAGAATAGGACTTACCAGAATTTTATTTAGGATAGCCCCTTAAATGCAGCATCTCGTATTCAAGGGGGTCCCACCTTGAGCGTGTCTTTGAATCATCACAGACATAAAAGGAAAGTCATGGGTTTATACAGTCTTCGAAGCAGATGTCAAAGCTGTTTCAATGGAGACTTATATCTCTCTATTCCTGGAGCAAGGTGTTTATATATTCCCAGCACATCGCCTGTGATGAATATCTGCCAAGCAGGCACGCTTACTTTAAGTGGCAGATATTGAACATGGAGAGGAGAGAACACACGTTTACCACACTTCTGTGCAGTAACTTAATTTATGGAAACCACAGTAAGCACAGAACACAGGGTGGATGCAGTGCTGCCAGGTCAACATGTTTATGCTTGCAAATTGTGCTCTCTCAGTGTTAGAGGGAAACATAATGAAGAGGGGACTCAAAAAGTCATCTGTTATAAAACAGTGGTGATATTTTTGTTTACCTGCCACTGTGGCTGCTAGTTTAAGATTGCAAGTTACTGTTGTGAACTTTGGTCTTCAGGCCCCACTGCTCCTTTGGTACTGATTCTGAATATTAGTGCCCATAAAACAACAAAAATGATGAAAAAATGTCTCTTATGGTAAGGTCCTGTTGGAACAAAAACTATTTCTTCATAAAAAAAGAAATATTTAGAGCCAAGTTGGTGTTGAAATGCATAAAAGTAGGTGGAA
Source organism: Scarus forsteni (assembly GCA_036419115.1). Taxonomy (NCBI): domain Eukaryota; kingdom Metazoa; phylum Chordata; class Actinopteri; order Labriformes; family Labridae; genus Scarus; species Scarus forsteni. Next base: position 13,679,399 of record JAZDUH010000098.1, on the reverse strand, counting down.
ATAGATTGTATGTTCCACTGCTACAAGAATTTTAAAAGTTTTGTGAGTCTGTAGGGAATTCACTATAAATCTTTGTTCAAAGTGAACCCCCAATTGCCTTAAACAGCAAAAAATGCAATCATTCTGTTGGTATTTCCACTTTAAGGTCAGAGGAGTTTTATAAACCTAGCCATCTATGGAAGAGGTCAAGCTTTAACACACTATAACATGTAGATTTTCACCTTGTGGCAAGATGAGAATTGAGCTACAAGCTGTCAATTGTTCCGCTTCATCCTCTAAAACCTGTCAGTCATCTTGACGAGCTGTCACTGCTAAAGCGACATGAAGCCTGAGGGCGACTTACCAGCGCTCACACAGCTACAGCAGGCATTAAAGCAGCAGATGGTGAGAGTGAAAGCAAACACAGTTTCCTGTTTAAAATGATGCAAAGACTCTCAGGGCCAAACAAAACAAGAAAACTTCAACACGTTTTATTGTTTTTTAAGGACTGAAACTGGTTATGCTTTTGGTCCAGTATAAATACAACCGCTAATCTGGTGTTCCTTTGATCAGGTTTAATTCAGCTGTCAAAAAATTTGAGCTAATGAAATTCAGAAAACTTTTTTGCCAATGGCAAAGCATTTCTGAGTTAATTGTTTTACAAAACTACCATAAGCAAAAAAGGGTTTTAGAGGTGAAATTTGGACTCATCTATATTTTGAAGTGTTCATTCTCAGAGTCATTGAAAATAGGAATGTACAGTATCATCCATCCAATATTTGTATTGACAAACGAAAGCTTAAAAATAATTGGTATATGTCAATAAAAACGCTTTTATATATCTATCACACTGCTGTTACTTACTGAATGTACTGTAATACTTCACCTATTTATCACTTACTTATTACATAATTTACAAAAAATCAACTGAATCTTCTTAGAAGGTGAATTCTGTTTTCCTTGTCATAATGTCACAGTGTAAGGAACATATTTGTCTAAATTAATTGGAGACTGCAAATATCCAATCAAAAGAGATATCTGTGATAATATGTTTGGAAATCCTGGCCATTAGCGCTAACTGGATTTTAAAAAAGTCAATAGGCCATCATCATTCGGCCACATGTTCTTCCCTTATTTGTGAAAATTATATCTTAGAAAAATTACTTTCAGGTTGTTTTTTTTTCAGACTTTGGTGGAAAACCCACTCTGACTTATTGATTGTTACAGGTCAAATGTAAATGGAACTGGCCATTATGTTCATCTGTTGGTTATGGATGCAGTAGCTCAAAAGTCTTTTATGGAACCCTTCCCAAAATTTGCAAAAATAACCACTCTGACTCAAGAATGAACAAATTTGATAAAAGAGGTCATAAATATTGAGCTTTTTAACACTTTCAGAGATCTTCTTCAGACTTCGCACAACTATTTACTCCAAATTAAATATGTTTACGGATATAATTTCAAGGTCAAATGTATTGATACAAGACTGTATCAAAAGGGTGCATGGTCATGGTGAGAAAAGGGATGTGTCTTACAAGCAAACTGTTTTACACTGTCTCAACAGCTCAAATGAACTGAAAAAGTTCTAAAGACTAAAAGGTTGCCAACTCTAAGAGCAAGGAAGACTAGGTGCTTGCCATCTCTCTGGGCTGAGAACTAGAAATATCCAAACACTTGATGCTTAAGACCACTACTTTTGTTTCTCAGACATCAAAATGTCAATATTTTTTATCTTTCTCATGATTGTACATCACAGTTTAAAACTCTGATATCGTTTCAGTCATCATACTCTTTTGCAACTACCTTGAAATGATTTAAACCTTCAATAAGAGTACTCCATGTCTCTAAACTGAGAAGTAATTTGTGCTGTTTCATTCAACAACATGGACTATCTGTCCTGAGGTGGATGGATTTCATTACTTCCCTCTAATATAGAGGCAGTTTACATGCTGGGCCATCATTTCTATTCCTGTCATTTCTGTAACTTTCCCAACAAAGCGCCAAGCCAGCCAACTGCCCAGTCAATGAAATGAGCACGAGCGTGGAAAATGGAAGTGAGGTTAGGACATCTTCCCAAAAATAGACTCCCCTCGGCCAACACTGTCATATCCTCACACCGCAACAACATGGAAGGCTTTAATGTTTTCAGCCCAGAAACCACACAGTCCTCTTCAGGAGAGGTTTGGCCTGCATTTTAAAAATCATGGGACACAACTTAGGGGGTCTAAGGAAATTAGAGTGAAGTGAAGCAGCAGAGACTTAAGAAAGTCATCCAGTCTTCAACCTGGTCTGCACGAGTACTTAAACCCATCCTAGGAGCAGATGTTTGAGGGAGTGTTGACAAAACCTGACTCCCTGAACTTTGGATTTTGATCCATTTACAGAAACAGAATACTGCACTTGTTGGGTTACTCAAATGATTTATGATATCTCCAATGTTACAGTCAGAGGGTATCAACACTTCTCAGTCACTCTATTTCCTCCTGTTTCATGACATTTGAGTCAAATGATGGCTGAAATGTATTAATTCAAAGGTCAGGTGAGTCAATATGATTGGCTTCAAAGTGTGTTAATCAAACATCATAAACCGTAAGTTGACTGTTTTGGTATTGTATCGCTAACGTTCCGTATATCTAAGGTCAAGAAAGGGAAAAAACACACACCATAACTTTCCCAGTCTGCCTGCCACAGCGTTTAATTCTAGATATTCATGAAGAAAAGTGTTATTAATGGGGTTTTTTCAAAGGCTGTTATTTTTCATAGTAGATGAAACTAATTTTAGTAAGACATTACTCATGCAGTAGAAAATAGTGCATTTGTATGGGAATATTTTTCAGAGAGACTTCTACAGAACTCAAAGTCTTGAGTTCCCATAATGATGAAATTATTTGTTTTTAACATCAAACTAATTAACATGTCCAAAAGGCAAGAAAACACTCAATATCTTAGGCAGCCAATGTTGTGTTGTATTGTCAGTTTGTCTGCAGGTAAACATTACAAGCCCCCTTTCATTGTATTTCTGCAACAGTGTCATAGCAAAGATTGAGGACAATCACCTCAATTCCCCAGCGCTGAATACTGGTGAATTCACAGTATGTAACTTTACTGCAGAAGTTAGGGCTGGACGATTATGGTAAAAATAAGAATCCCGATTATTTTAATTGATATTGAAATCACAATTAATATACACAATTATTCATTTATCTAAAAACTTCAGTATTGATTTAAACATAACATTAAAGAACCAGCGAGTAGCACATACAGTATTATTGATCCATGTAAGTCACACACACTTGCTGTGGCTGCACGTGGAACACAGAAGCGCTTTGAAGAGCAGGAACTTGCATACACGGCACTCCACACTGTGTGGCATATTAATCGTTTTTCTTTGATTATAATGTTTTTATGATTGTCAGATGGCAAAATTGAAATCACGATCAATATCCGATTAATTGTCCAGCCCTAGCAGAAGTGCAAGAGGACACAGAGGGAGCTCTACATACACACAAGCTCCAACAGAACAAAGCTGGTTAGGTTGTTTCCAACCCCCTGATCCCAACAGCAGTGGAAAAGGAGCATGACTGTAAAGAAAGTTCTGCAGTGTGTAATTTATTTGGACTATGAGACTTAAGTGAGGGCTTTTATTCATGTTGTCTATAAGAAACACCTAAAACATTCGCTCACAGAAAAAGGGACATAATTACAAAATGCACTTGTTTCTTACCACACCGGAGTGCAATAGATTCATAAAAACAGAAATCAAATGGTTCCTTATGGAAATGTTATGCTCAGTGTTCAGGCTTTTACCTGCAACTGTTGGCATTTAAAACCAAGTTTTATCAAATATGAGGTGCCAACAACCTATTTATTTATCATGGTAAACAAGACTAGTATTTAAATTGTTAAATAATAAAGAGACTGTATTGAAGTATGAAATTCAGGAATTGTGACTTCCCTAATTTGTATAATTTAGCTCAAGCGAAACCATTTCCTCAGTGTTCCTGCTTGTTTCCTGCACTCTGGCTCTTGCTTCCCTTTGGCACACTTTCTCCTGATCAATATTCCAAACAGGCAGGAAAAAAAATCTATCATTAGCGAGACCCTCACTGGCCCCGTTCATGTATAGGAGGCGCTCACCGCACCAATTCAGCCCTGACCCTATAGGTGACCTGTGAATTTCACAATGGGCAGCCTACAATAGCTGCCATGTGCCCGGTGGTTTAATCTCCGCGGCCCATCTGCTGCGGCCGCTGCCTGTTCGCTGAATCTGAGCGAGGAGAGGGAGTGCCCGGCTCTCCTCTCTCTGAAGCGCACGGGTGTCTGTCTCACTACATCCTGTGGGACAGCTGTATGTTAATGTGCATGAGAGGCCGGGGACAGCAGACACTGAACAAGGAGCCCCTTCTCAGTGGGCAGCCAGAGGCATGAACTTGGCAGATTAGACATTCAGGAAACAAATAAGACGGGCATCCGAAATTGACAACAACAACAAGCAGCCAACACACGAGCCTGCAGAGGAAAAAATCTTTAAGGATTCCAGTGATGAGGCTGAAGAACTCTGCCTGCCATCTTGTGGTTTTTATTCCTGTTTGGACATAAAAATAAGCCGTAATGAGGGCAGAAGACACAAAGAAGAGAGTTCTCCTTAGTTTGTCTTTCCTCTAGAGTTCTTCTAGAGAAAAAGGAACTGCAGCATTGAAGCTGTCAGTGTTTTATGGCTTAAATCAAGATGAATTATTTCCCTGCTGAGCTCTGGTTCTACTTTCTCTATGCCTCATAGAGCATCAGGCTGGGGACAGGTTTTTGATTTCTCAGGTAGAAACAGCAGAGAAAAACCTTCCTGCTCAGAGAAAATACAATCAATAATTCAAGGCTAGACAAGTTGCTGATCCGATCTTGACGTGGTGATGACGGAGGACAGGCGGGGGGCGTGGGCAGGACTGGAGGACCTTGCCGCTAGAACGCCCTCCCTCCCCACTTTCTCTGTAAACTGTTGCCTGGAAACAGGATTCGCTCTCGCTGGCCTCCAGGCTGCAGTGTGCTGCCTCTGGCCTCGTCCAGGGATAAGGCTCTTGTTTTTCTATTAGAGTCAGGCTCATTCTGGCAGAGGATACAGTGGGGTGGGTTGGGGGTTGCCGTTTAGGAATGAATTCTGCAGAGTCTGCTAATGAAGGCCTCAATTTCACAAGAAAAGGGGCTGGGGGTGGGGGACAATTTGGTCTCAAATTGTGGTACAAAATCATCAAGCAGGGCTGGGAGTGTTCCAGGTAATTCTTGCCAGGAGTATTATGACAATTTGTTAGCACCTCGTAAACATCAGGCGGACATCCCCGACAGGCTGGAAACAATCAGCTTTAAAGGAAACGGCACAACCTCTGGAGTTTCTCCATTTCCCCTGGATTGGTCTGTCTGTGATGCTCTCAGAGACGATGTGGCTTAATTGTTATGCAAGAGAGACACGCTTAAACAAATGGATTGTTAGTGAGCATTCAGCCAGACTCAGAAATAGCTGCATCATAGGTGTTTTTCCTGTTCTGTAAGCGTAAAGGGCCTTTAAAGAAAACAACTGCATCAGTGAATGATTATAGTCCCTGCTAGGGTCGGTAAATTTCAAGCAGAGTTTTCATTTCAAAATTAAACCCCTAAAACAGGCATGCCAACATCTTCTACCCTCTTTTGCATCATGTACAAAGAAATAAAAAGAGCCTCATTGATCTACATTAGCCTTTAAAAATACAAATATTGCTTTCAATAAATGGCATCAGCTTATGTCTACAGTTTTGGTAAAGCATGCTTCATTTTCCATTACTGTGCTGTCTTTAATGGCATCACCTGGTAGGATAAAACTTACATAAAACTTTCAATTCTTCTAAGAAATCATCCACGTGATATTCAAACATCATGTCCCATTCCTATATTCCAATAATTGGAGGAAAAATAAAAGGCAGAGTAGAGAGCAGGAGTAGAAGTGAAGACATCTTCCTATTTAGTCTTCAACAGATATTCAAATTTGAGGCTTGCAGGTGGATTTATCAACAACACGCCTCAATAATTCCTCGACACGCAGAATGCACTTCACCTGACATTTTACATCCTCTAAAGCACAGGCAATCTCACCCAAAGACTGTTGTTTTTCATTAGGAGAGCCGCTGAGCCACTAAGAAATGCAAATGTGAATCCACCTGACAATAAATAAAACCAAAGCAACAAAGTTATTTTTGTGACAGGAGTTGCTGGGAGCAAATATCTGCCTCTCCTGGTTACTAATTAGACTTAGCATAAAAGGGAGGAGTGCTCTGCCTCTGCTTAAGTCGAAGTCAAACATTTCCCCCAAAAGTGCAAAAAAAGGGAAAAGTCCAAAGCTTCTTTGAAGACACTTTTGAAGTCTGTGACAGACGAACTGATGATGAGAACTTCAGACATCAGGACTCAATTATAGCTCTCGTGATGAGTCCGATGCTGTGCTGAATTTCTTTGGAGTTTATTACCATGTATTACCAGCTAGTTAGAACTGCACTCACCTTTTCATTCAGGGTGAAATCAGTGCAAGTCACTGGGGTTCTGCACTTTGAGAAAGTTTATCTGAAAACTAATATAAGCCTTCAGCACTCTCGGTTAAACTAATCGCATGGATATCTTCAACATTTGCCGTATTTTTAGAACAAATTCTCTTCTCCTGGTCTCTCTGTGGACAGTGTTTGTTTGGAGCTGCAGAAAAGAGATAACATGGTGAGGAAAGTTTACACGAAAAGGGCGTTAGGTTTGAAACACATCCACTCGGTCTATCCACCTCAGCCCACAGAAACCATGGCTCAAGATAACTCAGTAAAGCCAATGCAAACCAGCAGACACAAGTTACTGTCTCAACACGATGTAAAGTGCCTTCAAATAGAGTTGTGTTTACCTTGTTTATGACATAAGCCAAACTGTCCACGACCATCATCATAAACCAGAAACTCTCGAAGGTCTGAGTTCACGAATTCTGACACTACTGATGATGTCTAAACAATAATGGCAACCTATCGACATTCATTTTCTGGCTGTTAGTTTTGATGACTAATTATTTTCATCATAGTTTTTGTCAACAACAATTTTTCCCCTGAGGAAAAGTAAACAGTAGCTTATAAACACAAGTGCACTTGGACAAAAACGTAACTAAATTAAGTGACATTTTCGTCATGACAGAGACTTAATCCAATCAGACCTAGTTTTGTTTTTTAGAAAGTAGGGTCAAGTTGGGAACATATCCAATCACAGCTACTTTAATTGTGTGGAAAGGTTGGATCTGTTAAAAGGGACATCCAATCACAACTGCCTTGGCTATGTGGTGGTGGGATAAGTTGGGGAGCAATCCAATCAGAGCCACTCTCTTTATGAATTGATATATTCATGTAGAGCAGGTTCACTGTTTGCTGTCAATTCTGGTATTGTTACTGAGATGCTCTGCCAGCTAACCTAAATAAAGTTGACTGCATTTCACACAAAAGTTACATTTGTTTCTGTTTATTTACACACTCAGACTTTACGAGCATTCATTAAAGGGTTACTAAATGTTTCATTTTATCCAAGTATAAAACATGACTTCAGAAATTCAAGGAAACATAAAAAATGTCTTACACTTTACACATCAGATTTTAGTTGACTAAATTTAGCGTAGATTTTGTCAGCTAAAATGTGAAATTTCATCAACTAAACAACTAACACAGTTTAGATGATCAAGTTATGACTAAAACTAAAAGATACTTTTGGCAAAAGACCTTGACTTAGACTAAATATTAAAGTTCTGTCAAAAACACTGGTTGATGGTTAGTAATTCACTTGAATTTGCCATTTTGATATTTGGTGACTGTACTGGCTTTACTGTAAAATGAAAAAGCTGTGGTATAGAAGCTCCCCCTATGTGACTAATGTGACTTGAGCACTAAGGGCAACGTCGACATTACTATTGCAAAGTAATGTCAAATGTCAAAGGAGGCAAACAACCAATCTGTTGGCATCCATGTTGTTTTTGTCACATAAAACCGTGTTTCACAGGGCTCTTTCCCGTGACCAACTGAACACCAAGACTTTTGTGTAAACAACTTCATGGCTCGACTTCACATGTTCAATGTGAAGGGACCAGCCATCCCAGTGTGATCACTCTGTGGTTACTGAGGAGGCACTTTAAAGTCAACAAAACTAGGTAGATCACTTCAGGCAACATCTGGTTTACCATTTACAAAAAACTGGTCTACAATACAGTGTTGTTTACATATCCCAGCTGTGTGAAGTATTGTTATTCCATTCACCTCAGAAGGGCTCTCTTTGGGAACATAAACAAGTGGAAAGATTTTAGGAAGCAACACCTGTCCCATTTTGTACTGACAGGCCCAAAATCCCAGTTCCAGGGAAGTTTTCCCATTCTTCTGTTGCACAGAAACCTAAGTTTGCTTCTGTTTTCCTTTGGTGGTATATAATAAGTCTGTTTATACATATATAATATAATAAAAAATACCCTTTCTTGAAGTTCGCAGCAGCTGCAGGCATGGAAATTGTAAACAACCACATTAGCTCAAATCATTTGCTTTATATTGTTATAAAGTACTTATATTTCGATCATTGTTGTCCATAAGAAGTTACTGTTTCTTTGACTTCGATACGGAGATGGGGAAGAGAGAGCACTGAGTGCTGACCTACTTTGGTCTGTATAGAAACAAGTGCTGAAAAAGAGCCGTTATTAGACATAAGCTCTTCTGGCAGACAAGCACCGTGGAAATTGGCATAACATATATTTTCTAATGTGCATGAAAACACCATAAGAGACATAAAGTTAATTTGTAATATCAATGTGTTTTGCTTGTTGGTCGTTTTGGTCAAATTCCCTCTCTGAACGTACAGTAATGTGATTTCTCAGGAATCAGAAGTTCTCCAGGTTCCTGTTGCTGCTGTGGTCGTTTGTCTGTTTAACACTCAGTCTACCAGAATTCTGGCACTACTAGAACTACCATGGCAGTCATTTTGACTGCTCAGAGATTTTTTTTGAAATAATTTGGATAATCAATAAAAAATTCAAATAATTATTTGATGAAAAGGGTTAAGAATGTACCAGGACACAAAATAAAAATTAAAATGAATGAGATTTTTATTAATTTAATGGACACCAACATAACTTCAGAACTTACACATGCAAACTTGGACAGAATTCCTTTTCTTTTTCAAATACAATCAAATTCCTTCTGTCTTCAAAATAGGTTGATATTATCTAAGACACTGTGACTGTAACAGAGAACTGATTAACCATCATTAATGCTCTTGTGTTTGGCACAGTAAAGTTTTGGGATGTTGCCCTGTCAGCTAAACGGTAAAGCCTTAAAAGTTTTATTTCATGGAATACTCCTCTTATCAGATCATTTCCAATTCATGGCACACTTGATAGACCAAAAAGCTATATACTGTATATAAGAAACCAAACTAATATGTAAACTAGAAAAGCACTCAGAGAGCGCAGACCTCTGCCAACCAGCTCAGCTCAGTGGCTTTTCTTCTCTGATTGGACAGCCGAGTGTCCACTCATATCTCTCTCTGTGGAGAATGCTGCATTCTATTTACATCGGAAGGGGGAGAGGGGATTGTAAATGACGTGATCTTCAAGTTATCACCATTTCAGTTACCAACTTCGAAAAAAAGTGCAGATCTACAGGCTATTGTTAGCCGTTATGTTAGCATAAGTCCTCCTGGCATTGCAAGGGAAGCCAGGAAATGTAGTGTGGCATAAAAAAAATTCATGTCAGTTTGCAAATAAAGTACAATTTCCATAATGATGTAAATGAATTGGATTTGCCATTATAAACTTCAGTGTTCTGTGTCATCAACCTGGATCTGATCAGCACCTGGTACATTTTTTAATGTAAATCTATTCAGTAGTTGCATAATCTTGCTAACAGACAAACAGACAGACCCTGGCGAAAACATTACCTCATCAGCACCCTTGTTGGCCACCAGTGGGTCCTGGACCACAGGTTGTTAACCACTGGTCTATATATAGACTAAGAAGCTCTCAACAACACATAAAACTAATGCAAGCTTACATTACAGTATGAGAATAAGGATTCCTACTGTAGACTTCATACCTTGAAAATTTGCATGTGAGAGCTCAGCAAATGTTTAATTTGATGTTTCCAGTCATCTTTTTTTTTCTGAGTCACTCCCTGAGCTAGCTGAACCTTCTTCCAAGCACCAAGAGACATTACTCTCTGAACCTGCTCTGGTTCTTCCTTGTCAAGGCTGTGAAGCAAGAGTAAAGCCTCCGTATTTGTAATTGGCCTTATCACTTTTGCCTTTCTTGTTAGCTAGATTTTAGCATCACTATAAATTCTGCAGAAGGAAAACCACCCAGTAGCTTCAAAGAGTATAAAAAACAAACAAACAATCAATAGAGCAGAAGAAAGAGCTGCTAAATGTAACAAGTGAAAAATCATTCCCATGTAAACTGCATGCAGTCAATTTGACTGCCAGTGGTAGTTCGAGGTAGTAATGCCCACAACTCTTTTGTGTTTTTAAATTTTAATGATGGAACAATTTCAGAAGAAAATATACCCAAATTTAGAAAAAGTCAGGGTCCTATGGGTATGTAGATATAAATCAATCAAAGTTATGACATTGCAAATTTTGAAAGCAGTCAAAATGACTGCCTTGGTAGTTCGAGTGTTAAATCTTCAACATACCCAGAGGTGTCTGCAGCTCCTGCCAACACTGAGGCTTCTCCACAGTTCAGGATGTTCCCATTGCTGAAAATTTACAGCTGTCTGGACTGTGCAGCACTTTAACACTGTCAGTCTTTATCTGATCTTCACTAACACCCAGAAATTGATACTAATGCGATTCTCCTCAGTTCTAATGTGATCACTAATGTCTCTTTAAGTGATCGAGTGAAATTCAAAGTATTTCAAACATTTCTTGCATTTAAATGAATAAAACAAGCCACTGGGAAATGCTAAAACTGTCGAATAGGGTGAATGGGGCTAGGTATGTCATGGGATTTTCTTGGAAATGTTCGGGTTGCACGAACAAAAAGGGCGTTTGTTTCACATGCAATCCTGAAATGTTGCAGAAAATTTCTGGGTGGCCCAACTGCCTTTCACACAAGAATGGGATGGAAAAGGGAGGAATGGTACTAGGCTAGCAAGGAAAAACCCTTCATTTTGCTTTTATACATGCAGTTTACCCAGGCTAATTCAGGCAAATTTCAGTATTTTTCTGTTCCAAGTTTGACATGCTGACTGTAAAAAAATAACTCACAGTTATTGGTTAAGTTGCATTGAACTGTTGAAGAACATTTCAGGATTGAGTGTGTTGCAAACTGGCTTTTGGGTCATGAAAAATAATAATTGAACAAGTTTGTCTCCGTAAGACCCCTGGGAAAGGCTAAATGCACATAAATTTGAAGGAAAATGGCCTCAATGATTAATTTTGTTGGATCTCAGAGAGCTGTATGTGCCCCTAAAAAGTCATGCCTGAAAGCGAAACCAACTTTCTGAAACATTCTGCTGAAAACAGAAGGGAGCAAAATGGTAGCGATACAGATGTAATTTCTCTTTCTCCTTTTTGGACCATGACTAATCCTCACATTTGTTAAAAGGTCAAGATGGTTTCCAATTTCCCTAAAAAATGTCTCCAGCCCCAAAAATGAGCAGGAGTAACAAATATAGAAAATGTAGGGTACAGAACAGGACTGCCAAGGCCATGAGAGGGATTTTAATTTTATTTGTTCCCTAGTTTTGTTTGTTATCTCTGCCAGGAGGTTATGTTATTGCTGGCATCTGTTTGTTTTTAAGTTTGTATGTTCATTTCTCTGTTAGCAACATAACTCAAAAAGTAGCAGACGGGTTTTGATGAAATTTTAGGAAATATTCCAATTGGGACAAGGACCAAATTATTCAATTTTGGGAGCGATCCGGACCTCTGTCTGGATCCGCCATGACGAAAAATGTGATTTTCGTTAACTACTGAACTAAAATAGATATTATGAATCATTTTTCTAAAGGTTTGTTTTCATGGTCAAGGAATCTTTATATTTAGATGAAATAAAGCTAGGACCAACACTTATGGTGAAAATCACAATATGAGTGAGCACCCTCCAAGTGCTTTTGTAGTCTAAAATAAACACTTCATGAAAAAAAGTCAACGTTCAAAGAAAAAGACAGCAACACATTTTTAAAAAATAGAAAATAAAGAAATCAAGGGAAAAGAAGTCAAACATCAAGCATAAAGGTCAAATAAAAGAGAATACAATCATTCTTTAAGGCTATCACTAAGTGCACACTTATGCCTCTTCAAGTCACCATATTTGATTGGACAATTAAAAAGACTGAACTTCAGAAACAGCTCCGTCTGTTTGACTTTTTTACGACATTCCAACTTTTTTCTTTTAATAAAAAAATTATATTATTCTCCAAATAATGGTCATCATCTTTAAGCAAAATAAGAAGACAGATCCTATTCCTCTGATTATTTACCTCCCAGCCTGCTCTAATCCTCTTCCATAGGGAGCTTTATAACTTTGTATTAGCTCTGGTATAAAAATACAAACTGTGAAATTGAATGTCTTGTGTGACTGCCTTCCAGAAATACTTTTACAACCTAAATGCTATTAAGCTCTGGCAGCGCTATAGGTAGTAAAGAAATATTGTCTAGCATTAAAACATGGCTTCATTTTTTAGAGATGGGACACCAACATACTCAGAAACATAAACTTAGATAAAAGTGTGGTAATGGCTACACTTCCACATTCCTGACTGGGCATAAAAAAGAGGTCAGCTCTTAGCTTCCTCTTCCTTGAAATGGTGAGAAAAGAAAGTGAAGAGGGTACCGGGCTGGGCGCTGACTTGGCAGGTGTGTCTACAGCTGGCTAGGGGGATGGTGCTGCATTACAACCTGGCCACGAGGCTCTCTGGCAGGCCCGTGGGGGTCCTGCTCTCCCACGCTCATCACAAATTAAAGAGAGCAGTCGGACCGCATCAGCACTTTCTATCATCCACTGTAGCATGCTGTTGGTGTATGGAGGTGAAAAAAAAAGCCCTGAGAAGATTGGAGGAGATGAAACGTGAAGTGCACATGTGAGTGCTGGGAGCCCAGAGCAACTCCAGGGTGACTTCATCTCCACCGACTGTTAACTCCGCTGAGTTTGTGCTGCTAAATATGCAGAAAAACTTCTTCTAGTCACTTCATCTTGTGAGATTTAAAAGTTCAAGGAGGCCAAAGGCTTCTGACATCTTTGTATTACAAGAATGTTGAGAGAAGGTTATCTTGGTCAGTGTTGAAACTGTCTTGTTTGTATCTTGTTCTGAAAAACAATAATCAGCTAATTTGACTGCTATAAACATCTAAAACAGTTAAATCACCAGCTATTGGCTATTGCACATCTAATTAGTGTTTGCAAACCTCAAGATAAAAAACAAGAGAGGAAAATACTGAAATCATATTACCACATAAATGTCCGGTGAGAAAGTTGAGATACAAACCATTCCCTCAAAATTTGAAACAAAGAACTTTTCTGAGCTTTTACTTGTAAATTAACAATAACTGTATTAATGTAAAGCTTTGTTGCTGATAGTTTCTTAAAGGTCTCATATGGTGCGAAATACACCTTTAAATGGTTTTGTTAAAATTAAAAAACTATCTGTCTATGAGTTGTCCACAAAACTCCCCACCATGAGAACCCCCCCCCCCCTCCTCTCTTGTCTGTTTCACCTCTCTGAAATTGTGTGTTCAAAAACAGGCTGTCCAAATTTTTTCCCTCAATGATGTCAAAAGGGGATTTGCCATCTCACTCAGATGAGACACAAACCCGGAGCAGGTGCAGTAAGCCCACAGGTGGCTCCAGCTGAAGGCCAGAGGACTTGACACCTACTAGAAAGTACATGTAGGAATCAAACTGTAATTAAAGTCTACCCTGAAACCATCTCAGCAGGTGACACCCCGAACATCAGAGTGTAAAGTCCAACAAAAGTAAGAATTCACAGATGTTCAAACAAGGCTAAGTTTGAATAAATAATAACATGAAGCCTTTACCTTAAAATCAGCAAAGAACTGCTTAATCTGTTAGCTTGTTATTGGTTGTTTTCTACTATGTATTAGCACCAAGCTCATAGACTTGAGCCCTTTTCACACATACAACACTAAAAAAAATCCAAGAAAATAACAGGGTGACCCTCTTCAGAGGAATTCTTGACTGACTCGGGGCCGTTTACATGGAAACTCCTGACTTAAGACGCAAAGATTCTTCCTTTGCGTTTTAAAAATTCTTCTGCGTTCAGATGACAACGCTGGAGACGAGTTAATCCCCTGTAAATCCGATGTAGTGTGCATGTCGGTTCAGTAGATGGCGGTGTAGGTCTGCAGAGAGGCAGCGCTGCTACAACACACAAACGAAGAAGAAAAACTTTCACAAACAACAATGGCGAATAGACGCACAGAGAGGCAGGAGTTTCTTTGGACAACAAATCAGTCTGGACAACAAATCAGTTCGGAGAACAAATCTGTCTAGATAGTTTTGTCTGGATAACAAACCGAGCACGGTAAGACGCACACACGTTACTCGGCGGACGGCCAAAGCCGTTGTTATTCCTGGTATGCGCACGCAGCCTTCATGTGAAAGAGTACTGCGCATGCGAGGATGTCAGCGTTTCACCCTGAAACGCTCTGATACGGGTTTACACGGAGCTGAATGGAGAGCGGATTCAAATCTTTCCACTCGGGAGCCCGTTTTCAAAAGTTTGCGTTTTAGATGGAAACGCAACGTGCTTCATCAAAACGCAAGGCCAAAACGCAGCGAAAACTTATCGGATTTGACGGTTTTCGGCGCCATGTAAACGGCCCCTCATTCACACATCCCTCTCAGCAGGAGATTTTCAGCAGTTTGAGCATTGGTCAATGAATGGACAGGTGTCATTCTCTGCACATGCAGCTCAAAAAGCTAAATTCAGGGTTTTTTGGGGCTTTATCCTGCATTGATAAACAGAGTTTTGGATGTGTCAGTCACTTTGGAAGAGTAAAGTCTTGAAATGCACATCGCAAAAATATCAAAACTATTTTTTGCACAAAGAAGTCCTAAAATTGTTCCACCTCCTATCAAACACTATCAGCAAACAAAAAACTGCTTATCTATTTCACATGGTCGCCCACTGTTTCTGCTGTTATGATGCAGCTCAATTATAAAAGCCTGTATAATGAAGCTCAGGATGAAGTTTCTGCAACACGGGCTCCAGTGCAGATGGTGTGGGAAACCCCATTTGTTTCTTCACGAAGCCCAAATGTTTGCTCAATGTATTAAGTAAATGCAGCATTACATGAGGTGAATTTAAGGATGGAAACTTGGCAGGTTTTCAACATCTTTAACTAATGTAGTTAAAATGACTTCCATAAGATGACAATGGTCAAATGAAATGACAGAGGCTATGCAAACTTTCTGACAACTTTCAGTAATATAGTGTTATTTCAAAGTGATGTCCAAGCAATACAAATATGTCTTCTTTTGTGTTTATCTGGTGGATTATCTTAACATGCAGTAAAGCATCTCTTTTCTCTTTCTTCAGATTTTCTTTCACATAAAAAGATTTTGTTGCTGATCAATTGGTTTCTAATTGATTCCTAACATAAATAACAGTTGTGCCAAACTACAGGCATCCATAAAATTTCATATACATTGATAACTTGCAATATCTAAATGAATTGTTTATCTTATTTTGCAAAATATTAAATGAATCAACATCTGAATTAAAAAAATAGCAAAGCTCCAAAAACCTTCTTTGCTCCTGCTTTAGTACATTTGATTAAGAAGCAATTAAAAAATCCAGATCCACTGGGATCCTTTAGATCACATCAATGCAATGTTTTGTGTCCAACACACTTGGTATAAAGGGTAAATTCAATGTGCATTATAATACACAAATATGCCAACCCCAACAAATTAACACTGCACTTATTAAATACCCATGGGACAGTTTACAAAAAGCAGCCCTAAAAAGCTTTAATTCATGCTGTAAGAGGAAGATATTTTTGTCTTTGTACAGCAGAAGTTCTGTAATCTCATCTGAACCTGAAAGTCACTTCCAAAACAACAGCACTAAACTTAGTCTAGGAACCAGGTGCACAGGAGTGGCATCTGGTGTGGCCCTCAGCTACGACTTTGTCCTTGGATACAAATGCCAAATGATGTTGAAAAACACGACTTAAGGCACTTAGCACACTTTGCTGAACTTTGTCAGGAACATTTGGGCTCTGTCTCTTTTTTCAAATGAATGCTCCTGCAATCAGATAAACAGTTTAAAGCTTAGATTTTTATTATCAATCAGTCAATGTGCAGCTTGATGGTCAGACAACTGAGGGGCCGAAAAACAAACTTTACTTTCTTTAAACTTAAAAACGATCTGTTTTATTGAACAGTTTTATGTAGAGTGAACATGTGGGTGCTGAGCCTGAAGCATTTTAGCACACTAACGATGTTTCGCTGACCGTCAACTCCACTAAGTTTGTGTGGTTGAACATGCAGAAAAAAACTTTTCAGAGACCTCTGACATCTTTGTAAGACAAAGAGTTTGTTAGGATATTATTTAAGGGGATGCCGAGTTGTTTTTTTAAGTCTTGCCCTGCAAAACAATATCAATCCTCTAAAGCTGAGCTATGCACAGGAGTGAGGCAATGACCTTTAAATATGTGAATAATCATGAACTGGTTTAAAAAGTTGTTAGTTTAGTGATAATCTAATAGATTTAGCTCTGCTTTTGCTAATTTTGTCTTTAAAATTTGCACATTACTCAGTCCAACAAGTTAGTACTGGCTACAAGTTCCCTCAAATGTATGCCTTCAGCTTTTTGCCTAAAAAATGAATCCACTTAAATAATGGATTGTGGCATTCTAATAAACCCCTCTGTTTCAGCCTTGCTCAAAACAGGCTGTTTCAGTGTGAATTCTCATAAGGATGTGTCTGACCATGGAGTGGGTGTGTGGGCATGTTCCTTCTAC
Organism: Scarus forsteni; assembly: GCA_036419115.1. Taxonomy (NCBI): domain Eukaryota; kingdom Metazoa; phylum Chordata; class Actinopteri; order Labriformes; family Labridae; genus Scarus; species Scarus forsteni. The sequence continues at coordinate 13,662,419 of JAZDUH010000098.1, read as the reverse complement.
TAAACCAACGCCTGGCTCAGAGTCGATCATCCAAAGGTGGTATCTTCCCCTTAATTTTCAAACAGACCTTTCAAGTTTTTAATCAGATGCTTTACTTTTTGAAAAATGGACAGAAGTTTTTGTATGTTTTTGTATGAATAAAACATTGAACAGTGTATTTTGCATAATATGTGAATTTTATAGAAGTTATGTTCTACACCAGCAGTCATCAAGATCAAACATTCTGTTAGGCCCTTACAGCCAAAACTGATTACTTGTTAGCACCAAGCTAACAAACTCAGTGACAAATACCTCACTTCATAACTGTTTTCGATCAATACTGCTGCCCTGCTGTGCTTTGGTGCCACTGCCAAATGTTGGCTGCAGTGTAAATGAAAGCTATTTATTTGTTGCCATAAAAAACAAGAAGGAAAAGCAGTGCACTCTTTAACATAGCTGAGCCGCTAAGAATCAACTTTTCTTTTTTTAGTTCCATTTTCTAAAGAAAACTTCCGTGGAATGATCAGCTACACAACTCAAGCACAAAGCAATGCAGCTTCATTTTATATTAGCATCAAGCTAATTGTGGAGATTACTGCCCTTGATCATTTCTTGGTATCTTTTATTTAAAATTATAATTTTACTCAACATGCACTCCCCAACAACTTCCATGATAAAGTCGTCTCAGAGCTGCAACCTATCAAATTAGTGAGTTATTCTACTGCAGGACTCTTCAAACGTAAAGCCAATATTTTGGGGGGGCTGATCATAAGGGACATGTGTGACTTAAATTTGGCTAAGCTGTCCCCTGCGTGGCTGTGTTTTTCCACTGGCCTCATGGTAAACATGTGGGAGGGCTAACAAGCAGAGTAATGAGGCCGTGCTAATTACATCAGAGCTGCTCGGTTTTAAATGAAAGGCTGCGGATGTTGCTGCCCAGTCAGGAGACGTAGCTGGAAAATCTAATGTAGCCATGGAATCCCTTTTATTGCCATCCATCACTACAAAATAACAAGATACAGACACGCTGCAGCTCGGCTCAAAAAGCCAAGAAGATCCAGCTGCTCCTCTCCTTATGCATGTATGTGTGCATCTCCGCATGCGGCCCATCATTGATTTTTCATTTTGTATTAGTAAATTAATCCCAAACAACAAGCAGCCCCCTCCCTATCCACATCAGAGGAGAGGATATTGATTGCTTTGCTATACCGCCTTTAGGAGGCCATGAATTTCTAATCAAAATCCAAATCCTGCAGGGAACTGCATCAGGGAAATTATTCAATTCCTGCCCATGCAAAACAAACACAGCTAAACTGTTTGGGGATGAAGCGAGAACGCAGCGGAGTCATAAATTGTGACCTGCTGTAATTTGTTTTCACTGGATTGAAAATTCAACACAGTGGGCTTTTAATGAAATAAAAAAATCTGAATTTCAAGATAAATTCACGTTTTAGACTATGAAATATTAACACTGAGCCAGACCATCAACCCTCTTATCTTGAAGTTTAAGAAAATCCAACCGTGATTAAGGCCTCACACTCCATTAATGACGAGAAATAACAGCGGATAAAAAAATCTGTTGTGTGCAGCACACCACACACCAACAGGCCAACTTCAAAAACATGCTTAAAATACATAAATACCAGGATATACTTTTGGCATACTGTATTAGGTGCCCCTGATCAACCTCTATTCTCAGTCGGTATGAGATCTCTGTTGGAGCTCCTGTCACTTTAAAGCCACCTTCCTTTGTTTCAATAACTTTTCCGGTGTACTCTGTGGTAGTTGATCAGTTCATTTCCAGCAGCTCTGCCTTCTTCTGACATTTGATGCTCTGAAATGAGCCTGCCTCCCCAAGCCCCAAGTGGTGGGATATTAAAGTGGCAGGTCTACTTGGGGCAAAGGGAATCAGCCATTTCAGGCAGCTACTGTTCCCAGGAGGAGAGGGGGAAGTCCAGATGCAGCAGACTTTGTTGTTTGTGCATCAAAGTCTATCAAGTGAAGGAGGTATATAAAACACACTTGGGCATATGAGTCTGAAGACGTGCACTGAAGTATTGCTTTCATAGTGTTGCAACAAGTCTCACATTATTAACAGTCATATCTCAAAAGAGAAGGGCACGAGGATATTATTAACACAAATTCCATGATCCATTCTGCCTATCAATTACTGTGGTTTGTCCTGTTCAAAAAAATGACCTTTACAGGAATTCAAGGCTAAAAACCTCAAACACATGGCACTCCTGATACTTAAATCTTTTCTGTGCATACAAATGCTTTAAGAAGTGCTTAATTCCCTTTAAATTTCCCTTTCACTTTATTTTTACTTCAAGGACTTCTTGTTGTTTGTGCTGACTGCCTCCAATGAGACTGTGTACTCCTTGATTCACAAAGCATCCTGAACAAATTTAAAGGAACTAAAAAGAAGCTGCTAAGCAAAATGGTCCAACCATGCAGATTCCTTGAGCAAGATGTTGATTCCCAGCAACTTGTGTCCAATTCTATAGCTTATTGTGTTCTACCATTTTTTAGCATATTGTCAGATAATATGATAACCTGTACTGTAACAAATTATGAATGTTCTATTGTTTATTGATAAATACTAATATTATAATTTTTAACAGATAAATATCAGAGACAAGGGAAGCACAAACCCTCTAAACAGAGAAATAAGTAATTATTGCAGATCCTAACACATATGGATTTCTTACTGGACATATATAAAAGCCACAAACGATTGCCGGTTTATTAAAAAATACCATTCAATGCTCTATATGATACGTGTAATAATTATATTCCAATCACTGAAAAAATACTGACATAGCAAAGTCTCACTATTTCATATTATCACATTCAAACAGGTATTTTGATCTCTTTGTTAGACGAACATCACATACTGTTCCTAGGGATGGGAATTTAAAAAACAATTCCAGATGAAAATCTTAAACAGGTCCATCAAAGAATCGATATCATGAGTCTTTTTGCTAACCAATTCCCTCAATTCCATCCACATGGTTCAGAAGCATCAGAATTGTGGTTTAATTCTTTTACAAAAGGCGCCTATTGCACAACTTTAAGTGAGTGGAAACACCAGCAGAAGCAGTTATCTATCCTGCGACGTGTGTTTGACATTGTTGCCACTGAAAATCTACAGGCCAACATTTGTCCCCATGGAAAATCTGCAGGAATCAAAAAAGGAATTGTTAAGAATTGGATCGACTAGCAGGATTGTTAATCGCATTGGTATCGATAAAATCTTATCAATTCCCATCCCTAACTGTACCTGCCAATTAAAGGGACCTCATAATAAAAATATTAACGCATAAACCACACTATGACACTAGAAAAGCTGCTGTGGTGTAATGAGTCTTTCAGTCCTACACTTAATCTCACTATCATGTCTAATACGTGAGCACTCAGAGATGGTTTTCACACTCCTGAAAATGCTTGAGGGCTTAAAGTACTGCTTTAACACACACCTCCTTCAAATCGTTTTTTTCTGTTACTATCCCTCTGGCAGCAAAAATAATTTCCCTTTACGCAGAGCTACAGTTTATTCTCAGATATATAAACTCCGGCGGTAGCCCGTGTGTAACAATCAATACAAGATACTAAAATAAGATTCTAATTTAATTCTGCACGGACGATGCTTTTCGGAGAACGTGATGTCAAAGCAGTTCAAAGCAGTAATAAAAACACACAGGGATAAATACAGTCAACCTGGAGGAGGATCTTCTTTTTCTTCCACTGCACATCAATTCACAATGCGTCAGACAGGAGATCAACAGGAAAATCTCAGGTTCTGCCCTCTGAGGAGCCTGATATTTCCTCCACATGAATAAACATGAGATGCCAGGCAGTTTTTCATGCCTTTCATACTCATGGACACCTCACAGAACTGACAAAATGTCAGCTCTTCCACAGAGCTGCAGGAGTATTACGTGATGCAGCACATATTGTTTCTACAGAGCTGATGGTGCATTTGATTCTTCGTTAAGCACAGTGGGAACATTCAGAGGCTGGAGGCAAATTATGACATGGGTGGGTCATCCTCTTGTGACATCTTCTCCCAAAGACAAACTTGTAACATAAAGGCTACTGTTCACTAGACCATTCAACCCTCAAAATAGGTATAATTGAGGCTGACTCAAAGTTTGATCTAAAAATATGATGTAAGAGTAGGAGGAGACCACTTTAGATCTTTAACCGCTACTTATCAAAACAATAAGCTCCAACGTGTTCTGCAAGGACTACTTTTCAATCTGATGTTTTAAAGTCAGGATTTGAGAACTTTAGCGACCTCTCCAGAAACCCAAATTTAGGGCAGTGCTATGCTGTGATAAAACCACCAGAGCCTGTGGATATATTCAACCAGAGGGAGCCACTCCTGAAAGAAGTAAAGGACATAATGAGGAAAGCATGGTCAAGGTCTGCACATGGGCCGAGGAACCTCCTATAAGGCGAACAAGCACCGAAAAGCAGCTTAGCAGTGGCAGTTCCCTGAGGGAATGTGGATTCTGAAAGAAGAGGGCACCAAGGAGATCAGCAAGTTCAGAATCATCTCATTACTCAGTGCTGAGGATAGGCCTGTCACGATAACAAATTTTGCTGGACTATTATTGTCCAAAAAATTATTGCCGAGAAACTATATTATTGTCAATAATATTGTTTTGAAACATCATTTTTTCATTAATGTAATTATAATATATGAAATGGACTCTCTGTTGGGAAATTTGCATGTAAACAAAAATCATTAAACTAATCAAAAACAATAAAAAATAGACCCTGTCTCTGTAAAGAAAAAAAAAACAAAATAAAAACACACACGCCATTAAAAACACTAAATAAAATGGAGTTTATGCAGTTCCTGAATTGTTTGTGACATGTATGTTCTCCCAATCAATTCGTACTGTCTGTCAAACGTTTGTAACATTGCTGGCTTTTCAACACTATTGAAGGGCTGCATTTCTTTTGCAATGTAGCGAACGACACTGTCTGTGAGCGCACCATTTTGCGCTGTTTTATTTATATTTACTTTGCCAACCAAACGCCTCAGTAAGCGCTGACTGCCTCCGCTGCACCTCCCCTTCTTCTTCGCAACTACTTTCAGACAAATACGACATATCTGCTCGTCGGTGTTCATGAGCTCAAACCTTGTTCATTCTGTTTAAAACCAAAATATTCCCACACTGGGGCTGTGGCATTCAGCGTAGGAACCATAGTTTTTGTGCCATCATTCATATTTGTGTTTTTTTTCTCGTTACTTCTGGGGACGTTCACTTCAGCTCTATGTGTGTCTGAGGGAGCGGCCCCTCCTCCCCCACAAAGATTGAATGAACAACAAATGCTCACTCTGCTATATATCTGCTAAATCCGGGATAGAACCAACGCACCCAGGTGCTAAGAAAGTTGCATAGAGTGACCCATCTTCTCATCCAGCCTGTTTGGCAGAACGAGAGGAGGGAAACAAACATGCATGCACGTGTCAATTTATCAAGGCCGGCAAACATACTGAGGACGTTTTTATTTATCGTTCAGTTAATTGATTTATTGATTATCGTGACAGGCCTGGTTGAGGATGAGATCTTCTTCAGCATTGCAGTGAAGCAACTGGTTGACTTCTTTCTAAAGAATAGGGACACTGACAGCTCAGTGCAGAAAGGTGGCAATCCTGGAGTTTCAGGATGTTTGGGGCACACAGGGGTGGACACACAGCTCCTCTGAGAAACAAAGTAAAAGGAGGGAGATCTGGTGGTGCCCTGGTTGGATCTTGCAATGCCTACAGTTCAGTGCCTCAAAAACTGGTACAGGAAGCACTGCAATGAACATGCTGGTAAAAATTTGCACCGTAAAATGTCAAGACCAAGTCAGGGAATGCATCACAGGTGAAAAAAGGAGAAGGACCATCTGCAACAATTTCGGAGGCTGCAGGGAAAGCCTTGAGGTGGATCTGGATGAAGAGAGCAGATCCGTGCTTGTTTTCTGTGTATTTGCTATTTCACTTTGAGTTATTTTTTCTTTAAAAGTAAAATATTCAATTAAATCAGGCACTGAGTTTTGTGTGGAAAAAAACACAGATTTTACTTTTGGGTCATATATAATGATTTTTGGTGGCATACAGTCAATGGCTCCAATCCAAACAAAAAGTGTGGTCTATCATGGCAACATGTGAAAAGGTTACCAGAACTGTCAGGGACAAGGAAAATATCACTTCTCGAGAGCTCCACCCACATCTCCAAATGTTGCCAACCTACGTGTGCAACCTAGACAGTATGCAGTATATTGCATTCAGTTCTTGATGACACTAAATAACAATAAATTACCCAGTGCTCCGTGTTTAGCATCTGTACTTTTGTTGTTGCGACATCAAACAGGTTTCATTATTATTTTTATGAACATTATTCTCAAAGACAAATGAAAATACCTCAATGATTTTTTTATTTAAACTACATCTTATCATCAAGTATCTTACTTTAAGTATGCATTTTACTGTTAGTGATTGACTAGCAATTTATTATTGACCTGCCTGTGGCAACGGATGCAAACTGCAGGCACAAATTTATTCTTAAATCTTGTTGATTCACTGTGTTTAAATTTTGTTATTGTCTTTGATTTGAATTTCCTGGTCCATATGTTTTTAACCTTATTGTTAATGATCATTGTTTTACTCTCTTCTCCTAACAGTCAAAGCACTTTGTTAACAGATGTTTCAAAAGTTGCTATGTAAATAAAGCTATTGTATTACTACCACTACTACTACTATAATTATTATTTGATCATTATTATTATGACATTCGCTATTAGCTAACAGCTGAAATAACATTTAATTGTGTGTATCCATAAGTTGAATAAAAATATCAAGTAAATGGTTTAGATGCTCTATATTTTATTTGAACTTAAATCCTTCCACCATACAAACACTGTGTAATTCCCAGCCCTAGCGAAGTGAACAAGTCTACCATAAATTAATTACAAAAAAAAATTGAATCCTGATGCATAGTCTGCTTTCCAAACTCATCACAAGGCTCTTGTTAAATCACTAAATTAAGTACTAATGAATCACCTTTAACAGGGGCCACTCATCTCCTGCCTCTGCTAATGTTTGCCGGTGTTTACATGTAGCATTACTGTAGCATTAAAGCTGCAGAGGTGTGCAAAAGTATGAGAGCTTCTTCAGACTGTTAATGTAGCATTGAGTGCCGCACTCGTAGTCGTCATAACAACCAGAACATTTAATGAAGCTCTTATCCCCGTAGTGTCTGCATGAGGAAAAAGAGGGAGTAAAAAAGAGAATGCAGGTGCGTGTGTGTGTGCGAGGGACGCGTGAACTGCTTCTAAATACAAGTTTAAGTGCAGGGAAGAGGATGGAAAACAGAAGGAGTGATACCGTCCACAGGCAATAAAAGACGGGATTGGAAGGAGTTGAAAGCAGGACAACAGAGAGGCAGAGCAGCACATACAATGCTGTAACAACTGCAGCAGAGCACAGAGTTCCCAAAAGACCAACAACAAACTTTAAATGAGGTATAAAATCAAGAGTGTTTCAATGTAAAGTAGATACACAAACCCTATAGCTGTATAAGAACACGGGGACAGTGAGCTCTTCTGCCTCATCAAACAGAACTTTAAGATCATGCTGCCCCCTAGAGGTGGTGCAGTAACAAGCACAGTGAGTCAGATTGATAAAAGAGATGTTCTTACCTGTGTGTTGATGATGTTCCAGAGCAGGAGATCAGGACATCGGAGGGAAAGAGACAAAGACAACTTGGTTAGTGAAAAGGTCTTGATTAAAAATGAGGAGCAGGGTTATATAAGTGCAATTTGAGCATTTTTGATGGCAACATGTCAAAATCTGTCTTTTCACATTAGTGTCTTTTCTTCTCTCTTGAACTCTTCTGATTATGTTCCTGAATATGGTACATTTTATCCACAGTGTACTGAAGGGTCAGACTAGCTTAAGCAATTGCTGATATGCAGCACATCATCCTCATACTCTGCACTGACAACATGGAAAACTGCACCTTCCCTGTGAAAATAAAATGAAGTAAATCAACCAATTTGCAATCATGCATAATGTTATCACATGGTTTTTATGTTGATCTGTTGTCCCCTTTGTTACACTGTACTTCTTTGAGCCAAACAGCATATTTTTAACCTTCTAAATTGGCACAAACAAAGAAGGGAAAAACAAAAGCACGATGTGAAACCAGGGCCACAAAACACAGATATCTGCACATGCTTAATTACAGACATTCGTCATCAAAAGTTAGGCAGAAACTTGAACTCCCATGTTTAAATGACAATGCCTTTGTAATGTATTAAATGCAGGATATCACAAAGCAGGTCAAATGTTATTTTATTTTCTACACAACTGTAAATGTGTGCTTACACAGTCTGTTTGAAATTCTTCCCCAAATGATGTCATAAGGGGATACGCCACCTTCCCTTGATGGGACATTTGCCTTGAGTTTGAGAGGGCGAAAGCATAATCTGGCAAAGGTAAGTAGGACTATAAACATATATGGCACCTTTTCAAAACTTCTCTGACTGTTTGACTTTTTGAGTTTATGCTGTTTTTCATATCATTGATTAACTTGATGTTTAACGACGTAGGTACTGGCACTGTGGGCGAGTGAAAAGTCCAGATGCCAGAGACTTTCTGTCTTATGCACAGAAGTACTCTCAAGCTACACAATCTTCACACGTAAATTTGATTAAAAAATGGTATCAAATCTGACTTTTTGTTCACAAAACAGCCTGTACAACCAAGTTTGACTCTTAAACTTTTTTTTTTTTTTTGGTTTGATCACTTTTATGGAATTTATGTTTAACAAAGTTAAAAAAAATGTTCAGTTACATATTAAAATGTTTTAATTGATACTCTTTTAATCAACATGTGAGGAGGCTTATTGTCAACAAATACCTGGGGCTTCAATCTGAATATTCAGTATCATGGTACTTGATATTTTTGGGTGTGAAACTAATTTGTTGACAGATCTTTTCCATAACTCTGGCAAAAGTTCATTCATTCACACATTTTCTATACCCGGCTATCACTTTCGGGGTTGTGGGGGGCTGGAGCCTATCACTGCTATCACTGGGTGAGAGGCGGGGTACACCCTGAATCGGTCGCCAGTTGATCGCAGGGCAACATAGAGAGACAGACAACCATTCACTCATACTTAAGGCCAATTTAGAGTCACCATTTAACCTAATGAGCATGTTTTTGGTCTGTGGGGGGAAGCCGGAGTGCCCGGGAGAACCCACGCATGCACGGACAGAACATGCAAACTTCACACAGAAAGGCCTCTGTCCAACCCGGGAATCGAACCAGGAACCTTCTTACTGCGAGGCACATGCTCTACCAGCTGCGCATCACAGTGCCGCCCATTTTCCACCGTGCCGCCCGATTGATTGGAATGACCCATTCATGATCACAGTACCGTAATTTCTGGATTATAACAAGCACCCCATATTTTCACAATTTTTTGCCTGGAAAATCCCTGTACCCGAATATAACACACACACAAATTTTGCCCAAGCCTTAATCTCTCAGACAACTCAAAAAAATACCTTTATTCAAAGTTTTAATGAATGAAATTTCAGTACTTCCACAACAAATACATGATTTTATCTCTCATACAGATGCGGAAACACCTTTTCCAATCAAACGCATGTGCAATTACTCGGTTTCTGCCTGAGCATGCTAATTCATAGTGTACCGACCAATCATATACAGCTGTGGTTGACCAATCAGAGAGTAGCTATTTTGCATCCTCTTGCTCAAAAGATGGCAGGAACCTGTTTGCATGTGTTTTCCAAGAGAGAGAGAATATTTCGGCTTTTTGTATCATGTGTTGCAAACACAATGTTGGTGAAATAAAATATGTTAAGTATTTTTCTTGTACTTGTGTATAATACACACCCTAAAAATTAGAGCTTATTTAAAAGCAAAAAATGTGTGTTTCAATCAAGAAATTTCAGTACTTTTACATGACCCTGAAGCAGCACAAATAAAAGTAGTGAAAGAAATATGTAGAGTGTAGCAAGAATTTAAAGGTGCCATGAGGAGAATCTATTTGTGGTGACATAAAGACTCTGCTACCCATGAGCACGCACGGCGACTGTCGTAATGCTGCGTTCCAGTAACCTCTGAACTATGAGTGACATCATCTCTGACTTATCTGCTTACCAGCTGAAGTCGGAAAAAATAATGCCGATCTACCAGGCTATTGCTAGCTGTTGTTAGCACACCCTGCGTTGTTGTTCACAAATATCCCATGAAGAATGTGATTATCACTATGGCAGCATTTTTGTAAATATAAGTCAGACAATACCATGTATACAGCTGATCTAGAGCGACACACCCCAGTCAGAAGTGCAAATAAATTGATTATTACAGGAGCCAATTAACTGTTCACACCAAGGGCATCCGTCTTCGATTGTCAAATCGGGGGTGACGAGGCTTCACCAAGTTCCCAGTACGAAATTCTGACTTCTGGGGTCATTCCAGTTGCAGTTTCCTACTCGGAACCCGGAAATTCCTACTTCTGACTACAACTGGAACGCACCAAAAGACGTGATGCCAATAATAATGCAGCTCGGACCTTCCTCAGAACTCTGCATTGATTTACAACTTCTTTTTTCAACAACTTACAGGATGCAAAGCGACGAGGTAGTGTATCTCTTTCTACATACGTAGCGGTAGTTTTTGATGTGTGACAACAAGCAATTTTTGGAAAACTTAGTATTTAGTAGTTTTGTAGCCGGCTGTATAGCTCTACTTACAGCCCGGTGCTCTAAGACGTGTCTGAATAATATAAATTTGCTCTAGTTTTAATTGTCTTGTTCCTGAAGTTGAGTATCCAGGACAGTCCAGCCCTGTCCGACCCGACCGGAAGGCTAAGCAAAAGCATTTATAGCTAACCTATTTTAATGCTATAAACTCATCTTAAAGTGTGTATTTCGATCAGGCATATATCTAAAAGTGAGACTTTTTTGTAATTACTTAGAAACTCCTCACAGTCCCTTTAAAAGCAGCTGACAACATCTTTGCATTTATCAAGTCTTCAATTTTCCTGTTTTAACAGAAAAAGTAGAATCTACCAGCCACCTTATAAAACTGCATAATGAAGCCTACGACGGAAACAGATGCAGAGAATCAGCTAATTAAGAGAGCGTAGAACAGGATAACAATTTTATGCTCAGACTGAACAGATCTAAAGTGAAGTGATTTTAAGTTGCTCAATTTGTTTCTTGAGGGCGTAAAGCACTCTCTGTGAGGCCAAGAGTCTAAGGCTACGGGAGGGTGGGATCCACCGCTCAGTAATGAAGCTCTTTGTTGTGGGTGTCTGATGTAATGTTGTGTAGGTGATGAAGCAATTCTTCTCCGCTTCATACAAATCGATCTCACTCCTCTCGTTTCTCCACCAATTGTTTGGGCCGGCGTCTGCAGAAGCGGTAACAGCGGCACCGAGCACTAACCGCACAAACAGCCGAGAAGTAAAAAGCAATCTCTGAGTTTGTCTTGAAAGGGAAGAAGCAGAGATGAGAACAGCAAAGAAGAGCGATAGTGTGCAGTTGTTGGTCTGAAAGCGAAATGGGAAAACTACAGACTCCCACGCAAGAGTCACAAAGGTCCGCACGCTGTGAAGAAGACTGAGGCGGCGAGTCTCTGGATGAAACTGCACTTTCTTTTTACTACAACACAACTTTACTTCACACATTTATCAGCTTGTTTCACACTCCTACTTTTTACTCATTCAGTTTTAAGTTTATACAATAGAGACACTCAAACCAGAAGTGGGAATGAACAAAAATTACCGTAATCATCTCAAACATGCTTCCGAAGGCAGCTCTGAAAAACTCTCTTTTCTTCTCTATTGATCATATGGAGTTGGATGGAGGGGCTCAATAATCACATCAACACACATGCAACAAAAGGATGTTTCTTTGACTGCAGTTCCCTTTTATTCAAAATCTCTTGTCTCTGAAAGGGTTAAGGAGTAAAAAAAAAAACATTTTCTTCCTTCTAATTTATTCTTTAGATCTACAAATACTGTCTAGCATCATATTTGTGATGAAGAATTTTTGGAAACACATTTCCAGCTCATTCACAACCCACTTCAGCAGAGATCTCTTTTGGCAGCACTTTAATTATTTTGATTTCTGCACCAACAAGGAGAACTCACTTTATTCTCAATCTGTGTTGAAGTCAATTCAAGACTTTCAGATAAAGATGGAATATATTGTTTTTATTTTCTTTTTGAAGAAAAGATTTTCTTAGATCAAGAGCAGGACAATGATGTTTATTGAAATAAGCAAATGCAAAAGGCAGTTACTCATTCACAAAAACAAAATACTCTGCCAATTACACGCAGCAACTCAGTTTATGAAGGCATAAAGAAATTTTCAAGACAGTTAACATTCAAACTAAGCCTCAGAGTGGGAGGACGTGATTTAAGTGACTTTAAAGGCGCCGATGAGTGAGCCGTTCATTTGCAAGCCATTATTAAATTTGCAGGCAAATTGCATCTAATAATTGATCACAAACACACAACTGCAAATTGGTTCTCATCGTTGACTTAAAAAGAGCTGTTCAAAAGACTCAACTCTTTAGCTTACGCCACATTTTAAGTGCAAATCACCACAAAAGAAGGTCAGCGAAACAAAGCCTCTGTTTAGGAGTAGAAGAAGATACAATGAAGATAGTAGAAGATAACCTAGTGCCAAGCACACAGGACCATTTAGAGTTCCTGAAAAGTTTATGTGAAAACTGTAGGCAGAGGCAGGCTAACACTACCTGTTGACTTCCATTGAGCAAAGTCAACTAGCGGTGGGCGTGCTTTAGTCGTCTTCCTTGTTACTGGACGCACAGATTAAGGAATGGAGTCTATCAGCTTGTCATGGACTCAGCAGTGGGGTAAGACATGATCGCAGCAGAAATGTTGGTGTGCTCCTTTAAGATCAAACATAATTGGCAAAGTGAAAACAATTACTAAGCTTCTATGAAATGACAAAATGGTAGTTCAACTTAAAAGCAACAACAAAATTTTCAATTCATAACATCTTATTGCGACCTTGTTTGAGAGTTTTCGAATAATCGAGTACCTGATTAAGTTGGTCCTCATGGCTGTGGCAATAGTGTATGAATAACTGATGATAAAAAATTTAAAAAAAATCACTGCTCTGCCATTTTTGTAGTCCTTTTTAGCAGTTACTTAGCCACGGACATTTTCAACACACTGCAGTGGTTTAAAGTTTAAAAGCAGTCAGGATCAGACGCATTTTATCATGCACCATAAAGTATGAAGTATCTCATGTGCATGTGGTCATCACTTTATTTCAGACATAAATTTAACTCACATCTGCATTTTGGGACTTGATCCCGCAAGACTATGTCTGATTCAACTCGCAATAAGTTCAAACAATCGTGTCCAACCTGGCACCACCCAGGTTTATCTCATAAATTTCCCAGTGAGTGTACTCTGAATACATGTAAGCAAAAATTACACTCTAGGTTTCAAAGAGAGCTCATAAACATGGATCCACTTTGGTCAAAGGCAACCTAGATTTGCTTTTAAAGATACATGGACAGAGTTTGTAGCTATAACCAATAAAAAACTTGTTTAATGTAGAGCCTTCAACACTTTAAACACATTTGTTTTAATTTTAAACATTTTACATGTTTGCATAGTCAATTTAACAACTTTGATAGAGCAGGTCTTTTGATAAAGTCTTGTTTTTCATACATAGATACAATTACATGAAAAAAAAAAACTAAACAGATTGGGAAGCTAAATAGTTGGTTAATAATTGATGGAGAGGGGATTAGATTAAATAAGTCTGGACTTCTTTTCACTCCTTTTCAGACATGTTACGTTTATCGAAGTGCTATTTTTTTCCATCTGTTCTTTTATTTTGCCTTTTGTTACACGTTTGAAATAAACATATCATTCATTATTATTCATTCAGTCAAAGTGAACAACTCCCCTTCAGCTGTTAATCCTGCCACTGCAGTGACTGAACGCTCTGGTAAAAAGTGAAAGGATGTTCTTAACCAAATTTAGTGGCTGGTACCTAATAACCAGATTTATAACCAAAAAGAACTTTAAAGTATATCTTGCTGCATTCGTGCCACGGGAAACTCTGAGTCACACTGAGAAATGAGCATATGGTCTTAATTTTTTCTGCCGATTTCAGAAATGACTGAAACAGAGTGCTTCATTAATGAGTAAATTACACTTTCCCAAAGGCACCTTTCTGCAGACTCAGAGCTCAAATAATCAATCATTCTCGGTGTTGGAGAAAAGCTCAGTCTAAAAGGCCTCACCGGCTCTGAAAGTGAACGACTCAATTTAGTTGGGACAATACGCAGCCTGAGCCGTGAGAGTCAGGGTGTTGATTCTGCACCTCGGAGATAAGGCTGGGAGTCATCTTTCTGACCAAGGGAAAAACTTAATGAATGAACGACACAGAGAAAACACTGAGGAGGGAGTCTGGAGTGTGATACAAAGGTGGACTTGACGGGAGAAGATGTTTTATGAAGAGGGAGGCGCGCAGCCGTCCTCCCTCTGTTGTACGTCCTCAGAGGGAAAGTGAGTGAAAGTGAAAAGGAAGTCATAATTTCCACCTCATTGCACAACTAATGACACAAAAGGAGAGGTTTGTCCTTGAGGGAGAAGAAAGACATATTTCTATACAGCCTGAGTGGATTTTATTCTTAGCATCACTTCACAGAGACTCAACTCTCATACCCACAAATACATGAACGCAATATGCCACTGACGCAAATCTGTGAATAAAAGGTGGAAAGAAACATATTGAACATTTCTCTAGCACAGATGGACAGAGGGGAGATGGTCAAGAGTATTTTTAGTCGATTGAGTCACCATTTTTACATAAATATATGCACATTTATAATGAAGGCGTCCACCCTTTTACAGCAGATGTATGCCTTGTGTTTGGAATAATTAAGGTAAGGGGGTACAGAAAGACTTCTGAGCAGGCCGCAGGGTAACTTTTAATGCAGTGTGGACAAAGGTTTTCCACAACGCCTGAACTTTTGACTTGGTGATGGTAAAACACAGAAATTGTATTTAATCAGAATGTGAATTTCAAAGAAAACTAGTCTTTGTAAGACAATTACAACAACCTGAAGAAACAGATGTAGAGATGGATCCATATTAGTAACTGAGCTTGTTAGCTTAACGCTAGGACACAATGCCAGTCGACCACTGCCTTGCCAACAGGTATAGCATTGTTTCATGCTTATCTTAGTTAAAGAAACTATTTATTTCAGTGGTGTCCAAACTACATTCATAAAGGGCAACATGAAGAAAAATGTTGGGATGATGGGGACCTCAGTGTCTCTGGACAAACTTTAAAGCAGCCTCACATGTTGTAAATTCACAAAGGAGAAAATCAATAATAAATAATGGGGGGCCCTCTGCTACACTTTACTGTGAAAACAATTATTGTGGAGTATGAGCGACTCCCACACAACCTATCAAAGTACTCTTTCAAGACCAGGGCACTATATGTCGATTTTATGTGTAGATTTTGTGATAATGGTAAAAAATACCAGTTTAGAAAAAGCTAAATTAGATTTTTACTAGTTTTAGATCCACACTGTGTAGTTTGTTCTCCTATCTAGTGGTAAAAATGTATTTAGCATTCAAACGGAAAGTGCTCTCTAGGGTTTCGCTTTTTCAAATGTGTGCTGCAACCACTGAACTCTCCGGTAGCTGGTATGTGCCTAGAAGCTGTGTCACTAAGTCATCCAGCACATTAAGTTTTCTTTCTGGTGAACAGGTACATTATTTCAAACAAACTCCAAACTCCATTGGATCATTAGTGTTCAAATATGCCGGGGCAGTGACAAGCACGTCTCGCTGTGTTCCCTTCTCAGTTTCAGTCCTACTGGCTCTGAGAGAAAATGTGTTTAGCTAGTACTTTATGTCCCTCTCGGCTGTTCATAGTTTTTATGGACCAGATGGACATAGAAGCCTCTATTAGGGATGGGAATTTCGACTAATTTCCCCGCTGACTAGTCTCAAATTTTATTTGCGACTAGTCGACTAGTCTATAAGCAAGAAAACTCGCAATTTAATACACATATCAAGTTAAAAGTTTAACATGCAAATGTGTATTTAGGAACTATTTAGCCCAAACATTCAGGACAAACTGTTAATCTAAATTCTATTGATGAAACAACAACTGACTGAATAAAGTTGAACAATTTAAAGAGAAATACATTTCTGATACGTTTGCCAATGCAATGCATGGCATTTATTATGAATACTGCTTTGGTATGAAACTTAGATGCAGCAGCATGACAATTCCAAACGTACAACATAGTAGCCTAGAATAGAATTTCCCTGAAATCTCTGGCACTTAAGACTAGTGCACGATTCAAGAAACTTTCATTTCTTAAGAATATTTCACTGTAATTGGAAGGTCAGGATATTTTAAATAAAATAAATTGAACAAAAAATATTGTAACTTTAACAAACAAAAAAGAGAAAAAAAAGCAATGAAAATGAAATGGCCTATCTTTTAGCAAAATTGCATGTAAATAAAAATAATTATACTAGTCAAAAACAAAAAAAATAGACTCTGTCTCTGTAAGGAAAAAACAAAACTCACACAACAATAAAAACTATGGCCTAAATGAAATGGAGTTTATACAGTTCAGGAATTGTGACATGTAGGCCTACTTTCTCCCAGTCAATTCGTACTATCTGTCAAACGTTTGTAACTGCTGGCTTTTCAACCGTATTGAAGGGCTGCACTTCTTTTGCAATGTAGCGAACGACACTGTCTGTGAGCGCTTCATTTTGGGTTTTTATCTATATGTTCTTTGCCGACCAAATGCCTCAGTAAGTGTTGACTGTCAGGATTAAGGCTCCGCTGCACCTGCACATCTTTGTCGCCACTACTTTCAAACAAATGCGACATATCAGCTAGTAGGTGTTCATGAGCTCACACCTTGTTCATCCTGTTTAAAACCAACATATTCTCACACTGGGGCAGCCGGCTTAAGAACCGTATCTTTTGTGCCATCATTCATATTAGCGTTTGTTTCCTCGTTACTCCTCAGGACGATCACTTCAGCTCTCTCCGTGTGTCCGCGCGAGCGGCCCCGTCTTCACCCCAAAGATCGCATGTTTGACAGATGCTCACTAGGCTATAAATCCGCTAAATCCGCTATAGAACCAATGCACCCCGGTGTTAAGAAAGATAGACGTAGTGAGCCATCTTCACATTCAGCCTCTTTGGTAGTAAAAGAGGAGGAAAACAAACATGCAGGCTACTGCAGGTGGCATTAAGAGGCAGAGGAATGTTTTTTTGTAATACGGGAGAATTACGGGAAAGTATTAATACGGGAGGACGGCGGGAAAGAGGGGTAAGATACGGTGGTTTCCCGGCCAAAACGGGAGACTTAACAGCTATGCGCAGAGGCGTGAAGAACAAGATGCATGATGCTTAATGTAGCGTTTAACTGACTAGTAAAATACTAAACGATTTATACATAAGTAGGCGGTTAACCGATTAAACGACTAGTCGCGCACATCCCTAGCCTCTATAGGATTTACCTGCTCTGTAAAATACAGATAAGAAATTCTTCGCTCAGGAGGACCAGTCAGATTGTTGGCAGAGGCAATTTGACAAAATTGAGGACATTTTTGTGAATATAGATATCGTTTTTAGCTCATTAACTACTTAAAATGCTATACATTGTCCCTTTAATGCTTTGTTCCTGTGTTTATTCATGGCAATTAGCAAAAGCTTTCAGCTATGCTAAAGCATCTGTATATTGAACAAGGTGCTGAACCAAATAATAACCAGGCATGAGTGTAAATTATATAACCCTTAAGTTTTTACTGTTGCATTAAATCATTTCAGTTAGTAAGTTAGTCTGTTTGTTAATCTTGACTTGAGTATTTCCTAATCATTACTAATTAAAAAAACTAATTAAGAACAAAAGCACAAGTCCTGAGTTACAGTCTTAAGAAGCTGGAATACTCGAGCACATTGTCTGAAGTATCACAAAAACACTGGCAGTGCTGCAGCAACAAAACTTTTAGCATATCTCCATGGGAACCATTAACTCCCAGTAAAAATGTTACACTTCCCATAGCCACACGTATGCACCAAGTAAACATTGCAATGCTAAAATGTACAGCAGCACAATCAAAGGCCTCCATGTGCAGGCAAATATAGTCCGCTTCTTTCCAGCATTAAGAGTGATTATTCCTCTGTTTACCTTAGGAAGGCCAGGACAGAGGATCAAACATCAGCCCCAACAATAACTTTCTGGAGTTGAACATTTCTCCCATATAGCAGTATAACCCCTGTGTTGTGCTCTGGTATGTGATAAGCCTTCAAAGTCATTGATGTGCCTCTCAAACTAACCCACCCGCGTCATATTTCATTTTCTCACCCGTACCTGTAGCATGGCGGCCCCTTGTGGTTTTTTATCAGTGAGCTATTTTTGGTGCGAACACAGCCTTCCTTGTCAGACGTGGACGTACAGAACTTCAGAGCCAAGGTCATTTATAAGCTGCACAAATTATAAATATGGATGCCGCGGCCCCAACCTGGCAGTGATCCGTCATATCTCAGGGTGTGCACACTGATAATCAATGTCAGATGATAGATCAGGTACAGTAAATCATGAAGACAAAGCACGGGCTGAGAGACTAAAGGCTGCGGAGGAGTTACTGTATATCTGTGAGCAAGGACACTCGATTTACTGTTGTACAGCAGAACATGAGACTCAAATCCAATTTACTTACTATCAAGACACTGAGCGATCCATACTGTGGTCATGATGCAGCTTTGAAGCTCTTTTAAAATTACATGAAATAAATATGACAAATAATGCCATTGAAAAGCTTTTTTTTCTTAGTTCTCTATGTGAATATGAACAATACTTTTAAAATATTTGGGTTTAGCAAAAATAACTATATCAGAAATATAGATGACAGTAGCATAAAGGTGCAGAAGGATTTCAGCAGAAGAGCTAAGAGCAGGTAGTGCCCCCTGCTGATGACAAAATGTATTGCAAGTATATTTTTGTCTTATAAAATTAACTTTACATCCACCCTTTACCTGGCCTTACATATCAAACAAAATGTTCAACATTTGTATATATACAGTATTCATTTGGATTTGAAGCCAATGACAGACAGTGACCTCTGCTGGTAAGAAAGGGGCACGGCTAAACTTTTTTGTCCCAATGATTTAAATCATCCAGTAGTTATCTGGATATATTCAACACATTGATTTTCTTGCATTTTCTCTTCACAGTTATTGTTGTTTTAATGGTTTCTTTAATGGGTACTTTTTAATGTAATACTTATTTTATTATATTAATATCACTAATATGTCTAAGATTTGCTATTGTATGAGGGGCGCTTACAAGTTATTTCTCACAACTGTGCTAACATTTGTGACAAAGAACATTTTGAACCTTGAAACTTAGATATCACAAGTAGTGATGGGCACGATTAATCGATGATTGATTAATTGATCATTAAGAATTACGTCGATCACGTAAAATTTTGATCCATCTAAGGTTACTAAAAATGTGTCGTCCAGTCAAGTATGTGTATTGAAGCAATGCAGCGACAACATTGCCCGACACACACGCCATCTCTGGAGCTGCGGTGGCAGCACCTGCCTCTGCTCCTCGGGGAGCAATACTCCGCCACTGGGCCGACACTCGCATCGACTCAGAAGTTCAGTGCTTTTTGAGAGAGACTCCTCCACCCCTGGATTGTAACCCTACAGACTGGTAGAAAGTGAACAGAGGGAGGTTTCCAAGGCTGGCTAAGTTAGCGCGACAATATCTCTAGATCCCTGCTACTTCGGTCCCTTCGGAGCGGGTGTTTTCAGCCGCGGGTCTGACTGTCACCAGGCTGCGCTCGCGTCTCACCCCAGAACACGTTGACATGCTCATCTTCCTTAACAAAAATCAGTAGACTGGAGTAACTGTACTTTGGAATATCACCAGCCATAGCAGTTATGTGAGTCACTTTTGTCTTTGCTATTAGGTCCTAGGTTAAAGGGTAAAATTGTGACGTATTATGTTTCGTTTTTTCGCATTCTCTCGGCGGGGTGCATTTTTTTAAAATTACATTTTGGGGCAAGAACTCATTCCTAAAGAATATAGTTTGGATTATAATGTTTTCTTTCCACATTGATGTCTTTTTGTGTTCGTGTTTAATGATGCAGCACTGGCACATTACTTTGTGAAGCGTCTTATTTAAAGCTGCGGCCTTTAGGAGTGCGCAGCGCATAACTTTTTTTGTTTGAGAGTTTATCTTTATGTCATATTTAAGATGACTGTTGTTGAGAAGTAAACTCTGCATTGAATTAATATTTCTACGAGGAAAAAGGCGTTTTTTGTGTAATTTCTGCCATTCGCATAAAAACAATAACAAAAAACGATTAAATCGATGATTGATCTTAAATTTATCAGATTAATCGATCAGGGGACTCTGTAAAACTGCCCATCACTAATCACAAGAACGTATCACTTGGCAGAGGGTTTGTTAATGCACTGAGGAAACTAACCAATTTATTTGATTTCCACCCGCAATTCCATATCATGTTTGTTTTCCTCTGCATTGGATTATTTGTCATATAGAATTATTTTGCTTCAATCAAGTCAAATAAAGAAACCTTCACACAAGTATCTGTAGAATATTCTATTCAAATTCCTTTTGTTAATGGATTCGATAAAACAATACTTCATACAATTTTCCACCTGAGTCCCCTCTTTTTCTTGTTGCTTTGTTTATGCTTCATCAGCAGCAGAAATGCATCACAATCTGCCTCTTTTGAAAAGCTCTCCATGTTTCTGCTCTGATACAGGCTCCCATTTGTTGTAATCCTGTTGTTGCTGAGTCAGTATTTATGTTTGTACTTAAACTGTGAATTAAATGCAAAAATATACACATAGACTCTTGTATACCTGCAATTAAAGTAATAAAAAACACTTGATAATGCACCAGCTCAAGGTGAGAACACAAGGAAGTAAGCTCAAGGTTTTTAAAACAACCAGCATGAAGAGTTGTTAGTGGCCACTTCTAAATGCCCCGATGTACATAAAAAATGCCGTAGTTATTTGTATATATTTTAATTCTTCTTATAACTTGTCAATGTAATATGTTTAGTTTTCTCTTTTATGGTGCCACAGAGGATGCCAACCTATGTTTCACGTACAAATTCTGTTGCCAAATAAGTGTTTGGTAGTGATAATAAAGAACTATTCTATTCTATTCTATTCTATTTTAGTGGAGATGGAGTGTCAGGAGTGAAACACTAAAAAACAGACCACACTTTAAGTGCACATACACCCAATGTGTTTCTTAATCAAAATTTACTTTGACAGTATCTCTGTTCTAATTATTTTTTCTAACGTCCGGAAGATGCCAAAGGAGTTTTTGGGATGCTGTTTCCATGGCTGAAAATGCCACTGACTACTTACTTCATGAATTCTAACTGAATTAAATGATTGTCTAACACACGTATCACAGAGCTCCTCACTTAGTAACTATTGCTGGACAACTTCTGGTTGGAAAAACCTGTTTCACGCCTGTGTGTCCATTTTTCTGTTACTCTCAGAATGGCTGTAAAGTGAGGAGTTGATGGTATATTCAATGTCCAAGGCGAGAAAGCTCAAGGTCGCATTCATTATGCTCACACACCTGATGGTGGCCAACTCTACTCTTTCTTTCAGCTCACCAGTACCTAAAAGCTCAGCTATACATGAAAAAATACATATGATGGCAATGTAACAAAGTGTTTTTGGTTGTAACTAAACTGTATTAGATTAGAACAACCTTAAATTTGGGCAGGAGGTAAAAAGATTGAATTGACAACAATGCCAACATTAGTCCTGCCAGTGGATCAGATTCTTTATCAATCCCTGAGGAGCAAAAAAGAGCTCTACACAACACTGAGACAAAAATATTAACATATACCGTTAACTCTCCCTGGAGCAGTGCTTCCAAAACTGCAGGCCAGAAAAGTACTGCATGAAGGCCATTTACAATAAATGAAAAAAAAAACATGATCTTAACTGAAACCTAGTTAACTAAACAGAAAAAGCAGATTAACCCCTTTTTAAAGTTTCAAAATCTAATAAACAGCAGGTGAACTATCTTACGACCACTTTTTATCGTCTGTGTTGTCTGAAAAACAGTGTCACAGTTTAGTTGGTATTGAATTAACTGGGACATCTTATTAAACATCCCACTACACAGCTTGGCTCCTGATTTAAAGAAAAGATCAGTGTTTGCACATCATGTTTCTAGGTTCTATGAGAAAGTTTGTGGGGTCAGAATTTGATTTCAAAAAAGAGGGTTTGAAAAAATGTAGTCGCCAAACAAAGTGTCCACCCTGAAATCAATTATATGTGGTGGGCTCCTACAAAATGTTGAGGTTTCAGAATGTGCTGAGGTGTAATACAGTTTAGTAAAAGCTGCCTCAGAAAGATCTGTCCAAAAGTCTGTAATCACAGCACCCCTAGGATTCATCTCTGTGTGCAGGGGCTCTTTTCTCATGCATCTCCTCCTGTTGCTAGCCGTGACGGTGGCTTACAACCACCCCCCACCTCACTTAAGTCTTCACCTTCATCACCTTGAGCGTGAACATACAGTATCTCCAGGCACCTGTTCAGGTATCAGCAGGCTAATCTTCAGGTCAATCTTCAGGTCTCCTGCATCCTCACAACAACAACTGTCCACAGGGTTAGTAGAGATGTGATGTCACATCCATGCTGGTCCATGCCTAACTAGGTTAAAGTCCTAGTTCAGCATGGACCAGCATTTCAAAGAGACACACCTGAATGTGACTGCACTTCCAGGTATCATTAACTCTAATCCCCATGTGACTGTTGTTTTGGTGTACATGCTTCATAGGAGACATTTTAAACACTAAAAATATTGTGACGTTCTGCTAATGTTAAGTAGTTACATTATAAAGTTCCGTAGCTAAAATGTAACCCAAAAGAAAAATGACCATTTCTTGTTGTTGGAGATTTTAGCATAATACGAAGATGGCATTCCTTTTTCGAAAAGTTAACTAATTGGAGTTAACATCAACTTAAAACTTGATATTACTGCTGATCTAATAAGGAAGGTAAGCTTGTATTACAGGGCTAATTTTTCTATTTATACATAAAAGCACTTTGTAAATACGCCAAAGGAAAACAGCTAGCACGAGTAAACACATGATCAGTCATCAATAAAGTAAAATTTATCAAATTTCTGAAGACTTTCAGTCATCCTACACTTAACTGTATCTTTGTGTTAATTAGCTTACCAAGGCCAAGTTCATAAAAGAATCCTATCAGCTAGATATAAAGTAGAGTTACAAAGTATTTTTAATTCTTGTACACATTCTGTAATGGGAGAACTTGTCATTCCTAGTTACAGTAACCAAGGAGAGCGGGTCTTAACAAAGGCTCAGTTAGCATTAACTTTGACCATGAATCACAGACAAAGCAAAATAACTCCCCAAATGTCACATTAGTCACAGTCACTTTTCTTTCCTGTGAGCGTGTACGGATTCACTGAGTCACACTACACATGAAAAAGGCAGAGAGCGAGCGGAGACCACACACTGTGCCTCAGACAGCAGGGTTCATACACAGATTAGACAAACTATGCAGACGGCCGCATCAGTTACAGCCGGTCAGCGATCCATTCACACGGGCTGTCTTCACTGATGACCAGATTACAGCGAGCAGGACGCTGTGAAAGGCACGGGGGCGACGTGCTGAAGGTCGGCACAGAGACATGCTCTTACAGAGGAGAAGAGAAAGGACTGGACACACTGATATTCAAGATTCAGAGGTGGACATCACTGCAAAGACTGATGGGCAAGTTGGATTAAACCAAACAAAGTGTGAAAGTTAACCTTGTCAGAGGAGTTAAAGCCATCAGCAGAGGGTCTATTGATCCGTTTGAAGAGTTTGCACAGCCACTTTTTACAAACTTCATTCTTGAGAATACATACGCAAACATTATTATGAGCAGTAAGACTTACAGCCTGAGATAAAACTGAATAAACTGAACTGTTTGACATTTAGATTGTGTCAGAAATTTTGAATCTTTGCTGTTTTATCAAAAAATTCAGATTCATTTAAAGTTTGCACTAAAGTTTGCTTCTTAAAAGTCCTTCTCACACATATAAAATATACTATTCTTCTCCATTAAGGATGTATGAATGTTGCTTGTACCAATTTTGGTTCGGAGTTTTAAAATAACCAACCTATCAAACTTTTACTTAAAGGCTACAAAAGTTTGTGGAGTCAAAAACAACTGCAGCCCTTCACTCACCACAGGGGAATATACTTAATTCCAGCCCGGTAAAATCAAACAAACCACAGAAACAGAATATTACATGTGCATTAATTTGAACTAAATCTAAAAAAAAGGATTTTCTTGTGACTTCATCTCACATACTAAGACATGATATTAAGACTATGCTTTCAAGGCCATCAAAAAAGAAAAAGACGAGACTATTGCAACTCCCGATCCTTCATTTCACTCAAAAGTGAAAACAATCAATAAATGCTAAATGGCTAACCCATGACTCAAGCTAAAAGTGACAAAACGGCCTGTGCTACCTGGCAGTTGCACACGCACAGAACAAATGGGCAGGTGATGCGATGTGAGCGACAAAAGGGGCGGGGCTTTGAAGATGTGATGCAAATGTATCAACCAGCTGTGCTCTGGATGAACATATTCTATTATTCCTGTTTTTATCTTATGATATACGCATGTGTGTGTGAATTAGGGATGGGACGATACACTTAAACTCACAATACGCTGCACCTTGATATGCCCAGGTCACGATACATGATGATACAATATCAGAAAGGTAAAAATGAAGTTGTAAAAAAATGGTACGAAAGCGGAAAAAAAGTTAATCGGTGCAAAATAGGTATGAAACTGCAAAAAAGCAGGCAAAAATTCAAAAGGGACTAAGGAAAATTGATTATAGCAGCAAAACTGGGATTAAATTTCAAAAACCATGTAAAAATTCCAAACATGGTCAGACAGTGACCAAAAAAAAAAGGATGAATGGGAGCAAGATAGGCGTAAAGTTGTTAAAACTGGGTTGAAAAAGGTTAAAATAGGCATGAAATTGCAAGAAACTACATCACAATGCCAAAATGTTCAACACATTTTGGGTTAAAAATATTGCACAGTCTGCGATTTGAAAATTGCAACAAGCCATATTGCGATTTAATCTAATTTGCAATTAATTGTTCAGCCCTATTCCCATCCCTAGTGTGAATATATATACACACACACATACACAAATTTACTGCACAATTATTACACAAACAAACAGACCTTTATAAGCACAGGCATGACCTTTTAACAGCTGCCCATTTGATTATTATGACATTACCCCTCTGTTTCTGGAACATTCACTCAAAGCAGAGTTAATTTGGAGAGGAAAAATGGGTAAAAATAATAGACACGGGACTTCGGTTCGCTCTTTCACCATGGATTGCACTTATGGGAGATGGAGAGAGTTTTCCCCTCACTGTTTTCTCATCCTACCTCTCAAAATCAGGGAAAACATTTTAATATTGAATATCCCTGGTGTTCTAGGAACATTAGGAAAAAATTATAAAATGATTTAGTTGGTGTAAACAAGCGTTTGTTGGATGGTCTCACTAAGGTAATTTACCACGTTTTGGAACTATTTCAACAGATTAATAAAGATTTTGATATACTGACATGCTGTAGTTTTACCTTTGATTTTAATGCTGGGCAAATTTTAAAAAGTATCAAATCAGAGAGGAAGATGGAAAAAGACAGAGAGAGAAGACGGCAAGAAAGATGGAGCATCTTTTTGCAGCTTTTTATGAATAAAAGTCAGTCAAAAATGTGTTACTTTCTCTTGTTTCAGATGGGAAAGAACCAACAGAATTTGTCGAACCTGGCACAGAGTGGGGTGGGGTGGGGGGTTCAAATTGCACATAATGCTACAATAAAGACTTAACCTGACAAACTACTGATGAATACTGTCAAAAATGATCATATGTGTGGGACACAGCAGGGAAACCTACCAACCCAATACAGCATACTCAGTGATTGATTACACATTTAAATGAATGTTAAATTAATCATTTGTAAGAATAAAAACTATCAGGTATAAACTGGAGTAAAAACCCAAACAGGGCTCACAAAAACAAACCAGAAAAGCACCTTAATGCAGCTGACCCTGTAACGGTGGGTCCTCTGGACTTTTGTTGGGTAGTCTAAGTGTCTAAACAGTGCTGAATAATGGAGTGCAGTGTGGGTGCAGTGCAGCACAGCCGAGATGAATAATTTAACCAGAATAAAGTTGGTGTTTGTGGAGGATAAAGTGTGTGTGAGAGGCTTTGCTTTACTTCACATCTTCCATTAAGAGGTGAAGTGTTTAGGGGCTGTGGCTCTTCACCTCCTGAAGAGAGAGTGCATCTTTCACAGCTTAAAACAGTCAAACTGAGAGGGAGACGGGTGGCACATCACTATCCAGTATGATCTGTATGTAAAGACCAGGAGAACACTACACACCCTGAACTTGAACTCAGGAGGTATTAAGTTCAGTTAACCAATCACGTGCAGTGTCAGAATGAAAAGACGGCTCAAACGTTATGAAGAAGGGGAATATAAGCTGATATATAGGAGGCTACCTGGACAAGTGTTGTTTGCATTCTTCTTTAGATTGGTCACAATGTTTCTCAAAGTCAACATTTGCAAACTTAATCCATTTTCTCTAAAGATAGAAGACGACACCACTCGATTTTCCCCAAAGCAGAGCAGCTTTTTCAACAATGTAATCCTAGGCTTAAGCTGCCAAAGTTTCTGAGTTTTAGCTTAAATCGGGGGGTAAACAGTTCTGTTTGGTCGATCTGGGTGCTGCGTAGTTTGCTGACTGGGACTGTGCGCTCAATGGAATGAAACTGCTCTCAGAATAGCCGATGGCAGATGCCTTCCTCCCTCCTGTGTGTTATTTGGAGCCCAAGGGCAGAGAAATCCAGCCTCCTGCAGCGCAGTCCTTACTTTTGGGCAGATAAAAAGGCCTGGAGTCGAGGGGTTGACGAAATCAAACGAGTTTCAGTCGTTGGCGCGTGTGAGCAGTGGTGAACAAATGTCGTCAGATGCATCAGAGTTACATCATGAGGAGAGTTTTCAGCGCATAAAAGAGAACAAGAATGACTTAAAGATGGAGTTACTTGTGCAACATGTCTAATCACGCAACTGGTCAGGCCTACAAACCCTTTAATCTTAGGCCCATGGTTTAGATATATTTATGTTGTAATTTAAGATACATTTTTCCACATACAAAGATGATGTCCAAAATGTTTGCTTCTCTGATCAGCTATTTAAATCAGAGATGTTTGGCTTCCTATTGCATGAAGATACTCTCCCACCGAAAGGGCTTCAACTAATCAGATGGGTGGTATGAATTATATATGTATACTTGTGTGTGTGTGGGTGTTTGTGCACAACTCAACACATTTTTGAGGCCACCTGTCATAAAATGAGAGAAAACAGGAATTAATCATGCACAAAATCCCACCACTAAAAATATTTTCTCTGTTCAGAGATGCAAGTAAATATCTATAATTTAACATCTTAATTAGGAAATAAAATTGAGCTCAAGTAGTTTTATGCTTTGGAGTCAAACAGTAAATTTAAAAATTCATAAATAACATGAATAAGTTTATTTTGGCATTAAAAACATAATTACTGGTATAGAGCTTCAACAAACTGATATATTAACTATTACAGAAGAATAAACAATGATTTTGGTTATTATCAGAGCTGGCAATTTAGGGCAGCTGTGGCATCAATCTTATTTTGATTGGTTTTCTAGAAAATATGTATGTTAGTACAGATAAAGACAGACAGATATATAGACATATATACTTGTGGGTTACTTAATTCTAATTTACTGGGTCACAACTTGATTATCCATTGAATCTTGCATTTTTAAAACTGAGCCTTAAAAGCCCAACAGGGGACAAGAGTTAGAAATTAGCAACAGCTATAAACTCTATGAGCAGACATCAGAGCTACGTCTGCACTGACACTAAAACTGAAATCTCTTTCAAAAGTAAAATACATTTTATTCAATTCAACATATGGTGCATTGCCAATCAGCTAAAAATGTCAAGAGATGATTTTTCGTCATAATCTCCAAACTCTTTGAGTGTTTCCAATACATCACCACATGCCAAAATCAGTGTTATAATCCATCACTTTTCATCAACACTTGCAGTCTGATTGTTTGGCTTTGTAGGAATAATGCAGGAGAGACTTAAATTCTGTTTGTGCACATCAAAAGGCACCAAACAGTCAAAAATGCAAAAGGACTGTCCAAGCAAAGCAAAGGAGTTTTCTTCACTGGTGTGTGTTTCATTATGTTGCATCAGTGATGGAGGAAGAAGAAGAAAAAGTTTCAAACTCAAGAAACATTAATTAGCCTCTTGTTCTGTCAAACACTATATTGCATGTCTGGACATGAAAAAATGAAGAGGAAGGTGTTGAAAAAGTGGAGAGGGCTTGTGTTTGTGAAGCACTTTGGTACTGTCGAGGAGGGGGGTTACTTTCTTTGTAGCATTCATCCACAGAGGCTGAGTAAAGAAGAGTTCAGCAGCTGCTCCTGCAGGGCACGGAGTTTATTCAGAGAGAAGTGCTGACTGCTGCTGCACCGGCCACTCGTCGGGTTAGAACAACATTTATTTAGATAAATAAACTAACTGTACATATACAGGACACCCAGAGGAGAGCGGCTTACGCTAACTTTATAGTGCTTAATTAAAAGCATATAAAACCTGCACGGCAAGTGTTTTAAAGGGACTTTTACTGTCTTAATCAGGTGTTTGTCAGCTTTAACAAAAGTGTTCTTTGTCAGTGCTCCTAATACACTTGTTTCTCATTTTTAAGAGCAGCAAATTTCCCCTAAAACTTTTTCAGAAAAACCGTTTGCTTGCAGAGCGCCTATTTGAGGAGACATTAATTCGCCATGTTAACTTAAGAGGTACCCAATTTTTAGCCTGATTAAATATCTTGCAGGACTCATATAGTTCCACTTTTCTAACAGACTATACACTTACTGACTGTTTAAACAGATCACCAATAACAGAAATACGAAACACAAAAGAGAAAGAAACTTCGCTAAAACTGAGGAATGTGATGCTAAAATTTATAGAGCAGGACGTAAATCAATCTATGTTTAAAAATCTATCTTAAAAACACATAAAAGTGAAAATAACACACCTGAGCTGTTTTAAGATCATCTGAATGCAGGAAAACAACCAGGAGTGGAGCTGTCCACTCTGTTCATCACAAAATGGTGGAAGATATGCACGCAACTTCAAACATGAATGAGAATTTTAACACCCACAGCACAAAAAAACAGATTCTCTCAAGAAGAAATAAGAACAGAAAATATGTAGAACCCAACACAGCATGTAAAGTTGGAAGGAAAATGGATGACTTGTGTTTAAATCCTAATCCCAACAGAGAACAAAAGAAGAGAGTGGATTTAGAGTGAGACATGTCAGCATGCTTATCACCATAACTGCAGTATTCAAAGTTAAAAAAAGGCATCAAACTATTTTTAACCTAAGGCAAAGTATTTATTTATAATGTAAATCAGAGTAGAGAAGCTCAACAGCAAAAATAAGTGGAAAATTTATAAATGTGATTCTTGTATCACATCAACCAAGCTTCGACCAGATTAAAACCATCAAAAGCACTTGATATTATTTAGACTACCTGTGTCTAAAATCCATACAATCTTCATTATAACTAAGAACTAAACCTATGACACAGGAATAGCTTTGCACCATTACACGAGGAGTTAATTATGATAAATAAGGAAGCTGTTCTTCAGTGTCCAGTTAACATGTCACCTCCTGGTTTTCAAATCATGTGTTTAAAAATAAAATAAAATAACCCTGGTTTTTAATGTTTTAAGAACAGAAAAGTCCAGAAGCATAGAAACTAAAAAATACCACATTTAAGGGTGCTGGTTTGGCTGAGTGGTGGGCGACCGGGCATGACCCATGTGCATGCTTCTGCCGGCCCAGGTTCAGATTCAGCCTGTGGCCGGTTTGCAGAGTGTCCTCCCCTGCTCCCTCTCGCACCCTTCACAAGCCTATCCACTGTCTCTCTCTGTCAATCAAGGCACTAAAAATCGATGTGAAGAAGGCACTGCAGGCAAAACTTTTTATCTAATTTGCACAAGATCACCGGCACATTTTTGTATCTTAATATCTGATAACAGATAACAAAAACAAAAACAGAAACGGCCAAAAACAGAACCTCCATTTTTGTTTAGATAGCACAAAAAACAGTATTACAATGATTGAGCTTTGTTAGATTTAAATTGATTTTTAAAAGGTACATATCATGCATTTTTAGATGAAGCATATACAAAATATGTCCAGTGCTCGTCTACACCCCCCCTCACTGGTATGTAAAAACGTACATATTCCTCTTTCCCTTTGGCTTTTTCATTTTTTAGAACTGGTTCGGAGATCTGCCATCTTCCCCAGATTGGGGACACTCCTCAAGTTGGGTGTTTCCTTAGCCCACAGCCTTTGCCGTAGATGTATATGACTTGGCATGTCTGTGAGGCCGAGGTAAACATTAGAGCACAGCGCTGGAAAGCTAAAGCCACGTTCACCTCTAGAGAGAGGCATGCTCAGAAAAGGTCTGTGAGGTTTAACAGCGCTTTTTAATGGCATTCACACTCCTGAGAAATTTCTCCTTTGTTGATTGTCAGAAGGACATCAATGAGGAAGAGAGAGTGATCCCCCCTCTTTGCAAGCCCATGAAGAAGTGAAAGAAGGTTAACAGGGGCAACAGGGTCGTGGTCTGCAGAGGATTGCAGCCCCCTTTACTGGTGCAATGGGCCACACACAACCCCTCTTTAAAAAAAGGACAATCTGTTGAAGGGTTTTAGAGTCAAGCAAAGTCCTTTAGAAAGTTTGGACACAGCCGACAACAGCACCTGCTCACAGGGCTGACTTGTGGTGCTGATAGTTCAGGGTATCTGCATAGCTGCTTTGGGTTCGTCCAGATCACCTTACTCCACAGAAGGGTGTGGCGGGTGAGAAAAGTAATACCGCACCACTGAAATGTCCTGCTGTTAATGTTCTATTTGCTGATCTGCTTTCTCCTCCTGCAACAGCTGGATGCCCAATTTGGCTCCCGGAAATACAGAGGCATCTCCTGGGCACGTTTCGAATTAAATCTAACTCCAGTTTATTTTTGTATTTACAGTATGGCAAGTTTTAGGACTGGTGTTAATGTCACTTGAAGTTTCTCGAGAGACTAAGAGGACACAGCGGACAACACAGTCCCAATGAAGTCCCCATGTTGAAACCTCAATGAAATCCAACATCCAACAGCAAAAGAGAAAAAGAGCAAAGAATAAATCAGACAACTCATCTACAGCTCACTCATGAATAAGCAATCAGGGCAAAAAAGAGTCTAAGCAGTAAATGATGTATTTATAGCATGAGTTGTTGCCTCTGAAGACATAGTTTCAGAAGACTTCAGTCGTACCAAACCACAGAGACCGTGGGAAATCTCAGCGATGCCATTCACAAGAGACAGCTGCCTCTAGAGAAACAGAGTCTGCATGTTCGCCTGCTCAGTATGACAGAGAAGAAACCCGACGTGGGACAATCAGTTCAGTAAAACAAGTTCAGCAGAATCCAACAAACTCAAGTTTTCTGCCCTTTTAAACAACAACAGTTGGTAGAAATGTTTCATAGGGTGCTGCAGTCTTCCACTGCAAACAAAAGTTTGTCTCAGAATATTTCCAAACAGGACAGTTGGTGAGGCTTCTGGTGCGCAGATGGCAGCTTTACACCTTAACTCGAGGCCTACGGTTAACGAAGCCTCACTTCTCCCAGTATTCTTGTTTCATAATCAACTCTATTTTAATTTAGGATACAGAGGAAGAAATAATAACCACATGGCTTCTGAATACTTTATGTTGAGCTTGTTTACCACGAAAAAGGTGGTGATGGTATGATTCAGTATGGAGGTCAGATTCTGCATTAGGTATGTAATAAAACTCTCAGCTACCAATAAAGTACAACACAATATAGACATTAGATTTAGATATGTATGCTTATAGACAATTTTAGCACACTTCTCTGGCAAAATGTGAGAGAACATCCTTTTTTTCCCTTCTAGTTTTGAGGAATGTTATGTCAGTTTAATTATTCTGTAAGTCTCTCCTGCAGATACTGACACTGAAGTTTCAAGCAGACTGAGAAGCTGATTTTAAAAATGTAAAACAAAATATTGTAACTTTGCAAACATCTGAGATGCTGATATATCCAAACACATTTTGGATGATACTGATAAATATAAATGAATGAAAGCAGCTCTTTTTAGATGACACCATAGTTTGGAAG
The DNA here is from genome assembly GCA_036419115.1 of Scarus forsteni. Classification (NCBI taxonomy): domain Eukaryota; kingdom Metazoa; phylum Chordata; class Actinopteri; order Labriformes; family Labridae; genus Scarus; species Scarus forsteni. The sequence continues at coordinate 13,629,973 of JAZDUH010000098.1, read as the reverse complement.
CTCTCTACTCAATTTAAGATTGATATGCCAAAAAACTCCACTTTTGAAGTAGTTATTTGAATCCCTAGAAAAGGGCCTTACAAAATTTAAATAACTTACAATTATAATAGTAGTAATCATAATTTGATACAGAGTTTGCAACACATTTTACTATCTTAAATTTTGATGTTTCTTTTACTGTCTTTAAAGGATTCTTTCAAATGGATACTCTTTTTTTTTAATGATGAAGTTTTCATTTACCAAATGAGGATTATTAAATATATATATTGTTTATTGCTACATTTTCCCCTATAATCTTCTAATCTTTCTTTTGTTTTACCACATTTGTTGCTCAATATAATTTCTTTTACCGTGTTTCCATGTCATAAGAAATGTGTTTTTTATCCTGGGAGCAGAGTTCTTGCACATTGTTTTACCAATTAAAAACAACTTTTTTAACAACATGTTGCAGTACAAACTGAAACTGTGAAAATGATACTTTACTAAAATGCTAAAGTCAGGGTGCTTCATATTCATTTAGAAAAGGTTATCAAACTCATTGCTCAGTTTTCTCCCGTGTCCTGTGGTCAAGTTTCCCAGAAGAGATTTAAAGATGACTGCAGCACACATATGACACTCCAAAGACACGCTAGAAGCGTCTGTATTTAAAGGGTTACATTTTACCCCAGTTGGCAAATAAAAGCAAAAATTTTCTCAATTAGAAGTCAGGATAGAACATAGTCATGGCTGCTAACATAAAAACAAAAGGAAAGTCGATGCCTGAAATACAACATGTCCTTGAAGCTGATAAGACATGAGTGTGACGTGAAATCATACAGGCCCTGAATAAACATCTAATTAATCAACACAACATCTTATTGTCTACAGAGGGAATTACAGCTGCTCTTTGTTTACGTGTATATGCATTTCTATTTCAGAGGAGACCTGTCTGGTATTTCAGGGAACATTTAGATCCTGCAGCTCTGTTAAACTAAAGAACGCCCCAGCTGACGTCCGTCTCAGCCTCTCCTTTGAACCTGATGTTTTACTGCTGAATAAACAGCTCTAATTAAAACTAAACCGCCAAAATGGATCCCTTGGGTCAAAAATAAAGTTAATAATCCACTGTTTGATTTAAGAGACAACTGGGACTTCTTTTAAAAGAGGGGGAACTAAAAGTCCAGGGTCATTCTGACATGCTGGTTCATTTCCTCACAGTCTGTCTCCTCTGTTCTCCTCATATCATCAAGATTTTCTGATGGATTTAAGCCTGACCTTCAACAAAGATTAATAGTCCAGTTTAACAGCATTAAGCACTTAAAAAAATACTAGGTGCATGAACCAAGATTTTCTTATATGAGCACTATACTTTGTTTATTCTAATGTATCTGGAGTGATTTTTAATAGTATTTTCCTAATGTACAGTCCTAAAAACTAAGATTGAAAGAAGACTGAAAGGAGTTAGCAGTTTGTTGATGGTTTAATTTTTCTAAAGCTCTGTCAGAACATAAGGACAAGGCAAAATTTAAAAAATGTGAATAAATGTTAATGTTCAACAGAGAATTGTTTCATCTTTAGTTGAAAATAAAACAAAAAATGTATTCTCCAAGGGCAACATATCTCTACAAAACTGCAGTGATTTGTTGAAACAAATAACATTTTTGGGAGGGCTTAGTGCATTTATCCATTCTAAACTGTTTTTTTTTCTATGAAACATATTAACATTTCTGATATACATGATTCTCATTAATGAAAATCTAAGGGTAAATGATTTATAAATGTGCCTTTAATAATTTTAGCAAGTGAATCTTTAGTGGTGGTGTGTCAGCTACAACATATAAAGAGATTATCCAAGGATGTATGTTTTTAAAAACAGTAAAAAATAATATTAATGTTTTGTATCAAGACTATCAAGAAAAAACATGAGCTCTGATCTAAGCTCTGAACTGAGTGAGGAGGATTTAAGTTGATGAGTTTAAAATGGTAAATGAGACTGTGAGAGTGCACCGTATTTCAGAACGGCTTTAAAATAAAAGTTGCTCTAACAGGAGACAAATATACTCCATAATTAATAAAATACACTTATAACTGATGTGGTCCTGTCTAATTTATTCACTATCAATCACTGCCTGTCACTCCTTTATGGTGAACTACAGGTAAAGGCCAATAGCTTGAGTTTATTTTAATAAACATATTGCTTCCCTAAAACAGAGCTAATACACGCTTTTAAATCAAACACTTTTTATGACAATTTTTAAGACATGAAATCAGAGAAATGATCATTTGTGAGGCAGACTGAACAGCAATCAGTATGTGTGATTTATCCAATTATTTTTCCATCATGTGATTAAATGTCAGTTTGTTGAAATTAGATGATTTAACTAAAACTAAAATATTAATTTAATATGACGATATTTAAGCACATTGCTCTCCGAGGAGAGGCAACCACGTGAAGCATATGGAAAGAAAACTGTATCATGTTTACTGTTCAAGCATCACGTTGCTGCCACGGGCTTTTTCCAGTGTTTTCTGAAGCGGCCTTCAGCATCGCCCAAAAAAGATTTGATAAGGAGAGCCTGGTCAATGTGACGTCTAAAATGCCTCACAGTTACTAAGTAAGACTTTTTATGTCCTTTATTGAGAAGACTTAAATTTAGGATATTATAAGTTTTCAAAGGGAACTACGGGACACCTATAAAAAAAAAGATGTACCCTATTATCAATAAACAAAATAATTTCTGTGAATAAAAGAAAATATTTAAAACAAACAAACAAAAAACTTTTTTTGTGAAAACTTGCTTCGAATTAGTTTTTCTACCAACTGTTTATTTAGTTTAATTTAAAAACTTAACCTATAAATAGGCTCATTGGCGACGGCCTTTTTAAGGTTATAATTTGGCGCCTGCAATGGGAGGAGCCGCAGACAGAAATCTATAAGCATATTGAAACGAACAAAAGGAAATATGACTGTGGGACTACCAAACTATTTAAAAAACATGATTGGTATGAGGATAGTGTTTAAATTGGATGTTATTAAAATAATTGAAGCTGTTTAGTTGTGGGAAATATCAGAAAGCTCCAAGGACACAAAAGAATAAACTGGAGTGAAAAATGGCACAAATTAATTAGCCTAACTTTCTTCCTGTAGTTCTGATCAGCCAGAAGCACCAAGAAAGAACGAAAACCACGTAAAAGAAAGTGGCGATGTATGATGACCTTTGACACTTTTGAATTCTTTGGCTCAGCTGGCCTGTCGGGTAAAACACTCACCCGTCTGCGGCAGAAAGGCAAACCCTGAGCAATGATGTTGATGCTAAATATCTTGAGCACTTTCTGAGGGGGTAACGGGTCCTTGTTAGTAACGTCCTTGGGTTCTGCCAGGTCGAGCAGCTTGCCATCCAGCGGGACATGCAAAGTCTTCTCTTTTCCAGAGGCATCATTTGGCATTTTTCTGCGAGCGCCCGATGACGAGAAACGGGGAATGGGGCAATGCCGCAGCATTGCAAGAGTAAGGCCGCTCACTGGATCATATCCCAGAAGGAGCTCTGAAATCTGGTGGTGGGCTGTCTCAGGCAGATAACTTTCTTAAACCAGGCTCCTTACCGCTGCGCCTCTGCGCCTACCTACTCAGAACTCATCTCCCTGCTGACTGGCACCCTTTAAAATATCTCTGAGGTGTGAGGTCACCATTGCGCCGCCAAGCCAGCGACGCAGCTGCCGTCAGGGCCCCGAAACGAGGATGGACTGACTCTGCAGCCTCTCCCCCTCAGACATGCATGTGGAATCTGCTCCCATGACCCCCCACCCCCCCTCTCATCAGAGGAATGCGTACCAGCAGTCGTCCGCTACAGCACACGTGTCCAGGGAGCTTCCTCATTGTGGTCATTCTCTGACCCCCTCTGGTCCTCCCAACTTAGTGGCCTACATCATCACTGAGCCGGGCTGACTTTACCCCCCTCCTCATTGTCAGGATACAGCCAAACACGCAGGGATGCAGATTTTACAGATATCCCGTAAGGCTAGGTTTCCACTCTCCTTTAGCAAACATCACTTTACATTTTCCTCCAACTGTGCCAGAAAAGTTGTTTTATGTACAAACACAAAACAGTCACGATGCACTTCAATCTACCCTCAACAACAGATGTGCACATGCAACGTTAAAAACAACAAAACAGTCAATCACATGCACATCATGAACAAAATATACTTTTAACATTTAAAACAAGCCTTGTCTTACTTTTGAGAGCCACAGTGTAAACAGCACTGACACAACATGTACCAACAGATTTTAACTAATTTAAACTTTCACAATTAAAACTAATCATTTTCTTTAACATGTTTGTGGAATACTAAAAATAACACATTTATATAATATTTTAAAACCTCGAACTTCCACTCTAAAGTGCACAAATTAAAATTGTAGTAATTCTAACCTACATCTTGAAACAACCATTTTGACAGCTCTACCTTCAGAATGAAGCATTACGACAGACATTCTGCTCATAAGTATGTCAACAATGTGACTTTTTTTTTAAAATCAAATTCAGAACTTTTTAGGATCCAGATGAAAAATGAACAAACTTTCTTTACCAGTTTTGTATGTTTAATGTGCAACAAAGTATCTAGGTTTCTCATTATCTTACAAAAGGCATTATGTTTCTTTACACAGATTTTTAGGTTAATTTGAAAGTGCATTTTTCCATCTTTCCTCTTTTTGCATTTTTTAAATGCAAATGCAAATACACTGACGTAATGCTGCTGTGATTCCTTTAAACCGATGTGAAAAAAAAAAAACACAACAAAGACAACAACAGTTTTATATTTACCTCTTTACAAGAAGGTATCACTGGTCCCAAATGTCTCCAGAAAATATTTTTTAAGTGACTTGTCTCAAGTTCAAGATTACTGCCATGCCACTGACATGGGAGCAACTTGGGGTTAAGGGTGAATCCCAATTGTACCCCTTAGCTCTTCCCCTTCGTCTTACCCCTTCCCCTTAGCCCTCTGTTTTGAAGGTCAAGGGGAAGGGGTGATATGCCCCTAACAAACCAGTTGCCACTCGAGTCCTGTTACATCATCAGTCAGAACCACTCGCTGGCTGTGTCATACGCAGATGCAACAGTAGCCGAATTTACAGCTGTGAAAGCTTCGTTATATTGAAAAATTTTAAAATACAACCAACATTGCAAAACACGATTGATATTTATTTGATGCTTTAACAATCAGCTATAATTATGTGCTTCCTTCAGTCTTCGCTCTGCCTTCTTGTCAGTGGGTGCTGTGTATTATGGGAAATTCTCTTATCCCTTCATTTAAAGTGCCGTCCCAGTCTGTCTTCGTTTCAAGGGCTGTGTAACCCTTCGTCTTGGCCCTTCTCCTTGGTCCTGTGGGGAATTGGAACAACCCTTTACTATACCAAGGGGTAAGGGGTAAGACAAGGGCTAAGGGCTGGAATTGGGACGGACCCTTAATATCTTACCCAAGGACACATTACCATGCACCACTAGGGATGGGTACCGAATTCGGTACTTGAAGAGGTACCGACTGAATTCTGTAGGTACAACCGAGTACCGATTCACGTAAAATCAAACGGTGCCATGTTTAGGTACCTAAACACATCCTTGTCACTGTGAGGGAGTGGAAGAAGCAGGCATACTATTGGGTAGAGTAGGTGAATTTCCATACCGGACTTGAACGCAGCACAGCAATAGCGTAATGACGTCAGCAGCTACGGGCTCAGTCAACAAAGCAAGCATGGCTGAGAGAAATTGCTCAAAAGTATGGCTCCACTTTATTAAATGTGATGGAGATTATGCTCGCTGCAATATTTGTGATGCCAAGTGTAAGGCCAGCGGTGGAAATACTTAAAATCTGAGGAAGCACCTGGTGATGCACAAAATTTTCCTTAAAGCTGAAGAGTGCACAATTTTTGATAGACTCAGATCTATGACCACAAAGGATTCATTCGGCACTGTTAGCACGCCTGTGTCCAATGGTGACTCGTTGTCTGCAGCCAGAAACAGAGGAAAAGAAATGGCTTCAACATTTGGTGATGGCAGCAAATGCGACAATGAGGATACCTGGCCCAGGTGAATAAGCCTTGTGTTTAAGATGGTATTATCTTGGCATTTTAATGTGCGTCAGTTATCATCATCAGGTCTGTTCCTCATACTTTGTAACATTTATGTAAATGCTTTTTTTTATTTACAGCTCTGTCTGACCCATTGTTAAATTGCCCTAAAGTTAAAGTGAGGGCTGCAGTTAATTTATTAAGATGTGGTTCATTTTAGTTACTGGTGTTCATGTTGAAGAAATTTTTGGAACAACTACAATGTTACAATACAAACAGTTGAATGTTGTTTTGAAATATATCTGTCAAATTTTATATATTGAGAAATAAATTTACACTGAAAAAAAATTGAGATCTTAATATTAAACAAATTCATATTTATTACCCCACAAACACATGCAAAAGTACCGAAAATTGGTGCCGTTGAGTACCGATACCGATTCCCAGGTACCGGGCATCAGTACGGTATCGGTTCAAATGTGAAAGGTACCCTTCCCTATGCACCACTGACACCCATTTATCTGCATCTGTCAGAAAAAATACTGCTATCTTTGCCCTTCTTCTGTGTCATATATATCAAAAAGTGTTAAGACAGGGATCTGCAAAACGCAAACCTTCTCTGACTTATCCAAGAGCTGAGGCGTTCATGAACGTGAAGAACTTTGTCCATGCTAGCTAGAGGCTGAGGATGGTTCAGGAGATGCTCGCAGCAGCTCACAGTTCGTACGTGGCACATTCACTTAAAACAAGGACTCACTTAAGCAAGAGTCAAGAGGGGAGATTCTCTTAAAGGGTCTTAAAATGCAGACACAAAGATGGAAGCTGCAGCACCATGTCGCTCTTTTTCAATTAAACCTCTCTAAACTGCACCGGTGTCAGAGGTGTTTAAGTATGGAGGGGGAGCGACAGCGGGGTGAAGAACAAAGTTTTTTGATGCCTTTTTATGCTGATTCTCAGGGAAAAAATCTAAAAGCTGCAGCCAATGAATATGTATAGAGTTACAGGCTAAGTGGTAAGAGAGATGAGCTTCCCTGTGTGCATTTTAAAAGTCTGCACACATGGTAACAGAAACACCAGGGCTTAACCTCTCTTCTATTCTCACATCCACCATTGTTAGAGGAGGATTACAGCAGCAGAACATCCATCAGAGCAGACCCAGGGCCTCATCACAGCAGGCCCACAGGCCGCCATCAGACGCCATTGAGTGTGGCTCACCAATGCCCACAATTTTTACAGTATGTTCAGCATAATTGAAACAACTGGATGCCTTATTGGTAGCTGTTCAGCCATCTGCAGTAGAGGCTAAGTGAGTGAGTACCAGGCCAACCAAGTGATCCTGTGATGCAGGTTTTCCTTTATTTACTTCTTCAGGTGAAACACCACATTGGGCCCATGTGTATTCATGGTAAAATCAACCAGTCAATCAATCTTTTTTCCTATAGCCCAAATTCATAACAAGTGTTATCTAAAGACATTTTACAATAGATCATAAAACTCTTCATTTCATGAATACACATGCATTCAGGCTGAAAGATATACTGTTGTCGTATCTATATTGAGATATGAATTTTCAAGATATTAATATAAAAAACGCAACAATATAAACAACATAGATTTCTTTTCAATTAAACTGCACTTTCCACATTGGTGCTTGGTTTTCACCAAACCCGCAGTCATATAGTATTGTATTGATATTGAAATATCTGGCATGAATATCAAGATATGAAATTTTGTCCATATCGTTCAGCCCTAATATGCATAGATACATATATACATGGATAAAATACACATGTATATGTTTTGAAGTCTAGTGGTTTTTGTGATGTATTTGTTTTAATTGTGACCTGTCTATGTTCCTTAGATGTAAATTAGCTTTAAGCTAACTCTGGTACAATACATTAAATGGAAATATTCATGTTTAATATTGTACATGGTCCTTTTAAAATGAAAAGAATTAATAAAATGATTTGTCTTGAGCTTAAAGCCTCCACTTAACTAGAAAGGACATATGTTAGCTTTCCACACACTGTGCACTGACTAGGGATGGGAATTGATAAGATTTTCTCAATACCAATGCTGTTAATGATCCTGCTAATCGATCCAATTCTTTAATGATTCCCTTATCGATTCCAGCAGATTTTGCATGTGGGCAAATGGTCTGATTTTCAGTGTCAACAATGCCAAACATACATCCCAGCATAGATAACTGCTTCTGCAAGATGCTGGTGTTTCCACTCACTTAAGGTTGTGCAGTAGGTGTAATTAAAATTAAGCCACAATTCTGACGCTTCTGAACCATGTCAATTAAATGAAATTGATAAGGGAATTGAATAGCAAAAAGACTAATGATATTGATTCTTTGATGGAGCTGTTAACGATTTTCAACTGGAATTGGTTTTCGATTCCCATCCCTAGCACTGACAATTATCTGCCTTAAATATTGGCATAAAAAAAAAACACATTTCTTAGGGGATGATGGTCTGTCTTTGTCACTCCCAACCCAACTTTCAAGTTGATACGATGTTCTATCACTATCCATACAAAATAAATTGAAAAACATTTTACCTGCTATTAATAGTCAGTTTAACCTCATGATATGGTCATTCTTTTTCACCACTGTCTCCAATGTCACCTTCTCCTTGACTTGTTAACTTCTGTCCTTTTCACATCGCACACTGAGTTTGCATTTGACAAACAGTAGAAACACTGAATAAGAAGTCCTCTTTATAGATCTACAAGACTTGAAGTGCTGGAAATCTGGCCTTGAAAAACAGCCTAAAGCTTCTCTAACCTTAATCATTGTTGTGATGGTCTGATATAAATGTTTACTCTCCCTTTCAGTTTACACTCCATGACTGACAATTGTCAACATGCAGTGTGAAATACTCACTGAGGCACCTGGAGAGGGGTGCTTGTTTTCCACACAGCCCAGGCCGAGTGGAGGTTACTTGAGCTTCGGACTAATCTTAGGCTGCAAAGCTATGTGACAGAGACACTGCAGCTCCAACACGATCAGCCCAGAGTGACTTGTTAAACAGCTCAGCATGTGAGCATATTTACCTTTGCTTTTTGATTTGGAAATGGCGCTTTAAAGGGCACTCAAAAACATGCAGCTCAGTCAAACTTCTGAGTGATTAAATGTAAACAAAGAATGGAGAATTTATGCCAGGAATGAAAGCACTAATTACCAAACCACTCTCATAATTAGTCAGACTATTTTTTATGGCCGTTACGTTTCCATAGTAGCAGCTCATAAGGCACAATAACAGAGCTGTAAAGGGGGCAAACGTCTGCTGTCTGTTTGTCTGTTTTCTTTTAATAGTGTGCACCAGTCATAACTGCCTGGTCATTGAGTTTGCAACAGAAAAGACATCCAAAGACTGCAAGAGAGCCAGAGGTCAAGAATGTCTGGCTTCTGGTAACTCAGTACATGTACAAATCAATCCCAGCTTCTCACTGCAACAGGACAAGGCTGCAGATGCAGGCCTTGGGAAAGTGTGATACTGCAGACCTTTCTAGAGTACAATGAAGAGATAAACATGGAACTGACGGAAATAAGAGTTAACTAATACTTTTGAAAGTGATATTAGCATTCACTTTCAAATGCTTAGCTGATCATATGGCACCTGCAACATGAAAACATGTCAAGTCTTAACGTTCGCTGTTGATATGCAGGTCAGGTTTAAAGCTTGTACAAACCTAAAATGCAGTAAAATGATCTGCAGACCTTTCTTGATATATATTCAACTGAATACAATAAAAGATAGGCCTGTCACGATAACAAATTCTGCTGGAAGATAACTGTCAAAAAATTATTGCTGATAAACAATATTATTGCCAATATTATTTTGAAACATCATTTTTTTATTAATGTGATTTTAATTCATGTCATAATGAAGTGAGTACACCGTATCAAAAGCAATAAACTTAAATTTCTTCAGAGTATTTAACTGTAATTGGAAGGTCAAGAGCTTTTAAATAAAATAAATTAAACAAACAATATAATAAATTAAACACATAAAAAGTGGAGAAAAACAATGAAGATCAAATGGGCTCTCTTTTGGAAAAAAAATGCAGGTAAACAAAAATCATTAAACTAATTAAAAACAATAAAAATAGATCATGTCTCTGTAAAGAAATAAACAAAACTCAAATAAAAAGTCAAACAACAATAAAAACAATAAATAAAATGGAGTTTATACAGTTCCGGAATTGTTTATGACAAGTATGTTCTCCCAGTCAATTCATACTGTCTGTCAAATGTTTGTAACGTTTCCTGAAATGCTGGCTTTCCAACTGTATTGAAGGGCTGCAGTTCTTTTGCAATGTAGCGAACGACACTGACTGTTAGCGCACCATTTTGCGTTGTTTTACTTATACTTACTTTGCCAACCAAACACCTCAGTAAGCGCTGACTGTCAGGACAAAGGCTCTGATGCACCTTCTCTTCTCCATCACCACTACTTTCAAACAAATACGACATATTGGCTCATCGTTGTTCATGAGCCCACACCTTGTTCATTCTGTTTGAAACCAAAATATTCCAGCACTGAGGCTGAGAGAGCCAGCTCGGAACCATTGCTTTTGTGCATTCATGTAAGTGTTTGTGTTCTTGTTACTCCTCACAATGCTCACTTGCAGCTCTGTGTGTGTACGTGCGAGCGGCCCTGCCTTCACCCCAAAGATTGTATGACTGACAGATGGCTCTCTCCATTCAATCTGCTATATAACCAACACACCCAGTTGATGAGACAGATCTACAGAGTGAACCCTCTTCTCATCCAGCCTGTTTGGTAGAAAGAAAGGAGGGAAACAAACATGCATGTGTGTGTCAATTTATTTAGGCCAGCAAACCTACTGAGGACGTTTTATATATCATGCGGTTAATTGATTTATTGATTATTGAGACAGGCCTACTAAAAGACAAGATACCTAATGTGCAGAGTTCAAACTGATAAACTAAGTGGTGTTTTGAAAATATTTATTTTGAACCTGATGCCAGCAATACCTTACAAAAACTGGGACATGGCAAGAAAATACTAGGAAAGTTGACAAAGTCCCTAAAAGCACCTGTTTGGAGCTTTCAACAGGTGTACAGGTTAAGTGGAAACAGTTGAGTGCAATGATTGCATATGGGGGAGTATTAGTACCCATGGCATGGGTAAATTGCTCATCTGTGAAGGCACCTTTAATGCTGAAAGGTAGATAGAAGTTTTAGAGCTTGCTTATTCCAGCAAGATGGTGCCAAGCCACATTCTGTACGTTTTACAACAGCCTACGTCATAACAATAAAAATGCTCTAAGATTCATATGATAGGTATGACTGCCATGTCCAAGCTGTGAAATATATGATACAATGGAAGCAGAAAATGACATGAAGGTATAGTGGTGGTCCTTCATATTGTCAAAATTTCAAAATGTATAGTTTGCATGTTCTAAAATAACATTTAATATAGTCAATTGAAAAAAGTTTTGGGGGTTTACCATAAATATTGATAATAAGTCCAGCTGAAAAAAACCTTTGAATTCTGCTAGTTTAGTGGAAAAATATCTCTGTTCTCCTCTGCACAGCTCAGAATGGTGAGGCACTGGTGCTCAAAAATCTTTTGAAAGATTAAATGAAGTGAAATAAAATATCTAACACAGACTTACTCCTCCTTCTAGGAGCCAGTTATCTGCAAGTATATTTGAAGAGGGTCATTATAATTAATAAGATTAGATTAGATAAGATAATACTTTATTAATCCCCCCCGAAAACCTTCCTCAGGGAAATTTAAATTTAGTAGCAGTCCTGTGTTATAGATAAAAAAGATGTATCTTAAAACTTTAAATAAAAATAACCGAAAAATATAATAAATATATTTAGAAATATAAAATAAAAAAATACAATTGCTTTTGTGGCGTGTATCAAGGAAGGGCAGGAAGAGGGGTACAGGAATCTGGTGAGGGTCTTCAGTGACTGTAGCACTAAGAACTGCTGAACACATCCAAGACCAAAGACATGATCTTAGACCTTTAGGAGGTCAAAGCCCCCACTCCAGCCAGTCACTATCAGAGGCGAGGTCACTGAAGGGATGCAAACCTATGAGTACTTATGTGGTCACCTTAACAACAAGCTGGTCTATGAACACAGATGCCCTGTGACAGAAGGAGTAGAGCTGGATCTTCTTGTCCTGTCAGTCAGTGGTTGCCAGTGTTCTGCTCTATGCTGCAGTATGCTGGGGCATTATGATGGACAGGAATACCAGGAGATGGGACAGGCCTGTGAATAAGGCTGGCTTGATGCTTGGCAGGAGTTTGGACTCACTTGGGACTGTGTGGAAAGATGTACCTGTACCATGGTGCAGCCCATCCTTGACACCTTCTAAACCATACCCTCCACAGCATCATGGGGGCAAAGAACCACCAGCAGTGGGAGACTCACTGCACTGCAGAATTGAGAAGTTCAGGACATCCTTTGTCCCCATCAGGCATTACAACACCCTGAACAAAGGCAGTGGCTCATGAAAGTGGCTCATCATCTCTCAACTGTTTATCACCATGGTTTTTTGCTCCAACCAAACGTATTATCACTACTGGATACCTCAGTTCCCCCAAAGAGAATAATAAAGTATTATGTCTGCTATCTGCCTATCTGTCTATAAAACTGCATGTGTAGCAGTCATATTGTAAGATGATGCACCAAACATACAACAGGGCCCAGATAATTGCATTTACATGCATGGGATGTATGTAAAGTGAATAATGTATGTGCAATTTGTGTCGAATTTGTCTCTAAATCGATTTAACAACACTTTACACTTAAAGCATTGCTAAAAATCTTGGGTCTGATAGAAAACGGAGCAAAAAGCTTCATGTGCTCTTGTATGCTGCTGAACAAAGTCTATTTGCAGAAGGCTAGAGTGAAGAAGGAGCACAGCTTCAATACACACCCACATTTCTGTATTACTGATCACACATGACTTTCAGTCTACTGCCTCCCTCTTCTGTTGGATATTAGTACTACACCAATGCAGTGCAAAATACAATATCATCAACTCTACACTTCCCCAAAACTGTGTAAGAAATGATGCAAAAAAATCTTGGTGATATCCAAACAAAGCCTGAGATATGATGATTGAAAATGTTAGTAAAACAACAGAAAACTTGTTCATCATCTTTAATAAAAACTATAAATGCACAGCAATGCAGTAAACCGTACCACAAGTCCAGCAACCCTGACTACAGACGTATCAATGCACTGAAAGACTGACTGTAAATTGGACCACCCTGTGGAGGGTAAATCCTTTTAGGCTGTGTTTCTTTGTGGCTAACTCCCAAAGCAGAAAAAGCTGCAGACAAAAACTCTGCTGAGCTAGCACGAGTGATGAGCACAGATACACATGTATGTAACAATAGAAGTGATCTGTCTTTACTGCAAATGCAAGTATTTGCAATCTGTTTCACTAATGTTTATCTAAAATAGGGGAAGATATGCGAGTCGTTTAAACATATTGACATTTAATAGTGCAATTATTTAAAAACTAGCTAAATCAAACCTCTTCGTTCTTATGCTGAACTTGAAAAAAAACTTGTTTTGTTTCCCAAATTAATAGTTTCTACAGTATGCAGAGCTTGTGGAGAAAAATAAGACTTTGACTTCTTTTTTAATGTGATGTAAAGTTTAATAAAAAAATTATATAGTGAGTTGAGAAAGGACAGTGGGTTTCTGTAGGGTTAAATTAAGATGGACATCATCTGAATTTTCATCTAATTAATTATCTACATCTAATCTAACAATATGATTACTTTGGATTTCATGTCCATTTATTTTAGGCATGCAGTATAAGAGGAGAATTTGTGCTGTTAATGTTCCAATACTCTTGTAAGTGAAAGACTCCATATCAGCTTAAACAAGAGCATTGACTCTCAAATACTGGTGCGCAGTCCCCAAGGGGGACATGGCCACATGCTAATAAGGGGGAATCTCATCTTTGCAGGAGACAAAAAATATTAATTTTGAAAGAGGGCGCGACAGAAATTAATTGAGCACCACTTGCAAAATGTTTCTCCTGAATCCAGAAATAAGGTAGTTTAGGCTACTTTTGCAACAGTTGCTCTCAAGGTAGCTGAGAGTTGGCATGTGCCACATATGGGTGCATGACAATGCAGTTTAAGCCTGAAAATGAACTCATGCTGGGAGAAAGCAAGAAGTATTCTTAACTACTAGCAGTAAATTCTTTGCTCTAGAAAACACTTACTAAGAAATCTCATGCAATGTGATATCAGGAAAATTGCAACTTATGTATGAACAGCTGTTTGTTTTTTTTTTACTTGAAACTGAATGAGTATGTTTTGTGTTAATAAGGGAATAGCTGGGTCTTTTATTTGTTTCACAGTTATTAATCTAAGATGGTGCATTTTAAGAATTAAAACAGTGAGCATCAAAAACACACAAGCTTTTGTCAAGGTTTAATGTTTTCTTTTTATCACTTAGTGGTAACCAATAAGACCTAAACAGGTGAGTAATTGTGCTGTTTAATCATCAGCATGTCTCTTCAACAGGTCCTTAGAGTGGATCGATTCACAATCAGAGCTTCTGTCAACTGAATTCTGTCAATAGACCAGTCAAGACTCATACTAGTTGCTTCATGTGGGAGGATGAGAATACTGCTCTTTTATAGCTCATCTCCGCCTGTGTGACAAGGCCGGTGTGTGGGAGGCAACAGGTGGCCTTTTCTTTAGATAAGAATTTAAATAGTACACAGACAGAAGTGTTTGTTTGAATGTGAAGAGGAGAGAGGAGCACTGGATGAACCTCAAGTTGTCAAACTTTGCTGTAGTAGAAGTGATTTGTCTGTCAATAATGATTTTCCGTGACAGGAACACAAAAACAGGTTTGCATGGCCTCTACCTGCAGTGAGGCAGCCTTAAAACTCTACTTAATGCCAAATGACGGTCACAAAACTCTGTTATGACTAACATTTAACTCATTTTTTAAGTGAAAGCCCGAAGAACAAGGGATATATGAACAGAATTTAAAAAATACACATCACAGTACACAAATGTTTTTTTTTTCCTTTTGAGTGAGTGCATGGTCCAACTACATAAGAAAAAAACAAGCCAAGGATGAAAAGTAGTTGTCAGCAGCCAAGGGGAACAAAAACTGTTGTAATGTTTGATTTAAAAAAGTGCAAACTCCTTTGACTTTTCCACTGAGTTATCTTTGAGTTTGTTTTTCATCTCTTCTTGTTGTCTTAACTGAGATGTCACATTCAAAGGAGTAGCTGTGTTCCTATGTTACAACATTGTGGAAGCCAAAAAACATCCACGGTGAGGGGATTTGGCAGCTGGGGGTTTTCAGTATCGCCTGTGTGCTCAGCCAGCAAGCACAACGTGGGACTCAAAACAGTCTGGTTGTGGGTCAATTTACTCAAAGAGAGAAAGTTAAAAACACCAATCACATTGAAAGAGCTATCTGGTAGGTCTATGAAGTGGACTTTGCGATACATAAACCCCTTTCCCTCATCTTTTTGATTATAGTCACAGCACATGCAGCACTTGTGGTTTTCTCTGGGTGCAGATCAGGCCAAGAGCCAAAATCTTAAGTCATACTGTAAGTTGTGCATCAAAACAGTCAGTAGTGATATTAGAAATAATTTGTGTAACATGTTTTAATTGCCTTAGCTTTGAAAGAACTGAATACAAATATTTCTTTCATGTCTTATGAGACCTTTTGACTTTGGGAATTTTCCATTTTCCTTATGTATGCAACATCCCAAGTATATCAAATCAAATTAGAGGTAAGAGGTGTTTTAAGCACCTATTGGTGCTACCAAGACCTCAATTAATGCCATTTGCCGCAATCATGAAATTATTCAAACACACAATGACGTACGGTTTATCTCGATAGGTTACATGTTGTATTAATTATTCTTCTTATCACTACTAACTGTTTCCTTTTCTAAAACACATTACGCCACGCGTCAGTGTTTTATTAATTGCTAACATTTCTTCATGGTCACATTATTACTTCCATTTCTAAAAGATGCAACTTTTTTGATTTGTTTAGTAGATGCTAGATGCTTACTGTGATGATATATTAATCATACATCCTTAATGCAAACATCTAATCTGATACACAGCCAAAAAAACCCTAATGTGCATCATTAAAAAGTGCTCTTGTTTGATTTTAAGGAAAGAGCAAAAAGTACCAAATGCATTAGACATCAACCTTGGATAATAAATAAGGAATCTGAATAGAGATATTAAAATATATCCTTTTTTCCCTTAAATTACTGAGTGAATTCTACCTAGAGCAGTGTAAATGCACCTGTCCCTGACGGTGCCCCCCAATTTTCCTTATCAGAACTTTGCAGGTCCATTTACCACTCAGAGTCACTGATGAGTTTTAATGAAATCCTGAATCCTCGAAGAGTACATAACACTGAAGTCATTAGTCATGCAAAATTGAATTCTGGCTCCATTAGTGTGGGATAAGAAAAAGGTAGGAACCGTAATGTTCTCTTTTAGGCAGAAAAATCTAATCAGTTCACAATTGTTTCAGACTTTAAGTTAGAAAAGATGAATACTTTAATTATTTCAAGTCAATTTTTCTTTACAAAAGGACACTAACTTTTTATGACATTGAGCCTTAAAAAGGGGTTAAATCTAAGAATGACTATGTTTTTTCAGAGAGTAATTGAACTGCTGATCATTTAGTAGTATTAGTATAATGACTTGCATCATTGAGAATTGAATATTAATTTCCTTAGAGCTCAGATTAAAAACACTGGGCCTGATCACACGATCGTTTTAAGTTATTACACGTCTCTGTGACAAGAAGCTCTTCACTGTGTGTGCCTGCCTGGTTGGAGATCAGCAGTTTGGTGCTTTTCAGAGCATTTGGTTAGATGCTGCTGCTGAAAACAGGCCCTTTTCTGATATAACTGTTTCAAAATCAAGGCATTCTAATGACACAAAGCCAAGTAAATAGATTGGTTCCATTTTGAAATATCTTAACTTCAGCTGGTCTGCCATTATTCCTAAAAAACACAAACGAGTCAAACAATCCCAGTGCTTGGCTTGTTCTTAAAGACAATGACATGACTAAAGCAAAGCCCTGTGAACAGTAAGCATGCAGCTTAAAGTCAGAGCAGACTGAGTAGAAAACAATTCTATTCAAAAAAATGTTGAACAAAATACTGTTGTTTTTTTGTGTGTTTGTTTTTGTTCTATTTTTGCTTTTTACCCATCACTATAGCCAATAGATTGAGCAAATTCACAAAATTCGTTAAAATATGTGTTAAACCCGCAGCAGGTCTGATTGAAGGTGTCAGGGCTGTCATGTTTTCCATAGGGCTTAGCACTTTACGAGGCGCTGCTGGACTGCAATGGGGGAAGGCCAACAAATGAGCCCATGGATTTGTTGTAGATAAGAGGAGACCAATTGTTTGGCAATTAGTCAACACAAAGCCTGTTCTCTTTTTATTCATTTCGGTCAGTGATGTGGAGCCCAAAGTGCTTCCACAGAGTGACTTTGCCTGTCCTTCATTTCCTGGATAAGTACTTCCTGTTGTTGAGGTCAAGGTAGCAATGAACAGTCAGGCTGCATTGGGTTGAACCCTCTGCTGGGCAGGGCAGTTATGCTCCAAGAGCTCTTGTGTGCAGCCAAGCAGTGTATCTTAAATTTGAGTTACTCACAGCTCAATATATATTTTCACCCCCACGTCTGAAGGGATATTCGAAAATCAGGTATAAGGTGACAGCCCAAGGGTGTGTATGTAGAGCCTCAGCTGTGCTGTGCTCTTTCATGCTTCACAGTTACAAAAATATTATAAGTCATGCACTATGAATGCATCTAAAGTGTGAAAAACACTAGTGTGAACATGCTGGACTATCTCAAAACTATTGTTTGAACAATCAGTCTGAGTCAGTGTTCAACAACTCATCATAATCACAAAAATGTGAGCTCTGCAGTGGCAGCAATGAAATCAACACAGAGCAGCTTTTAAGGACAAAAAATAGGATTTTGGGGGGATGGGATAAGCTTGGTGAGCACAGATTCGTGAAACTGTAAACCTGCTGATCTCTCAACACGGTAGCTTAAATTTAAACCTCGCATGTAACTTCTTGAAGAAGGCTGACATCAAAACAGGAAGCAGTGATCGCTTTATTTAAAGAACATCCCAATGTATTAAAGGATTTTTTTATGAAGACAAGTGCCTTGGTTTTGTTTCTTCCTTTTTCCACTGAGTTTTTAACTGCCTCTACCAAAAAGCACGTCTCTCACCAATCACTTTCCCGACAGTGCCTGTTTCAAGAAGATTTCCAGTTCCCTGCAGTTCTATTGTTTTAACCTTTGACACTAACTTTAAACAACTCTTGACATTTAATCCACCAGCTAATGTCAAATAATCTGCTCTCCAGGCGCACCAGTATATATCACAGGCTGCAGATATCAACACCTGCTCCACCCCTGCAGACATAAGTCCCATGAAAACCCAACACCACATATTCTGTCGTCCAACATGTGAGGATGTCATGAGATACTTGCTCTTTCCTGATCCTTTGAGTAAAGAGAAATCTGAATCCAAAAAGTATGGCCTCATCTCAGGATTATATTTTAGTAGATGGTCTACAAGGTTTGAGTTCCCCTTCATGGCACTCTTGAGGATTTTAAGAGGTTAAATAATGAGAATGACCTCCAGAGTGAGCTTGTTGGCACAGGGTCAAAAGACAAGAGTGTGGCGTAAGAGGAGGAGGTGAGGCGTGTGATTCTGGTGATATGAGTCTCTGCAGCGTCTGGAACACAATCTGTCCTCCCCATAGGCGTGCTTAGACAGGCACAGAAAGCTCAACATCTTTGTAAATCTGTGTTTTTCACAGCAGTGCTTCCCCTTAGAACCTTTAACGTGTCCATTTTTGTGTTAACACTTATTTTGCTCCTCGTATGTCAACCAGCCTCATATGTGCTGACGCATACTTGGTCAAATCACTGTTACTGATCCGCGTCTATAACCTGCTGCCCTATGCTTGACACATGAACACTGCAGCTGTCAATACACACATATATCATGGTGTGCAGGACTGCTTACATGGGCTCCATGGGAACATATACAGTACAGTCCTTTGACCATGTAACCTATTTAAAGGTTATACATCCTCTCTTTAATGATGAGTACACCATGACCCTCGTTTGTTAAGATGCAAAAGAAGGTTGACTATAGTGTGCTGAACTACAAAGCTGACATTACATGCTGTTCTGCATCAACAGCTACTCAGGCTTAAATCTGGAGCAGCAGATTATTCATCAAATCGTCAATAATATGTGATGACTACTGTCCCTAAATCACACATATAAACGTGTAAACAACTTCAGTCGGGGTTTTAAAGAACCATTTGCAGTGCCAGTTTTTCAGATTTAAAAAAGAGTGCATTAATCATTGTGGGTGATATATAAAGACTGCAAACTCATCGTGCAGTCTGTTGGACTTCTGCTAGCTGCTGTTGCTGTTCATCATCATGTCAGCGATCATCTGACGATGACACGCTGTCTCCAGATCAGGAAGAAAAACAGCTGAGACATTAATCAACAAATTAAGTGACATTTTATCTTACAAGCTATGACTTACCTTTTAATTTAGCTTCTGTGAGAGATATCAGTCATTCAGTGATGTACATAATTAACCCTCATATCTCACTAAAAACTGTATTCCCAAAATAAAATGTTCAAGTTTTAAGTCTTAAAATTATTATTCATCAGTGACTTTTATTGGATTTGCTGTATCAGCCAGTAAAAAATAGTTGCACTTTGCCCCTTAGGGTTCAAAATGGACATCTCTGAAGAAGGTCATACTTTTTAGGGATATTTAGGGAATGTTTTTAGTACCAGCGTGTTATTGCCTAATGGTCAGTGTTAGGAAAGATTGAGTTATTTTGGATGTACAAGTTGTCTACACATCATATGTATTGGGAGACAGAGCAAATTTATCACAATTATTTACTTCATCGTCATGGACTGTCCTCTTTCATAAATAGAAAGTATAATTTATCATAGAAAAAAATGTTGTTTTTTTTACTTCATATCTGTGAACACAACCTGTAGACTGTCACCATGAAATGAACAGGTCATTTTATGTAAAGAGGAGGTTTTGTGCTCTATGCGTTTTGAGATATCAGCACAACTGCATATTAGATCTTGGAAAAGTCCTATACAGTGCATCCCCAATAATTATATATATAATTTTAAATTATTTTAATGAACAATGGTGCTAAAGATTCAACTGATTGTTCAGACTAATCCTTGACCATTTATTGAATCTATTTTTATCTGCTTTATCTTGTTGGTTAATCATTACTGTTTATGTATCTATGCACTTTGATGACCGAATGTACTTAGGGATTCACACCAACAGTTGTATTCTTTACTTTTTTTTTTTTTTCAATCATTTGTTCAGTTACTCTGATCTAATCCATCACCAACGCCGACCTGTTTCATCTACACCGTCCCTATTCTGAACACAAACCCAGCTAAACAAAAAGTGTACGTTAAACATCAACACCAGCTGGCTGACCATGGTGACTAAGACCCCAGCGAACCCATCTGACAGCTGTTTCAGATGGTGAGTGGTCTTCAGGAGGAAATTCAGACTTACTGCTATATTTAGGCTCATACAAGCAAGGGCCACATCTCCATCAAAGGTTCAGACACTCATATAACAGGAAACAACTGTGCCCCTTTATATGAGGAAATGCTCTTCTATAGCAACAATTTAAGTTCAGCACTGAGCTGCTTCCTTCTGTCAGAGGGTGTGGAAAGAGAAATAACCTTGTCATAAGGCCGTTCGGCTGATGACAAATCAAATTACAGTCAGTGGAGATGGAGTTATATCTCTGTTGTCCTCCATGTAGCCTCTGGTGCTTTGAAATGTATGATACTATAAAATACACATCATGAAGCATCACTAAATTACACGCAAGGCAAGTATGTGCCTCAAGCAAAGCTCTCAAAATAAATGGGACAAATATAAAAAAATAACAGCAATGAAGATTGAATTCAATGAGCTCGTTTTTGCCCCTGGTGTTGCTTTGTACACGGCCGCAATGAACTGATGGATATATTAAAAAGAAATGAATAAGGGTACTGTTATGTGAAAGTCATGGTACTATCTGCTTTCATAGTATGAAAAGATACAATATGATACAATACACTTGTTCACCATTTAGACAGACAGGCAGACATAGGAGTAGGAAAGTATGGACTGGGTAAGCCTCAGTTGAACACCAATGTACCACGTGCCTATTGTTGCCGCAGCATTTCGCCACGCCACATCCAAAAGTCCATTAGATTCAATACCATACCATTCAATACTTAATGGTCTATTTAATACTAGATATTTGCTTTGTATTTTAGTTCAGCCTTCAGCCACTGAATGGCAGCAGACATTTGGCTAAAGTTCTTATGAGCTTCTGCTTGTTAATAAAACATAAACATGTATATGGATGATTTAATGTAATTTAGAAAAGTTGTTATGACCATTCTCAACCAGATTGTTTTTCTATCTGTATTCATTTTTAATAACTGTGCCTGCAGCTGCATGATAAAGGCTGTAGGAATTAACTTCACACTACAAAACAGCCTTTTAATGAATACATTTTTAGAGAGAAAAAAGAAAAGAGGTGTTTTCAACTATATTTTGCATATGAACAGGACAAACTAAGCTGAGAGGTTGATGCAAAGCAGCACAAAATACATGTGCCTCACAATTCATAGAACCTCTTTAAATCTATTTAATCCATGCACCACAAATTATGAATACTACCCAACATATCAACGAAATGCCTTGGCCCATTATGCTTTCTTTCTAAGGTGGAGGTGTTGTTGTGAAGGCCACAGCAATGCTCAACAAACAGTCACTTCATCAGTCACCGCTGAACAAGACACCAGCATGACATCCACACACACACTCACGGTGCTGTGCTTCATCAGAGCTCTTTGAACCGAGCACAATGATGCCGTTTCACAGGAAAGATCTGACACTATGTTAGAATTGTCCCTGGAATATCACACAGGCTGTTCTGTGGTCTTCACTCATCATTCAATCAGCCAGGCATCAACATGTCTGGAGTTTTAACGTGTCCTAAAACAGGCTCCTTCACATTCTGCACATGAGCAAAGCAGTGACTTCAAAGCTGCGAGGGTATGACTATTTCAAACATCCTGTTGCTCCGTGATTTCTCACTGCAGCTCGGAATTCTGATGAGGCTGGTAGTAATTCTGCTCATCAATAATTTGGGATCCGCAACCACAAATTCCTGCTGTTTTTGTTGGTGATGAAATCTGCAATACAGCAGTCATATGTGCCTCCTCTGTGAGTAGTTGGTTTGACTTAGTCCAGTTTGATTGAGCAGGCTGAGTCCTGATCTTGCAAACGTTTTAACATCTAATTTTACAATTAGAGGGTGGAGTGTTATGAGCCTGGGTATATCCCGAAGGGTCAACAGAAGTGTGCCAAAAAGGAGAATGAAACCTCCTCTTTATTTTGACAGCGGAAGCCCCGACAATTGTGTCTATAGTAAACTAATCTAAACCATACCGCATGGTGGAAACCTACATCAGCTCGGTCTAAAGGCCTGAGTCTCTCTCTCGGCAGTCAGTAAATTCATGCAGAGTTCAACAGCTGTTAAGGTTATAAGACCAGTTAATCTGACTGCTGTTCTTGTCCCCAAGTTAAAGCAACAAGCAGAGTCATCTGTGACTGCTACAGTGACTCTCTTTTGGGTAGTTATGACTGCACAATCTTCCATAAATCAATGTCAGTGTCAAATAATCCACAAAAAAAGGCATGTGTATTTCACCACTTCAACTGACAACATAAATACTGAAACTTAGAACAGTCTGTCCAAACATTTCTTTCAACTTTTTCTTCTCAGTTGACCTCTGTGGTTAACTCCATGTTACCATGGTTACTGTGTCAGATTAAAGTATCACTGTGCCATTAAACTGTGCAGTAATAAAACCAACACTCATGATAGAGGATAACTTACCATCTGCTCACACAATAAAACTAACCTGACACAGCTGGAAAGAGGAGTGACACTTGGATGCCAAATATGCTGTATTTAGAGTTTTACCCTGTTTGTCTTCCCAAAGTAATGAGAAATTATTTGTCACCTTGATGGCAATGCTCACAGCAGAAAACTTAGCAGGTTACTGTTACTGTCGTGCAAATATATATCCTTCAGTCTGTCATGGAAGCTTCTCTACAGCACATCATACATCTATATGCGTTTTCAGAGCTTGACAAATTGCCTCTGTCTCATAGATCCAGCTGGAAGCATCAACTTCATCCTTTTGCTTTGCTTTTTAGTTTTTTTTACAGCTGTGTCTGTGCCTGCTGGATGCTTACTGGTTAGGGTCCCCGACGTGATGAAAGTGACTGTAGGCGGAAGCAGAGAAACCAAAACGCTAGACTTTCTGGCAAAAAGTAGCGATGTGTCCCAGATGAGATCTTTATGGACATTCACAATGTCAGACTACAAGAGATGAATTGAGCGTTTTTGGGAAACCCTTCTGTTTTTGACCTAGCCATAACACAATACATTTCTGTTTTTACATATCCGTTGTGCTATTCATAAGAATCAATGTGTGCCAGAATAAAGTGCATGCTGCTCAGAGTGGATGAACATTCACGGAGCAATAATCCAGACACTGCATTTGTGCACTTTGTCTTTAATGTACATCATGCACCTTTGTGCCTGAACACACAATCATTTATCATTCACGACTGAATCGCTTCAGTTAAAATGTAAATGCCATCCTTCCATCCTACATGCATCTCTGCTCTCTAGTTTTATGTAAATTTTGCATCACTGTGCCATATACAAGATTATACATTACTCATTCAAGAGCTCCTTATCTAAACACGTAAAGACCCATGTTCACCGCTTTTCATTGGAATTGTGTTTCCATCTGCCTAATGCAACCATTATGCAATACTGTATCTACTATTTCCTCTAAAGCTCTAACCAATGCATTTCTGACTATGGAGGTTTGCAGCCTTCTCATTTAACATTAGTCTGTACATATTCTTTAACTTTATTTTTATTATCTCTGCCAAGGAACTTATGTTTTTGCGGGTATTTGTTAGATTGATTGTTGTTTGTGAACAAGATTACTGAAAATGCTATGAATGGATTTATTGACATTTCTGGAGAATGTTGGTCATGGCATAAGGAAGACAAGATCAGTCTTTGATGGTGATCAGAATCTGGATGCATCAAGGAATCTTTATAGCAGTTAACAGCACATTAGGTCAATTTTCCATGTTTTTAACAATAACTCGTCTGACAATATTAGAAATGACTTGGCAGAGACTTGTGCTCTCTGTGCTCTTATGATCTAGAAATTGAATGCACAGATTTTGATTCTTCTCTGAAAACATATATGCAATCTAGCTTATATACAGAGAGCAAAATTAAACTAAAATTACATCGCTTTTATGTCTAACATTGCTGGCTAGTTGAGCGGATTCTGACTGGCTATGATTCATTTATGCCACTGAAAAATTCTATAACAATGTTTAACAACATGTGACATTGTGCAAGGTATTTCAGGCCAGTCAGTCCTTGTTGATGCAAATTCCTGGACCACAGTGATGTAGTCCCTGTTGAAACTGGCACATACTCACAGATTTTAAGTCATTCTTAATCCCACTCTGGCATATGTCTCAAAGTAGAAAATGTCGTTTCAATACCCTTAGTATCCATCTTTGTTTACAGGTTTACATCACTGGCAGCGTAGCCACTGTAAGCTGGATGCAGTAGCATCTTGAAGCCAAAAGAGGGAGCTGCTGTTTCACATTTGAAGCTCTGTCAGCCAGCGCCAAAGATAGCAGTTCAGTTTCTACTACAGTGATGTAATAAAAACTTACCACTGCATGTGTTAAACTTCCTGTGAAATCTCACTGTAAGATTGATTCTGATTGAAGGTTCACTTCACCACATACCTTTTCATCACTCAGGCCAATAGGTATTGATTAATTTCACCAATATCTTTCAAGTGAATCTTTCAAAATGGCATTTAAACTTAAGCAGCTAAACAAAGACCCTGTAACCTCACAGTGAGACACAATTTACTCCAGAGGAAGCTGCAGTAGCTCCACAGAGAACCATGAAACAAACAGCAGCAGTGCTTACCTTTTTGTTGGAAGAGCTTTGGTGTGTACAACCAGAGTCCAGGTTGTTGTTGGGGGCCGACACATTGTTCCTGAGAGAGGGGGACCGTGGTCCTTCTTCCCCTTCCCCTTCCTCCTCCTCTTCCTCCTCCCTCCCACTCTCAGCTGAGTGTTCAAAGTCATCGCTGTCCTGGTCCATCTCCTCCTCATCTTCATCCTCCTCCTCTTCCTCCTCGCCCTCTTCCCTCTCCTCTTCCTCCCTGCCCTGCTCCTCCCCTCCCTCTGTCCTCTCCTCCGCCTCCTCCTCCTCCTGCTGGCCACTGCTGTTGTTGTTCTCCTCCTCTTCCTCCTCCTCGTCCTCCTCTTCGCCCAGCGGCTGGCCTCGTGGCCGCCTTTGTTCGGACCCCCATATCCACCGCGCTCCTTTGTTTGCTCCGTTCACCTCGTTGGGAGGGCCCTCTTCGTCTTCTTCAACCTCCTCGTCTCCTGGAGGGCCGTTGCTGGCTCCTGATTCTGTTGGCGCCCATGGCTGCTCTCTCTCGCCATCAACCTGTGATGCCTCAGGCTTAATAGAACCAGAAGAAAGAGAGAATAATAAGAATGAGGTACACCTGCATGTGCAGACCAGAAAGCTGGAGCGCACCACCTCACGCTTAGGCCGGCAAGAGGAAACCCCACCCCTCTCTATCACAGAAGACAAGTCAGAAAACACCTTTGGAAACAATTTAAAAAAGACAAGGTGGTAGTTATATGCATACCTTCTTCACCATCTATGGTGATTTTCAATTTTTCATTCACATGCAGTTAGCCAGCCAGAGAAAAACTGTTTGTGAATGCTGTAAGTTTTGTTTTTAAAACACTTAAAGCAGAATTTCTGTCTGTGATATGTCAACTGGAAATTATTACACATCCACCCCGTCAAAACTTTGCTAAATGTAAGAAATGATGATGATGATGTTGGCTAGTAAGGTAAGCATGCACCAGTGTCTGAGGAAAACCATTATCAGCCTGAGTCTGTGCCAAAAGGATAATGGTCTTCAAACATCTGCATAATTACCATCACTTCATCAGTTAAATTTTGATTTGCTCTTACCCTTTGCTGCAGCTGCCCTTCCTCCTCGACTACCCGGTTCATGTGCTCATCCTCGTCCCCTTCTTCTGCCGCCTGCTGAGGTGCCCGGGCCGTGGAGGAGGCGTTACCTCGCACCGCCGGACCCCCCGGCCCTCGAGTCCGCCTGCTGCTGCCGCCCCCCGACAGCAGATCCTGGTTCATTTCCAAAAGCCAGCTTGCTACCTCCTGGACCTTCGCTAGGCTGTCTGAGGAGGAGAAGGTCTTGGCATTCTGCAGAGATACAGAAAAAAAAGAAACATAATCAAGATTTGGTGAATGGTTTTACTTATGTTGGGCTTACGAAGGATTTACCAAACATTTGGTCTGTTTGGACGTCATGTTACAGACAAAAATGCAAGCTCTTTGCATATTTTCTCAGCAGAGACAGAGGTGTGAACTTCCCTCCTCAATTTCTATTCTTGCTTCTACCAATAATAATCAAACATTTGCTCTGAGACCCACTCTATTGCTGGTCAGAAGCAAACAAGGAAAAAAGGTGGGAGTGATTGTGTTTGGCCTCAGATCACACAGCGTTTGGATGAGGAGAAAAGCCTTGAGAGCTCCTAATGTTTCAGCCTCCAACAGAGCCAATAAACAAAGTACAATCTGTCATATTCAAAAGCTAAACACAGCTAAAATGTACCAGAGGCTTGTCCAAAATTTGTCCTTCAGATTTGTGTAGTCCACATGCAAGCTTCTGACAGATGAAAGATGTAGATCATAGCTGTAGATCTTACAAACCTGCTGTGATGCTGCTTCTAGTTTAACAGACATGTTGAATGAGCTCAAGAGTCACTTTGCTTGTTAAATAATAATAATAATAATGTATTTTATTTAAAAGCGCCTTTCAAGACACTCAAGGGCGCTGTACATGATTAAAACAATAATAAAATCGACAGTAGTAAAATCAGAAACCATAAATGTCTTCACTATGAACTCTTACTTAAGCTGTAGCCACTGTGAAACAGAAGCTGAATACAACCAAAGAAAACATGACAAGAATCCAACTTAAGCAACATCTAATCTGTTACCATCACTTCTTTTGATTATAAATTTTATTTTTTAAGAGTCCAGTTATTCTTGCACTTACTTGCAGCAGACTGCACATTTGTTCCTGTGATGTATCACTCTGTTTGAAGGAAAAGTCAAATAAAGGACATCTGGAAAGAGGAGGAACATGCAGACTGAACATCAGTCATGTCTGCAAAGAAGACTTTCACTATGACTTCAGCTTAGTGTAAACAACCGAGGCATTCAGCACTGAAATCAACCACCTGGTGACCAAGAACAACGTAACTGTTCGACGCCTTTAAAGAAATCATCAGATCTTAAACTAATGATGTGTGGGTTGTTTAAATTCCTGCTAGAGTGCACATCAGAAGTTTGGTACATTGTGGTCATGAATGGATGGACTATGTTAGCAACAACACTCAAGTAGGCTGTTTTAAAATGATGCCCATTTATTATTAAGGAACCCAAAATGTGCCAAGAAACCATACCCTACCCCATTACGCCAAACCACCAGCCTGAACCACTGATGCCAGGCAGGATGGATCCATGCCTTCACACTTTTTACACCACATTTGTCCCTACCACCATGACTTCAATTCAGTTACCGTAAAATCCCTAATATAAAGCTCACCAGCATAAAACACTAGGGATGAGACTTTATTAGATTTAATTTATACAAATGCTATTATGATTCCGCCTGTCGATTCAATTCCTTATGAACTGACAGGCAGAGATACATGCTAAAATACCTCAGCATGATGTTGGTGGTGTTTTTGTTCTTGAGACCACACAGACTCAGACAGGGGATGATGTGCACCAAGTGTCATTTTGGGTAAAATTAGTCAACAGTTTTGACCAACTCTGTTTCCTGTCTGCCATGATTACACCTTTAACTTCTTTGTTGTTGTTTCTGCCTTTCATTATATTAATGTGATGAAAAATGAACAGCTCATTCACAACAACTATTCTCCTGTACAGCACTTTGTTCAACTATGGTTGTTTTTAAAGCGCTTAACAAATAAAGTTGGATTGGATTGGATTGGTACTGCAAATTAGTTGTCATCACTGACTTAAAAGAGCCGGTCAAAAGACTCGACTCATTGTGAACTTCACCAAACCACCATGGAAGCTGGTCAACAAAGCAAACCCCCTGTTCAGGAGTAAAAGAAGATAATGTGAAGGGACTAGAAGATGAAGTAACGTGGTAAAAAAACGAGTCACAACAAGCACACAAAACCATTAAGAGTTGCTAAAATGTTTATCTGATGATTGTAGGCAGGAGCAGGCTGATACTTCCCATTGACTTCAAGCTATTTGAACTAAGCTAGTTAGCGGTGGGTGACCTTTGTCTTACTCTCACTTGTTGCACGCAGAGTGAAAAGAATGGTGTCCACCTTCTTGCAATGGACTTAGGAGTGAGGAAAGACAAAAACTAAATCGCTTTAAGCACAGAGATTTAATGATTCCTTATACTTTTGTTATCAATTCTTTCCTGGAACTGTTTTTGTTAACTCACATCCCTACAAATTACAGTCTATTTTTATGAGCACAGGCAAATCTATTAAAGTGATCACTGTGAGCTTACTTTTCTTTTGTAGTTAATTTTAGCCCATGACACACACTCCTCAAGTTATTCATACCTTTATTAAGTTTACATCTACCTATTTCTACCAATACACTGCTTGAGTCAATGTACACATACTTCTCATCAGCCAAACATAATGCTGTAATGCTATTTCCATGAATACTAGCTAAAATGTCTGTATTACCTAACCGGTAATGATATTTTTTAATTTAGCTTTTGACAGATTTCATGTGTACGCATTTTACACATGCAAGAATTTAGTACGAATATTAAAAAGTTGAGATCATAGAATGACAAAACACTAAATACTAAAATAGCTGGTTATATCATCACTTATCAACAGGCTGGTCCATTTTAAAAGAGTACAAATCAGTCTTTGAGAATGACACTACCTCCTACATGAACAGCCCTGCAAAAGCTGTCGCTCAAACTGACACAAATTCACATTTCATTTAACTCAAATAGCTATTTCAATAATTAACAGGTGGTATTACTGGCTGCAGTGATTCATTTCACTCTGTTGTATTCCATTACATCCTGCAAAATCTGCAGTTATAGCCAAAGACAAACTCTGTAAAGATCTCCACCTGTGCAAACTGCTCCACTGGATAACAAGGTGAGAAAAACAAATATTGGGATAAAATAGCAGCTTTGTTTGGGCAGTTTTCCTCCAAGGTGTAAAGGGTGACTCAAAAAAAGGGTGGTTTATTTAGTATGTGGTACAGATTAGAGCACAACTATGATCTGAGCCTGCATGAGCCTTGCATGGCTTGATACAGATATGTCGAATAACAGGATTAGGGGATAAAAACATGCCATGAATGTCAAGTCTTCACAGAGGGGTTGCCGTGCGGTCAGTTTGTACCCTGTAGTCCACATGGCAGGAGGCTTTGGTATGATTTAGACCCATGGCTTCTTCCTTTATGTTATCCACCTCTCTGTCTCTTTTTTCTATTTTCTTTAATTAGAGTCCTCTTTTATCAAATGAATAAATAAATCTTTTAAAAAGTCATCACTATAACCAACAATGACAGGATGCTGCCAACACACAGAGGGATTTGGTCTTCTAACAAGCATCATGTCTCCTATTCCTTGTCGGTAAAATCAGTTCATTAATTCAAGACGTGAGCTCAAACAACTTTTTGGACCCATATCAGTCACCTGAACACTTCAGTTTGAGTCTGCATCTGTGCTTCACATCAAAGTGGAGAGAAAGGCTTGTGTAAATAAAGGTGAGAGGGATGTGTGACTCATGGACTCATCAGGACCAAATGATCGCAGTTTGAGAAGGTAGAGTCTAAAGTGGTTTCCTCCTTGACTCTTGATTTCTGCCATTTAAATGTGTTTCATAGTTTTAAAAGTTGCAGGAAAATAACTGATTTGATCTTACAAGAATATACTGTTCAAAGTCTGTTTATCATAGCTTCAGTGAATATAAAGGACTACATAAACTGTTGACATATTAGCATTGAGAAAACCCCTACATATCACAGTACATTTTAAATAAAGGTATTCCCATTTGTCTAGGTAGTTCAATTGTGACTGACACACATGCAGAGATCATGTCACTAAATGCCTCTATAAAAAGAAGGAAAGATTAACTTCAAGCACCTGCTATCACCAGTTCATACATGCACAAGTTAAACCGCCACAACAGTCAGACATGGTGGTAGGAACAGTTGTGAAAATAAAAACAGCTTTTGCATAAACAGTGCAGATCATGGAGACAGTTTCGAAGCTCTTGAACGACGTTTAACAGCACATTTATGCCTTTTTGTGTGAACTGAGATATTACCAAAAACTGAAGAGGAAAACCTCCGTTTTTAGTGCCCACCCACATGTGGACTTAGCCTCAGTGAACATTTTCTAAAGTGATTACATTTTTCTATGAGGTAAATAAAATATTGGTACAATACGTGCCTTACTTTGAGGTACACACATTATGAATATCCCACTACATTTTGAGAAGTATCTGAGGTAGTCAGAAACTGTCAAATAAGCTAATACACTTTACATCATAAATCAGCACACTTCCCCTTCTAACGCGGTGCTCAAAGCATCACCGGCACAACACTGGACAGATATTACTGGATGATTATGAGCCGATCAACGTGGCATGAGTGATATGGACAAGAACTTATATTGCGATGTTTTTGGCTGAATGACAGTATCTAATATTTAAAAAAAACAGGTTTATGAAGACAAATTGTTTGGATTGTTTGGATGGAGAGGGCTTAAAAGCTTGAGTTTTGGTGCAGCATCTCACCGTTTTACATAATCATCTTATTTTTGTGTCTCTTATTTGTCATTTGAAATCATTCGTCAGGACTTCTGCTTGTCTCTGACCATGAACAAGAATAAGTAAACCAAGTCAGATTACTTTCATTAACTGATTAAGGTGTGTTTGAATCAAGCACAATCTGTAGCACATACAACATATTCTGTGGTTTAAAAAAAACAATAAGTTTAGGATATTTTTTAAATGTTATCAGTGTCAGTATGTATTTGCCTTAAAAGCTGATTTTTGGTATTAGCATAAACAAAATGTTAATTTCTCTCCCCTCTTTCTACCAAACAGGCTTGATGAGAAGATGGGTCACTCTGTCCATCTTTCTCAACACCTAGGTGCTTTGGTTCTATCGTGGATTTAGCAGATATAGTAGATTTAGAGAGCGTCCCAAGGAGTAAAAAGAAAACAAACACTGATATGAATGATGGCACGAAAGCTATGGTTCCTAAGCTGAATGCCACAGCCCCAGTGTGGGAATATTTTGGTTTTAAACAAAATAAACAAGGTGTGAGCTCATGAACACCGCCAACAAGCAGACATGGTGTGTAGCGGAGCTTTCGTCCTTACTGTCAGCACTTACTGAGGCGTTTGGTCGGCAAAGTAAATACAAATAAAGCAGCGCAAAATGGTGCGCTCACAGTGTCGTTCTCTACAACAGTTCTTCAATACGGTTGAAAAGCCAGCATTTCGGGAAATGTTACGAACGTTTGACAGACAGTACGAACTGACTGGGAGAAAGTACAAGCCACAAACAATTCCGGAAATTTCTAAACTCTATTTTATTTATTGTTTTTTATTGCAATGTATTGTATGTATTTATTGTTTTTTTTTTTTCTTTACAGAGAAAGGGTCTATTTTTTATTGTTTTTGATTTGTATATTTTTATTTAAATGCAATTTTCCCCAATAGAGATTCCATTTCATTTTCATTGCTTTTTTTGTTGTAAAAATCATATTGTGTAATTTATTTTTATAAAAAGCTCTTAACCTTCCAACTACAGTTAAATACTAAAAAGTTTATTGCTTTTAAACAGTGTTTTCACTTTATTATTACATATATCATAAATACACAATGAAAAAATGCTGTTTTAAGACAATATTGACAATAATATGGTTTATCGGCAATAATTTTTTGGACAATTATTGTCCAGCAAAATTTGTTACTGTGACAGGCCTAGCTATATATATTAGTTCTTTATATGTATAGTAGTACTAATCTTTATCATCACTGCAGGTCTACATTTTTAAATGAACTATACTATATATTCAAGAGCAAAATGTTGTTTTCTCATGTCACAAAAATATAAATATAAGGCAAGATGCTCTTGAAAAAAGTACCAGTATGAGCATTAGTGTCAGTAATAACGAGCTGAAAAAAAATATCAATTTATCAGTAAATCAGATATCTATCAAAAAAACAGTATTGTTTATCCCTAGTCTAAACAAATATGTCTGTTCTTGGGACATGGAATAACACAAACAGGAAATAACATATCACTAAATGAGGGTTTTTTTAAAAAAAAACATGGAAATGTATACCAGAAGATGTGTGGATGGCAGGATGCAAGACACAAAATGATTCATATTTTCATATTTTCATCTCACAACTGCATACTGGGACAGGTTAACGTTATTATCAGACTTGAACTGGAGCCAGACTCGCCTGTGCATGTTCTTGTACTAAATAAATAAAGGAGGGGGTCCTTCATAGAGCTGGTTGAATTATGGGTGTCACAGGGGGAAATAAAGACTGGCGCAGATTTCATGATTCAATAAAATCCACATTTTGCAAACAGCTTTCTCTAGTTTCAGGCTTCTCCACTCTTGATCTTTAAGCTAATAACATTTGGAAGCTCACTATCAGGCGAACAGTACACTAGCTTTCCAACACTGGTCTCACACACACATCATTGAGAAAAAGTTCATGTTTGCCCTATAAATTGAGAATAATCTGAGCTAATGTGGCTCTAAAAGGTGCCAATGGGGTTTTGTAAATGGCCACATGAGGCCTGTGGCTAATCTTAACTGTGACAAATTAAAGCTCAGCATTGTAGACTGCGGTTTCCAAATCTCCTCCATGCACTACATACAAGATGAGAAAATGTATTTGGGAGGCTCACACACTTTATCAGTCAGTGAAAAACCAATTGCTTTGACCTTAAAGAAAAAGTCAGCGGTCCTTTTGTCAGGCGGACTTCTCCCTGTCTCTGCTGCACCGTCGTGCTGCTGTGGTGGGAAGCATTAGACCTATCTCAGATTGCAGAGACCCCCCCTCGGGACCGCCGGTTCATTGCTGTGAGCTGAGCAGAGGAAGGCTATGAATAGCTTAAGTTTTCCCTGCCTCTTACCGGAACAAACGAGGTTCCGTAATTAGTTTCCTAAACATTGAATGAAATGTGTTTGTTGTTATTGTTGCTCAAAACTATTGTGAGCAAACAGGAAGAGAGACTGACGCACAATAAGCATGTGCTGATGATGAAAAATGAAAAGTCTATCCGAGTTAAGTTTATTTATTTACAAAGGGCTCCAGTGTTCCTGCTCTGTTACTTTTCAGCTGCGCATTGATCAAGTTGTTTAATGAACCGATTTATTTTCAAGTGCAACATATGCTACAAAACTTTTTTTTTAAATTACAAAAAATTATCTTTTCTTTATTTATGTTGTAGCATTTGTAACTAGCATTTTTTTAATCTTAGTAAAATGAAACTATACTGATATCTGTTACCACGCTTAAATATATGTACTAGACACAATGTTGTCATTGAAGTCATTGTTTTTAATGATCAAACATTGATACTCCCACAGTTCTTGCCAACATCTTCTACTTTTGCAAATGTTTTGATTCAACATTTTTCTCTATCATTAGGGGAAGTGACCGGAGGCAAATATGTTTCAAAGTTAATAGTAATTCTTTTAAGTAGTATTTTGAACAATGTATGAGAGTTTGTTTTGGCACACACAACTGAGACATTACTTAATACTGGGTGTCTGACACTTCCAATTCTGTTGTGATATCATGCAGTTTTTAGCATTGCTTGATTTATGAGCATCATCATAAAAGAGTTTCAACTCCAACTCTGTTTACCTTTTATGAATAAATAAAAATATATCTGAGATTGTAAACAGGAATCATATAAACTGTGTTTAATCAAAAGCAAAAGTTTTTAAGACCCTAATGGTGAAAAATAAAAAGCATTTCCATGTACTATCCCCTGGGGTAAAATGTTGTTTACTGTCACAGGAATAGGGATGGAAATATTTAAGACTTCACTGATGCCAGCGGCATTATCATTTCTGGTTGTCGATTTGAATTGTTAAGAATTCTGTTACCAATTCCAGTGGAGTTTTTGTGGGAAAAAGTTAGTCTTTGGTTTTCAATGTCAGATATTTAGTGCCGTACTGCATGTTGCTGGCATTTCCAAACAACATCGTGCAGTGATTTCGCCATAATTTTGACAATTCCTGTCTCATTTCTGCCATGATTACTTTTGAAATATTTGTAATAATTTCAGGACTTATGGGGAATCTGCTAGAACACTGTTCATACTAAGTCAACCCAGTCAGCCAAAAGAATACAAAACATGATTTCCTGTCCACATCACTCAGAACTTTTGAAAAATTATTCTTCAACCTTGAACAGCAGAAGTACAGAATCAAATGCTTCATTAAATAAGCAGATAGCTTATTTTACACATATAAAAATGTATATGTATCTAAAATCTTCTGTTATATTGAAGGGTTTTTGGGTCAGCTAATACAAACAACCAGTGTGAGAATCCAGCAACACTGTAGGTGAACAAAGACTTGGCACATATTTCATACACTGGTTCATTCTTCAGGCTCTATTCTTGGACCTGCAGAGCTATGAAGTGGGCAAAAATAGCTTAGGAAGCTGAGGAGGGCAGGTGTGGGTTTGTTTTTCCTCTAACAAATGGGGTACAAAGCCACACAGTGGATGAAGAGCCTCTGAGAGAAAAGAGAATTTTTTTTTTTCTCAAACGAATACAGATGCTGGATGTCAAATAATCTAAAGAGCAGATTTGGGGCTGCCTCTGTCTCGCCATACTAGCAAAATTCCAGTGCATAGTTAAGGAGTAAAATATTTTAAACTTGATTCATTTAGAGAAAAAAAAACACCAGCTGCCATGATATTGATATTTCAGGTGCTGTCAGGGAAAAGGGAAATATGCATAACCTTATGTTCTCCCTTTTATTGTCCAGTCTTCTAGTACCAATGAGCTGATGTTTGTTTCTTGACCAACATCTGCCCATCTCTGTTATTTTTGACATTGGTAGCATCTTGTTGAATCACATAGCAAAAAGAAAACAGGATCAACTGTTAGCTGATTAGCACCCTGGGTAATTCAACAAATAAATGCTCCTTAGTGGCTGCTGAATCTCTGAGTATAAGACATGTATCATCATCCAAATTAGAAGCTACAACATAAAGGTAGTTACTGTATGTCTCCTGTATGTGTAGCAGTCTAAACACACTTAAAGCGTGTCGACTGTTCTGTATGTCAGCGTTGGCCTGCAAGCCATGGCTGTCAGACTAAGCATGTACTGTATATGCTGCATGCCTAGGCGAGACGTGGCTGCCTGTGTCTCACTGCTGCCATAGCCATGTCTCTCCTAATACAGTATGTTTACCTTAGTTAAGCACAGAAATGTCTAAGCATTAGAAATCTAAGATTCTATACAGGGAAGACAAAAGCCATGTTATAAACGTGTAAAAAATAGAGGGTGAGTGTTATGAAGGACCAAGACAAAGTTAGCTTCAAGTGACTTGATTTATTTTATGATTGACCAAAGGGAACTTCAGGATAAAAGCATTCTTAAGTTTCACCACGTAAATGCCAAACTGGACTATTACTTTGAAAAGCACGGAGGAAGTGTAACTTTACTGTGTTTATCTTGTCTGTGACATGATTTACCAATATGGATAAGCGTATCTGCCTTAACAAGGAAAATATGTCTCCCCATTTTCAACATTTCTGTAAATTTTGGCAAGATGTATGATACTGCAACAGAGATAAATTAGCATCCTTGTCTGTCAATCTGTGTTACTGTGGTATGCTAGCACAACAGGAGCTCCCCATATACACAAACATAGCTCTGCACTATTCTGCTATATCTCAGCTGTTACTGTCTTAACCCTGTCATATCTGAATTACTACATTATTAATTAGGGATGGGAATTGATAAGATTTTATCAATACCAATGCTGTTAACGATCCTGCTAATCGATCCGATTCTTTAACGATTCCCTGATCGATTCCTGCAGGTTTTGCGTGTGGGCAAATGTTGGTCTGATTTTCAGTGGCAACAATGTCAAACACAAGTCACAGCATAGATAAGTGCTTCCGCAAGTTGCTGGTGTTTCCACTCACTTTAGGTTGTGTAGTAGGTGCAATAAAAATTAAGCTACAATTCTGATGCTTCTGAACCCTGTCAGTGGAAGGAATTGATAAGGGAATTGATAAGTAAAAAGATTAATGATATCGATTCTTTGATGGAGCTGTTAACGATTCTCATCTGGAATTGGTTTTCGATTCCCATCCCTATTATTAATTGGAAAAGAGTATGGATCGCTTTAATCCTTCCTTTACCAATTGCAACCTCGAAGTGCAGATGAAACACCCCAAGCACATAAATATCTCGCCTATAAATAAATAACAAAAAGTGCCCTGAATACCAAGTCATTAGTTGCTCAAATAAACACCATCTTCAGTTTTTTCATTTATGTATTAGTGTGTTTGTTATTGGTTTTGCCTGTATACATGGCTCTCTTTTCTTTGATTATATTTAAAACAAACCCTTTTAAATTGAGCTCTGCAGCAAATTCAATTGAAATACTTCATAGCCATAAGATCCTTCTTTTAGAGTGATTGCTTGAGTGTAGTCACTGTGAATAAATGTGAATGTTAGTGTGTAAGCCTCGAGATTGTTTGTCATCTTTATGGAAGTCTAACTTGTAGTCTTACCCTGCTGATAGGAAGGAAGGGGGTGTGGAGACTTCTCTAGTGGGTGCTGCCAAGTTTGCACTTCACAGATAAAGCCACAGCTGTGGCACAGACAGACATTACTTTAGTCTTGTTTAGAGGCTCAACATGAAGCACTTCAGCGGGAGTGGGCTTCTCTGGGGTAAGTTTGGACAGAGCTCATGGCACACTGTGGGCAGCGGGGTATTGACTTGCTTCATATGGAAATTACAAACAGCACACTGCTTATCCCAACACACAGTCGAAATTAAAATGTGTTCCCCATCTTAGAATGAAACCGAGACCAAAACATTTGTCAGACCCTGTTGATAAGCTGCTTTTACAAAATATTAAAACCACAGACCTAGATAACTTCTGGGCCACCATGGAAGAAGGGATGGGAACTGAAAGCTAATTCCAATCAAGAATAGATAACTACTTGCTCAATAAATTGATATGATTAGTCTTTCAGCTCTACAACTCCCTCATCACTTCATTCCACTTTGTTCTGTACGCCATGTAAATGAAGGATATCATACTTTCATCAGAGGCAGTCAGCAGTAATGATAGCGAGTCTAAAATGTAATCATGGTTTACTGCATGACTTTTAGTGAGTGGAAACAACTAGCAGAAGCATCATGCTTGGTGTTTAATTTGTTGCCATAAAAACCCTATGTAAGCATCCTTGGTCCACACAGAAAATACACAGGAAGAGATAAGGGAACTGTTAAAGAATCAGATTGATAAGCAGAATTAATAATGGATAAGGAATCAATAAAATCATGTCAATTTTCCACCCCTACATGCGATACATCAGAATTACAGCAGCAATCTTTTTTGTTGGGACAATACATTTCATTTATCAAGGCCACATCCCATGCAAATTACACCATTCAATGCTTTATAAACAAAAATCTGAGTCCACAGACTGTTTGAAACCCCCTCTCCTGAACCTCCAACACAAGAAACATCTATTTGTAAAATATGCACTAAAACTTAAGTTTAACTGCTAACAATGTCATTAGGGGATATGCCACCTCTCCCCAGATAGGAGACTCCCCTGAGCCATGTGTTTGTAGAGCCCATGGGCATGGGTCTAGGCATGTCCGTGCAGTTACAATAAACATTAGAGCACAGTGCAGGAAGGTCAAAGTCACAGTCACTTCTTAAGGGGAAATGTTCAGGAACAGTTCAAAAAGTTTTTCAACCAAACAGCTTAATCTGAGTAAGGCTGAAATACTGGGGTTTATAGGGATGCCAAATCCTGTATCTGTGCACACCGGACCAAATATTGTTGGAACGTGGATTATTAGCAAAACATGTGACCTTAAAATAGGATTTTAACTAAAATTTTAACTTAAATTGCACCAAATATATATATATATATATATATATATATATATATATATATATATATATATATATATATATATATATATATATAGATATATATATATGTATATATATATATATATGTATATGTATATATATACATATACATATATATATATATACATATATATATATATATATATATATATATATATATATATATATACATATATATATATATATATATATATATATACATATATATATATATATATATATATACATATATATATATATATATATATATATATATATATATATATATATAAATATATATATATATATATATATATGTATATATATATATATATATATATATATATATATATATATATATATATATATATATATATATATATATATATATATATATATATATATATATATATGGTACAGTTCCTATTCTATTCTATTCTATTAAAATAGGCATCATACACTGAAGAGAGACAAGCTGTCATCATTGAACCTTCTAGAAGAATACAGCATTTCCTCCACATTGAGAGAACCTGGTTGGGCCATCTAATATATTTTCAGCCACCTAAATATACTGGCTCAGCCTTTCTCCTTTTTAAGTAATTCATACATAATTATGATCTACATAAGTCCATATCAGACACCAGCTGCTACGCCCCTTGCATAAATGCAGCAATTGAGTTGCCAGGCCACATATCAAGGTGAAGCTCACTTACTTGTCATTATTTCAATATTATTCTGCAGCTTATTGCTCTCAGAATCAGGCTGTGCCATTACATTTGCACCATCAAAAAAGCTTCTAACGCAGAGTACAAATGCTGCAAATATGGAATACCGATCAATGATTTGAGAAATTCATGTTATGTTAAATTAGCATTTTGCACTCCTAGTGGACAGTGGTCAAAAGAGCAGAGACACACCCAGACAGTAAACCTGCATGATGAAGTCAGCCTTTCCAGCACCCCTACCTCTCAAGTATCATCTTTCTGCTGGAAGCCCTGCAATATTGTACATTTTAGAGAAAATCGATTATCTAAAATCATTTGTCTTTATGTGCTAAGGTAGAAGCATCTGCCTCTGATGACAGACTGTACAAACAGTGTTCTTGGGGGGTCTGAAATGTGACAATGATTTTCAGCCTTGAAAGGAGATGAAACCTGACTTTAAGAGGCTCAATCGTTTCAAGGCTGCCGGATACAGCCAGCACATAAACCCTGGTGAGGATAAGGAAAAGAAAATTAGAGGAGTGAGCCAAACATCCATTGAATGGCAGCGATAAATCACAGCAATGTGACCTTAATAGAACAGTGGCAGAGAGAGAAGATGATATGGCTGTTAGCAAAGCATATGCTGTAGTAAATAAATATAGATTAAGCAGTGCATCTACAGTGGCTATGTTTTAATTCCAAATATGAACAATATAACAAACACAAAGCCTGAACAATATATAACTGTGTTTTAACAATAACTGACGCACTCTTCCTGCTCATTAGGGTTGGTACAACAACAGAATTTAAACTTAGATATGGTGCTGGGAAAATAAAGCCTACAATAAACAGTGTTTCCCACAGGAGTATGAGGTATTTGGATGGTGGTAGTGGTATTAGCAAAGGAAGGGGTGACCCAATGACAGGGCCACCTAGTACATATCATTAGTTTGACTTTTCTGTTTTTCTGCTCTTATAGCTGTCTTTATCACGACTTTGTTTAACAGCATTGCTCAAATTGCACAATATGTTTTACATGCTTTAATCAATAACATTATAACAGTGTGAGCAGCGTTTTGTGCAGGCTTGCTGTTCATAAAATCACATCTCCCTAGAACTGTCCAAGAGAGCTGAGGTGATAGATAACATTGTTAAACATTGTTTCGAAAAAGCTGATAAAGTTGATGTTGCTACTGGTAAATCAGCTAATCTATCAACCATAAATGTTGGCCATATATCCCATATTTTGGGTGTAATATCACCAAAATGTATGTACTCCATCATCACTGACCATCTTCATTTACAAAAAAACAACACAGAATTACTCATCAATAAATCAGATGTTCGAACACAAACATAAAGAAATCTTGCATTTCTGGGACCGTCAAAATATATATTTCACAGTATTTGTATGAATATTTGCTAAGAGTATGGAGGTTTAGTTAAAAATTCAGTGCTTATCATTTAATCACATGTAACTGCTTCATATTGTGCTGTTTTTTTAGTTAATGAGATATGTCAGAATTGACCTTGATTTAATCAAGTATTTTCTCCAAAACAACACTCTGAACACAATGTTTAAGTAATTTGATTTTTTTTTCTGATTAATCCTTTTAAATGATTGGATCAGTTTTAAAAGCACTAACAGTTTACCGTTTACTATCATTTTTTTAAGAAATTCCCTACATTCACATTTTATTGATCAATAAAGTAATTGCAATTGTATAAATTCAGTCATTTGATATTAAAAGTACTAATGTGTTATAAACATTTCTGATACTGTATCTGCTATGTGCCAGTAAAGTGGTTCAATCTTGGAACTGAATTTTCAGCAGGAGATCTTGTAGCAAAAGAAGTCATAATCAGGAAGAGTTTACAAGGATTCCTACAAAGTCAAGAAATCCTATAAATACACAGCTTTGTTGAAACCTTTGTGTCTCTGATTCGATGCCGGAGCTATCAATCGATGGCTCTATTTCCAGCAGGTGCCCTGTGATCTCTCAGAGGAAGAAAGTGAAACCTAACTCTCTGAACTGTAAGACACAGAGACCTCCCTTCTCCACTCATCCCACAGTTAAATACTTCATTCTGTAACCATGCAGTCTCTGAAAACAATAAAACCTGCTCAATAAAAAGGGAGAGTTTTGTCTATAAGCACTACGCCTCCTCTGAGACTGTCACTCATCTCCTCTTTCTCTCTTAAATTGTTGCCATGCAACAGCCCAATAACACCACAACATTTTCCTTTGTGGATTTTCTGCCATTACTCATGAGGGCTAAAATCTTCTTAGAAACTAAAGAGAATCAATCTCTGCTACTGTGGAAGTGGCCGACAGCCAAACTGACTGTGGAGGGGACTTCAAATCGCAGTCGGTGCCCGTCAACAACAAAAACAGCCATGTGCACGACAAACAATGAAACGAGGGGGAACCCGAGGAGCTCCGGCCATGAAGCCTGTGCTGGAGCAGAGTCACACTCCCGCTCACACTCCTGGCACGTGCACACAAGCACTCAGTGCACACACAATCATGTTTGGCTTTTATTTCTTCCATTAGGAGAAGCTTTTGCTCCAATTGATGTGGGGCAGCAATCACTGTAAACCAGGCCGTCTGAAGGCATCCATTTGAGTGACTCTGATAGCTGAAAGCAAGTCCACTGTTGTCAAGGCAGCGAGACCACCATTAAATCACCTGCGCCTATTAAAGAATCAATTACTGGGCTGCTGCTCTGCCTGGTACTTACCTCTTATAGTTGGGAAATATTGCAAAACAGAAAGATCCTGAAAGTAAAACTCCTGTTCATTTTCCCCATAGCTGATTTCATTAGTCATCATGTTGTTACCATTTAAAGTGGACTTACCAAAAGATGTAAAACAATAGTGTATTTTCAAATGAAAGCACAAGTTCTTATATCAACTTGAAGAAGAAAAAAATCATGTGTTAGAGGCTCAGTTTATTTTGCTGTCTCAGGCTTTTACTAAAATATCCACATTCATTTAGTGTTACAATGACACCTCTTTTTGGAAGAGCTTTCTGCACCATGGACACATATTTACATCGACAGCAAACTTAAGCAGCCATGTGGCTGATATTCTACAACACAAAGTCTATGTACCATCTGGAGTATACACCAGTTCTATTAACAAAGTATTTCCAGTAAGACTTTGTTCAGTGGTCACCTTGATAAGACGTCCTCCCCACCTTAACTGTGACTGCAGAAAACTAGATTTCATTTTTCGTCTTCATAGTTAAGAAGACACATACACACACATCTTCACCTTAACTGGCAGTTTTCAGTAGAAAACACTGAAACATTTATACGGTGATAAAGACAAACTGAGAAGGGCGGTTTAAGTTGCTATGTACTGAAGGAGCTATAATGGGATAGGTAGTTTTATTGCTCCAAGGAGGAAAGTTGAAACAAATTTCAGCACATGTTTGAAAAGGCCTGAATTTCAAACATTTTAACTTAATAATAACCTGAAGAAAAATTTCCTGATCAGACTAACAAATGTAGACATTGCTTTGGAGGATTCATGTTTCTCTTATACATTTATCAGACTGGACTGGGCACTGCACATGCTCCACAGCAGTGGTCATGAACTGGAAGCCTGAGTGCCACATAAGGCCCCCCACAGTCTACAATCTTACCCCTATTTCTTATGATCAAATTCTGAAAATGTGGGACAGATTTGTTGCACCTCAAAGGTATTTTTAATTGTTAAGTCTAAACATGTATCTACATCATCCTCTTAACATGTGTGATTTAAACAACTTTATCAGGAGGGACTTCATGTTGGATTTTTCAAAAAAAATCCACTTTTCAACCAATTTCAGCCAATATTGAATTTGTGAAATAAAAACTTAGTCATACCAAAGATTTGCATTAAATTTATTTATTTTATGTTTCATCTCCAAAGTGCATATCAGGAACATATATATATATGTAGTTGATAATTACTGCTGTACAGATTCTGCACCTGGCTTCAGCCAAAAAAATAAACAGCATTCACCAAGAAGACAAACCGTGTTTAATATTTGCCACAAAGCAGATGGCAGAAGTAAAATTTCCGGCTTTTTTGGCCATAACATTCAGCAAAAAGTACTGCGTTTACATATTTCTTTTTACCATAAGTAGGGCACAGAGTTTCTATGAAATGTGCAGAACTATAATAACATTCACATTTACAAACAGAACGGGTAAGCAGCTTCTTAGCTTGTTGACAACTGGTCAAAAGGACGAAGTCTATAGTATTGAGCTTATATTAGTACATAGTACTCCCTATTGTAGCAGTGAAGGCATAATTTAATAAAATTAATTCTCCTTAGCGCTTGCATAGTACCACAATGACAGTACATCTTTTCAATGCTTCATGAAG
The DNA here is from genome assembly GCA_036419115.1 of Scarus forsteni. Lineage (NCBI taxonomy): Eukaryota > Metazoa > Chordata > Actinopteri > Labriformes > Labridae > Scarus > Scarus forsteni. Next base: position 13,586,340 of record JAZDUH010000098.1, on the reverse strand, counting down.
CTTTTAACAAACACCGACTCCTCTGTACTTCAAAACTAACTGACTGTTAACTTTTTGAAGAATCTCTCACATATTTAAAGACCCTTGAAGAACTTGTTAACAAGAAACAAGAACCAGCACTTGTTAACAAGACTGCAGGACTGTTTTGCTTTCACCGAAGCCCCACCCACTAAAAACTTCCCATTGTTTACCAACGCAACAAGAGTCTGGAGTCCATGAGCAGGTAATCACTGGTTATGTTTGTCACATGCTGTTAGAGTTTGTACATATCCTCAGTTAGAAAGCTAACAGGCGGCTAATAAGTAGACACGGGGACACAGATTACCTTCGTTTGAGGCGGGCAGCCAGTGGCCAGGCGGTGCAGCTGCTCTGAAGTCTGGCTGGAAAAGAGGTCTGAGCAGCAAGCGGAGCGGCCCAGTCTCTTCATCAGAGAGGAGATGATGCTGCAGCCACAGCCACACATCGACTTGCTCATGAGGAGCCCGACTGTTTCTAGGGTCAGGAGACGTGAGTGGAAAAAGCAAGCTGCTGGTGTACAGCTACTTTTGTGGCTTCTTGCTGAATTTTCTCAGTTGTGTTGATGCTGAAACGTAATCCACATGATGCTGCTCCACAGGTACTCCATCACTGGGTGCGGAAAACGGCGCTCTGTTTAATCCAGGGGTGAGTTTAAAAGTAGACTTTGTGGCTCCATTTCCCTGCTGTTTTCTTTCCCTTGTATCTCTGACCAGCCTTAGCCTCCTGTTGTATCTTCCCCATGTGCCAAACTCACTCTGATCCTCAGGACACCTTCTTCGATCTCACTCAGGATGCATCGTCTGCCACTACTCTCCTCCTGTCTCCTGCAGTTTCCATCCGTTTCTTTCCCCTCCCCTCAGCTGCTGTGAGATGAGGATGCTATCCCCGTCAACGCTGCCACCGCCACCACTGTAGACCAGCCCCCCTCCTCCGTCCCTCTGCCACCACCTCCACCACCACTTGCAGCTCCAGCAGCAGACCACTCAGACGGCGCTCCTCCAACTTACCGATGAAAGTGCCTCTCTCGGATGACATCAGAGCTCCTGTTTGTTCCGTTAATTGAGGAAGCAGCGAACAGAATATTAGAAGAAATCCAAGCCACTGTGCGTGCACCAGGAGGACTGATAAGCAGGATAGTCAGGATGCAATGGGGGAGGGGTCCAGGGTGAGCATTTAGGAGACAATAACTGAGCAGACAGGATTCTTGTGGTAATAATCTGTCACCGTGGTGGAGATATGGCTGACGACTGCTGTGATAATCAGTGGAATAGATTAAAAACACCCCTCTAATGGAGCATCCAAGTGGAAAATGAACCCACTGAATATTCAGTTATGGAGGCGCGACAAGATTTAGAGGAATATATGAAAAGCATTGGGTTTACATGTGTGCATTTACTGGAAGGTAGGGTTGGGTGAAGCATCAAGTTTAAGATTTATCAATATGTATTCAAATAAGACAAGGAGTATAAAGATAATTTATATTAAGTCTTCTGTAGTTTGTTTTTAATAATCTAACTTCTACACACTGTAACTCCCTCTCATCACAAGATCAAACTTTTTCTCCAGATGTTTCTAAATCTTATCTGTGACACAGACAGTGTTTTTTGTTCCTCTCTCTTAATAGAAACAAAATGTAATCAATGCTTCTTATATTGCAGTGTGTTGCAGAATGCATGCCCATTAAATAATCACTGTCGAAGAGATGGAGAATTTTGTAGAGCTCATGAAGCTCCTCAAGGGTTAAATTCAAGCAAATTAAGCACGTACAGGGTATATTTGATTCAACCCACCTTGGGTGAAACGATTTTTTAAAAATAAACTTCACAAAACTGTTGTAGCACATGTTCCCTATATCTTTTGTAACACTGGAACAATACATTAATACACTGTAATGCTTCACCTTACCCTCACGGCAGGTCACATATCAGTGTTTCCTCTACATTCATTTAGGAGCGGCGGGCCGCCGCTCCTAAATCCTACCCGCCGCTCCTGCAATTTTTTTTTAAAACTGTAAATACACCACTGCAGCATCATGTCGCCGCCTTCACATCAGAGTCCTGCATTAAATCGGGTGTCGCGGGTGCTTAGGCAGATAACTATCTTGCCCATAGTTGTGTCGCTATGGTTTGCTTACATTTAATAAAATGCATTTTTCCTCTACGCTCTGAAAAACGCCTCCTCCCCTGCTCCTCTTGTGCAACACCGATAAGCCGCGCGGCAACCAAACCGTCTCGCTGCAGGCGGAGTCCCCCCCGACATGCTTTTTTTTTTAAGAGGCTGCTGCCACCGCGGCCCGAGACGTAGCGGTGATTCAGCGGACGTCAGAGCAGTGGCCACCTAAAAGTGTCTCACAACACTCCCTGTCATAGAACGAGCCGATAACTTCTGAATCATTAATTCTCTTTAACAGACTCAAACAGCGTGTCATACAGTTAGCAGTTCTCTCTCTCAGTCTACAATTCCGTAACCCTCAGCCAATCCCCGGGCTCCCCCTCAGCAGCGTTAACACTACAAAGATCGTCTACTCTGAAGATGCTCACTCTGACATACTACTATGACACTCCCTCCCCTAAAAACAATTCAGTAGAAATGCTTCCCCACGTCCAGTTCTTCGATAGTACGATATGATTTGCTGCTGCCAGGCGACTACAGCCAGAAAGTTCAAAACGCTGGACTCTGAGCAGCAGGCCAAAATCTGTGCGCTGCGTTTCTTCGGGCGTAACCGATCCTACACAAGCGGTCCAAACCGCGTGCTGTCTGCCGCCCGTCCCTCATTGAAATGACTGGAAGCGGCGCGTTGTGTGAAGGGGATGATAAAGACACACACATACTACACATTCAGACATACACACGCACTCACACTCAGGCGGCGGATGAAGGAGCGACCATAACGGTAAAAAAATATAATTAAAAAAAAAAACAATTTAAAGAAACATTAATGGATGACCTGAAGCTTACCAAACAATCTCTCCAAGCAAAAATCTCAGCATTTTTAAGCCAACTGTCCTTACCAAGAAGGGAAGCATAGCTAGCAGTGTAGGAAACTTTCAGCATGTTTCTCCTCATTGTCAGTCACTTGCTATAACTTTATGATTCATCTTCTCTCCACCTGCTGAGCTTACATGGTTACATGAAATGTTACATTCTTCCTGTTTTTTTTAAAATACTTTTTATACTTTATGCAGTTTATTTTAAAGTCTTCTGAGAATGTTGTAGTTGTGTGCCCACAGTGCTCACTATTTATTCAGATCTAAATGCTCTTTAATTATGATATTATTATTATGGAGCATTATTGACAGACCACACTCCCCCCCCCCCGCAACCCCGAACCCGCCGCCCCAAGGCAATGAACCTAGAGGAAACACTGCATATCAAAATCAAGAGCATCTTTTATTACACAATTATATTTTGTTCTTCATTTTCTATATCGTTTTCTAACAAAAATGGACTGTCATAATAAAAAGGATGGGTCAGTTTTTATTGAGTGGAGACTTTGCATTCTTGGCAAAAAAATAAACAAAATTATGGTAGTCATCCTGGTATCAGTGATGATTGACTCATGAAAAATTTAACAAGACTGAAACCAATATAAAGCTGTAATGCTACGGCCACACTGGACACAAATTCGCAAAGACGCGCGTTGAGATTCCCTACAAAGTCAATGCAAAGACGCGTTTGGACGCAGATTTGCCCCAGGCGGTGCGTTGGACGCGTTTGGCGCGGCGACGTCCGGCATCAAACGCCTCTGCGCTCAAGTTGAAAATATTGAACTTTCGACGCATATTCACGTGACGCTGTGCCGCAGCAGCCAATCAGCGATGACAGTCCCCCCCAACGTCATTGATTTGATGATGTGTGACGCTCCAGCCACCTGCTCCTGCTCAAACCCTGCTGAAAGATGGGGGAGAGCTTGATCTGCGCTGTTTGCCATCATCCGGAGCTATACGATTCGCCATGTGTACTCTACAGGGATCGGAACAAAAAGGAGCAGGCTTGGGTGAAAGTCGCTGGTTTTGACACAGGTTTTGAAGGTAAGTTCTGTAAAAATTTGTTTCCAGCTGGATTTGCCTGCATGGGTCATCACTGAGTCCGACAAGCTCCGGCACTCTACTGCGCCTGCGCAGTGACGCGCGTCGCCTCTCAGCTTTTCAAAACGTTCCAGCGTCCAGCCTCGGGCTTTACGCGCGGTGCATCACAGTCACTAGACGCGTTTAAATACTCCAATTCGCGTGTGGTGTGGCCGTAGCATAAGACTTCCAATTTTGTTGCTTAAGTAACAGACAAGTATCAGTGATGTTTGATTGTTGCCAGAATGATATCAGAGTCTATAATCCTGCTATTGGGTCAACTTAAAATGTTCCATTCATGATGCTCTATAATAAAAAAGCACTCAGAAATCTGTAACAAACTTGTGTACCATGTCCCACGCTATTTGATCTTTTAACTTTAGCAGTTTATCATCCCTCCTGACAACCTTTCACTTAACAGAAAAAGTATCAAAATGTGTCAAGTTTATGGTCTTAACTTAAAAAGTAAAAGCATATGAATTTGGTTAATATCTCTAAGTCACTACCATGAGTGCAAAAAAGAGAATTATTTTCATTCCCCCAGTGTCCCAACATCTGTATGTGCCTTAGTGAGGCTGTTCACCTTGTGCTGAATGTTTGTCTTGATAAACCCACTGACACGCAGGGACTACATAGATATAACTCTGACAGAGGCTAACAGTCACCAGAGCTAATGAGGCAGTGGGAGGCAGAGATAGCAACGAGGAGAGGAGGCATTAATTCAAATAAAAGCACAAGAATGGGCCTTTGAGAAACGGCAGCAGCTTCTATTAATAGCACACAAATAATAAAGCTAATTGACTTTCCTAAACTATTGTCTGCTTCAGCAACAAATGCACAGAAATGCAATATGGCATTTAGATAGAGCAAAATATGAACACTAGCAAATTACTACAGAGCCACAAGGGCATGTGTAGCAAAGAAAATGTCAGATTATTAAAAATTCATTTATCACTGGGCACTTGTCCTGGTGCGGGCATAAAATGAGATGCTGATTACTATTCAAAATCAAGATGAAATTTGTTCAGTGAAGTCTGCATCGAGAGGATCTTAAATATTGTAAATTAATGAGGCAACTATGTCTTCATTACACGGAGAATGAGTTTGCAGTGACGATGACAGTTCACTTCATAAGAGGTGTTGGCCTTTTGGAAAATATCAAGGCAGCATTTCACCAAATCTAACAGGCAACATTTGGTGTTAAAGTGAAGCCAAAAATAGATCAAAAAAAGCTTGAAAGCCACTCGAGACTGGAGCCAAAAGCACTGAAGTCCAAGTAACAACCACAATTAAATGCTCATTTCCACAACACAAAAAAGGCTAGTAAACCACACTGTAATTTTTTTTTACAAACAGGCTGATGTTACTGAGACTAAAGATGGCATACGTGTGCAAAACTAGGGGTGTGTCTGATCTGTCCGACAGGTGTGCTCGCCTTCGTGTTTTGTGGACTGGGTTCAGAGATGTCGCAACATTGTTTTGTTTTGTTTTTAGTTGGATTATCTTCTCACTGCACTTTTGTCAGGCAGGCAAAAGCTTGTCAAATGCTACGTAATATAGAAACCTGCTGCTAGTTGGGGCTGTCGCTCAGTCTTCATCCCTGTCATCCAGCATATTGTTGCACTATGAGCCAGAAAATACATACAGATCCCAGTAATTGTATCGTTTTGCCCTTGGCTACTCATCAGTATTTTGAGGGATAAAATAAAGACGAAGCTGTGTTGAAGCTGCTCAGATTAAACTAGCATATCAGGCAGAGCGATTTATCACCGTATTCTTCACAAACTTGTAAAAATGTCAGACATTCATTAACACTGAAGGCTAGCAGCGCTGTTAACGCTGAAGTCAGTTGCTCTCTTGATATTGTCAATGAATGCTATGTTAGATTTCTGGCTGTATTGGGCTAAATTCAAGTCACAATGCACTGCTTGTTGGTTAGCTTTCCTTGTTTTGATTAAAATGGGTTCACACTCACTGCAAACCAAACCCCGGTTAGCCTTGAATGAAACTAAGGTCCTTGTTTTTAGGTAGACCAGAGTTTGTGTGAGCATCGGTAGCGCAGTTGGAAAGTGCGCTTGGTCAGTGATCGGGAGGTTGCAGGTTCAAGCCCAGCTCCAGGCGACACATGGCGATGTGTCCTTGGGCAAGACACTTAACCCCAAGTTGCTCCCACTGCTGCGTCAGTGGCGTGTAAATGGGCATGAAAGGGCGTGAATGTGTTAGAAATACTGATGGATAACTAACATAGAAACTCTGAACCATCAGTGAGTGAATGTGAGAGCGAATGGGTGTGAACGGGTAAGTGTGACCTGCGGTGTAAAGCAGCTTTGAGTAGTCAAAGACTAGAAAAGCGCTATATAAGCTCAAGTTCATTTACCATTTACACCATCCCAAATCAACCAAACCTTACAAAAGTGCAATCTAGCAACCGAAGTTTATTTGTTCTAGACCAAATATGTCAAATCATCATCTTTTCTCGTGAGGTTTATGGTCGACCTCTACACAATTCATAAGTTTGCTGGAATTGTTGGGCTTAACAGTCCTCTTAGAGAATTAGAACAGTGATAAAACTGCAAAGATTCACAAATAAACATCAGAATTTGGTGATAAATCAGATCTGTATGCAAATATATCATCAGTCGTATTGTGTTTTGTGCCTGGCATCTTTACAGAAATTAGCATTTCCAAACGGAGTGTAAAGGTATTCTTGCATCCTGTCTGTTCATTCCACTTAGTGTGGGATAAACGGGCTGGGCTAAATGATGCAAACAGATCCTGCCTATAATCGACGGCCATTAAGTCTCTTTTCAGGTGGATAATGCAAAAATGAGGAGAACCGCTATTGCACTATCAGTTAATTTGTGTGAAGTGCATCACGCTTTGATGTGCGGCTGTGACTGCATGCCAATCGCTCCTGATGTAAAAAGGTGCTGGAGGGGTAATAATGAAGCACTTAAAGCTCCTCTCCTTGCTCGCTCGCCGGCACATCTCTGAGCGGTTGATAGGGGTGCTACTAAAGGTGACACCTCGCTGTGATTCATTACAAGAGAGATTTCCTGAAACACCGGGCTGTCGACTCCCAGGAACAAACATCACAACAGGAGAGAGATGGATCACAGCAAACACAGAAACCTCCATCTACAATCACCAGAAACAATCTGTAAAAGAAAGTAACGCTGTCAAACTGGAACAAGGACGAAAGACGGTAACACTGCAAATAAAGTCTGCAGAAGCAAACATGAGGGCAGCACATCAGAAAGCCTCATCTTGGCATCACATTGATACTTTCCTTATGTTCTTTGGGAAGGCTAAAAGACTTGTGCCCCATTCATTATTTATGAATATTGCTTTTCACTGTGTCAGCTCAATGCTTCACTATCGATCCATAAAGCAGAGCCCCACTGCAACTGAGCTGAGGGTTTCAGAGGAAAACATGACAGCACAATGTGCAGACGCAGAGGGGAGTATGACCCCCCAATGAGGCGGCGAGAGTGGCATTAAACATGGCATTAACCTCGCCGTGTTGTTCTTGGCCGGATAACAAAATGCATTATTACCTTTTTTAAACATTTGAGCTCAAACAGCTGATATTGGGCTCACTATTTACTAAGCAAAGCCTCATGGATCAATACTGTTCTCTTTAAAGGTCTGTGTCCTCTTTCTCTTGACAAGCAGGAGGATCAAAAGTGATGACAAGAAATGCAAGGTGCAGCTAAATGCTGCCGCAATGATGGTAGTTTTATGTTGTTATCAACTCATTAGCTCTGCCAAGGATGTTATGTTTTTTGCACAATATGTTTGTTTGTTTGCAAGATTACGCAAAAGCTACTTTGACAGATTTTGCTAAAAATTTTAGATGTTGGTAATAGCATAACTTAAAAACTAGAAAAGCACTCAGAGAGCGCAGACCTCCGCCAGTGCTACAGCCATAACCCATATTGTGATTTTCTCATGGTAAATATTAGTTCTACCTTTATTTCATGTAAGTACTTAGATTCCTTCACAATGAAAACATACAATTAGCAACTGCATTCATAACGATATCGATATTAGTTCCGTAGTTATTCACAGAAATTGCGTGTTTCGTCATGGCAGATCCAGACAGTGATCTGGATTCCCAAAATTCCCATTCCCAAAATCGAATCATTGTTGCGTCTGGCCGCCATGACGAAAAACGTGATTTTTGTGAATAACTACTGAACTAATATAGATATAATAAATGTAATTGCTAATGGTATGTTTTCATGGTCAAGGAATCTAAGTATTTACATGAAATAAGGGTAGGACTATTATTTATGATGAAAATCGTAACATGGGTGAGGACTGTGGCAGTGGTGGAGGTCTGCGCTCTCCGAGTGCTTTTCTAGTTAGAAATGATATTTCAGCTTCACTTCAAACATTATTTGGTGAGAGTTTGTTCCAACACTTAGCAATTACCACTTACCAATCACATTATACGATTCACTGGTAATAAATGTCAATAGAATGATAATCCGATTACCCCCTGGATATGCTTTTGAAGATTCTGCACGCCCTAAACTTTTTCAACGGGATGTTGCTCAGATGGATTTGATCCTTTTCAGTCCAAATAATTGCACATACAGTGAAGCATGGAGTTTATGATGATAAGTTACCGGAACCTTTTATTTTTCAAGCACAGAGCTACATGGTACCAAATATAAAGATGTTCTGAAGCCAAAAGTCCAGATCATTTTGGGCTGAGGAGCTATGAGTGACAATACTGAAACAGAAAGTTGTAGTACTGCTGAACATTGGCTTCCTGCCTCCACTATAATGGAAACATATCTAAAACTAAACCAAATATTAACTTGGTGAACAGGAGTTTTTGAAAATCTCAACAGGGTCCAACCAAATGCATAAACAATATGGGGCCTATAAGATTTGATAAGACTCCTCTTCTTATCTCATGCTCATCCCTTTATTCTGAGTTTCAACTGTGTGACCTTTATCAACATCAGTGACAGCCTTTTTTAATGTCTAAACACCTTTAGAAGTAAGTAATATTCTGATGCCATACTTCTTTAAAGCCTATCATGATTATCAAGTATTACTCATTAAAATGTGGTGCAAACTGAGATAAGCAGAAGCCATATGGATCTTCAGTTACATTTAAATAATGAACATGTTTTCACCATGTATTCTTTATGAAAGGAGAATGCTAAGACAAGCCCCTCTCCAAATATCATTCTCTACTGTATTTTAAATAATCTCCTGCTGTTACTGTTATGGACTAAACCATCAAGTTCCTATTTCTGTGAAAGCTGCTGTGAACCAAAATCAATCCAAGCAAAACTCACGTCTGTTCCTGAAAAGTCCTTGATCCAATCATAACTCAAACTAAACAAAGACGCATAGTTTTATAAAACCATTTAAACTTGGTGTAAATTAACGTCCTCAGCACTTTCATTAAAATTTTATGGATGACATAAAAACTCTGGAGCTCTCTCTAAGAGCACATCAATCTCTGTCATTACAAAAACACTGTCTCAAAAGCATGCGCTCTCTGTCCCCTGTTCTTCTCCTGCGAGGCCTCTTGCTATTACTCCTCATTACTGAAAGATAACATTTCATTACATGCCTTTTCAACCATGAAGAATGACTCCAAAGCAACTTCCCAGACTCTAAAACTATATTAGGATGAAGCTAATCCACTTCCTGTTGGTGCAGACTCACTCTGGGTAAATCACTGAGCACAAGGGCTGTCACAAAACCAGAGTTTGATCTTAGATGGAAAAGTTGTGAAAACCTGTTCATAACAGTCACAATGCAAAGGCAAACAAAACAAAAAGCTTTAATAAACAATGTGCAAATAGCATCTCTTAGGAATGGCAAGGTCTGGTGGTATTTTGATCTAAATTGTTAATTTTAATTGTATTCAGGCTGTGTCAGATTATGCTCTCCTATAACCACTTAATCAAAGCAAGGTGATTTCACTTTGAGCACAGAAATATAGATGCTACACAATAAAAGGAGAACACTGAGAAGGCTAGGAGTGCCCTTGTTGAAGCAAACTAGCAGTGTGAATACCTTGTGTTTTGTTTATGTTCTGAGCAAATAATGAGTGCAAAAGATTAACTTCATAAAGTATTAAATGGTCTTTTTAGAGGTTTAATTGAAATTGCAGGCTGCAGTATAACTCAAGCACTGATTAGTGCCTGAGTTTAACAAAGTGAAGTTTTATTTTATTAATTTCCTAAACAGCAAATAATAACAAAACATGAATGCCACAATACCTTGAGTCTAATTCTCTTGCCACCAAATTTTATTGTGTCTTACTTGTTGTCCAAGCAAAACACATTTTTTGGTCTTAATATTGTGTAAAATGCAATAATTTCCCACTATGTCCTTAACTTAAAATCCATTCTCTACTGTATTTAAACTTGGGCTGGGCAATATATCAATTAAATTAATTAATTCAAATTATTTTCTGCAGAAGATTTAAAAATTAAAAACCAAGATTTTTTTCAATCACTTACTTAAATTGTAAGTAGGTGCAAAGTTTGAACAAATATAAACACTGAAACTTTACAGTTTTCATGATGGTGGCCCTGTCACAAGCACTTTTATAGGCTTGTATTTAATTATTTTTTAAATTAGATTAAATATTGATCAGAGACAAAAATGTTAACAAGCTGTGGATATCCCTCAGCTTCCAGGATTTATGTAGGCAAACCTGCCTGCGTTAGAACTACATTATCAACATGACACACACTTTTATTTTAAGAGGGAAATTCTGATTGATATAGGAATATTTTCTGACAACATAAAGGCAGAACTTGATTCATGTCATTTTTGTGTCACTTTGAGTTTTTTGGTTTGAGAGGGGGAAAATCAATTAAAATTGTAAATCGAGTTTTGTGGGAAAAAAATCTCCCAGCCGTAGGTTAAACCCCTAAGATTGTTTTGTCGGTCTGGGAATAGCTCTATAGTCATCGCTCCATTACAAATTCCATCAGTGGCACATAAATATAGGCTTTGGTTACTAATATTTAATGCACAAAGCTTAGTCTATTAACTTCTAACTAAACAACAGCACAGGCACTGATGCCATCAGAACTCAAACATGGTAAATTATTCATTTAATCTGAGCTGCTTCATTATCCTAATGATGAGCACCCGTGTGTGTGGGAGTTCATACTGCAGATTTGGACTTGTTGCTAAACTGTTTCAGTAGTTTAAGTGATGAATGTTTGAGAATTTATCCATTCATCTCTACAAACCAATGATGCATTTAAGGAGTTAACAAATGTAGTCCTCAGTTATCCTTAAATGCAGGGGAAAAAATCAATAAAACAAAGACAAAAAATGAGACGTGTGGATGAAATTTTTCAGTTTGCGTCCTCACGGTTTGTCTACAGCTTTGCAAACTTTTATTTATTGCTTTCCTTGCAGCTTCAGGCAACATTGTGTTTTATTGCACAGAATTAAATACTGAAAGAGTGAGTTAAGCACTCTACAGAAGAGAAACGTAATAAAACTATAAATCTTTTTCTTTACCACAGTCTGTTTTAAAATGTAAAGTCCTTACAATTAGGAGAGATGCTGCCCAAAGACCCTGGGTGTTCATTACAGTGACTCAAAAGATGAAGAGCAATCCAGGTATTATAGCCCACAGATTCTTTAAAATACCAAACATCTCATGGGCTATCAAACCAAAATCAGTCCTTGAACACAGGATATAAAAAGACTCCGGGAACAGCTGAATGTGAAGGCAGACCCTTTCCTCTGAGTAGGCTGCACTCTAGTGGACAAAACCTGAAACTCAGGAAAGACAGCAGCTCATGTCTGTCACTGGTAAAGAGCAGATTCATGAACATTTCTCTCTACTGGAACTATAAAAGAGTCATTGCTTACTTTATGGCTTATTCATTGTGTCCAAGATTAGAAAAAGGCAACACAATTCATATAAAAAGAGGATTTATTTGAAGTAAAAGCAAAAAATAAAGTATATGCCGACAAAAATGCACTTAATTAAGACAGAGTAGCTGATTTGACCATTGTCAGAATGTAATTACAAAAAGAGCTCGAATACATTCACAAATTCCTGTCTCAATGAAGTATCGACAATTCAACACAAAAAACCCTAAAAAAAGAAGGTAACGCCTGTGTAACAGATCAGATTCAGGACGAAAGCATCACAGCACACTGATGAACAGCTGCAGTGAGCTATATCATCAATATAACAAAATCAATGTGTCAGGTAGAATTCATCTCTACTCATCTTTATTCTTTATTCCATTACAAAGTAAGCTTGCTGTGTGATATTAAACCAGCATTTATTTTGAATAATGGTCAGCTGCTTTGTACGTTTTATTCTGTGATGGTACACTGAATAATAATTGTTTGGTTGTGAAAAACGTAACAGAGACTTCAACAGGAAATTCTAATGAACACTTGTATCCAATAAATTGTTGATTATGAACGTAACTACCTGATCAATAGGCACTGAGACAAAACATTTGCTACTGTTTAAAAGAAAAAGATTTTACGCTCCTGTGGAGTTTTTTCTTTCTGTTTATGAAACAGAAAAATTGATCTGAAAGCCTTTAAAACAGTGACAAAAAGCCATCAAGGAGACTACATTTTTTTAGTTGTTTAACTATTTTGTTTATTGAGCTATACTCTTCAAAAAAGAGGTAAGAGACTTTATTTTGATCAACTATTTCTCCTCTTTGATTATATCTATTGGTATTGTATTTGATAATGTTGGAAAGCCTGACTGGTCACCTTTACAAGACATGACTTGTAGGGTTTGTGCATTCACAGAATGAGCAGCACAGCTAAACCTCTGAGTAGTGCCCCCAAAAACGCGCCACAGTGCCCAGCAACTACAAGCTGGTGTCAAGTCCAAGATCGACCACTGATGGCCCTTTTCCACTAGCACACCTTGGCCTTACTCTACTCGGCCCTACTCGATTTGCAGCATGTTTCCACTAGCCTGGTACCTCCTAAAGCAAGCTAGTTTTAGTACCTACTCCGCTCAGGTTCTAAGCGAGCTGAGTAGATACTAAAAGATGGCGTCACTGACTGCCGGCTACTGATTGGTCAGACAATGTCGTCATCGATGAGTCATGAGCGCGACGACCTAGCATGTTAGCGGTAGCTACCGTTAGCTTACCCTCATAACATCTTTTCTTTGCAGCTTGATTGCTCTTGTCCTCGGCTTCATTCTGTTGTATAGCTTCCAAAACTCTCCTGTGCTTCTCAAGGGGTATTTGCTTCTTACCACCTGCAGTCTTCTTCTGCTTTCCTTTTTTACTCGGTTTGTGACAAAAAGCCACAGATTGTTGTGTCGCGCTCAAAATGACATCAGCGCAGTGCCGCTCAGCTGTTTACAGCAACACTGCACCCTGTTGGACAGGCGACTGGGGCTAATGGGAAAGCAGCACAAGGCGAGTAGAGTAGAGCCAGGTAGAGTCCAGTAGAGTAGAGTAGGGCTAAGGGAAAAGGGCCATTTGGGGGCTCCCAGGAAAACAACACCCTGAGAGGACTGATCCCTTACCCTTGCTTCACTGAAGAACTGAAGGCTTTCTTGCACAGAAGGGGGGGGTTTGGCACATTTTGTGGGGCGTGCTAGCCATACATTTGGCTGTGATGCTCATTCCACAAACACAGGGGGGAAAATGTTGATTGAAATAAAGTCTTCAAACTTTTTGAGGAGTTTATACTGTAGTTTTGATGCCTATAGTCACTGACAAGGATAAAAGATTAGAGGTTAACAGGACAAGTTCAGAAAAGACTTGTTTTTGTTTTTAATAAGTCATTTTCACTTTTCAACTTAATAAGCACTCAGAGAGAGCAGACCTCCACCAGCACCACAGTCCTCACCCATATTGAGATTTTCACCAGAAATATTAGTCCTACCTTTATTTCATGTAAATATTCAGAATCCTTGACCATGAAAACAATTTCATCATGATATCTATTTTAGTTCAGTATTCAGCATTCAGTTATTCAGGAAAGTCACATTTTTCGTCACATTTTTTGATCCGGATCATTCCCAAAATCAAATAATTTGTTCCTTGTCACAATCTGAACAATTCCTGAAAATTTCATCAAAATCCGTCCATCAATTTTTGAGGTATCTTGCTAACAGAGAAACATACTAACAAGAAAACAAACAGACGCCTGCAATAACAGAACCTCCTGGTGGAGGTAACTAACAACAACCAGCAAACAAAATAAATCACAACACAAAACAAAACAACAAGGCAAGGCTGCCAGATGACTCTGAACAAAATAGCCTCAAATGTAAAATGCCACAACATTAATAACTCCATTCCAAAAACAAAATGAAATAAAGAAAAGATCCAGTGTTTGTTGAAATGTCCATGAAAGTCAGGGTCCCTGTAGACAAGGAGTTTCGTTACACTGAGCCAGAAAAGCTCCCCAAATTCTCAAAAATAGTCTGCTCCATGTGTTCGGTTCAACCAGACAGTCTTTCAGTCTGAATAACAGACATCATCTCTCTGAGTCAATGTGTAAAACAGGGTGAGCTGGTAGACTTTCAAGTCAAGCATATAAGTTATTAGCAACAACCATTGATAGAGGTCAGAGGACAACTCAAATGTCATTTTAGAGCAAAAAGACTTGTTTTAAGTCAGACATTTAAACAAAGGTGTACTAAAAATACTGATTATTTTTAGATGTGGTAGGAAGTAGACAAAGATTATAATAAACAAACAATCAAAAACAGTTTAATAATGAAACGTGGAGTAAATAAGCTGTATTTATCTGTTCAGGGTACTCATTGTGTCACCAATATTTGCCCTAAAGTCTTTGACTGGCTCTACATTGACCTTGAGAAAGTGAGCAACAGCATGTCTGAGATATAAAAAGTCCCATCAGGAAGCATTGGTAGCATCAATTAGTACCTGTTACTGAGCCATTTTTAGACAAAACTGGATTCTCTCTCTTGAAAATTCATTTAAACAAATCACAATTACCTTTTACTTGTTGGTCATTTTGTCACTTTGGAAGCTGACATTGAACGCATCTGAATGTAAACATAAGTCAGCTCATTAGGGAAGTCAAACGTTTATTTACTTGTCTAACTCATTTATAATTTTGCCTTTTTATGAGACTTTAGAAAGGTTTGTATGTCAAGCTGCTTTACTAGAGGAGGATTT
Organism: Scarus forsteni; assembly: GCA_036419115.1. NCBI lineage: Eukaryota > Metazoa > Chordata > Actinopteri > Labriformes > Labridae > Scarus > Scarus forsteni. The sequence goes on along the minus strand of JAZDUH010000098.1, from coordinate 13,571,105 downwards.
TCTTGCAGAATAACATTAAGCATGTGTCTGATGCAAGTTATCAGAGGGATTTATCGTGCCTATGGTGTGACTAGGGATGTAACGATATGAACATTTTGCATCACGCTTATTTTGACCAAAATTACCACTGTTTTCATTATTATCCTGGTATTGTTGCAGTGTGCTCAAAATGTTCAAAACGTACTTTTACACACAATTGAAGTCATTTAACCCCTTTAATATTAGAATCATAACAGCTCTTTTTAGTCTTTTTTGTCAATAAATGTGTCAAGAAATGCCCTTTGAGTACTTTTTTTACCCTTCTTTCATGAGAAATAAAAGTAAACAAGTCTAGCAACTATTTGTCAATATTATGTAATAAATGCTTAAACTGTGTGTAATTACAAGAAAAGGAAAAACAGATTTGAACTTTAAACAAGATTCTCTTCGTAAACAATTGTAAATGAACACGTTCAAAGTTTTGAGACGGCCAAAATTAAATGTAACCTATTTTACTAAGACTCACAGATTTTGCAGCATTAGTGTCCATGTTACAGCTCGTTATATTGAACATGTCCAGGTCTTTTTATTTATTTATTTTTTTGTTTTACTGACGACAGTCCCTTTTTGTTCCCATTTTACCGCGGTTTACCATTGTAGATCCCGTGGTGTGACAAAATCAGCTCTGTAACAGGGACCACAAGACTCTATGGTTGGATGATATCGAATGTTGTTGACTGGCAGATTTTGTAAATGTGGAACAATCTCCAGCCCCAATCCACACCAAAACGAGTGTATCTATTCTGGTACATGAATATAAAAATAGATGTCTTGCCAAACTAGAGAGCATTGTTGTTGATATTTAGGCCACTTGCTGGCAGAGTTTTCCCAATCAATGAAGTTGACTGTGAGTCATAATCTGAGCAGTTATTCAAGCACAAAACTGAAAATACTGCAACTACAATGCTTGCAAAATGAGGACAAACTAAGGGTTCAGTATGTTTCAAGTATTAACAACAACTTGATCTTTTACGGGCTCTGTTTACTTCAGTAATCTGTCTTTCAGACTTGAGATCATTAAAATCACATTAAAAGAGTCCCTTCTAAATATTCCCCTTTAACTCGGATGGATCATAAAAAAAGTGTTTCTTTTTCATTTTCAAACTTCATAAACTTTCTAGAACAGCATCAGCAGCAATTCTATTCAGTCCCTTGCTGCCTCTTTATTATCAATTGTGTTTAAGCTCTTCTTCAGTGCAGGCAAAAGGCTGCTCTGAATTATTTACGGAGAATGAGTGGGTGAGAGGTGTGGGACTGATTAGGGAGGGACACAGAGGATGGCTAAATCTCAGTCCCTTTCAACATTGTGCTTAGGAAGCAGTTTTACATTCAAGTTTGATGAAATGACAGCAGTGCACTATTTCCTGCGGGGAATCTGCGGTCACCTTTTCACTCAATTCAGTCTTCTTTTTCTCTGTTATATTCAGCTAAAGAGTCCCTGGTGGTTGCGAAGCATGCAAGGTTCAAAGATGGAATAAGCTGAGTGATTTGCTTTCAAGCTTCAGGAGGAAATATTTGTAATTTTGTTTTTTGTTTACTCCAGAGCAGATTAAATCAGCCTTCATTGCACTCACATCTCGGGCACAAGGAGATAGCACTGCGACACAAACAGGGAAGTTGCACTTGGATGAAAATTCAATCCTGGAGCATCATCCTGAATAATTCAAACTCACTATCGGATTTCCTGTATCCGCTCCTTGAGACCTCAGTAACAGTTTTAAGGAGGAAGACGGTGTTAGCATTTAGACATCTGAGTGTCAGTCCACACTTTAAAAATGCAGCACAGAGCCAGGCGATGTACCGCTACGTGCTATCACTTTACCTTTAATTCACCAGCGCGTGCCTGGGGATGAATTATTCAACCCCTGCACCACACTCAAAGCTTTAAGGAAGAGCACCTCTCAGAGATACGAGCATCGAATGGACCATAAACACATTAAAACAATGCCTTTAGCACCGTTGTTAAGTTTGACAAAGATATACTGTTCATGTTAACCCACAGATACTCAAAAGATCAAAGTCTGCAGCCTGGCTGGATCAGAATGTTTCTGTGCCTGAGAGCAAGCAGTTTATCATCTTGTAGAAGAGAAGATGTTGGGCATCTAACAAGGTTTGCAAGCGTTCGAGGACCCTGTGCAAAGTGGCCACAGGGTCAAACACAGAATCAATGCACTGATTTGCCAGTTGAACACAAACACAATTCAAAAATGTTTTTGCTAGACAAAATTCATTGAGAACATTTTAATATTTTTTTTTTTCAATTTTTGACATACGTAGTTCTCACAATTCATACTTGCAGCTTCACAAGTAGACAAGGAGAAGTGCTCCAATGCTGAATTCCACTAACTTTAGAACTGGGAAGTGGGAATGATGTCAGATCTGAGTTATCAGCGTTCCAGTTACAAAGTTGGAAAAAACGTGCTGATCTACCAGGCAATTGTAAGCCATTGTGTTAGCCATTGTTAGCAGGCCCTGCATTGTAGTTCACAAAAACCACATGAAGAATGTAAACAACACTATGGCAGCCTTACCATAAATATAAGTTGAACAATACTATGTACACGGCTGATTCAGTTCACCAAACACAAGTCAGCAGTGCTAATAAATGGAATTATAGGAACTTCATAACTGTTTACACAGGAGGCACCCATCTTTGATTGTATACTTGAGGGTGGTGAGGATCCCCCGAGCTCTCAGTAGGACATTCTGACCTCAGGGGGGCGTTCCAGTTGAAATTTCCCCACATGGAACTCAGAAATCCCAACTTCCCAGTACAATTAGAACACACCACAAGAACAGAAACCTCATTTCCAATATTGTCACGGAGTTATAGTCAAAAATGTGAAAAACTGTCCTATCTCATACTATAAACAAATCCTTGAAAATATCTTGGATCCACACACGGTTTAGGATCACTACCAAAGTCTAATCACCTGTCCGTTATGCTATGACCAACATTCTCTAAAAATGTCTCTGAAATGCATCAAGTTATTTTTGAAATCGTGGAAAACTGCCCTATATCACAATTTTAACAAATCCTTAATCTGGATCACCACCAAAATGTAAGCCCTTGGCTCATTTTCTGGCCTAGGTCATCAAATTCTGTTTATAACTTTTTTAGCTATCCTGTTAAAAAACAAACAAACAAACAAAGGCTCCTTGTCAGAGCTAATAACAATAAATCCTCAAACTAGTTGGCTATCACTTTAAAGCTGGAATCAGGAATAGGGATTGATAAGCTCATACTGATACTGATGTCAGTATCACTTCTTCATCATGATTGGATTCTGCATTGTTTCCCTGATTTATTCCTATGGATTTTCTGAGTACATAAAGTTGGTTTACAGGTTTTCAGTGGAAACAATGTCACTCCAGGTAGTCATTGCTTTGCTGGATAGATGAAGGCTTGTGTAGCTGCTCACTGTACTCATGTCTAAATTACAAACACTAGAATTATGCATTGTGCTATTTGGTGTCATTTTGTGTTAAATTAAGCCAAATTCAGATCACTACTGATATCTCTGTCATCAACACCTGTTTGACTTCTTTGTTAATGTTTCCATTCAGTGCCTCTGACAAAAAAAAAGGTTATGCACTTAAATAATAAGGTACCCAGAACTGACTGAAAGGCACTGATGAGAGAATTGTTAAGCATGAAGACAAACATAACAGATATCTTGGGCTTTGTTACTTCCTCCGCCACAAAGTTGTTTTTTTTATTCTTGTTTGCTTATCTGTTTGTTAGCAAGATTGCCCAAAAACTTCTGGATGGATTTTGCTGAAATTTTCAGGGGATGTTGGGAATGGCCCAACTTAAAATCCAGATAACCACTATTAGCATAGGATCATTTTTGCTCAATAACTGTCTGACATATAATGCTAATAATGTGATTCTGAGTGCTAGGTGTGGGTTTCATGGTCAAGGAACCATATTATGAAGGTAACTTTATCATGGAGCTGATGCTTATAGATGTAACAGCAATACGTGAGTCACCATTTTGGAGGCTTTCCAAGAGCTTATTAGTTGATTTTAAACTGGAATTGGTTTCCACATCAACAATGACACTGCTATAGCAACAAATCAAAAGGCAGGTTTGGACATGTCCAGCCATGGAAAGCATTATCTATAACGGAGGGATAGATCCATCTCTCTAAACACGTTCATGATCACGATTAGAGTATGATTACTTCTTACATTTACTTATATTTTAATACTGCTTGGAATTTAAAATTCATTAAGTATTCTTTCTCACATTATTCCCCCGGAAAGTGCTTTAAAATCAGGCTTTGTGTATATTGTCCTACATGCTGGAACCTTCAAGTGTTATCATGTTGAAGCAGCAGTGAATGTACCTTATGACAAACCCTTATGTACAGTGGACATTGTGTTGCTAGGAAACAACAGGGCTCAACCTAAAGCCTATAGCAGTGTACAACACCTGCTAACATGGCATGAACCCAGACCTGATGTTTATAACAGTGCGCCAATGTGTAAAACTGTGAAATAATCCATACATTTACACATTTTTTCAAGCTTTTGTTTGCTCCTCTCATGTCTAACCTGAGGTTTTATTTTATGATACAGAGGCTTGTGTAGAAAACAGTTTTTCATGGACTTGGGGAGATACCAAGAATACTAACACGAGTGTAAGGAGCTTTACAAATGGGTGTTAGATGTTTCCATCCTTCTGCTGAATATTCTGGTGTAAACATTTAATTTAAGATTCAGCACAGAATAATAACCAGAGGAGGAAATGTTATCAAGACATGAAGCATATCCCGTCACCCATTCATTACAGGCACATATCTTGTGTTCTGTGTGCAGAAGATGCTGCTCTGAGCAAGAGATGAATGCAAACACATACTTTTTGACCTCTAAGAAAAAAAGTTTACGATGCAGTGTTTACTTACAGTTCTCTCTCTCTCTGTCTCTCCTCAAGCCAAAATTAATCTTCTCCACTCCAGGCCAGGCTCTTGATTTCTTTCTGTGAACAAATATGGAGAAAGTGCTGTCAGTAAAAGCAATCTCAAAAGCCATCAAAGGGTTAAGGGGCCAAGAGTCAGAGATGAATGTGAGAGGAGAGAGCAGAAGGGCCGGAGCGCTGAGATAAGGATGCTGCAATTTCAGTTTATTTTCCCAAATAAAAGAAACTGCCAAAAAGCACCAATTCTTCCACAGGTCTGCCAGAATGAATAAAAAATACAGTCAAACAATTTAACAACCTGGCACGACGTACAACACCTGCATCAGTGTGGAGCAGTGAGTCACTGAGACATGTGCGTCAGTTCTTCCTCCGTCTCGTCTGATGGGAAGTGGATGGAGGGGCAGCTGCTGGCAAACCAACGGACAGCATACAGCTAAAACATCATGCTGGATGAATCCTAAAAACTAAACTGAAACTGATTCCTTCGTGCTTTCTCTTTATGTGACAAAGTTATAATGATAAGATCTGTTGCTGAGTCTCCACATAAACACCTCGAAGATGATTCAACAGGTATCACAGACACTGAAACAACAGCTTCTTTATACTAAATCTGACACACCTTATGTTTCACAAGCTTATTTTTCTAAATAACTAAGAGGAGGCAAGTCATACCCTGTTGAATGTGACACAAAGAAACCCATTTACGCCTTAAGCTAAGTTTATTCAAACAAAAGTCTTTAACCAAACAAACAGTTGATTACATTATGTCTGAGTTCTCACCAAAGTTTCTGATATGTCATCTGACTGACATTCAGAGCAATAATACGAAATATCTTAAAGTAAACGTTTCAAAGTCAGTCCCATATCAGGAGGCCTTTCAGCTGAGTGCATATAACACTTTGTCAATCATGGTCATCATGTCAAAAGTATATTCAGATTGACAGCACAAATATATAATCAGCTATAGGAAGCCGATTAGCCAAAAGGACAGCTAATATGTCATCTCTGTACTGTGTTCCACATTGGCTAAGGCTAAGAAAAGATAGAGGGTATAGACACTGAACAGTGTTCTACAATACCCAAAACCAGTGAAGTTGGCACGTTATGTAAATTGTAAATAAAAACAGGAGACAATGATTTGCAAATCCTTTTCGACTTATATTCAATCGAATACTCTGCAAAGACAAGATATTAAATGTTCGAACTGAGAAACTTTATTTTCTTTTGCAAATAATCATCAACCTAGAATTTAATGGCAGCAACACGTTGCAAAAAAGCTGGCACAGGGGCATTTTTACCACTGTGTTGCATCGCCTTTCCTTTTAACAACACTCAGTAAACGTTTGGGAACTGAGGAGACCAATTTTTGAAGCTTTTCAGGTGGAATTCTTTCCCATTCTTGCTTGATGTACAGCTTAAGTTGTTCAACAGTCTTGTTGTACTTTGCGCTTCATAATGTGCCACACATTTTCAATGGGGGACAGGTCTGGACTACAGGCAGGCCAGTCTAGTACCCGCACTCTTTAACTACGAAGCCACACTGTTGTAACACATGCAGAATGTGGCTTGGCATTGTCTTGCTGAAATAAGCAGGGGCGTCCATGAAAAAGACGTTGCTTGGATGGCAACATATGTTGCTCCAAAACCTGTATGTACCTTTCAGCATTAATGGTGCCTTCACAGATGTGTAAGTTACCCATGCCTTGGGCACTAATACACCCCCATACCATCACAGGTGCTGGCTTTTGAACTTTGCGCCTATAACAGTCCAGCTGGTTCTTGTCCTCTTTGGTCCGGAGGACACGACGACCACAGTTTCAAAAAACAATTTGAAATGTGGACTCGTCAGACCACAGAACACTTTTCCACTTTGCATCAGTCTAGAGCTGAAACGATTCCTCGAATAATCGCGAGTATTCAATTACAAAATATCCTCGAAGCAAATTTTGTGCCTCGAAGCCTCGTTTAATATATAATTATACATGTAAAATATATATCTGGACTACTGTACAGCGCACGGTGTTTGACACGGACAGTTATTTCTGTTGCACAACGCACCTGCTACCTCCGCTGCTGCGCGGCTTGTACAATCATGAAGGAAGAGAAAAGAGAGGGACAGAAAGGAGAGAGTCCACATTAGAAATTGCAGAGAGTGTCCCAAGTGTGTGGTCACTACAAGAAGGAACGAAAAGAAAACAGTGCAGTGTGTCTGATGTCAAACGGAGTTAGCTTAGCACGTAGCTTAGCATGATAGCACGTCGGCACTGCTGCAGTAGTAAACATCCAGTCTGTGCGTCCGAGCGACACTGCAGGGTGACACTCGCGATGCATCAGCAGAAGCAGCTAATGTGATCAATAACTGAGATATGGGCGAGTAAATAACCTACTTTGATTATGGCTCCGTGTAAAGGCTGGTTCAGAACGTAAATCAATGCGGAGGCTACTTCCCCAGATCATGTGTATTTTGTTCACATACTTTTCACATCCAATAACTTTACATTTAATTTGATTGCAGGGAGTAGAACAGGAAACACTGACAGTGAGTAGATGAATCAGGTGAAGGGAATGCTTTCATATGTTATAGAAATGTACATTAGCTAGTTAAATTATCTTAGTATCTAAGTATGATATAATTTAGTCCTAGAAATAAAGTAAACAAAATAAGATCATCAATATGGTACAGTAGGAAAGGCAATAATTTAGCAAAAAGAGACAGGCATGTATACAAATAAAATAAAAATAACTAAACTTAAAAAAAATACTGAAAAAAAGCAAGATATGGCCCAGAGTAAAAATTAAAGTATAGATTTTGATTTTGAGATCCCATTTATGCTCAGAATGTTCAAAATAAGAAAAGTAAGTTGTTAATTTAAGTGACCTGGCTTTTCTGCTTTGTGTTTTACTAATGATAATAATGTGTAGTGATTCAATGTAAAAAAAAAAAAAAATAGCATTGAGCTCAATGTAACCGTTATCCGATTACTCTATTAATCGACCAAAAAAAATTTTTTTTTGATAGAGTAATTGATTACAAAAATAATCGATAGCTGCAGCTCTACATCTTTCCATCTTAGATGAGCTCGGGCCCAGCGAAGCCGGTGGCGTTTCTGGGTGTTGTTGATAAATGGCTTTGGTTTTGCATAGTAGAGTTTTAACTTGCACTTACAGATGTAGACGAACTGTAGTTACTGACAGTGGTTTTCTGAAGTGTTCCTGAGCCCATGTGGTGATATCCTTTTCACATTGATGCCGGTTTTTGATGCAGTACCGCCTGAGGGATCGAAGGTCACCGCTAGTCAGTGCTGGTTTTGGGCCTTGCCGCTTACGTGCAGTAATTTCTCCAGATTCTCTGAACCTTTTGATGATATTACGGACCGTAGATGATGAAATCCCTAAATTCCTTCTGGTTGGGAAATGTTTTTCTTAAACTGTTGGACAATTTGCTCACGCATTTGTTCACAAAGTGGTGACCCTCGCCCCATCCCTGTTTGTGAATGACTGAGCATTTCAGAGAAGCTGCTTTTATACCCAATCATGGCACCTACCTGTTCCCAATTAGCCTGTTCACCTGTGGGATGTTCCAAATAAGTGTTTGATGAGCATTCCTCAACTTTCTCAGTCTTTTTTGCCATTTGTGCCAGCTTTTTTGAAACATGTTGCAGGCATCAAATTCCAAATGAGCTAATATTTGCAAAAAATAAAGTTTACCAGTTCGAACGTTAAGTATCTTGTTGTTGCTGTGTATTCAATTGAATATAAGTTGAAAGGGATTTGGAAATCATTGTATTCTGTTTTTATTTACAATTTACACAATGTGCCAACTTCACTGGTTTTGGGTATTGTATGTATTGGTGAGAGCTTCACAAAACAGGCAAAACGTCAGATGCAAGTGTTGTTGGACGGAGTAAAGTGGTCATTTCAAGGCTGTCACATCAAGTGCTGGATCTGGGATTATGTTATCAAGTTGCCTCTTTCATCGTGTACCCATTTAATCTATTTCAACTAGTAGTTAATGGATTAAACTACTGACAGTTGCCTGTCAGTCACATAACATAACACAAACATTTTATATCAGGGCAAGGAGATCTATTCAGTTTTGAAAAATATCAATGTATAGTATAAAGAACTTGAGTTTAGGCATTACTGTTTATCAGTACAACTGTGGTAAAATGAGGATGAATGGTAAAATGAAAAACAGTCTTTTTGTGTCCAGAATCTTAGATGAGCAGCAAAATGATGCTTTTTTTCTGAGAAATCTAAAGCAGGTAGTATACAATTTGGTTACAATGAATCTTTTGCACCTTCTACTTAGCAACACAAAGTACAACACAAAAACTGTATAAAATGGTGAGCTGTAGCCCTAAACCTACAGCTTTTGAAGCCTTCTGATTCAAAATGATCTTGCTTCAAGTTCATTCCTGTGCTTTTTTAAATTGTTATTTTTATGGAAAAATATTAAGATATGTTTATAATATTGCCATTTAGCGAAAAAAAAAAAAGATCTGAGTATTTGTCTGTATTGATCAAATCTGAAATTGTAAGTATCTTAAACATTTTCAGAAGGCCTTTTTTAACTACAGAGGAAGTGTGATTTTAAAGCTTAAACAATACCAGGAACTGCATGACACTGTGTCAACAGAGCTGAGAGAAGAATGAAGCACGTGATGCATCTCATCCCCGGCCTTCTAAATTTCATATGACAACCTGTCAGATAAAGGGTGAAGAATGTGACAAATGATATCATTACCTTGAACGAGTTGGAACCAGATCTCAGCCAAAACAGGTTCTTAATTCCCATCTTTAGTCAGATCCCCAACTCCTAATCGATTTACGTGCATATGGCAAACTGACCACAAGCGATCAGTGGTTTGAAAAAGTTTGGCTGCCCCTGAAAATCTCCATTATTTTCCTTTGGATGGACCATCCAAACTCAAGAGGAGCATTCACTTCTGAAATTTCATTGCAACTGAAAACATTTTTTGTTTGGATGTGAGTTGACCCACTTTGAAACATGACGCATGGACCATATCATCTGAACTCCATTCAGGCCTGAAATTTCCTTGAATTTCCACGCATCAGCTTTAAATGGGAACGCAAACAGCAGGGTTTTCCCCCCAAATTCAGCTTATGAATACCATGCAGACTCAAATTCCCCCGATCCTTACCCCTCATTGACTGAGAAGAAAACTGTGGGAAGTCTTTGTGCTTTGAGGGCCAAGTGTGGGACAGAAAGCCAGGGAATTATCTAACAAAGTCCTCCTGCTAACCAATAAAATGTCAGTCAATGTCAGTCAATGGAGAGGTAGGAGGGAAGAAAGTTAATCTAAGGGACATGTGCAAAAAGAAAAAGGTGTTCATCTGTGCAAATTCAGGACATTTTCAGAGTTAAATGCAAGTGCGGATAAGGCCATCCACAAACATTAAGTCTGTTTCCACACAAAAATATTCTATTTCAAACTCTCTCACTCTCAGTTTTTGTCAAAAATCCCACCTATTGAGTGGAGTGTAGAGTCAGATGTTGGTCTTTTGGATCCAGCTGTAGATCTTGTAAATTTTCAAACTAAGTAAAAGTGTAATTCTGTCAACTTAACAGCCAGCACTGAGCACGTTCAATGACACAGAGCATGTAGGAGGTCTGCAAAGTAGCACAGAGAGCTCTCAGATCACTAACAGGGCTAAAAGAGTCAAACTCTGTTGAGCCTTACGCTGAGTGGACCCACAGCACTGAAATAAAACTGATCAAATTACAGCCCACACATTGTAAGGTATACCAAAAATTCATGACCCCTTGAGGTACCATCAGTTCAGAAAAGTAATACCCATTGAATAACATGCCAAGAATGAAATATCCTTCAGCAAACATTACACTGAATATAGTAGTTTAACTAAAACAACTGACACCCCGGATAAGATCTCTCCAAGTCTCAGTGATCCTTCCAACACAAACCACATGTTCTGATGGTTAAATACTCAACCTAATGCAAACACATACAAAGTGGTGCATGGCTTATTTCTGTACATGAGAGTATAATTTGCTGAAAAACAACCAGATTAAGATGTTCTAATATGAGAAACAGAGCTGTAGCTGCCTACATATAATATAAAACCCACTCAGCTGACAACATGGGTGAGGAGCTGACTATGTGCAGAGAGAGAAGGATTTGTAAGTCCACACAGACAAAACTAGATATGGACAAGGAGCTGTGGGAAACAAGCAGATGCCCAGACAGGCGATCCAGATGTTTGACATCTGATAACTGTGAGACACAAAATCAGAAATCTTCACAATTCAGGGCTCTTTTCCAAGAAACTTTATTTACAAAGATGAGCTGATCTGAAAAAAGGCTCTGACACAATCTGCCTATTGTATTGCAAGTTGCATGAAGCAACTACCAGATATTTCCAGATGTGACCAGAGGTTGAGGACAGCCAAAGATGGGATACAGATAAAGCTACAGCAAAAGTCCAAGGCTTTAAAACAGAATGAATCGTATGATTTGAAAGCAGAAGAATAGATTAAACGATAACATCAGAACATCTGTGACAAACACAGATTTTATTGTTAAGTAGATAATCAGTTTCAACTTTCAAATGTGCTTTATAGTGAACTGTGAGTCCAAACTGTTATTCAATTTAATTTGAGCGACTAAGTTTTTGTCACATTAGCACCTCCTATTGGCAAAGTGCTACATCATGCCAGTGCATAATATTGCAAAGGAACATGAAATGGCCTTTGTCTCTCATAACATCCATAGGCTGATTGAAATATAACACAGGAAATATTAGAGCAAAGTCAAGAAATCATGAAGCTGAAGACCGAGGGAAAATGACCTCGTAAATATGAGGCAGCGTTTGACCTCCATCATTATTCTTTATAAAGCAAGCAGCTAGCAAGGCTCTCTCTCAGAAGTTGACTTATTTTTACTGAGAGTGCTGAGAGCACAGCAACAAATAGCATGCCAAGTACTGCAAATGCTACATTGAGTTTGAACCAAAAATAAGCGCCGCCAACCCAAAATACACTGCCTGTAGACTCTGAAAGTTATATGCGTTTTGGGGGGTTTTACATGTTGTACTTAACGAAAATACAAACGCACAGAACACAACAAAAGGTTGAGTTAAAATAACCTTTCCCTTAACATGTCCAAAATATTATTTATCTGTGTACACAGTGCTTTGCTCAAATCAAGCTCCCTAGTTTCAGTTGATCGCTCCCAGTGAGTAAAATCCACCCATGAGTCTCATGCCACGTGACAGTGTGGTGGTCAGTCAGCCCGACCAGTTCATTAATTTACACTGTGTTTGTGCACATATGTTTTTGTTGAGCGTATGATTACTTCTGGGCAACAAAGTCAGTGGTATTAGGATTTGCACAAGGCTTAATGACCCTTACCACCAGTAACTAGTTGTTTATTCAATCAAAATACTAATGAACAGCTAAAATAGTTTTACTTTAAATAAATGGTTAGAATGTTGTAGGCAGCTATGCAAAAATGGGATTCTCCATCAGAGGGACCTGGATGTGGGTGGGAGCTTTGATTAGCCCTATCTAAGTTAACTGCCTGAGAGATTTGGCACTGATTTGTGCTTATCTTAACTTCAGAAACAAGCCTTGATCACAGTGGCTTCCCAAAAAAAATGTATGCCCTCATGAAATTTCTATTTAGGCTTAAATGTTGGAGAAGCTGAATAGGGAAACAACTTGACCCTGAGATGTGAGCCTGCAGAGTCAGAAGGAAAAACACTTTCACTGTTCTGCAATCTTTGCACTTCCCCAAAAGCTGTGTCCCACTGTGATATGACACGAATACCACAGTAGGGCTGAAAGATATACTGTTATCGTATCAATATGGAGACATGAAATTCAAGATATTACTATTGGAAAAGCAAAGTTACAAATGATAGAGATTTCCCCCGCACTCGCCCTGCATGTACAGCTCTGGAAGTCACAACAATTTCCGTTTTTATGATTGCCCTTGAATGCATCGCTTGGTTTTCACAGAACCCAAAGTCATATCGTATCGTAACGATATCGAGATGTCTGGCATAAATATCGAGATATGAAATTTTGCCCACATCGTTCAGCCTTATACCACACCCTTCTGAGTAGATGTCACATTTAATGGGAAAGCACCACAATGAAGATCAAACATCTTCACACGTTGAGACAGTCCCATTTATTCCACAAAGACATAACATTGATATCAACTCACTGTGTGATAAGGCTTGGACATGCACAACATGGCACATGCTCCCCATACACACAAAGGGAGAGGCACCCCTTTCTTCTCTCCAAGCAGGGGGTCAGTCCCCTCAAATTACATCTCAGCAGCGTTCAGAGTGAAGACAAAGCATCATAGTGGCGTAAATATTACGTTGTGAAACAGTGAATGGAGATGCTGTAAGCATCTAAAGATGTTATGTGGGCAGAGCTTTGTTGCAGCCTTTTCTATAAAAGCTCACGGTGAAAAGGGCTGCTATCTGTTTCATTTAACAACAAGAATCATCTCCAAGTTAAAATGTTAGGAGATGACTTTTAAAGAGAAGCACAGTCAGCATCCTGACACCTCTATTGTGCTACTAGATGAAAAACAGCCACTGTCTGGCCGTGTGGTATTACAACTAGGCACAAAAGAAAAGAAGTAAAATGTGTGCTATTGATTGAGATGATGAAACATTTTATAAAATAACAGACGTTGTGGTATTCAAGAACTAGTGCCCATCATTATTCAACTTTCTGGCACAATGTAAATGATTAGTTCATCGTCAACATGATAGTGACGTATAATCTAATAGGTCAACTGATCCACCCACAACTGCAGCTCTTTATTTCAGCTAACTTATGAAAATATAAAAGCAGACTAGACAAACTGAAACACTCAACAGAGTGACATCATTCATGTGTTTCAGCCAGTTCATTTCCTTAGAATGAAAATAATTTGATAAGTACAGCTGTGTTTTCCAGGAATGTCCTTGTTAAAATTTTTTGCCCCAGTTTTACTCATTGAAGTCCTTCAACATTCGGTATCTGCTGACACAGAGCCCCAGTATAAACACAGACTGGCAGCCAACTCACAAACTCAACAACAGCCAAGTTTTATTTTGGCCTGTGATCAAGCTCCTCTCAGATCTACCTTAAATTAGAAACAGCTGTTCTCTTGTCACATACCGCCAATGATATGTCCATCCCTTCGGCCAGCGGTTACAGTGCTAAGTCGATATTGGAGTATTTTTAACCTTAAATAGATCAGCGTCATAACAATTGCATTAATTCAAATCTGTAATTTAGTAACCGTTTGTTTCAAGTATTAATCCCTTAAGTACACGCAAATCTACTGAATGCTGGGTCTAAAAACCCTCACCTTAGAATGGAAACAAAGCTCTGCAACTTCTGTTTCACCAATTCAAATCTCTATTAGCCAACATGTGTGAAGAAACAAATTAGCCAACTATTATCTTATGTATCCAGGGACAACCCACAGCTTTCTAGGAAAAGTTCAGAGTGTTTCCAGTGGCCTGTGAGAGCACAGAGGTTACACATGCCTGCAACTTCAGTCTAGGTCAGCTGTGCCAAATAAAATGATTCCACATGGAGGAATGTTACTGAAGGGTTTTCTGGCCCCGGTTCAGATTGAGGAACTCTGGTAGAAATATGATAGAAGCACTGGGTTATGCAACAGTTTATAGAGAACAAAATCACAGCCTTTATTCAAAATTTCTTCTCTTAAGGAGTGAAGACAGACGTGAAGAACAATAAACTCTATCTCCGCTTGTTTATGCAATAATTTGGATGACACAGTGGTGATATACCTCTCTGTCAGTCATCTTTGTGACCGTGAAATTTGGTAGAAAACTAGACAAAGAGTCTTTTCCTCTTCAATTTGACAATGCATAACATTATTTTAATATTGCATAATAAATCAGCCAACAGCGTTTAAATAAGTACCCAATGTTACATAACAGGACAGCTAGAAGGTACAGCCAAATATCAAATATACTTCAAATGAAATGCAGATCTGCAACATAAACATGCCCTCACATTATGAAGGACAACACACTATGCTGACTGAGCAGAGGATTCTCCTACTGACCTGTCCAAACAAGAGATCCCCCTCTGTTTTTGGAAATGCAAATTAGAAAGCAAAAATTTCTTCTTTACAGTTGCGCAAGTGGACCAATTTGGAAAAACCTGTCTAATCTAGCTGCCATGACTTTGGTTCAAAATATGAAGCAGTCTATAGCAGGCTGTTATATAAGAAGGCGTATCAACCTGCCACATACACCACAGGTGATGAATGAGCAGGTAGAGACATATTTTTGCATGACAGCTCAGTGTAAAGACAACTCATCAAGGTCTGACGACAGATTCTATCATAGCAATACAGGCCTGTCAGCAGTGTGGGTGTTAAGATGATTTGGTTCACTTTGTTTTTGTTAAAGCCCTGTCCACTTGCATCCAGGCATGGGCCACACAAGTCATTCAATACTGTCAGAAACAAACACAATTTAAACAGATTTTATTGAATACATTTTTAGAGGGGATGCATAATATTGGATTTTTGCTGATATTGAATATGCCAATATTTCCAAACTCATGATCACCTACACCAGTATCATAGTTACTTACATTTTATCAAGAGCACATAGTCTTTATTTAACTAACGTGGACCTGTTCCTTTCCTGGTGATGGCCAACTTGTGTTAGAAACAAATGTGAAACAAGAAAAAGTTTTACTCTTTAGAGGAATAGTTTGAGGTTTTTGAGGTGGGTTTGTGTGAGGTACATGAGCCTGAACATGTGCCGTAGTGTCAGGGATCAGTTCTCTCTCTGCTTAGAAAAACTGGAGACAGATGCTAATGCTATACATTGCTGTTTGTGGTGTCAGATTCTCTGCTTAATTTAAAGAATTGAAAGAAAAAAGGGTATGGTAACTGTATAGGTATGTTAACAGTATGGGGTCATCACACACTATAAACAGTTTGTTTTTATCCACTGAATTTTATTTACCACACCAATGCTTTGATTAGGCACTATTTTGAGACACAGCACAGCCTACATGTCCTTCCACACACAAAGTACCACACACTCAGTTGACGGGACAAAAAAAATCCATTAACAAAGTTGTTTCTTTTGCAACTCCGCCTTAAGCTGCGTTCACAACAAACGCGACTTCAGGACTTTTGTCGTGTTGCCCACTTAAGTTGTACTGTATGTCCATTAATGTCTCACTGTCACCCGTCGCCGTGGCTTGGAGACATCGCATTCGTTTGAGTTTCACCGCAATAATATCATATATCATATAGTAGGATGTATAAGGTGACATTTTTCTAATTGTATTCTTTTCACTCACCTACCAACCACAAAACACTGCAGCTGATGCCCTGCAGCAGCACTGTCTGTCAGTTCTCTGTGGTCCATCTAGGTGGAACTAATGTTCTCACTGACGAATGTTTCCCACACAGACATAGATTGTTACTCTGTAGTCTGGAACAAAAAACTGTCCGTCCCAGGTACCATCACACATGCATACACTGTTGATTGGCTGTTGCCGCACGGCCACACACAACATTGCTTGAAAAGAACAACTTTCTTCAACTGCAGTTGAGACTTCAGTTGCAGAGACTGAGACCTGCAGTACCAACAGTAATTACAGGCAATTGTGCTTCTTTTACAGAATATGTGCAATTAAAATGATATAAAGGCAGCTTCAGGACAAGATGGTCCTGCCACCTGTATATGCGTTTCACAGAAAAACATATTTTTTTACATGTTTTTGTGATTAAATTGCACCTTTATAATCAGTACAATAAAAATCTGACAAATTTAATAAAAGTGAAGATTAAACAACTTTTTATTGAAAGATACTGCAAGTCACAAATAAATACCACCTGTTACTATAAAAAAAAATAGCAATCAAGCACCAAGGTTCAATCAACTGAGATTTGTACCATCTGCGCTGCCAGTGTACAACAGCTCTGCTTAAATTTGTTAATCAATGAGCTAAACATTTAAAATTCTCTGGAGAAGTCTGTTGAATGGTTGGCCTCATCTTGGATCTTACAGTCTCCTCTTTAATCTTAATATTTCTTTCATGACATAAAATTCCAGACATGGTACTCTTGTTACAACTGATTAAGTTTAAAAAATGTCTTCATTACTTGAGACAGGTGTGACTTTTCAAGCTCTGTCTGGTCGACATGTTTTCAGACAGCAGCTCAAGAGTCTCTCAAAGATTAATGGAAGAAACAGGCCTCATCTGGTTACAGTAACTCCTGCTCAAGACATGACTCATTCAGAGGTTTGGACAATTTACTCCACAGTTTAGTCTACATGACCGCTCTCTTCTCTTTTTTTAATCATCCCTCGCTGAATGAAACAGCAGTCTTAAAATGGGAATACTCGCCGGTCAAAGGTGACTTAGCTCTGGTGCTAACTGGTAATGTTCTTTAGTCGAGTACAGAGAGATGGTCTGGTTCTGCTAAAATCAGAGATAACTGGATGGAGCAGCTGTGAACAAGCCAACAGTACAGAGAGTATGAAAGACACTCCATAAATCACTGCTGGAATGCAGCTTCATTTCCTCTCCAACCCCACCTTCTCAACAGCTTCTTCCTTCAAATCCAGGAGCTTTCTGCACCAGGGGGCAAAGACCTGACCATCCTCATCGTGAAACAATGAGCAGTTGTGAGCAGACAATGAAGACTAGCTCCCATTTCAATCATGCACGGCAGATGTAACAAAGCACAACAGAGCGTAATGAGGGGAGGCAGCCTCCTTTACAGAGGAGGAACATTAATGTTTTGGTAAAGCTGGTGGTGGATTGTCTTTGTGTGCAGCTCAGCAGAGATTTACAGCTTTGAAGAATTAATAATTACCTCTAATCATTACTGTTGGTGTCACTGACAGAAGTTTGTGACACTGAAAGTTGTGATAAGACTGCAGATAGTGATGCCCCAATCAGGTCATTTGTCATGGACGCAGTTTGTTAAGTTTGCTTTTTAGCTTTCATCTCGCCTGAGTTAACACAAATTTGCACATTTGATGCATACTTAACAGGACCTGAAACAAAGTTTGTCTGTTTTTACCATGGATGATTTGTAGGGTTGGGAAGAAATATTGATTCATCAATGCATTGCAATTTTTCTCCTCCCAATTCAACATTGATTCAGCAAATCTTCTGAATCGATTAACCTCCTGGCCAGTGGGGGGCGCTGTGTGTTTGACGTGTTTCTCTGTTTTGTATTTTTATTGTCATTGATCATATTTTCCATCATAGTTTTGTTTTTTATGGCTTCCATTAATAGTAATTTTAAAAATATTGGAGGAAGAAATGTCGAGATCTCTGTCTTCAGGTTGACATGAACTGCTTCATGGTCTAATAAAACAAGCTGTAACATGGGCAGTAAATGCTGTAGGCAAACAAAAATGTTTAAGTTTATGTAAAATAGGTTACGTTTTTTTCTTTTTGTTCTTCTCAGAATTTTTTTTACATGTTCGTTTACAATTGTTGAAGAGAATTGTTAAAAATTACAAAGGTTTTTATTCTTTTCTTGTAATTACACACTATTTTAAGCATTTATAATATAATCAAGACAAATATTCGCAAGAATTGTGAACTTCTATTCCTCATGAAAAAAGGGTAAAAGTGTATTCAAAGGACAATCCCTGTCACATTTACTGACAAAAAGCCTAGGTGGACATTAATAATTATAGTTTTAAATGTCATATTTACCTCTGTCAAGGAGGTTATGTTTTCGGGAGAGTTTGTTCGTCTGTCTGTCTGTCTATCCGTCTGTCTGTGAACAAAATAGCTTAAAAAGTTATGGATGGATTTTGATGAAATTTTCAGGAAATGTTCAGCATGGGAGAAGGAAGAACTGATTCAATTGTGGTGTTGATCCGGATCAGCGTCTGGCCACCATGGTGAAAAATGTGATTTTGGTGAATAACTACTGAACTAAAATAGATATCATTACCTCTGAATCAAAATCACAATATGGCTGAGGACTGTGGCGCTGGCAGAGGTCTGCGCTCTCCGAGTGTTTTTCTAGTTATGAATCCAATTGCTCATGGTATGTTTTCATGGTCAAGGATTCTAAATATTTTGATGAAATAAAGGTAGGACTAATTTTACTTTTGTACTTCACATGCACAAATAGGTTATGACTGTGCAAATGTTTATTTTCAGCTGTTTGCTCAAAAATGTGAGATGACAAACCACATATGTTCACACTGGCATTAAAGTAAAATTAAAAAATTGTCAACAGGTACTCTAGTTATTTGTGTATTTCTACTTCTTACTGAATTGATACTGACTCAAAGGATCAAAAACTAAATCAAGTTGAATTGTGGGCTTCTTAACAATGCCCAGCCCTATTACTTTGACTGGATAGGAAAGACTGACCGCGGCGCAGCAGCAGTAGTAGATGAATTGAGTTCAATTTGCACTTTATAGTTAAAGCAGTCTCACAAACAACATAGTTCCTCCAACCTGAACTACTCCTTAAATCATCCTGCTTCAATATGTGAGCTCGAGCAGTAACACTGGGAGGCTGACATGTCACTGTGCAGTCTACAACACGGTGATGGCTCTTATGTTGTAATATACCTACAAACCCACCTTTTGAGAAATGGAGAAAATACAGAGACTGAACAGGGCGTCGTTGGCGCAGTTGGATAGTGCGCTTGGTCAGTGATCGGGAGGTTGCAGGTTCAAGCCCAGCTCCGGGCGACACATGGCGATGTGTCCTTGGGCAAGACACTTAACCCCAAGTTGCTGCATCAGTGTCGTATAAACGGGCATGAAAAGGGCGTGAATGTGTTAGAGATACTGATGGATAACTAACATAGATACTCTGAACCATCAGTGAGTGAATGTGAGTGCGAATGGGTGTGAATGGGTAGGTGTGACCTGCGGTGTAAAGCAGCTTTGAGTAGTCAAAAGACTAGAAAAGCGCTATATAAGCTCAAGTCCATTTACCATTTAACAGTTCTGTCCCATAGGGCTTAACGATTTTAGAAAAAGATACAACTGCTATTTTAAGATTGACATCACAGAAAAAACATTGAACTGTATGAGGGAAATCCCATTGTCAACATTTCACAATTTATAAAATGTGCTGAGTTTTGGGGGGCTGGTTTCGCGGAGTGTTAAGCAACCAGACACATCCCACATGCATGCTTCTGCCGGCACGGGTTCAAATCAAGCCTGTGGCCAGTTGTCCTCAGTGCTTTTCTAGTTTTTCTTCTTACAATCACGTAGCAGTGATGAAGGCAGCTGCTGATGATCGTTCTGGGCATGTCTGTTCTATTTATTTTTCAATTTGAAAAGGTCTACATATGTCATTGGGTTTTTATGTTGCTGTCTTAAGTATGAATAATCAATTCCTGTGCAGCTGTACAAAGCAATCCAGTGTCTACACCAGGGGATAAACAGTCCTGCAGGTGTGTGCTGGGAAAGGGCTGACAGACACTCATTTTCAGTGTAGCCTGTGATTCACCAAACAGTGCTTCCCTAAAACAGTGTCAATGTAAAACCTGTATTGATAGAGTTTGTTATGGAGCAGAAAACCCCACACAGACCAAATATGGCATGATAAAATGACCAGGGGCCTGCTTTGGGGCATGTTTCATTTCAGAGACTTATGACTTTTTTACATCTGTGGCAACAAGAAAAAATTAAGGAAGTGGAATTTGATCTACAGTAACGACTTCGGTAGCAGCATACTCACAGTCTACAACCTGTGAGTCAAGCTTGAGGCCTCATAACACAAAACCTTTGAATGCGAGTCATCTGTTGCTCTCCATGTTAGCATCGCATAGAACCTCTCTTTTCTTGTTTTACCAACAGTTTAGTGTGGTTTTTACACACCAGCGCCCTTCACTCACACTCCCACAACTCCTGTTTCCTCTAAATGACATTAGCAGGTGCTTTCATATTCAGCATCAGCCTCCTGATAACTTGAAAGACACGCTTGGTGAAACAGACGAGTGTTCAGCTGAGACATTAGGGGAACACAAATCCACAGGCAGAAAGAGATGTTCTTGGAGAGCAGGGGTAAGAGGTGTTTCATCCCAGAGGAAATCATGAGGAACCAAAGCAGCCAGGTGCTGCTGCCATGGAAACACAGATAAGACAACAGATGCCACGACTTTAAAACCACAAAATACCTGCAGAGCTCGAACATAGAGCTGATATCCAGTTAAGAGAGGGTCAAATGTGTCATAAGCATTAACAGGTTTCTTTCAATCTGTAAGAGTACAGTTGTTTTTTAACATTTACAAAGTGTCACAAATTAGCCCAAAACAGAGTCAACTTTTTAATCAAACAGTAAACTAGAAGAGAGGAGATTTGATCCCTTGAATAACTGTTTCATGACAGTGTAGTAGTTATTGATTATATCTCCATGATAAATATCTAGACATGACGACCCTCTTGAAAACGAGATGCCACATCTCAAGGGGCTTACCTCGAATAAATCTCTATTTGGCAGAAACAAATATGATGAGGACAGATATATGGTCTGCCATTCCCCTTTTCTCTGTGCCACATCACATTATGTGTAAGTATTTATTTTGTGTTGAAAGACTGTTTTACCTGTGCTACTTGAAAATCTGTCAGTGACCTTCAAATGATGATTTCACTGTAAATTTCCATTCCTGGTTCTATCTTATTTATCTGTGCCCCCATGACAACTAAAATTTGGTTTATTTGGTTTATCCATCGGTCCTGGTATTTATATAAGAAAATGGATTAACATCTGATTTAAATCAGATCTGTTAATTTAGAGGACCCAAATGTTAAAACACTTTGGCAACATCACCAACAATTAAAACAAAGAGACACACATTAAATCTGCTATAAAGCCTGATTAACAACTGTAACATTAGGCTTATCAAAAAGGAGTACAAATTTAGTAATAACACAACCAATACCTACTATGACAAGCTACATAAAAGTTTTTGGTGCTTCGTTTTGATTAGGGCTGAACAATTAATTGCAAATTAGATTATATAGCAATATGGCTTGTTGCAATTTTCAAATCGCAGACTGTGCAATATTTTTAACCCAAAATGTGTTGAACATTTTAGCATTGTGATGTAGTTTCTTGCAATTTCATGCCTATTTTAACCTTTTTTTAACCCAGTTTTTACAACTTTATGCTCATTTTGCTCCCATTCATCTTTTTTTTGGCCACTTTCAGACCATGTTTGGAATTTTTACATGGTTTTTGAA
The DNA here is from genome assembly GCA_036419115.1 of Scarus forsteni. Classification (NCBI taxonomy): domain Eukaryota; kingdom Metazoa; phylum Chordata; class Actinopteri; order Labriformes; family Labridae; genus Scarus; species Scarus forsteni. Next base: position 13,548,905 of record JAZDUH010000098.1, on the reverse strand, counting down.
ATTTAATCCCAATTTTGCTGCTATAATCAATTTTCCTTAGTCAGTTTTGATTTTTTTTGCCATTTTTTCGCAATTTCATACCTATTTTGCACCTATTAACTTTTTTTCCGCTTTCGTACCATTTTTTTTACCCAGTTTTTACAATTTCATACCTATTTTGCTTCTGTTCTTCACTTCTCCACTTTTTCTCAAATCTTTTATCCTTAGATTGATTTAATGTCATATTGGTTATACCATAAAACAATCTACTGCTTATGTTTGTTTTAGAATACATAAGATGAGGAACATTAAAACAATCGCAGAGTAAATCGCAGTTGCAATATTGAGGAAAAATATACCAATTGCATTATTTTATCAAATCTTTCAGCCCTAGTTTTGATGCTGTTGTCTCAATGACAGAGTCAAAGATGCTGAACCATCTTTGCTCAGTAAAGCAAACAATATTACAGGCAACCAAAGCATTACTACATGGGTCCTCTTAAAAGTTACAATCCAGGATCATTAAAGGCACTGGCAACATTAATCTGGAAATGCTTTTCATCTTTTATGACCTTAAAATGTGGTTACAGTGTCAGGTACTCTTGTTAAATGATGCCAAAGCATGAAATAATGAGGTTTATGCATTTAGAGGTGAGTCCTGCTAGCTTTTTTGGATGACTTATATGTTGTGCTTTACAGTCTTTTTTATCACAGTTCATTCCCATTAGGCCTGTGCTCAAAATATCGATACGGCAAAATATAGTATCACACTCCTTTGGGATACGTGTATCGATACAGATTCTACAGAATCGATACGGCCTAAATATTTGACAGTTGTTGTAAATACTCTTTGGATAATGTTAACAGTGGCACAGTTCAAGGTAGAAGACGAGCTACATAATGAAGCATATGTTCTAAATTTGAACTTAGGTCTACCATCTTTGAGGATCTGAATGTTATTTATGTCAGGTACTCTTGTTAAATGATGCCAAAGCATGAAATAATGAGGTTTATGCATTTAGAGGCGAGTCCTGCTAGCTTTTTTGGATGACTTATATGTTGTGCTTTACAGTCTTTTTATCACAGTTCATTCCCATTGAGGTCAATGCGTGCCAGACTCCCCTACATGGTCATGCCCAGGCATATGGGCTAGGCCTGCTCTGCTTCGGAAGTTGAATCACTGGGCTGCTCTGCTGTCTACGAGTTCACAGCATTAGCAAGTTGAGCAATGGTTCCCAGAAAATGTTTGTTTGGGTGTCAGGGAAAGCAAGTTCTGTTTAGCTTTCTGAAAGAGGCAAGCACCAGGCAGGAGTGGATAGAGTTGCATTTCCACAGCCAGCAAAAGAAAAAGACCTCCGTACACACAGGACTGTTTGGTCAACACGGGCCCAAACGAAGCTGGATTAGCCAGTAAACTGCTGCTGAAGGACAATGCCTTTCCGGTGTTACTTGGTCATGTAGAAGAGTCTGAAGATCTGTTCATAACAACTCATTAGTGTATGGCAGAATTTCAAAAAGCAACAGTTTTAAATGAGAAAGTCTTACAGTTTCTTTAACTTTGCTGTTTATTCTCAACCACCAAAATAAGGAGGTGAGGCTGGGCAGTGCTCGTAAGACCTTTAGAAGTTCTGTGGTGTGACCAATCACAGCAAGGTAGGCTCAGTGGGAGGTGTATATGTTGGAGGGCGGGGGTGGAGTAAATTACACAGACCATTTTCGCGGGATGAAGGAACACAAGGAAGCAATGCAGCAAGAGGCACAGCATAAAAGATCTACAAAGCTATCTGTGCTCAACAGGAGTCCAACAATCCAATGTGTTCTCCTTTAAAAAATATCTTCTAAGCAAAAGTACTGTTAAGAACACATAAATGTCACCCTACCCTATGTAAAAATAATTGATGACTACTGATGATAGGAATTTAAACCTACTTGTCCCATTGTGAAATCATTTCTGCATGTCATTTCCTAAACATTTGGTACTCAAGAGAGATCATGCATGACTCCTCCTATGCTACAGGCAATAGTACTACTTCTGAGAAAATTCCAACAAGTTACTCTCTGCTTCATCTCTTCAAGTTGTGTGAGCTAATGCTGCACGTCAAGAATGCTTATTTGAGTGCACATTTGAGCCTAGGGCTGACAAGAACAATGGAAATTTCAGCGAGTGAGCTTCAAGAGGGAAAAAAGCACTACAAACATGAGCGGAGAGACAGGAGTAGTGGGAGCAGTTTCTCTACAAAACACAGGAGACAGAGGAGGGGCCAGACCTGTCAGCGTGGGGACTGTGTGAGGGGCTCCGGTTGAGCTCGGCTGCTGCTTGGGGGTACGGCGTGTTATCTGCAGCTCGGCAGACCTTCCCTTTGAAGCGATGCTGAGCCACAGACTGAGCCAGGGGCAGTGAAGTTAGAGGGAGGGAGGCTGTAAAGAAAATGCAGAGAGAGCAACAAAGGTGAGAAAATAACCGTGATTTATCAAAGATACAGACGGCGAGGAGGTAAACAAAACACGAGAGTTAACTTTCATCTTGTAACGTCAGAAAAGTTCACCTGAGAGATGGTTCAGAACAACTTTGTACAGAGCAGAGTTTGACTTTGAGCTCATGCATACACGTCATGGTTCTCTGTGTTTTCATGTCTAACTAAGGGAGCTATCTTTTCTTTTAGGGAGTAAAAAGAAGGCATATGGAGGCCATGTGTTGAGGAACGATTAGCTGCATTGGGACAGGTTATTAGAGGACGGTAAAAGTGAGGAAAGTGAATGGACAGACTGTCGGCCTGCTCCTTCTGTTCACTTAAAGTCTCCCTCTAGGATTATCCTCCCTAATAGACTTAAAGGCACTTTAACTGAGCTGCCAGCTGCCTGCATCCCCCAGCGGAAAGCCACCCAGGTCAAGTCTGAGGGAGGATATCCTACTATGACAATGCAACACATTCCTACAGTGCTTGGAGTTTTTTTATCACACCAAAATTGTCTGTTATTAAACTCGGATCCAAGAAAGGAAGGAAGAAAAAAAGCTGAAAAGAAAGCCGTATTTGGAATCAAACTGCTTTTGTCTTTAACGAGAAGAACCCGACCTCAATACATCCTCACATTCGTCTCCAGTTGAGATTGGTTTACATCAGATGCATTTTTGAGCTACCAACCTACTTTAAATTTGATAAACAGTAAATAATTCATCCAGAAGAAAAGAGGAATGTGGGCCACAGAACTGTTGATCTACATAACTTCAAGCCGCAATGATTTCCAGGCTGCGTCTATGCTGGTAAAGCTCTGCCATAGAGAGGTGTGATGGAAAAAATCTGGTCTTCATTACAGTGTCAGATGTGCCTTTGTTCTATCATCTAGCCACATTTGACAAACGAGGCCAGTTTTTTGAAGAAATATGCACTTTACAGAAATGGTCCAGAAAGGTTTTAATCAAATTGTCTCATCAGAATCTTTAAAAACATCCCACTGAACAACAATGGCAGGCAAACTATAAACATGTATGTGGCAGAAAGGCTGAAATCACGCTGCACTTGTCAACATTGTTTTGATAGATTTTCAGGGTGGGCAGAGGAGCTACCACGATTAGTTGACTAGTGAAAATGGTCGACAACTAATTCAATAGTCGACATGTTTTCTTTGTGTTGTCTTCTCTCAAAACTGTTGCTGTACCTCCTGATGACTTGTCTGCCTTTCTGTCCCTGACACATGCACAGTAGTCGTAACCTGGGTCAGCCATGATGTCACCGGAAGAGTTATGCCCAAACAGTGTCATGGCTAACCGGAAACGGAGCTCGAAAGTTGGGAGCGTTTTACCAAAACATGTTTGCTGTGCTGGTTTGGCAGAGTGGTTAGCAACCATGCACGTCCCATGTACATGCTTATGCCGGTCCGGGTTTGAATCCGGCCAGGGACCAGTTTGCAGAGTGTCTTCCCCTACTCTCTCACCCCCTTTCAAAAGCCTATCCACTGTCTCTCTCCTGTCGATGAAGGCACAAAATGCCCAAAAAATACATTAAAAAAAACATGTTTACCAGGCCTGTCACAACAATCAGTAAATCAATTAACCGCCTGATAAATAAAAACGTCCTCGGTAAGTTTGCCGGCTTCGATAAATTGACACGTGCATGCACATTTGTTTTTACTCTCTCTTTCTACCAAACATGAGAAGATGGTTCACCCTGGGCAACTGTCTCAACACCGGGGCGCATTAGCTCATAGTGGATTTAGTGGATACTTTATTATGACATATATTATAACATAATTAAATTAATTTAAAAAAAAAGTTTCAAAAAATATTGACAATTACATTGTTTATCAGCAAAAATTTTTGGACAATTATCGTCCAGCAAAATTTATTATCATAACAGGCATAATGTTTACAAAACAAAAGAGAAAAAAGTGCAATGTAAAATCTGCAAGGCAGAACTTGCCCCCCATGGCAGCACGACGGCGATGCATAAGCATCTGAAAAGGAAGCACGTCTTTGCTGATCAATTTCTGACAAAGAGGGACAGTTGTCTCTATAAGAAAATAGGACAGTTAGCTGCTAACATCAGCATCAACAGTATGGTGACCAGACACCCCTGATTTCCGGAGACAGTCCCTGTTTTGGATGACATGTCCCTGGTTAAAGCTGCCTCCGAATATGTGCTCAATTCAAGTGTTTTTTTATGTGTGTCAATGAGAAAAAAGGTTATTACTATGGCCGTGTAGGAAGCAGAAAGCGTGAGGGAGCAGGTTGCGCACAGACTAAGAAAACAGTTACTGTGTTGCCAAGTCTGCTTATTATAAGTAACTTTAGGCTTTCTCTTCTGCCTATGTGAATCTCACATTATTATCAGCCAGCTGCCCACTACAAAGCAAGACATGAGTGTGGTAGGTAGTTAGTGGGCAGACACAATAGGAAGACTCTAAACCAGTGGTTTACAAACTATTTTGGCCCAATGCACACCTTGAATTCAGTCTAAATCTCAGGCAGCATCAATGTATCAATGCAGCATTTTATCAGCCTGTACATGTTTATTCATTTACAGTTCAACTTGACATGTTACAGTTTAAAACTTAGGCGAACTGAAAACAAAAAGAAAATACTGATTCCCTTGATCAACAATACTTGAACTTAATTAAAATGGTTCCCTTTAAAGTTTTAGATGGTATTTCTGAAAGTTGGTCTTAACATCAGGTTGCCATTTGTGTCTTATTTGACACCAAATTGCCAAACCGCGTGACAACCTACATTAAAAGTCCATCCAACTTTACCATCTATCTGTTTATTCAGAGAATAATGCATACAGTCTGTGCATCCTTCACACAAATGTCCACAGATGACCTTTATAGACAGACGGTGTGAGAGCTAGAGTGACCGTGTGAACTAGAGTTGATTTTTGCATTCTTCATCTTCTTTTAATCATAATCAAAGGAAAGTTTATATTTATTTATTTTACATCTTAACACAAAGCCAGTAGCTAAAACACCATCCACCTTCAGAGCAAACTTATAAGCCAAAGTCACAGATTCTCAGCATTGCAACACACTCTACTACAAGAAGTGAAAACATGGTGTTACTCATGAACACCAGCGAAATCAGACCTGGTTCAGCTGGTGTTTAGCTGGCAGTAATGCATTTGCAAGCCACATTTTTTTTCGTGTTAAAACTCTCTTCCACTTCAGTGAGTGTTACATGTGTTACGTTTATTTATCATTACATTTACCTGGCAGTTAAAATAGTGGCACCTGGTAAGTACAAACCTATGACTCAAAAAAATCCAAGATCGCAGAAGCGTATAATTTGACATGAAACATGGCTTTCAATTTCATCACTGAATATCACGGAAATGGTCAACATTTTAAGAAAATGCTTTTTCAAAAAAAGGAATGTGTCTCTCACCCCTTTGCTCCAAAGGGGTCACTAAAAATGGGGACAATACACACTTCTCTTCCTCTCCTCCTCATCTTGCTCTCATTAACAATTCAAACATGTCAAAGTGGCAGCCTGAGACACCAGTTAAGTTGGCAATGATGCTACGAAACTCCTGGCTAACTCCAAAGTACAGGGCACAGCATTTTCCCAATGATTATAATGTGTCAGGCAATGTTCTGCAAATTTTGTCAACACACTGTTGCCTGGACCCGTAAAGATATGTGTAAGTACGAACTGGAGAGAGAGTGATTATATTTCATTGCTTTCTACAGTGTCTCTGGATCAATTTTGCATACATTTCTAAAAAACAAATTCTCATAAAATTAATTGAAAAAATAAAAATACAAGGAAAACTAAAATGAAGTTTGGGGAACAAAACACAGATTTTAAAGAGCCCTCCAAACCCCAGTTCCAATGAAGCTAGGATGTTGAAGGCAATGATTGGCAAATCCCTTTCAATCTAAATTCAATTAAATACACCACAAGATAACATATTTAAGTTCAAACTGATAAACTGTATTAATCTTTATCAATCATTGTGAATTTGATGACTGTAGGCCAGTCTGTAACCCACTCTTTTAATATGAGGCCATGCTATTACAATACGTGCAGAATGTGGCGTGGACTCTCTTAATGAAATAAAAAAGGTTTTCAGCCTCGCTGCTGACGTACAGATATTTCTGTGGTTACTCTATCATGGACTATGAATGACAAAATCACGTATTTCCTTGCAATTGTACTAATTTAAAAACTTTTATTTAAAATTTAAAATGAAAAAGAAAAATGCACCTTTGAACAGACCCAGAGTAGAGTTTGTCTGTAATTATTAATGGATTTATAACTTTCCTATAGGAACTTGTCCAAAAACAGGTAGAAGTTTTGTTGAGAGCACTGGTACACGCTTCTACTATTGATAATTGAAAAGAAAGACAGCTATATAATTGTTTGAATAGGTGGTACTGGAAAAGGATCACACAAAGTTCTGACATTTTTGACAACTTTGCTCTAGTCATGAATTCAAATGGAGCTAAATTAACCTGTTAAAATCCATGCTGGTATAAAATCCCCACTAGCGCTACACTTGACTTTCATCCTGCAGCAGACACACTTGGTGGGCTGCGGTGAATATCTTACTGCCTTTAAAGAGGAAATAACTGTAATTTCTTTACTGGGTCAAAAAAAATGCTCCCTCAAATTTGAATGCAGATATTAAGTGTGCTTCTTTTTGGTGGGCAGAAGACACAAAAACAGGTAACAAAGTTTAGTATGTCATAGAACTTGTAAAATAATTGATCAGAAAATGGAGGCAGTGCTCTTTTAAAAAGTTGTTTTTTATAAATAAGAGAACTCTTTTGCTGATGACTGTAAGCCGCCTGCAGCAATGTTAGCACCACAGAGTTATAAACAGACATTACCCTCAACCCAAAAATATGTAAAACACGATAAAATGTTAACCAAAAAGGAACCACAAAACTGTTCTAAACCCAAGTTTGTTGGCCTGTTTAAGATTTACTCATTACAAAAGGGTCCTCTTGAGCCATGAGACAGTGGGAAACCTCCGACGAGGCGTGTAAGGGAAGCCTACATTCACAAAGACGTCCGTTTCCATGCCAACGGGACCTCTGCTGGGAGAGGCCTCCTTTCAAACGGTTTTTCATCCTGCACCTCTGCTGCAGATTCAGAGGAGGACTGGTGGGCATTTGACAGGGAATAAGCCGTGGGTGGCAGTGAAGAGATGCAAGTGTTGAGGCAAAGATGGAAAAGGTCTGAGCTGAACGCCTCGCTCTCTGCACTCTCTTACAGCAACTTAGACTGAGGCTGGAGGGGCCTCTGGGTGCTGGGTGGCAACTTAATTCATTATTTAAGGAGGCCATTATGTTGTAAATATGAAGAAACCTCTGAAGTGATTCACTCATTATCCAGATGTTTCAATATCGCTCACTAAGCTGTATTGTTAACCTTGTCTGAAAACTTGATAACTTCTTGTCCAATGGCCGATTGTTATTTTTGTTTTCTTTTTTTAAACCTAAATCTTACTGGTCTGGCAATCACCTGTGTGATTCAGAGAATAACACCATTGTCATTTTTTTTGCATCGACTGAACACAAAAATACTTGATAATTATGAAAACATATTTAGTTTATTAAAGAATAAAATTTATTTTTATTACCTTCCATCTGTCACTAACACAATGAAAGAAACAGGTCCCTTTTATTAAATGCAGGCCTTCAGCTCTTGACAAAATATCAATATCAATATTAGTATCAGAGAAAATGAACCTGGAAATACTGGCACAACAGATCAAGAGAAATCCAATACTGTGAATTGCTTAATATTGGAGTATTGCATTGCACAGTCATGTACTGTAATACTATATTGACAGATGTCCACAATAATATGTAATCATTCACAAGTCACATCGAACAATATGAGAAGATATTTTGAGTTTTAGAATAATGCAACTTTGACTATGTTCCAGAGAAATATATAAGAGCATCTTGTTACTAATTTGTTTTTTGTTGTTTTAAATACCCCAAAAGAGTGCAGCTGTATATTGCATTATATGTAGTTTACTCTACTTTAGTTTCAGAGTGACTATCTCATTTTAATACTTTTAATTTATTTCCTGGTCTTAAAACACTTTAATCAACTCTTAGTGCCTTATAACCTTTATTAAATCTAACCATGGTTTTATCATTTTAGTCTTAGCTACTGTGTTTCCTCATTTTTTATTTAAGATACCATTTCCTCAGTCCTCTGTGGCTGTTTGAAGAGTCCTGACTTGGTGTCCCTGTTTGAGCGAGGCTGAGTGGCTGCATGTGGACAGAGAGGGTGGGTGGGGTTTTGTATCTTATTTTGTAGCCCCTGACTCTTACTTGCTTGTGTTCTTGAATGTACAGCATTTTGTGCTACATGTTTTTTTGTATGAAAACTGCTTTATAATAGAGTTTGATTAAATGTAAATGCAAATATCAGATCAGGTCTTGGTTTTGGCAGATACTCATATATATGAGGGACATTGCTAATTTTAATCATAGTTTATGATTCATCTGCAGTTTCACATGTTAAATTCTGTTGTTCATCATGATAGGACATTTCTTTCAGACAGATTTAATGTCAACATGGTGTCTTGCACAAAGATAAGTTAAAGTGAGGACTACATACCCAACAAAGGTTGTTCTGTTGTCTGGAGCTGGTTTGTTTTTGCAGTATCTTACCTCAAGTAACCACTGTAAAGTTTGTCGACAGTCTGGGACTAAAAGGAGCAGCGGAAACACCGATTATTTACTGTAGCAGAAGCAGGAGTGGGAGAGGTGTTTGGAGAGGCAAATTGTACAGAGAAGCATGAGCCCTGAAACACCTGCTGGAGCCGGTGACATTAACAGCATTTAAACAACACAAACTGCTTTAGGATGGTTTTGGTTTAACTGAATTGTGCTTCCAATCTGACAAAAGAAACAGAAAAAGGCTGCATGATACATGATAAACAGACACCAGTCTTCAAAATACTAGAACAGCCTTCATCCCCATGATTTTCAACAACCATATATCCACTGTTTAGTTGTTTTGTCTTCCTCTTGTCCCCTCACTGCCACGTAGCATTCACACATCAAAGTGATATGCCTGGGCGATTCCTCCCCCTGTTCATTAACCAAACTCTGAGCTACATGGCACGGCTCTGAATTATTAACGTGCTCCTCGTGCCTCACAGATACAGAGCACAGGGCCATTCACAACTGCAGCAAACACCCACGCTGTGCTGTAGATGCCTGTTCATCTCCACTCAAACCTGAGAGTGAATTTCAACTAATTAAGAGAGTATTTTAAAAAAAGACAGAAATGTTGCAACAGACAAGAGAACAACAGAAGAGGAATGACAATAAAAATCTAAAACTTAGGGTGTTCTTGGGAGTGAGGGTTGAAATGACAAAAGCACTGGATGTAGTGGGGGAAAGAAAAGTCAATAAGATGCCATGTGTTGGGAGTACATTAAGGTCAACCTGCCCACCCCTTTCTAACATTGAAAATTACATCTGCTCAGGGTTTTCCTGCTCATCAAACAGCTGTCTATATGGGAAATATTTCCAAGAAATTTAATAGGCAGCATTTCCCACACATGGACTTCATCAGGCATCCCGGTCAGGCCTATAAACAGTCAGTGTTGTTCTGGACTTTAGGAGAAATTACAATAATCAATTAAAAAGCAAAAACAGTGCCTCGTGCTGCTAATACAACGCAGTCTGTGAATGTTTCTTCTTCTTTAATACAAGCTGAAGCCTGTTTTTGGAAGTGTGGCAATTAGCTCACATCATAACTTAATATAAAACAAACATATAAAACAAAATGTTATGATGAAGTGTTGGTGTTGATGCTATCACTGTACTACATTGCAGAGGAAAGAGGGGTGCATTAAGATCATATTAAGCCTCATGTACTTTAATAAAAGGCATTATTCTGACTTTAGATCACGGCACAACTGGCACAATGCTTAATAAACAAAACCACAGATGCTGTAACTTCTCTGAAAAGACTGCTGTTTTTGAAAAGACTGATTTGTATTTAGTTTGGCTAAGATTTAAAAAGCTCCTCTCCTCTCTGCTGTCATGGCACATGCGTAAATAAGTGCAGAGAAATATCATATAAACCTGTTACAGAAAAGCACAAATCAGTAAAGTGAGAGGCTCATATTTTGGGACACCCTTCCTCTAAAGCTGGGAATAAACAGCGGAGAGACATTTATTGTAAACATTTTTATATTCATTTATTGAATTGTTGAGGCCGAGTATCAGCTAAGACAAGGTGGCCATATTAGTATGGCAATTAAATCAAACATTACGCACCCTTCATTGTAACAGGTCTGGGCGTTATGTGATCTCAAGTTTGAATTCTGGTACTGTGACGGCCTTTACGTTACTATACTCAAACTTTTTATCCGCTTGCAGCCTACCCTAAGTTCTGTCCATCTTTTAAACGCTGTCTATAGCTGCCCTAAAGTCCTTTTTTATTGAAAGGACGAAACACTAGTCTTGGAGATGGGAGATCCCTCTTTCTTTAAGATGTCTTGGACCTCCCTGCAGAAAAGCCCTTTCATTTCCTTGCTCACTGATCTCTCTCTATCTCTTCTCCAAAGTGCCTCTGCCCACACACAATGCAGACTGCAGGCAGGACTCTTTTGTAGCGGATCTCATCTAATCTTCATGCTCATGAGGCCTGTTCTCTGTTTGCAGACACCTGTAAATAAGCCCCAATACAATTCACTTCATCCTGCTTTTCTCCTTCCTGTGATCTTTTTCCTCACAAAAGATCCCATAATTACATTTTATATTTCTTCCAGACATGTGTTTCTTATGTGTAAAAGCTCCAGTTTTTATTAAAATCCAGTAAAGTAAATGAAAACATAAGAAATACAGGAAATAGTGAGATATTAGACAATACTGACTATAGTTCTCACGTTCAGTTTCTTCAGTCAGACTCTGTTGCTCAAACTAAACTTAGAAAAATATATTACTTTCTTAAATTGATCTGTGAACATGCTTTCAAACAAATCCTATTAATGAGATTTCAATCATAATTTTAATGTTTTTTTTAATTTACAGACAATATTTTGGCATATTTACCTCTCATGTTGGCTGTGATACTGGCAAATACAAATGTGCCGTAATGGTTTGCTTCATCATCTCTACGTGTCCACTTTTATAAATCAAAAGTGTCATTTTAAATTGTTGTTTGTCTTGCTTCACATCCATCTCAAACACAAATACGCTGTCACCATGAAAAGACCAGGCCAGTTTTGGTAAATGAGAGGCTATGTGGCCATCTGCAACTTAATGCTGCTTTATGAACAAATCACATCTGGCTTCAGAAGTTTTTGTCATTTTTGACCATAAATCAGAATACAAATGTACAACTTCTGCCATAAACATTATAAAAGTATGCCCTCTAAAATGACTAACAATAGAGCACTTTTTAGGTGAATTGAAGAATATCCGAGCTTCTTTCCACTGATATCACTTACTGAATTTTACCCCCCAACCATTCAGCAGCTGAACAGCCAGTCTGGCACACAAACTGAGGCATCAGTTTAAAACATCTAGAATACCGGAGAATCCATGAAGCTACATATACTAACATAAACAGGGCATACAAAAAAAAACCTACACTTGCATGAAAACCTGAAATTACCCTTAAATAACCCTGATGAGCAGCATGCAAACAGCAGTGATTTTACCCAGACTTTATCCTGAAATTACTCTGCTGCCTTCTGACCTCATCCCTTTATGGACTGACATGTAAACTAAAAGAAAATCTCCAGCTGTAAGGGACAAAAATGAAATGTATGCCCAGCAATTTTCTGAGTAGGTAACCCTGAAATGCTCAGGTAAAATATCAAGGTAGTATGCATGAAAAGGGCTTAGATGTATTTAATTTACTGTCTATTTTTGTATTACTGCCCAAGTCAAATTCCTTCCTATGTGTTGCATACTTGGCAATAAAAATGTTTTTGGTTCTGATTCTGGAGAAAAGGGCTCGAAAGTCTGGGATCTTGGCTGAAGAGGACATCTAAGATGGATATCAGTAAACCCAAACACGCCACATCAGATTTTACAAAGTCTAAGTACAAACTCAGTTCTAAACTCTGGGCCCATGGTGGACTTGAGCAGCAGTAGAAGATGAACATCTTGTTTGAACTTCAGCCGACTCCACCATGAATGAGCTACAGAGGTGCTGAAGACCTCCAATTATCTTCAGCCTCTTGATACTGTTTTGTGCATATTTGAGTTTCGTAGATTTTTGTGGCTTCTTTATTTAATATCCTCCTACTGCTCTTACTGAAACTGCAGCTGAACCATTTCCCGTGGGAACAATATCTTTGTGGTCCTTTTTATTTGTGCCGTTTGCAGTGAGTAAGTGAACAGATTTTAAGGCACAACTCTCACAAGTTTAAAGCCTGTAGTGCTGTTATGTTGCTGTGTGAAGGAGTGAAGCAGCTGAAGTTGAAAAACAAAATGATCTGATAGAGTGAGATTCAAACTAGGGCTTTTCAATAAATGATAAATTCTTGTTTCCTTCTTTTCTTGTGCAATAAGAAACGATGACAAAAACGGTTAAGCTGAAGAGATGACTCTGTCCACAAAGTAAAAATGGTACAGTACAGAGGAAACAAGAATTTCTGAAGAAGAATATTTACATATGTGGAAATTTGACAGACTGCTGCTGTGTTCTTTTCCTCTATGACATCCAAAACAAGATTGTGGTTGTTTAAAAGGGAGTTTCCTGTCTGCCTACATGGACTGGACGATAAATCCAAATATCAGATCTTTAGTTCTATCTATACCTGAATGGTGATTTACTGAATATAGAGAAGGCTGAAAATTTCCATTGCTCTTTATCGCTTTAATGCACTTTTCCAAAAGTTGCCAATGTATTTCTAAAATTTTGTTTTTTTTCATTCTTGTTGGATAGGGAGCATGGGTGTGTTTTTGCAACAATCTGCTGAAAGGATACAAGTTCCAATACATGAGTGTGAATACGATGTATCACAATATATTGCAATGGAACACTTAGTGTTATACTTCACTTTTTTGTAGGGCTGGACAATTAACAGTAAAATAATCAAAATCGACATTTAGACCCTATAATTGAAGTGATTTTACTCATGACGATTATTTTGATTATATTCCCTGTGTAAATCACATGATCACGCTCCCTCCATATAGTCTACGTTCACTTTCGCCAAGAGTGAAGGATGTACCACCAACATGGAGGGGACAAGCCCCAATCTATCAAGGGACCTTGTAGCCAAAAAAATACTATCTCCATTATTTGGGCACAATTTAGATTCTGTGCAGAGGACATCAAGCAAAAGAAGTTAAGTATAAAAACTGCAGGAAGTACTTGTCTACGAACATTGGTATCACCATGAATTTGTTCCAGCATGGCATAAGATAATCGTTCATTCAATCAATCATGATATTGAGATTAGGAAATACTGCCCAGCCCTACTTTCTTGTATTAAAAGCCAAAAACATTAATCCTGAAAAGTACAGTTTCTTTAAACTCTGTTGGCTGTCTTAAGCGGGGTACACACATAAAGACGATCAGGCTGTTTTTGTCCTGACTTTCCACCTTCCCGGCCATTTTAATCTACTATTTTAACCCCTGGAAAGAATAAAAACCTCAACTGGCACAACACTGAATAAATCACATTTTGAAATTATGTTGTCAAAATATGTTCCAAAACCAAACAGAATTTCTTTCATGAAGTTTAAGTGTGTTCTGAAGTACTGGTTAAGTAGTAGGTAATGTATCTCTTTCTAGTTACGTAGCGGTTGATGTGTGACAACAAGCAATTTTTGGAAAACTAAGTATCGTATTTTTGTAGCCGGCTATATATCACTACTTACAGCCCAGTGCTCTGAGACGTGTCGGAAAAATATAAATCTGCTCTAGTTTTAATTGTCTTGTTCCCAAAGTTGAGTATCCAGGCCAGTCCAGCCCTGTCCGACCCGACCGCGAAGCTAAGGAAGAGCATTTATAGATAACCTATTTTGATGCTATAAAACTCATCTTAAAGTGTGAATTTCAATCAGGCATATATCTAAAAGTGACACTTTTTTGTAATTATTTAGAAACTCCTCATAGCACCTTTAAATTGAGCCAAAAAAAATGTTTTTTATTTTAAATCTTCGCATAAAAATTTGAATTAACCGATTCAATAGATACATTGTCCAGCCCTACCTAATACTAAAGATATTACGGATACTTAGTCCAGTCGAGACCTGAAGCCCCCTGAACCACCCCTTTCTGTAGAAATCCTTTAATAGCAATCTGGCTCTTTTCACTTCATGTTTTGTCAATAGAAGATTCAAAGACAGGAAATCTCACTGTCCATATGAGAATGGTTTTAGGAACGCCCCGAGGTCAGCTACACAGCAGCAGCAGTCAGGACTGTGGGAATGTGCTGCTTTCTGCAAACAAAGATGAGTATACCCCTCATCGCTCGGCCTTACCGCGAAAACCACAACCAGAAAATGGCATTTCAACCAACTGGTCAACGACATTCATGTTGTCTGCCTCTGTTTAATACAGAACTATTTAAAATGCCTCAGCCCTGGAGAGGAGGCCGCATTTAAATCTCAGGCTCTAAATAAAACATGTGGGTAATAAAAAAGTGCTGCTGCACAGTTTGAAGATTGTAAAGCCTGACACACGGGAGAGGATGTTCAAACTCTTCACAGATGTTAAACGCAAGATCCCACACATAATGACAACTTAATGGTAGCTCAACAGTTTTGTACTTTAGGATGTGGAGAAACCAAAACAGCACATCTGATTTTTAAAGTGTTGGATGTAAAAAAAAATGGAAATCTCTTGACATCAAATACAACATCAGAGTAATTGAAAATGTGGGGGGTGTTGTGGATTGCTTAACCTGTTTACTGTTTCTGCAATTCAGAGGATCTGCCAAGCTGCAACATTCAAACAAGTCACTGATATCCAAATGTTTTTACTATTTGTTTTTTAGGCTGTTCAACTGAAGGATTGTGTTTTCATACATCACAAAAAGCTGGACAATAACTACTTTATGCTGGAGAATTTTTGGAGAAACAATATTCACTACAAATTCAATTACTCTACCATGTCCGTATCAGTAGAATGAGACATGCCATGAGTGCAAAGATAATGAAAGCATCAGTAAAAAAAAGCCCCATATTCGTTCTAGGTTGTAAACTTTTCCCATAGAGTCTGTGATTTTACACACCGTCAGAAAGTCCCTCAATCAATGTAGAGCTTCATGATGTGAGTTTTCAAATCATTCAAGCTTTATAAAGCAAGACGCCACACTGACCCAAGTGAACTCTGACAAACAGAGCAGCTCTTTTCTGTAAGCTGTACAGCACATCAACAGACTTATTTTCAGGGACTGTGACCAACATGTTGTGTTTACTGCATGCACACATTAACTGTTTATGCACATTATAACAAGCAGGGGCTATTTATGTGTCTGACACTAGGCAGTAACACTACTGTATGGCTACAGCTGGTCAATAGCATGTGTCAAGGGTCAAACAAAACTATTTTCACCACAATCATATACAGTCGGATGAAGTTTTAAAGAAGTTCTTGTGTCTTATCCAGGCCATGCCCTTTTATATAACAGTGGGAGCAATATCAGGTTCAGTGTCTTGTCACAGAACATGGAGGTGACTGTGGGAGAGAAGATCAAACCTCTGTACATTTCAGAAGCCCTTTCACACTGTATTTGTGCAGATGTAGTGTGCCAGTGTTCCTGTGTCTTCGCACTTTGAGAGATTCACATTAGTCCCACCATGGTGTAAAACTGCCATCCTCTGTCACCCAAATCAAAAAGGTTATGGCCCTGCAGAACCAAAGACCGTTGGTACCTGTAGGGCATGCACAGGTGGGTTTCATCATTGATGAACTGGCACACACAATAAGCGACAGCAGCAGGAAATGCTATCAAAACAAAGACACTAGACAAGCTGCCTGTAGTGTTTTTCCTCGTGGTGCAGATTCTGCACACTCAAGCAAGATTCTTGCCAGTTAGACATCTTTTTTGTTTGCCCGCTGCAGCTCTGCCAAAATAAACCAGATGTGGTTCACTCACATCGTCTCTAATTTCCTAGGTGTCTGTCCCATAAGTCAGACATCATCAAATGTCACACACTGTGTAACATCTTTCTGGCTCAACCGGTTCACAGAAGTCCCGTCATCTGTTGTCATGCCTCTGATGGACTTCTCTTACTACCTCCTAAATGGAGTAAAGAGGGGATCAATTTGTTGCCCCATTCAGTCACCACGATGTTCACAGTGCAGGCAAAGTGTCATAGGGATTTAACTGAGGCAGTGTCACCCTGACTTTAAAATAAATTACGTTTATTGAGGTCCTGACACATCCAGGGGTGGGTATTGAAATTCGGTTGTGATGCTGTACGGATTCCTACCAAATAATCAGAACACAAAGTTTGGTGTTTCAATTGCCAACTTAACAATTTCAGAGCCAAAGATGCTGACCTTCCCAATCTCTTTTGTTCAGTAAAAATGTTTCTCAAGCTAACGAAACGGACACAACACAATGGAGTCATTATTACAAGTGATGAGGTATGATATAACACCGATTGTTGTTTTCTTGTCTTACAAGTATGTTCAGAACAGCTGTTAAGCGCTGGTATAGGAGAACAAAATAGTATTCTACCCTTGAAATATTCCTGTTGAATAAAACATTTTACTTTACTTAGATTGCCTCTGAGTTTTAGCTGAGACCATCATTTTTCACTCTAAACTTAATTTAACATGGACAGTCATTTATTTATTTGCAATCCAACAGTACCGCAATATTAACAGCACACACAATATCTGGTAAAACATCTAAAATCTCAGTCATGTGTCCCCAGCAGCCTTCCTTGCATCAGCTCCGTTTCTATACAAGACAAATGATGCATCTCAAGAACAAAACTATCCTTAACATGAGCTATTTTTGCCTCTGTATTCTGAAAATATGAAAAAAGGCAACAGCCTTTTTCTGACCAAATCATTTTCAGTGATCATTCCTGCAACTGCATCTAATCACAGCTTTACGACAGACTACTGTCGTACTGGCAGCGTATCTCCAGTGTTTCTGCCCATGTATTCAAATGGAGCTCCAGCATTGAAGAAGCACAAGACAGCATGACACAGCTCCCATAGACCAGAGAGAATATTGTATAAAGCAGAGCCATGTCTGACATTTGGTTACTGGTGGGGCATTTGAGTCATATTTGGAGGCAGCTGACGTGTTGAAATATTTTTCTCAGACTAACTTTAACAGATATGGCTGTTTGACATTGGAATAATTGTCATGCAAACATGCCTCTAATTATGAATGGCCATAAATCCTTAATGAATCAAAAATAGGCTGCAAAGGGCACCCCTGTACAGAAAGGTTTGACTAATCAGTTAACTATTCAGGAAGTATGTTTATTTTTGCTTTAAACCCAGCATTTTAACATGTAGTGTGCAGAAAATGTTCAATGCTTCTGCAGCTAGCCTCCAGTGGAAAGTTGCCACTTGAGAACTCAATGTTCACACAGTTTGACATGCATAAACTAGCTTTACCTATACCACCTCTGTCATGATCTGCTTTTGCCACTCCTTCTGAAGTCAGCACAGAGGGAGGTATACTAACCCCGCTATTAAACCTCTGAGACATTCAGAGGAAAGGCAAAACATCACAGGGGCATAAACATCACACCTTTAAACCGCATTAGCCAAACACCACTCCTCCCTTGACGGCCTTTCAACATTAAGAAGGGGCATGACTTCTGATACCAGCTTGTAAACAACAATAGGTGAGAAGAAACTAATCTGGCAGGGATTTCAAATGTGTTTTAATGTTATCTGAGTGGTATCTCTATAAATAAATGAAAAGAGAAGACACAGTGCTCTTTAAAGTGGACCAAACAGACAATTCAGAGGGAGGCAGAGGCGAGCTTTTGTAACTCAGCTACAATAAACACCTGTAAGAAACACTTTAGAAAGAAGATTGTGGGAAGTGCCTGCACACAAAGCAGCAACAGCAGATCTGACTGTTTCACTGCCGCAGAAATTCTCACTAAAGCACCACGTTGTTGCTAAAAGATGTGCACTGAAAGAACAGAAAACTGATAAAGCCTGTGTAATCAAACTGTCTAATACTGTGATAAGCCTGCCCATTAAGTGTTATGTCTTCAGTGTTTGTTCATATCTGCCATACTTAACACTTTTGTTTTCCTCTTCATTTCTTTAAGCTGATTTTAAGTATTAAACTCCTTGTTGTGGTTGCTTTAGACCTAATCTTGCAGGTAAACAGTGAAGTATCTCTCTATTGACTGTGTGTCAACAGTTGGGCTCTGTGGTTAAGCTCTGTGCACCGCATTGCTCTTTTGCAAAAGAAAAAAAAACACCTCTGCAGTCACACTTTTGTGATGTGTGACATGAAGCTCTCTACTATTTCTTGCCCGTAGATGTTGTGTCAAGACAAGACTGTTATCTGACATCGTACCTGAAGACAACGCTCGAAATAGAAACTGAACCACCAAAAAAAGCCTCTTCTATCACTCTTTTGTTTCCTTATGCTCGAAGTTTGCCTGATACTCTGTGGAGCTCTTCTTGTAATATGCAGTGATTTACATTTCCAGATACTTAGTACAGTACAAATGTCAGAAAGGTTATCGAATTGAGGTTTTGAGAAGGGCTGCCATGATTGAAAGCTTACCAATTACAAACAGCTAAAGAGAAGGGGAAACTGTCAAAAACTCATCTAAGTGTTTTAGTAAATCACTTCAAGATTTCAAGAAACTATTAGAAATACAGGACACTGTATGTTTATTTTGCAGTGATGTCTTAATTAATGAAATTCATACCCACGCACTTGAGATGCAACAATGCTTAAAATATTGGACAATTTGGTGTGATGTTCATGACTAATTAATTATCAAGTGGGATTTGCAGTTTTGAGCCCAAACAGCTGCCATTCAGCCTTGCCCTTTTTTCTCTTTATTTGCTCTGCTGTGTGTGTCTGTGAATACGCCCATGAGTGAGGAAACTCCTGTTTCAAAAGTTGAATCACTAATGCATTGAGAGAAGAAGCAACAATATGCATCCACTCTTGAAATTGGAGGGCCCCCTCATTCTTCTAATTCACGGTCAAAGTAGGGGAAATTAATATTCAGCATTTGCCCGGTCTGAAAATCAGCCCATTAATGGTGCCATGAGGGTCCAGTGACGGAGAGTCATTTTATTAAACCATCAAGTTTTGCAGGGGGGATATAAACTTCAAGCACATCAGCATAGTGATGATTGATCAAGCAGCAAATGTCTTTTCTAGCCACACTAGCCTTTGCAGCAAAAACAATCCTCATCTGAGTACATGATCATTAAAAGCACATCCAAACATTCTCAAAAGTTCTGTTGGTTGACCAGAAACTTTAAGGATGGCAATGGTTACATTATGGTTCATTTAAGTCAGCTCGAAAATATGACAATTAGATAAATGAGTGATGTCATGAGTTGTTTAAAATGATATCTGACAATTATTATTAAACTGTGCACTAAGTAAGTTGTTGCATCCCAAACATACACTATAGAAATCCTTGTTCAAACATACAGTATTGAACCTGAGTCTTCTCATGATCTAATACTTCCAACAAATTTCAACTCAAAAGAAATCCTTCAATTTCAGAGCTGTAACAGTTTTTCTTGCCAGGATGGGAATTAACAAAATGTTATTGGTTCCCAGACCTCCTGTTCACAAGATAATTTCCTTGACTCCATCAGTGTTGTTTCCACAGACTTCCTTTAGCAAGAGCATGACTGAGCTGATTTGTAAGGCATGAGGAACTCAGTGGAAGGTATTGACGAGGTGACCAATTTGCATAGAGGCACAGGATATCACATCCTAAAAGTAGCCGGAGCAGGTTCTCATCTGCTGTGTTTCCACCAAGCATTATTAAGTTATTATTGATGTTTCCACTGTCTGATGTTGGGAAAGTCACCTAAATAAGAGAAACATGCAGTCTTTATTTATACTTCTATGTTGGGGTAACAAGCGAACCAAATCAACCCCAGAGGAAACACTTCACAGTCTGCTAATTGGCCGGACGAATCCTCACTTCCTCAGAGGTACTAAGTTTCATTTCTCAAACTGTATTTTATTTTTAGGTGTATTCTTCCTGCTGAGCTGCAACCTTCCCTCCAACTAAATTTGGTTTGTGAGAAACAGCCACATGCAAAGAAAATATCTCACATGTATGTCTCCCATTTATTCTCTTTGTGTACAGTGTTGTGTTTTATTTCAAAGTGGTGCAAGTGTTGAGCTGCTGTGATGTCGCACAACTATGGAGCTGATGTGACTTATTTTACGGCTAACAGCCATGCTCTCAACTAAGGATTTGCTTTCAAGTAAAGATACAGCTAGCAGCGAGCACGCAAGCAAGAAAAACAACTGATAAGTTCTAGATTCACTTCTTGAGTGGTTTCTCATGGCAACCACCATTACAGTGCTAACATGAACAGGCATAGCATGCTTTTACTAACACGTAAACATGAAGTGCTACGTCAAGGACTACAGCAAAAAGAAACTACAGGAGGTGCTTAACTGTGATTGTTCACAATAATTGTCCGCTCTCAGCTGCATATTGTCATTCTCTTATCCTATCAAGTACATCCAGATTGTAATCCTGGTTTGAGCTGCATACATAGCATTCTAGGATAACTTATTGCAAGAATAAGGGGGAACTTAATTAAAGAAAAGCAAGAATGGAGCAGAGGTGGACAAAGCTGATAGTGTCATATGGAATATCGAAGTTTCCACAGGAGATAGCTCAAACTGAGCAAAGACGAGTGAAAACGCCACTTACCCAGATCTTAGGTCAGTAAAATATGGCATCAGTAGATAAACAACATTAGATTGGTTTTTGGAGTCGAGTATGGATATTGTTAATGTTAGCAGAGCTAGTCTTAGATTATTTTGTGAGTTAACATCCATATTTCTGTGCTGTATGTGTTAGTTTTTGCTTCAGTCAAGTAGGGATGGGAATCGAAAACCAATTCCAGTTGAGAATCGTTAACAGCTCCATCAAAGATTCGATATCATTAATCTTTTTGCTAATCAATTCCCTTATCAATTCCTTCCACTGACGGGGTTCAGAAGAGTGAGAATTGTGGCTTAATTTTAATCGCACCTACTACACATCCTTAAGTGAGTGGAAACACCAGTAACTCACAGAAGCAGCTATTTATGCTGTGACATGTGTTTGACATTGTTGACACTGAAAACCAGGCCAACATTTGCCCACACGGGAAATCTGCAGAAATCAACAAGGGAATCGTTAAAGAATTGGATCGATTAGCAGGATCGCTAACAGCATTGGTATTGATAAAATCTTATCAACTTCCATCCCTACAGTCAAGAGATGAAAGGTTGTCCTGACGCATCCTACATACAACTTAGTGTCAAGTTTGTAGATAAAGTACTGCTAAGCCATGCTGTTCCTGCAGAAAACTGCTAGCGTTGTCTGTCCATGCCATAGTATTTATTCGATGGGCTTTATTTACATTTACTTCTGAGGGCATTTTGACTGCAAAATGTCCATGGACAGTTACCAAGAGCAAGGATGGCTACTTGTTGGAGGCTGCTGCATTACAGCAGTTCAGACAGAGCATTTGACCGGGATTGCTAGCATGTATCAGTGATTAATATAAAGAATTAGTGAACCAACTTTAAAACCTGGTGCTGGCTATTTAGTTGTTGAGCACAACTTGTTTATCTGGATAAAAACCTTCAATTTAAACATGGAGCATCTAAGCAAATCTTGTATTTTAGCTATCAAGTGTTATTTTAGAGGTATAGGGAACTTATTTTATCATCACATGTTCCCTGCCCACACACAACATTACATATAACAAGTTCTTTCATCATTGTGCGACTGAATAAAATAAGATTAATGTAGGTCACTGATGATTTCCCCTGAAGACCTGAGGACAAAGGGCTGTCTTCTCACCAAGGACCTCTTCAAACTGAAGAGGTCAGATGGATGCAGCTGGAGTGTCAGAGAGGCAGTATTCTTCTGAAGAGTAAATTCGGGCAAGTCTCCTTTCAAAACTTGTTTCAGAAAGGCTTTAAATATACACCTGAATCAGGCTTGACAAGGCAAACACAGATGTTTAAATTGGAACAGCCCTACTTTCAGACAGGACACAGACACCATATGATCAAATAAGTTGACGGTAGTGTGATGTGTAATGACCCGTTTCAGGCCTGAGTCTGTGTGAATACACACGCCTGGGGGGACAGGGTCAGTCTCAGGTTACGACAGAACTCAAGTACAGAGATGTTCAGCACATTTACAAAGGTATACCACTCTGTCTGAGAACTTGATGAAAATATCCTGCTATAACACCTAAAGTTACTAGAATCCACTTAAATCAAGTTTTCATGCTCTTAGTGTGCACAGTTCTGTTTGCTGCCTCATTCAATACAAAATCAGAGATTCCCTTGATGCTGAGAACATGAAGATTAGACTTCAGAGATGACGATAAAGTTTGAGGCTCAATGAAAACTGAGTTAGGTTATGTTTAGCTCTGTGCTGCATACCAATGTGGAAAATGGCATCACAATCAGTTAAACGTTTGGCCAATAAAAACAAACTTAAAATGCACGTAGAGGGCTAAAAGGCATTAGAAAAGAGAGAAATATAAACTTTAAAGTGCAATTTTGGTGGGTTTAACACCAGCAACATGTTTGGTCATCTGACAACAATGTAAAGATGAACAATCTTGGGTTTTTGCAGACATTCCCACACACAGTATTTTATGTCGAGAGCACAAAGCCTCATCTTAACTTAAGTTGAGCTGTTCCTTTAATGGTGACAGTCCATTGGTGAGGGTGTCAAAAATAATGTTTTAATCAATGCATCATGATGTATATGTAGATGAAGATGCATCAATGCAGAGGCAGTCAACAACCGTTTGATCTTGAAGGGGATGCTGGTTTCCTGTACATCAGTTCTACTTCTAAGGAAGTAAAAACAAGTATAGGAAGATTAGATCTATAAAGTTTATTTTGGTTTATGATGAAAATACATTTTTGGTGTAGCTGACTTCTAGTTTGTAATAAATAGAAGGAGTTCATATTCAATTGACTAGTTTTGTATCTAAACAGTAGCCTGGTGCAGTGATGTGGAAAATCAAGGACACTACTCACTGCATGCATCCTGATGTATCGTGAAACTGAATCATTAACTTCTTAATCATAGGACTTGTGAAGATGCACAGCTCTACCATTTGTTTTCGAGTCAGATGTAAAGCAGGAAACGCTTTACTCTTTATCAACTTACTTGTTTAATTCATATTCAACATTCAATAATGATGAAGTAAACCATTAAGGCACATTTGTGCATTCTGTCAATAATACAATCAACATATAGGACGTTTAAGGCCAAACTGTATGGCAAAAGCATTAATAACAACCACTTACTTTGGTAAATGCCTGCAGATAATATTGGGTAGCGCTATGACAACACATTTAATAAAATATAAGAGGAATGTGTCTGACTTTATTGACTCGGAAAGCTGAATAGCTTACTTTTTAACACAGAAGATGGACAAGAATTAATGAGGGAATGGATGAGAATTGAAACGAAAAGCAGGACTGATAATGGCACTGGTATCAGTAAACTACCATCAATCCCCATCCCTGGTTAAAATACTTTTGGTAATTTATTTCTATCTTTATCCTTGTGTATGTCACACTTCATATATGTAGCATACACTTTCACTACTCGTTTGACCTGGTGCAGTATTTCACACCACGATTTCATTTTTTTGCAACCTGCCATTCTTCCTTACTTTTTAATATTTTTTCTTTCCTACATGCATAAATGGATTAAGAGAAATATAAAGTCTTCCATCATAATTTATGCACACAAAGTCTGGCATCTTAATGACTAAAGCAAGAGGGGTTGTAGTGGGTTATTTTCCGCTTTGAGCATCTGCTGTAACTACGACAACCACAGACGCATCAGCCTTGAATCATCAGTCAAAGCGGTCTCCAGTTTAACCGACACGCCGATCAGTAAAAGTTAGAAACACTCCTGCTAGAAACTTTGCGGTCAGCATCACAAAGTTTACGTGTCGCACGCGGGCTTAGCTGTGCTCGCGCTGTGCAGCTTTGGACAGCTAGTGTAAAAACATAAACAACGAAGTGACAAATCCACGGTGAAACTCTGTCCGCCATGTTTAATTAAAGATGAAGCCACAACAACACAGCGTGTCCAAAACAAAAAGCCGAGGGAGACGCTTCTTTCAGAGAGACAACAGGCTGCACATCAACAGCGGAGCTCTCACTTAATTAGCTTCAACAAGGCTAACTCCGCTAGCATCAGAGCTACTTGTTAGCCTGCTAATGCTAGGCCGACTTCAGTGGTCATTCACTACAACATCCCCAGTTGATCCTGCACTTTGTACATTTATGCTAAATTTACCTCAAAATGTGAAGATGAGCAGCGACAGAGGGCCTCTCCTGTGGTTCCTCTTGGTTGTAAATCCACACAGAAATCCCCAGCAGCAGCAGGAAGCTAAAGCTACCTGCTCGGATGAGGTTAAACGCTCCCTCTTCGCTTTTCGGGTTTCCCACCAACAGCAGCCAGTGTCTGTATCCGACCACCAGGAGCTAGCGCGTTAGCCTGACGAGCTAACTAGCTCCAATCCACACGCCAAGTTAATGCACTGTTAGCAGGCTAGTAAAACACCGCTAACATTGACTGTTGTGTCCAAATGACGGGAGTTATGGTCCACATTTTGACTCTGTTCCTCTGCTGTGCGACACACGATGGCCTCTGACCACAGCAGGAGGGAAAACACATCCACGGAGGGTGAACAGCCACTCAGAGCAGAGAGCTTCTCCGTCCACTGTCTCTCCAACAGCCGCTAGGTTCCCGACTCCTCACCGACTGGAGAGTATGGCTGTCGCTGCTCGATGACGACACGGTTTTGTCTAACACAGGGCGCTAAAATGTGATGTCATAAAATACCCGGAGGAATACTCGAGTCATGTTTGTTTGGAAACTGGTTCGGGGTTACCACAAAGCTTTCTTTTGACAAACAAAGTCAAAAATCGCATTTAAATAAATACACAAAATTTACCCTGCAAAACGGTATTTATTAAAATGAAAGAATGATGCAGACCTTATTTGTTCTTCTACCAAAATCATCCTGAAACACGTATTTCCTTTTTTGGTAATGTCAGTTCACTTATGAATTCTGAAAGGAACTCCACAAGTTTATTGCTGATTCTCTCTTTCCTGATATTCACCTTTACTGTAAGAATGTTATTTTTAGATTTTATTATTTTAATCACAAGGATGGTGATGCTTTCTTTCTTATGTGTTTCTATTCTTAGCAACTTTTCACATGCCAGTGTAAACTGGCCAAAAAAAAATACCAGAACTTTTCAAAATTAAAAAGAGAAACAATATAAAAGACAAGCTCTCCATTGAAAAACATGGACCATCAAAATCTGCAAATCGCTTAATTTGTTTCCATAAAATGCACTTTCACACTTTTTGCTGTATTTCTTATTATTATTTCTCTTTTACTTCTCAATATTTTTTCAGATTATACTTTTCTCTCTCTTGTGTCTTTCTTGTTTTTCTATTTTCAGTATGTTTTTCTAGTTATGTTTTGTTGTTATTGCTCTGCTGAAAATGTATCTTTAAAAAGATTTAAGTATGTTTTATAAAACATGTTTGTGCTGATAAGTTGACAGTTGGGGGGAGAGTGCAGCATGACATGGGGTAAAGGAGCCACAGGCCACATGTAAACCAGGCACCTTCAGGACTACAGCCTAAACATGGAGTGTGCAAATCAGCTGCAGAGTCATCTGTATCTCCCTCATATTGACTGACTTTCTGATTAGGCTTGTCAGTGTTGAGTTTGTATGTTCTCCCTGTGCATGCGGGGGTTTTCTCCAAGTTCTCTGATTTCCAACCACAGATCTAAACTTTGCTTTTGACCAATTGAGGGTGTACCTCATCTCTCACCCAAAGATAGCTGACTCCAGCCTCCCACTACTCTGAAAGGAAAACAGTGTACCTAAAGTTGGATGTTTTTTTTTTCTTCTTAATGTCTCAGGAAAAGACAGGATTTTACTTCATAATCAAATTTCAAACTCCATGGGATCACCAGCACTTGTCATCTTTAACAGCCACTTTGTTGACTTACTTTTTATCTTTGGAGCGTTTCAGTGGATCCTTATGGAGACAACTGTGTATGGAAGCTCACTCTTTCTTCAGTGTTTAAAAGCTTCAGACCATACATCATTTTCTTAATTAAGTCACAAAGTGCAGTGTTTTTTCCTAAAACACTTTTGTCTGGGATCCACAGTGATAAATCTGTAATTTATTATTTTTTTAATCCTACCTCTGGATATGAAAACGTATCAGTGATGTTTTAAGGCCTCCACTGAATCTCAAAAAGTAACCTTATAACCAAACAAATCTTTTTTTTGTTTTCTTGTTGACAGTGTCCAATAAAAAACGTCCAACTGTAAGTGTCAAGAGTTCAACATCATTTCCCAAATGAAATGATATATAAAATCAGTAACGTTTTGTGACCCTTTCTAAAATTTTAGACAAAAATGCCCTCAAAAGTGGTAGAAAACACTCAATGGAGCAAAAAAATTAGGAGGAACTAAATGTATTAATATGTTCTGCTGTAATTTTCTTTTCATACTAAAATTTTCTTCCTTTGATAGCCAAGGCTTGACAGAATCACGTTCAGCTGTGAAAGGTCTTGTTCATTATTGATCTGAGTGTGACTTGTATCAAGATTTAATCTATGCAAATGAGATTTAAAATTTGTTTTGTTTCTTGATGATTCAGCTTATGATACATCAAACTATTATTACTACATTCTTAATATTCCAATTGCCCAAATTGTGCCAAAAAATGTTGTCTCTTACTTAAAGGTGTAGTCAGCGATCTTCTAATCTCCTAATCTAATCCACTATTCGTCAAATTCACCGTATTTCTCCTCTCCATCCACAAGATGTCACCACTGACAGCATGTTGAAAAAAAAGTCTGGTTTCAATACACAGCCTTGGGTCTGAATTTCAGCAGGTAAATACTGTGGCTCGGGCCGAGTCACCAAAACAGGGTACACCCCCCACATCCAGGGGGCGATCATACTCATGCGCAGATCAGACAGAGGGGGGAGGGGGAGTCGTAGGTTGCGTAGCGTGTGCAGTTAGCGTAAGAGAGAGATACAATATGTGCAGCAGCAATGACTGAAAAACAGCCCAAAAGACAAAGATCAGAGGAGCAGAAAGTGAAAAAGAAGGGCAATGACCATGAAAGAGAGAAGACCCGAGTCAACATTGTTGTTGCTTTCCGACGGTGGAGGGAACTCCGTGAATTGAAATACCTGAAAACGGACGCGGATGTCGCCGTCTTTCTGCTGGATAGGTAAGCAACATTAGCTTTGTGGTGTTTCACATAACAGTAACAGCCGTCGGGCATTCATCTTATTGTCTAATCTGCCAGAATGTACTGTTGTCGTGATGTTATCAATAATGTCAGTCAAGTTGTCTGACGAGTCGGGGTTACCTTAGCTACGTTGGTCAGCTACGCAGTGTCTATGGCCGTTTCCATGACGATGCACGTCCATCAGCTTTCGGGGGTGGAGCCAAGGGTGAGGTATGAAGGGAGAGGCGGGTCTAAATTTGTTTATAAACAACCTCGCCACTCGTTTTCTCCCACATCGCTGACTACACTTTTAATTCTGCTCAGAAGGGTTGATGTTTTACATCCATTAAAAACAATAAAAAATCCAGGAGGGTTGACGGTAGCAAAAAAATGCCCTGGAGCTGCAAGGCTTTAAGAACCGCCAGAGTTCACATCACAAAATAAGTCATGAACTTCTTTTTATTTTACACAAAATGGAACAGAAAAGCTGTATGGATGCCTGTTCTGAAAATGCTTCCATATAAAACGATAATATAAATAACACTTTCTTCACTCTTACTCTGATCATTTTCAGCTTATGACTGCTCAAACATTATCTTGAACTGCCAGACTTACGATGGAAGGAATGTAATTAAGATTTTCTGTCAGAAATACTAAAAATAAACTCACAGGAGAGGAGTGAATCCAAATCCTAGTTTCCACAGCATGTTAAAATCATCCTGAAAACAAACTTAGAGCTGATTCTTTCCAGCACACTGAGCCTCATTTATTCACAGGCAGAATCAAACACAAGTTATTTTGGATTAGGTCGCTGCTGCTGCTGCTTTAGTTAGCTCCTCAGTGCCAGCTGTGGTTAGCTTTGGCTCATGGTCATTTTCATGGCCGGTATCTGGATCCTCCAGGGAGCGCCTGAGAGCTGCAGATATCACTAAGCAGCAAACATGTGATCCTGAGGAGTGTGGAGATGAGACTGGCATCTGGTCAAAGACGACTAAAAAGCAGAACCTGGAAACAAAGGAGCACTGTAAATATCCTCACTAAATATTCTCTGAAGCGCTGTGCTTTCAGGGAAATGATTCTCTGAACCATTTCACTCTAAAGTATTGGGCCGAGGTTCTTTTTGATCTAAATCACATTTATATGTGCTGTCTGTGTTCTGTCACTGAGTATTATCAGATCATGGATGAGTTTCAGTCATGAATATGTCAACAACCATCACTTCAGAAAGTAATGATCCAATTTTAACTCAGAACAAACAGACATGTTTGAACTCTTTCTGGTCTGCTGGTAACTTCTTTAGTTCATTTGTATATATATATATATATATTGTTAGTAGTTCTGGCCTATAAATCAGTCAATAATATAAGATATCTTATTAAACCTATAATTGTGATTTTTTTATCTGATAACTATGACATTTTCTTCATTATTGTCTTTTTCCCCCACCCTAACAATGTTCATCTCACAATTCTGATATTCCTCCCATAAGATTTAATCCCAAATATTTTTATTTTAATCAAAGTTTTATATTTTTATCTGATTTTCTCTTTTTGATTTTCATTTTTGTTTTTCATTTTAACATATATTCTAATGTCTTATGATCTTGGGGGGTGCTTCCAACATGTAGAAGTTGGGCCAAACTTGAAATAAATAAATAAAATGACAGTTAGAGCCTTTTTTTATCTTGGGCTATGAGAAAAAAGTTGTAATGATGAGGATTAATCTGACATTTTGGGGTTAAAATCAAAATCCTGATACTAATATGAAAATTCAGCACTGAGGAAAGGTTAAAATGTTGAGAATAAATGTGAATTTAAGGTGGAATAAGAATGGTTAAGTACGGGTCTTACAGAAAAGGAAAAGGGGGAGCAATTTCTTTTTTTAATCCCTTCATGCACTTAAAGAAAAAGGATAATAGACATGAAAAAAATGTCAGAGAAAGTACTGATATAGATTTAAGGAATAAAGTCAAATTGCTGAGGGGTGATAGGTATAACAAAATAACCTTCACAGAAAATGCTGGTTAATATTTTGAGAAGAAAAGATGAGTGGCAGTGACGGCATTGACACAAGGGCAGCATGCAGGAGGCCTGTGTGAAGGCAGCACTCATTTTTTGGTCATTACTTAGACTTGATTTGTCTAAGAGCACAATCATCTCAGTCCTCTCATTTCAACAAACAACACTAATTTGTATCTTAGGGTCCCTGCACAAAACCTCATCATGTGTTTCTCACTTCTTTAAAAATCACTGCAGAGGACTCAGTCTTCTTTTCTCACTCCTGCAGCTCTGCCCGATGACTAATTTGGTCAAATTTTTAAAAAATGCTGCACGAAACGGTCTTTCACAAGAGGCTGCAGAAAGTTTCACATCACGACTCAACGAAGGACCAAACCCAAAAACTATTGTTCAGCCAGTCTACTATATTGACACACACTCGGAGATTCCCCGGTGTGAGCCGTGTTCTCGGCACCGAGATTGCCCAAGAAAGAGTGAATGTGAGGATTGCGACAGACGGATGAATCCCTGAAACATCACGGCTCTTGAAGGCAAACAAACAGAGCTGCTGGTGTTGCTGTGAAATGGAGATGATAGAGTGTGACGGGCTGAAACAGAGCCTGCTGAGGAGACGCACACATCCAGTCTGCAGAGATGGCACAATCAGACAGATGGGTCACTGGAAACATGATGAGGGAAATGTTCCCTGCAGAGGATTACATCACATTTCCTCTCATTGTGTCAGATACGCCTCTAATCTGGATTATAAATATTTATCACAATTTACCTGATATGAGACAACCTGCTCATCTTTGGAGAATGCAAAAACGATCATTAACATTCTCAGATTTCATTCATAAAACACCAACAGCATTGTCTGGTGAGGAGGATGGATGCTTTATTTACACGTGAACCAGTTCAGCCACAATGTGAATGAGCCTGTTAGCAGGAGACACGACCTTCACACTCTGTGAGAACAAACTACAGTCATCACTTAATCTGTGCAGTATGGTCTCCAAAATATCTGCATCTAAAGGTAGGAATTTGAGATAAATGTCACCTTCTTGATATTGTGTTAATCTCTTAGTTCTTTCATCAAAAATGTCAAAGTTAATGTGAGTTTTCGGACAATTTCAAAACAGATGAAAATCTATCTTAAAGGATAAGTTCGGTTTCTACAGCTTTCACATTGTTTATAGAATGAAGTAGAACAATATACTCACCCAGAAGGCTTTCCTGATCCAAACAGTGCTTCAGGAGATATTTAGATCCAAAATCGAGCGGCGGACATCCGTATAATGGTAGCACATAGGGCATACAGTGCCGCTCCTAAAACTGCATTAATCGTCCAAAAACTCATTAGTTTCACCAATATTTCATCATGGTCTACTCACGCTACTCCTCCATGACAGTCTGTGTCGCTCCACCCATGTTTTTGTGACTGTGCTGACCTCTGAACTGAAAAATTAGTTTACAGCTGCCGCGCATGAGCAGTACGGCTCATTGTTTCAAGGGTGACCGCCGGCTACCCAACAATGTTTTTCTTCCAGTTTTGTGCAAAATGGACGAATATCGAATATGAGGATGTTGTGGAGAACTCTGAATATGATGGGTGTCCTTACAGTTTCGAGCCAGAGTTTACAGAGTCACAAAAACATGGGTGGAGCGAGCCCGGACTGTCGTGGAGGAGTAGCCCGAGCGGACCATGATGAAATATTGGTGAAACTAATGAGTTTTTGGATGATTAATGCAGTTTTAGGAGCGGCTTTATACGTGCCCTGTGTGCTACCATTATACAGATGTCCGCCGTTCGATGTTGGATCTAAATATCTCTCGAAGCACTGTTTGGATCAGGAAAGTCTTCTGGGTGAGTATATTGTTCTACTTCATTCTATAAACAATATGAAAGCTGTAGAAACCGAACTTATCCTTTAATCCCTGTTTATCACTAAAACCACCACCAACAGCTCTGATCATTAAAGGTGCAATGATTAGAATTGGCAGCATTTCATCGAACTGAAACGGTGAATAAAGTATATAATGTTTCGATTGGTATGTAAAGTCCATCGAAATAGGTGTTCAATCATCCCCATAAAACTATCATTTGCTTTTATTAAGTTAGAAAAGACTTATTATATCTATGTACCATTGGGCTCTGCTTTGTGGAGGCTGGCATAACGATCTGCCATGTTGTCTACGGGTGAGTTTTGGGGACAAAAAGAGCAAAACGCAATTTCGCTTAATTTTTGTGCTTGTGTAACTAAAAGTTTACAAATCCTGTTATTGTCATTTTAACCAACCTATAATTTTTAAAAATAATAGTTAGAAATATGAATAAAAAAACCCTCTCCTTGTAACTGTTCACGATCCTTTTTGGTCTCCAACCGCTCCCGTTGCTTACTGATGTGATGTTTTATTAATAGACTCAATCATTCCAAAATCTGAACGCTAGATGTCACTAAAAAGTAAGTTTCTCCACACTGCACCTTTAATATATGTTCATTTCTGTGCATTGAATGTTTCCACAAGGGTTGTTTCAAATGAAGTGAATAAAATCTCACTCAAATAAGGCCTTTTGTTTCCAGAATTTGGGTTCGCAGGGGCTGGAGCCAACCCCAGCCGACATTATGCATTAGGTAGGATAAACCATGACAGGTAGCCAGCTAATTACAGGACCAACATGTGGAGACAGACAACCATCACACTCACATTTACACTGACAGTTAGTACAAGCCTGCTGTGCTAGTGGGAATTTTTCCACCGTGAAGACATAGAGTGAGCAAAATAACTATAAAGAGGATAGAGATATTCTGCCAGGGCACTGAGGTAAGATTGCTAACATGCCTGCACTCCATTGTTACACAGTTGATTTAAAGCTAGTCCAATACTAACAGCTAGCTGATCCCAAAGCAGCCACTGGTTAAATGCACACTCCACTTTATTTAAGTGGCTCCAAGCTGCCTACTCTTCACTGCTCCTGCTTTAAGCTGCTTTGCAACCCTCCTGTACCCCAGCTCCTCTTTTATGCTATTTTCCGACTTGAGCAGGCTCATGCTGACATTAATGCTCTGGGGGATTTTTGCTGCTTCTTTTCCTGCCTCACACTGACCTTAGTTAAAGTCACTGTGCCTTTACACAAAAGCACCACAACAAGGCTCTGCCATATTTACACCCAAAGGCCATTCACATTTCATGGTGTGTGCCACCACATACACATGAATGCAGTGACGCTCGCACGCTGAGTTCCTGTCTCCCGCTGAGTCTGTGTTCCTCCTTGCCCCAACATCACATTTCTGTTACTACCTCTGAAGGCGGAGCAAAGATGGGATCATCTCGTTGCCCATTCCATCTCCACAAACATTAACAGTGGATGTGAAACATCACAGAGGGGTAAATACGATGCCTTGAAACAATAGTGTGAATTAGGCTCTTGGAGGAGCCAGGAGTGCAGGAATGTGTGCTGTTCCTGTTTCAGGTTTCCTAATAGGCATGGATGGATAGGGAAAGGAGAGCCTCCATCAGAGCCACATTGACAAATTCAGATACCTGCTCATAAAACTTAGCATAAATGATTGTAAAAAGCCAAATTTATATTACCGCAAATACAGTTAAATCCAATTAACTGCTCTGTCAGGACAAAGTAGTGCTGACAGAGAAGCATTTTTAACATCCCATGAATGTAGAACAAAAAAAAAAGCAAAAAAACGAGAATTGCTCAGAGAACAAAACTACCATGGCATTTTCGATGTTGTCAGCCAAGTTAAGTTATGAAACAGAAGATTTAATTGAAAAAGGATCATTTATATCAACCAAAAAGTAAACTCTGATTTTAAAAAACGCTGTAGAGGCCGATTTATTAAATTTTATGTTCAGACTATTTCTACAAAGCCAAGCAGCAGGGGTCTTACTATTAGATGACAATAATAGACAGAATCTATTTACCTGAGTGAACTGAATTTTCTCAGATGTGTGATGCCGATTATGAAAATGTTAATGTTTGCTCAGCATGTCGGAGCAGACAGACAGACAGAAGTGATGATGACGATGACACAGACAATGAGCAGTGACAGACGGACAGGACTGCTGTCTGGAAATCTAATGAGAAAGTGAGAAGAAGGAGAAAATGGAGTGCAAGACTTACTCCTCATTTATATTCATTGGTTAGCGTGATGTGTCCACCCTTGCTCCCAGAAACCCATCAGACCAACACGGAGCAGAGGCGAGTCTGAAACTAAGAGGGCGATGTGAGAAATATATCAAACCTTTTAATGATATTTACCTCAAACAAGAATGACAACTTAAATTTAGTGGAGTGCATGAAAAGCCTGAGTGAGTTTGGAGCATCCCATCAGCCGCGTTGCACCTCTCATTCTGAAGCCTGAAGCCTCGCTGGGTAAGACATGAGGCCGTGTTCTGTTTTACTCAACACACATACAGTAACTGGAGGAAACATACTAATAATAAAAACAGTAAAATAATTAAACGGAGATGCAGATGTTTGGCTGATGAAACATTTCCTGCTCTCTATCTTCAGGCCTGATGAAACTCCATTATCAGACTTGGGCTCATTAGTGTTGTTGAGTTGCACAGATGCCTGGTGGTACGCTGCAGAGGCCTCTTCCAAGTACCTTACTGAATCACAGCAAAATCACAACAGACCCACAGCACCCCCTTTGGCCTGAAACTCCTGAACTCAGGACGCAGGTACAGGATGCCCAGGATGAGGACTAAAAGAGGCATCACATCCTTTCTACCACAGAACATCCAGCTGCTAAATAAACTCTGATCTCACAACATGAACTTGACACTTTTAAGACCATGATATTTTTTTACACATTACTTCATTATTATTATTATTATTATTATTATTATTATTATTTTAAGATAGTTATTCTTGACTGACTGTTGGATGTTGTTGTGTGCTGTCTTGTGTGGTTGTTGGTGTTGTGTGTACTTTGTGTTTGTGTTTCTTCTGCTCTCAGTGCAAGAAAAACTCCCTTAGGGGCAACAAAGACTTTCATTCATTCAAAACTAAAACTAGATCTACCACATGGAGCTTTACTGCCTCGAATACATTGGTACTTGATTACAGGTCTTACACCTCCCAAATTTAGTCAGTTTATTTTCAAATCAGAGAGGACATTTGGACGTTTTAAGATTTCTTGACACATGAACCACACAAGCTAGGAATGCTCATGAGGGCCATGAACATTTGCCTTTGTCTCTCTAAAGTCTTACCAGTTGGCCCTTGGGTTTAAGTTTACATTTCAAGATTGTTCTGAAGAATCTTCTCCCATTTTTTCTTGATCTACAGTTTCGGTGGCTCAACAGTCTTGGTTCTCCATTGTCGTATTTTGTTTTTCATATTGAGCCACATTTTCAGTGGGAGACATGGCTGGACTGCAGGCCAGACTAGTATTTGTACTCTTTACGACAAAGCCAAGCTATTTTAACAACTGCAGAATATGGTCTGGCATTATCTTAAAGTCCCTGTATGCACTTTTCAGCATAATAATTAATGGTGCCTTCAAGGATGTGCAAAGAACCCATGCCATGCCACACTAACAAACCCCTGTACCGTCACAGAACTGTTTTTTGGACTTTATCCTGCTGACAGTCTGGATGGTCCTTTTCCTCCGTAGCCTGGGGGACATGATGTCCATGATTTCCAAAAACACCCTGAAATGTGGTCTCATCAGTCCACAGCAGACTTTTCCATTTTGCATCTCAGATGAGCTCAGGCCAGAGAAGCAGGAGTGTTTCTGGTTGCTGTTGACATTTGGGTTTCGCTTTGCATGGCGGAGCTGTACAGAAGAACAGTGTTAACTGACAGTAGTTTTCAGAAATGCTCCTGTGACAATTGGTGATATCCTTTTCAGAAAGATGTAAGGTTTTAGCCACCTGAGGGATAAAAGGTCAAGGGCCTGCAGTGTTGCTTTTTCGCCCTGCTTCTACATGCAGAGATTTCTCCATATTCTCTGAATCTTTTGGTGATAATATCAACTGTAAATGATAAAATCCCTAAAATTCCTTGCAACTGGGGTGCTGGTTTGGTGGAGTGGTTAGCAACCAGGCACCCCATGTACTTGCTTCTGCTAGTCCAGGTTCGAATCCCGCCTGTGACGAGTTTGCAGAGTGTCTTCCCCTACTTTCTCTCCCCCTTTCACAAGCCTATCCACTGTCTCTCTCCTAGCAATAAAGGCACAAAATGCTCAAAAATACATTAAAAAAAATTCCTTGCAATTATAAGTTGAGAAACATTGTCCTTTAACCGTTGGACTATCACCCCATCCTTGCCTGTGAACAACTGAGCCTTTTGGTGAAGCATCTTTTATTCCCAATCACGACACTCACCTGTTTCAGACAAACCTGTTCACCCGTGGAATGTTCCAGACAGCTGTTTTTGGGCACATCACTCCAGGTCTGAGATCTTAACACTGGCTTCCTGTCTCTCAGTGGATAGATTTTAAAACACTTTAGTGATTTTACAAAGTGCTGAATGGTTTAGGGCCCAAATATATCAGAGAATTCCTTTAACTATATGAACCATCCAGTCTGCTGAGATCCTCTGGTTACAGGTCTGATCTGTCCCCAAACATGGAGAAGTGGCTCTCAGTTTTTATGCTCCACAGGTCTGGAGCAAACTTACAGAAAACTGCAGGTCTGCTGAAAATCATGGTTTAAACTCATTTAGTTACTGCTGCTTTCCTGTTGTTTTCATGACTGTTTTAAAGTCAGCACTGCAGTAAAACAATGTTAAACGTATTATCAATAATATATTTTAGTGACTATCTCATGTACAACACTGCACTATACTTTTAAACATGATAATTTGAATCTTAACTCAGCTTACTTCTAGTTTAACCATTGTTTTAATTTCTTTGATTTTACAAATTTTATCCAGTGTGTTCTTCTTTTCCCTTCACCATTGTGATTTGATGTGTTGTATGAAGTTCGTTGTACTCTCTGGTGGCTGAAAGGTGCCACACACATAAATCTGCCTTACCTTCAAGCACTTTCTGAGTTTGTTGATGCCCCTGTCACAGCTTTTATAGAACATGTTGCGGACATCAAAGCGAAATTATTTAATTTTTGCACATATATAATAAAGTTCATCAGTTTGAACTGTAAATGTTTTGTCTTTATAGTAAATTTAATTGAAAACATAAAAAAAAAAAATCAAATCATTTCATTCTGTTTTTATTAACGTTTTACATAACATCCCCATTTCAGTCCAATTGGAGTTTGTATCAACGTGTGTCCAAGCAAAAATGTAACTATATTTGAAGAAAATCCCTCCGTGGATTTGAAATATCACATTCACAAGAATCAGCCCCGACAGTCAAAACATGTAAAAACACGATGCTGTCAGCCTCAGCTCTGGAGACTCTAATCTGTTTGTTTTCCAACAGGTTTCCTTTTCCAGTCAAAGCTTCCATGCTGTCGCTTTAAAAGACACAATAAATCACTTCTTTATTAAATCTTTATTCAAAGCATTATCACACACAAAAAACTGTTTTAAAGCCTTGTATTAAATATTTACAAAAGGTGTCTTTGAAAATATTAACTCTTGATAAAATGTATTCATAAATGTACAGTGCAAGAAACTGCAAAATACTGACGAAAAAAGGTCACTAAATTTCAAATGGGAGCTATGACTGCTTTGATTCAGCACAAAAAGCAAAACATTTAAACACGCAGAATCTTCAGTCAGAGTTATTATCTAACGCGGGACGATAATCTTATCAGCAGCAGCTTTTAGAGAAGCTGTTTTGGCAACACTCTATAATTCAGCAGAGGAAGATTTCACACTTTGAGTTCAGAGTAAAAACACTTTCTCCCTATGAGTCGTGTGAAGGCGGGAAAAGGAGCGGCCTTCTCTGTCTGCATGCCTGTGATCAACACCGGGATATTTGTCCATTAAGACCTGCAGCTGGATGGAGTCATACAGCATGAGACAGCAAAGAGGCTTTAAGCTGAGAAACCAGAGGAAGAAACCAGGAGCGGTCAAACGGCTGCAGCCTGATGCACTTTAGGGCGGCCACAAACTCCACTCTGCAGAGGAGGGCGTGATCGGTGGCTTTCTTAATGTTTGCAGGTAACACTGTTGGGCTTGGATGATTCATACAACAGAACAGTTTGTGCATCTATCTGACTGGAGCTTAAACTTAAGGCACATTTTCCTGCTGTACAGCTGCTGCATGTTCCAGTCCATCATAAGAGTCCTTTAAGTGTGTTGATGCTGTTTCCTGGCAGTCAAATCAGTTCCTGTGGTCACAAACGCTGCTGGAAGGTCAGACTGTGCAGCTTGGCAGCGAAGCGTTGCTGGCTGTGTCCTTGCATACCAGTAGAGGAGAATGTTCTTTGTTGACCTGCAGTAAAGAATCATGGGAGGGAGAGATGACAATGTCAGAGTCACAGACACGCACAGGGAGGTCACTCCTCTAAAAGCTGCACTGCCTGTTATCTAGTGTAGTCAGGAGTGTCCTCAAACTTCAGCCACATATAACACAAAAGGTGGTTTGTGTGTAAAATGAAAATAAAGGAACAGAATTGATTTGCCATGTTAAGACTCTGAATTAAAAAAAGAAATGACAGAGGTGTTAGGAAAGAGATGAAAACACTTAATGTGAACATAATTAGTCATGATGATTTAAATGAGAAAAATGATTTTACATTTGTGTTTTGACAACTGCTGTAAAGTTTCACAGCAAGGAATGATTCAACTAAAATTTAATAAGTCAAGGGATGCTGGTTTGGTAGAGTGATAATCAGCCAGGCACAAGCCAAATACATGCTTCTGCCATCCCGGGATCGAATCCATCCTGTGGCATGTGCCCTACTCTCCTTCACAAACCCATCCACTGTCGCTCTCTCTCCTATCAATAAAGGCACAAAAATAATCCTAAAAAATGGTCAAACATACCTTCAAAGAGAACTTTTACTGCTTTGGCACTTTATTCACACCTTGGATTGGCCATAATCAAAGTTTGACTCTGAAATCTTTGCTGTTTCATAAATATTGAATGAGCTGTAGAGATTGACCATTAAGTGCTAGTCTTTTATTAGGTTTAAAAAACAGGCACTTTAATCAACTGTTTTGTAAGTCCTGGAGGTGACAACTTCAAATGTAAATGTTTGTGGCGATTCAATCTTTCTTTGATATTTGACTGTTGTAAAATCTATGTTCCCCTTTGAATTAGTACAACACATGCACAGATACAAGTATAATATCAAGAAGCACACAGCTGCATGTTGGGGATAACTGTTGTCACCCTGTTATGCTGATGACACTTCACAAGATTTTTTTGCCAGATTTAGTTGGGCAAAGTTTGCACCACTCTGCATTAGTTTCGGACAGTTAGCTAAGCTAGTTGGCACAAAAATCTGTTAGTGTTAGGAGAACAGACCAGACCTGACCTTAGTCCCTGTCAATCAAAAATAAATGATTATTTTGACACAATCTAGTAGTGAACTGATCATCAACCCAACTGTAAACATATAATGCCAGCAGCCAACAGAAAAGATAGAGTAGGAAACAGGACATTAAGATGACAGGAAGTAGCCGGAATACGAAAACAAAGATGGCAAACAGCAAGAGAGGGACAATGGCAAAACTATCACCCTTGGAAGAGTTTGAGCGAGAGTTTAAAGCTTGCAGTTTGCTTTAGGTGGTTTGACGGATCATGTTATCTGTGATCCCTCATTAGGCATAGCTAAGTTTGTAATCCACAGTCTCCTCCTTTAAAAATCTTTGAAGATCGTGAAAGTTGTGTGGTGCGACTACAGCTATGCCTTGTCAAGCACTGGATTCTATGAACTCATGTCCATCAACAAATGAATCCATTTCTCGAAGCATCAAGCTGATGCATTTATACGCTGTCTGAAAACATTCAATTCAAGTGAAACAACTTTATTAATCCCACATGGTGCAATTTGTTTGGAGCAGCTTGTACACAAAAATACAAAAATACAAAGCCTAACACACAATAGCTAAACTTATGAGGCCTAAAAAGATACACTGAAATAAATACATTTTATACATAATCTGACTTGATAAAAACAGTTTGTATATATATAAAAAAAATCTGTCAAATAAAATGTAAAATGTTGAAAGCATAAAAATCAGAAGAAATTAAAGAGTTGAAGAAGCGCTGAATAATCTGATTGAAGGGGGAGGACCTAAAAGAGCGATTAACAGGTGATGCCGTCCAGAAGGTATGACCAGCATTACAGAAGGTCTGTACTGCTGCTGTGAACAGAGGAAGAGTTCAGGGGCTGCAGACTTTTTGTATTGTGCATAGAAGTGCAGTGAAGCGTGTATTGCTATGTCTGCAATTGTTGAGTTAGTTAGTCGTTCTTTTTTGTACAGAATTTACATAAGGGATAGGAACTGCAAATTAGCTCAGGCTAAAAAAGCTGTGGTGTTCTGTTGCTTTGAACTGTCAGTATACAAATAAACATTAAATAAATACATAACAGAAGGGGGGATTTAAACCTTGAAAAGGCATGGTATCAGCTCTTCAGTTTCTGGTGTTTTAGTAAAGGTATCTAAAAGGCGACATATTTCTCTGTAGTACGTGCAGGAGAAGTGCTTTACTGAAGGAGAGCTTACTTTGTTTGTGGAAAATAGAGCTTGACTCCTCCAACCTACAAGTACAACCTTTATCAGCAATTTCCTTGTG
Organism: Scarus forsteni; assembly: GCA_036419115.1. Classification (NCBI taxonomy): domain Eukaryota; kingdom Metazoa; phylum Chordata; class Actinopteri; order Labriformes; family Labridae; genus Scarus; species Scarus forsteni. The sequence continues at coordinate 13,508,334 of JAZDUH010000098.1, read as the reverse complement.
GGAAACGTTGTAGTTTATGGTTTTATGGTCAGTTTTTATGTTTCTCTCATGTGCATTAAGCTTTGATAAAATACAAAACACTTTTTATGAACAACTACCGACCTATCTGACTTCATAGTCTCCACTACGGTGTAACAGTGTTTATTCTAATATTTATGTTTGATCATTTTTAAATACACAAGTAACGTTTTATTGTTTAGTGTCAGTGCAGTGTTATATTTTCTGTAGCTCTCACAGCATTGTTTGTGTGTTTATTCCTTTAATTTTCTCCACTGTTGTGCCTAATTTGCAGAGGAATTTCACAGCTGTTGCAGTAGATGGCATCACATTGTGCAACTCCAGCAGCCGTAACGTTACATTTACTTCTGCTTGCAGCTCTTTCCCTCTCTCCCGCTCTGTTGTGTAACCTGATGTGTACAGAGAGCCTCTGTGTTGAATGAAAAGTTCCCTCTAACCCTTGGCCGGCTCTGGAAATAAAATCCTGAGAAAAAAGCAGTGTGTACATGACATTGGTCAACAGTTTGCTGAGTGGACCTTGACCTCGCCTTCCCAGACCCTTTCAGCAAGGAGACTCTCCTCGGGTTAAGTTGCGCCACACTTCCATGCATGCCTGTTGTAATCACCAGCAGATGTTGGGAGTGTTTGGGCTTTCAAACAGAAACATGTGTAATGATGAAAGGGTCAGAGGGCGTGAGTCACAAAGATACTGAAAACAGCTGGTGCGCAAAAATAAAAAGAGGATGGCATGAAAGGGGAAACTGTTGAAACACAATATTTATTTTATAGCCGTTGTAGAAGAAAAAAGGACAGTGGGAGGAGTCAAACTGAAAAGAGTGAGAGAGAGAGTGGGGAATAATGTGCAAAGAAGAAGCCAAAGACAGTTTGAGCCGAAGCTGCCACCTTAAAGCTCAGAAAATAAGCATGCAAACATGACAACGAGGCCCCTGAGGCTGCATTTTCATTATTACATGAGTGCAATTATAACTAGAAAAGCACTAGGAGACCTCCGCCAGCGCCACAGTCCTTAGCCATATTGTGATTTTGACCATAAATATTAGTCCTACCTTTATTTCATCAAAATATTTAGATTCCTTGAGCATGAAAACATACCATTAGCAACTGGATTCATAATGATTCTATTTTAGTTCAGTAGTTATTCACAGAAATCACATTTTTCGCCATGACGGCCAGACGCTGATGCGGATCAACACCAAAATCAAATCAGTTCTTCCTTTTCCAATGTTGAACATTTCCTGAAAATTTCATCAAAATCCATCCATAACTTTTTGAGCTATTTTGTTCACAGACAGACAGACGGACGGACAGACAGACAGACAAACAAACAAACAAACTCTCCTGAAAACATAACTTCCTTGGTGGTAATAAGGTAATAAACCTCCTTTGTCTTAGTACACACTGATAACATGTTTTGTGAGTGATGCCGAACTAATGGCTGAAATTTAGCCAGTGGAGGCTTGCTGTTTGCTGTTGGTTTAACACAAGTATAGCAACAATGATGTAATAATGACCTCTGCTCCACACTGATGTACAAGATGAATCATCATGTAAGCATTAACAAGTAACGGGGGGCTGGTTTGGCGGAGTGGTTAGCAACCATGCACATCCCATGTGCATGCTTCTGCTGTTCCAGGTTGGAGTGTCTTCCCCTGCTCTCTCACCCCGTTTCACAAGCCTATCCACTGTCTCTCTCCTGTCAATAAAGGCACAAAATGCCCCAAAAATACATTAAAAAAAACATTTATTTAGAGTCATTCATCTTTGTGGTGATCAGACTGCTTCACACTTCTCATATTCCTGCTACTTCCCGTCCTCACTCTGTTCCTGGGCTTATGGTGCATTTCACGAACCTCAAAGCTTGGACGTAGGAACTGGGAACTAAATCACATCCCAGCTCAATGCATTCCGATTACAGGGCAGAGTTGACATAAAGTACATGAAGCTTTTTCGACTTCCAAGTAGAAACTTACGACCAAAGAGGCGTTACAGGGATGTATCTAATTCACAACTCAGACAAAACGACTTCAGCATTAGATCACCATCAAAAGGTGTAATATCTCCCTTCTTTACTGTTTAATATCAACAGCTTGTTCAAAACACACAGATGTGTTTAACAAATATAAAACTTTTGTTTTTACTGAGACAGTTTGTAATGCTTTGCATGTGCACCTCCCTCACTACTCTGTGCTTTTGCATGTCTCATTTAATCTTTTATGTAAGATTTTATGTAAGGTCACTATTTGTATTTCAGCGCTACAGTAATGAACAACTAAGCAATTAATATGTGACCCCAACATTACATTCATTAGTAATTGTGATTCGGACTCTGAAAAGGCATTAAAAAACTAGAATTGTTTTTTTTTTTTTTCTTTAAGTCACAAAAAGAAATTGACAAAGAATCATTACTTAGTATTAGGGATGCACTGAAATGAAAATCTGTGGCCGAAGCCAAAAAAATATAAAAACTTGGCAGAATACGGAATACCAGATATCCAATGTGGAGGCTAAGAAGTTCACTATATTTTCTAATTGTGCATAAACAGCTTAGAATGCATTTTTAGACATGTTTTTAAAAGAAAGTAATTGTTTACTGAATATTGTGCCATTTTTTAATATTCCAGTAGCCTTTGCTTTTCAATAAAAGCACAGCAAAGTATTTCATGCATATTAGACCTTCAAACAAAACCAAACATACATTAAAGAAGAAACTAAAGTGCATTGAAGTGGATTAACCCGCAACAAATGAATTATTGTCCTTTTGGCACTTCTGCTTAGCCACAGTCACACGCAATGACGTATTTGATTTCGTCATTGTATCACACGTTACACGGCCTTGCTATTACCTCACTCCACTGAAAGCCGAATATGACTTTTTTTGCAATATTCGGTCGAATATATTCGTTCACCGAGTATTCGCTGCATCCTTACTTAGTATCATAGTATCTGCTCTTTATATAGAGGATAATTCAGTTGGGTTTGGAGTTGGCTGTTAACAGGTATGTTTATATTTTCACAATTGTGTGATTTTTACATATAAACAGGCCATGAGTCTATGTTGTGTCAATGAAAGATTTACCAACATTTTGGAGTGCTTAACATTTCCTCTGAAAGTCTCTGTGCTTGGCACTAATTCAATGATTCAAGTAAAAAATGAATTTGCTCCTCTCTTGTGTGCATTGACTCCACCTGCTAAACGTCTTCATGAGGATTTTCTTCTTGTGTGTACTCTGGCTCATAAAGGAAGCCTGATGCATCGACAGTAAATGGAGTGTAACTTGAGTAAAAATCACTGTTTTCTTTCAGTATTAGTTTCCTGTGCTGTTGTTGTGTCTTCCTGAGTCCATAGAGCCAAACAGCAGATTGGCAGTCTGAGCTCGCTCTCCTTAAAGGCGCAGAGCTGCTGGGAGCCTTTCAGACACCTCACTGACTGATGTCAAGTACCTGATACAACACAACTTTAAAACCACTGAAACATCCCGTAAATGTATTTTTGCTTCAAATGAAGCTGTACAGAGTGTTGTACATTAAAAAAAAAACTTTTGGTGATATAAAACTCCATGATGGTGTTAAAGGAAGGCCAATAACCCCCATGAGCTCTTAAACTTAACATGTATGATCTGAGTGTAAAGTTCACTCACCGTAAAACAGATTCATGCCTGTTTGGAGTCCTCTGCAGTATCATCTACAGGAAACAAAAGAAAGATTATTGAATGTATGTCTATGAATCTTTTGTGTTGTTTGTTTGTTTAAAGTTATTTTCTCAGGAGATAGTGACACAAAGTTACAGTTTGAATAGTTACACTTCAGCAGACATGCCCTCAGGCTCCAACTGTGTGCTCTATTTCTATGAGGCAGAGCTGACATTCAGGACAGCAGCGCCCTCTGCTGGTTTTGTTTCTCCTGATCATCTCAGCGAATCCTGACTTCAGTTGATCTTTAATAATGCAAGGTATGTTTCTTCTTAAAAGAGGCAGTTCAAGACAAGGCCAGCTGAATCGGTTACAACTTTTAAACTGCATCTTAAAACACACTTTTTTAGATGCGCTTTTACATGATCCTTTTATTGCTTACATACTTGTTTAGCATCCATGTTAGCTATTTATTTTATCTACATAAGTATTGTACAATTGCCTATTTAAGTATTTTAAAATCTTCTATTCTTACTCTCCTTACTGGTTTCTGAATACATTAGTCCTGTTTTTACCATCTTTTCTTGTTTTAATATATCCCCTTTCAATAATTATCATTTTGATTATTTTATTTTAAGGATTTAATGAGTATTTCTCTTTTACCCATCCCTTATCTGTCCTCTTCTTTTCCATCTTTCTGATGTGATGTCAAAAACTATCAACTGTCATAAATGTATCTATGTATATATAATCTATAGCCTACTTATTGTCTTGTCATCTTCTTGTAAATGTATATAAATCGAAATGCCTTCTTCACCAATGGTTTTCTTCTGTATGAGTTGTAAATTACTTCAGCTGTTTCAAATGCTAAAAACATGCATATGGTGGAAACCTGAAGAATCCCCTTTTCCAAACTGGCCGACTGATTGAGGCCTAATAATTACAATAGTCTCCTTAAGTGGCACAATTACCTTGATAATATTATATCAGTCTAAGTGATGTTCAGGTGGAAAAAATATTACTCATGATTAAAAAAAAACATGCATTTACTCCATAGAATATGTTTTTCTTTTTGATGTCACAATAAATATATGATGACCCTTGCTTTCAGATGAACTTGGAGGGTAGAAAGCGAGAGTGAGGTTGTTAAGATTTCTTAATGTCAGGAAGTTGTATGACAGAAGTAAAGAGAAACAAGTAGCACAACAAACTGGATAAATTAACAGAGAGCCTTTGAGTTGAATGAAAACATCCCTATTACCCTAGAATTAAAATTAGCTCTATGCTGGTGTGAAAAAGTTCTGCTGTCTTGGTGTGGGATCAACATTGTTTGATTTTAACAAACATTGCATCAACATTTTTCTTTCTGGTACAATGAAAATGGTTTGTTATTTCTTGAAAAAAAAACCAGAAAATATGACAGGTCTTTCCATTTAGCCTAAGAAAAAATAGATATTATTTTTTGTCCTCCATGTTTCCCACTTCTATCAGACTTATTCAGGGTTCATGTGAAATTGAACTTGTGCCTCTTAACAGTGACTTTGGTCTCTTCTAAATCCCCTCTGGCTGAATCTGACCAGTCAGACTTCATGTTTGCCTTATCCTTTACGCTTACTGTAGAGCACAAATTTAATATAAATTTGCAGTAATTTCTTTTGCGCATTAAACTATTTTCATTCCTGTCCTTGCATGAACAGTCTTTAAAATACAGCTTCTGTTAGTCAATGTAACAGCTTCCTCAGCAGTGGTCAACACAACAGGCCCATCCAGAGGAAAGGAACTACCCACGTAAAACAACGCCCTGTGAGGAAACATGCTTTACATAAGCATGGTAGAACGCCACAAATTTGCTAACTAGACACATGTAGTCCAGCACACAGTTTACAGGAAATGAAGCAAGATTACTGTTTTACAGATTTATATCTTAGAAAAGACATAAAACTGTTTTATTCTAAAGAAATTTAGCTTACAGCACTCATACATTACTGAGCTGGAGTACTCCAGTCCATGAACAAGGTGAATTTTCACTGATTTCTGTTGTAACACTTTACAGTTTGGTGAAAAAAGTAAGCACGTTAATATATAAGACAATGATTGAGTAACTGATTGTGTAACCAACTAATTGAGTAACTACACATCAATTGAAAACTATATGCAGGACAACCGATACTAAAATTAGCATAGCGCAATGTTACAAATGACTGACTGCCTGTAGGCCGGCAGAGGATGAATGAAAAATCAATTAATAGTTAAATGAAGGAATAGCTTAAATAAAAACTCAGGTTAGCGCTCGGTTTTACAACAGGGTACACCAAATGACACACTAATGAAACTACAATGATTAAGAGATTATTCATTCTTGAGCAAACACCCAGACTGATGAGCAACTGACTGATACTAATCAGTTACTTTATAAAATTGGATAGGGAGTAATTCACCATGAACTTGTCACCTGACTATTGAAGTAACTGAAATTTCAACATGTTAACTTACGGTTAACTACCAGTTTAATTATGAGTATGTTACTGAGCAGTCCATAAATTAGTATTAATAAACAATGAATTCATCAAACTAAACATCATCAACATGTTAAAAAGGTCTATTTTACTGGTAATTACATTAGCCACTGCACTTTGATCAGTTCTGCTCCTGTGAGGAAAAAACTGACACCAGGCCATTTATTGGTGCAGACTAGGCCAAGAGCTCCATTTAAGTTACTGAGTTTAGTTGAAAACTAACTTAAAGCAGCATTTAGATGTTTGAACTCTGTTCTGAACACATTTACAATTATTCACTTCTCCACTAGCATGCCTCATTGTTTGAGTATCAATTTAAGACGCTGTATAGCCTGTGTTCTTCTGCCTGGCAATGACTTTAGACTGTATTTCAGATCCATATTTCTACATAGTTTTGAGTTGATGAAACAAACATGCTAAAGGAAAGATAAAGCAATTTTAATGCATTTGGTGCAGTGAGCAGTCGCCTGAACAGTGTTTTTGTACTTTATTCTCCCCTCACCAAATAACTTGATAAATGATTCCTTCTGAGCCAGTTCTTCCCTCACAGGGCAGAACTGATCAAGATTGCTGTAGCTGATGTTTTCACTATTGAAATGAAACCCATACAACTCCACTTCAAAAACCCTGATACTGCTGTCTTTATTTAAAGGAACCTACCGTCTTTTTTCATCCACTGGTCCAACTCTTCCATTTCCAGCTCCAGTACAGAGGGAACATCCTCCTCAAACATGGGCCTGAAAAGACAAATAGATTATAACAGAGTTGCTCCCATTCCGATACCAGCATCAGAAATTGCTCCAATACTGCTGAAAATGGTGGCCTCAGCGAATATTGGAATCCAGGCACCATTCAATGTCACATAATTTATTAAATTAGTAATCTATGTACTGTTTAGCACTGTTAAACTCCAGCACAGCTCCTCTTCGCTGCTCTTAAAACCATGGTGTTGTGCTACAACCTTAAAGAACCTGGATGAATTGATCACGTGACACAGAAACAACAGACAAATGTGTCAGAGCTGGCTGACGCGAGGCTTGGAGCTAAGCTAACCAGCCAAATTATTCTGCATCATTGCTGTATTGTTTTTTCAAAGGGTTAACCTGAGTCAGGCCTTACCACAATGACGATAATCATCGTCATGCAGGTGTAGTATGATTTTATTTTCTAACACACTGGTGTCAGATCTGTACTCAGCGTATCGAGAGGGAACAAATGGTACCAGAACATCTCTAGATTACAAAATCACAGAAGACACAAAAACAGATAATCAGAATAATTTGGGGCCTTGGGCTGCTGGGAGTTAGTTAAGTTTGAGCCCTCTGTAAAAATGTACTTGTATCAACAACTGCAAGTCTACTGCTGCAGTAGGGATTAGCTGATGTTGTAACATCTACCATTGTTCTTATCTTTTTTTTTAATGTTTTATGTCAAATCTATGACAGAGCAGACATCTGTGACAAACACCAAAATATCCTTAGACTATGTATTTTTCTACTGCTTTTCCCATGAATAATATCTCTTTAATTCAATTGCCAGCTGACAAGCTTGTTTCCTAACTTACTCTAATGCAACACATCAGTCAAGCTCTGCCAACCTTTGGTATTTTACTCTTTTTTTCTTTCTTTATAATATGCAGACCCACTGTAGTCCCACGACCTTTTATAATTAAATTGTGTTCAGCTCTCTCTTTCAAGAACTTGATATTTGCTGGTTGTGAAAAAAAGGAATTTAAGTTTATTTGTGATTCAAAATGTTGATTTGTTTAGAGCAGCTTGTGTTTAAAAACATAAATCAGCAACAACACAGATGATAAATCATAAGACAAAAGTAAAAAAAAAAAAAAAAAAAAAAGTAAATAAAAGTCAACCCTGTGTCCTTGTGGCAGAACCTCTCAGTTTCAAGGTTCCATAGATTTTATATAATTCCTTGTTAGTTTTCAGCCTAAATACCCATTAAATATTCAAACTTGGGGCAAAAACATTATTCTTCAACAGACTTTATTGAATGAAAATTAAATTAGACCCAAACCATCTTTCATGTATATCAACTCTGTAAGACCAATAATCTCTGTAAGGAAAAACAGTCAAGTCTCTCAAAAACCGTCTAGAAAACAAAAGTAAAACATTCTAATACTCACATTGGCACCTTTTCTGTACTCGATTCGTCCAAATATGGATCTGCTTTTCTGATCTCTGAAAGAAAAAAACAGTATTACAATAAACTAGAAACATCATGCGCTTTTTTAATTTAAATTCAATCTATTCATAAAGTAGTAGTGAATGAAATTAGGTATTTTTAAACAATTTTACTTTAAATTATATATAAGAAAGCGGACAGACTTTTTCTTCGCAGATCAGTTTCTTCCAACTGTAACAAATAAATGAACAGACAAACTTACAAACCCCATTTATTTGGTCGTGTAACCACGAGGCTTTACAATATTTGGTGTGTAAAATAAAATCAGAAAAGCTTATTAACATTTTGAATAAATATTAAATCAGAATTTATTTCAAATTGTGCCAGAGAATACTTTAATTTCATTTGTTTTTCATGTTGTGGTTATGGTTATTGCTTTATCTTGATATAATTACAGCAGTATAGCATGTTCATAACTCAAAATGTTATGATCATGTTTGATCAAATGTTAATGTGGGTCATGGCACACAGATTAAATTTTGGTGTTGATCTGAATCTGGATGTGGATCTGGGAAAATTTTTAAAGGAGTGCTAACAGTGCTAAATAGATCAGTTTTCACATTTTTGTCTGTTAGTCATCAGCAGTTTTAGTGGAGTTGGTCTTGTTCATTCATATATCTGCTGTTTGTGGCACGTTGGTGATGCTGTTGTGCTAAAAGAGCCAAATAAACAGCTGAGTCCATAGAGGGACAAAGACATGACTGCAGACAGACGTCCCTTTGTTACACTTAATAAAGACACGGTCAGAGTAAATATTTGATGTTTTGGGATGTTTAAAGTCTATATAACAGAGTACTTTAGGAATAACAATAACGTGAACAATTTGATCATCAAAAACAAATACAAAAATGTAAAAATATTGTTCCCAAAAAGCAAAAATGTTCAAAATGTTTTCATCATGTTTAATGCATTTGGTCTTTGTGCATAGTCTGGTCGTGAACACTTCCTTTCAACTATTGAAGGCAGATTTCTCCATTTAATGCTTTATTCTTTTTTCTAATGTTATTGACCTTGACAAAATGAGTGATGTGAGGGGCTGCATGTGCCCCCGAGCTGCCTGTTGCTGATTTAAAGTGTTTCTTCCTGCTGCAGACCTACCCTGATCTCTGGCCTTATTGTTCCACCTGCGGTTGATAAAAATCCCACAGACTATCATCGGGATGATGATGACCACCAATGCCACAGGGATGAGGATGATGATGGGAGTCAAACCGTTGCCCTCATCATCCCCCGGTGGCTCGGTTGTACTTGAATGGCCGGGGTCTTCTTCCGTTGGATCTAAATAATCAATCATCAGTTGAAGACGGTTAAATCAGAATCATAGCACTTTGTACAGATCAACAGAAATATTAGAAAATTATTGTTATATTTACAGAAATGAGGATGTGAATGAGTTATGTTTGTGTAATGTACCACCTCCGTCTTGTAGGCTGGGGTCATGTCCTGAGCCTTCTCCATCTACGATGGTGTTTTCAACCGTAAACAGACAATAATTAACACTTTAACAAAGATGTTACAGCTACCTGTTAGTCTTTTCTCCACTGACAGAAACATGACCAGTATTTTTGTTAAAGGGTAAGAGGATTTTGTTATAGCCCAAGGATGAGTAAAACCTGCTTCATGGCTCACCTAGGTCTTCTGGAGTAGGTGGGATTACTGTTGTGGCAGCACCAGGCTCGGTCGGGATCTGGTCTGTAATTAAAGAGCAGCACGTTTGGGTCATAATCCTGAAGGATGCAGTGCTCATGAGATCATGCCTTACATTTATTATAAATGGAAGGTTGAGGGCAGCTGTCCCCACTGGCTTCCTGTGGCCCTGCTTGTGTACGAGTCTCTCAACGGCCTCGCACCAAAGTACATCCCTGACATGTTAGTGCCATGTGAACCATCTCGGACTCTGAGGACCTCATGGACCGGCCACCTGCTGGTGCCCAGAGTCAGGACTAATCATGGGGAATCAGGGTTCAAGTATTATGTAGCTAAAATCTGGAACAGTCATTCTGAAGTTGTGAGACAGGCCTCAAACAATGTTAAAATCTAGGCTCAAAACAGCTCTATTATACTGGTCATATGACTGAAAGGATCTTATCTGCACTCTTCTCTTTTAAAGTTCATTTATAATGGTCATTTTTGTTTTTATTTTGTATTGTGATTTTAATACACTTTTGTTTTTCTGTAAATAACTTTGAATTACCTAGTGTATGAATTGTGCTCTACAAATAAACTTGCCATGCCTTATAGGTAGTCAAGTAGGTGAAGCAAATTCATAAAATAGTAGCATGACAAAGATGTTCTGCCTTTGAATTGCTAAATGCCCTTAAAGGTCTATTTAGTCACTGTTCAACCTGTTCACCTGTCAAAGCCCAGACAGCTCAAATACTGGGGCTGAAGTAAAGTACTGTGCCACCTAGTTTTTTCTTTCTTTCTTATGGATTTCAGTGTAAGTTGCATCCGTCCCTCATCTATTCCGCTGCTCCCTTTCAGGGCGGTTGCAGGCTGGAGACATTGGGTGAAATTGAACTGGTTGCCGATCGCAGGGCCACATAGACAGACAGACAACTATTCACACACTCACCCATATCTAAGGGCAGTTTGGAGACACAGGTCAACCTGATGAACATGTTTTTGGCCAGAGGGCTGAAGATGAAGTGCCTGGGGTAAACCCATGCATGCACAGGGAGTTCATGCAAACTCCACACAGAAACAGCCACTCTCTTTTTGTGAGAGACACAAAATATCCTCTGCACCACCATGACACCCCATCAGAGTAAGTTATCTTAGATTATTCTAAACGCCAGGGTAATGAAACTGGTGGGTTACATCACTGTTTTCAGTTGGTACCAAATAAGAGTTTAGAAAGTAGACGCGGCAAAATTCCATAATGTATAAAAATTCCGAATTACATAAATCCATTTACCTTATTTAACTCATTTTTCAACAATTAGAAGTCATTTTTGTTGTTTTCTGAAGATCTTCATTTATTTATCTCATTGGGGTCTAAATGCTGGAGTCTCAAAACTAATGTTTACATTCCTGGAGATCTCAAGACAAAAAAAAAAATCATATGTTATCATAAAAAAACAGACTAAAATTAGTTTTGCAAATGAATGATCTCTCATGGCTTTATTAATAATGTAACTTTTTATATTTACTGACTTAGTGTCTTTTTTAGTCACTTTTAATTCCACCTAAATCCTCCAAAAGTTGATGGGTTGTGAAATGAAATCTCCTATCAGGAATTGGGAACTACTGATATAAACCATAGTGTATGGTTTACACATATATATATGTATATATGTATCTATGCATATATGTGTATCCATAAAATGAAGAGCTTTATGCTCTATTGTAAAGTGTCTTGAGATAACACTTGTTATGAATTGGCGCTATACAAATAAAGATTGATTGATTGATTGATTGATTGTACACGAATCACTTCTGCAACAATTACAGCTGAGGTTCAAAGAGAAAACAACAGGAATTCAAACGGAAAAAGGCTGTGGTTTCAAAACTTTAAGGTGTTTCTAATGGGGAAGAGACTTTTTCATTTAATTTCATGAATTTAGTTTCGAGTAATTGATTTATCAAACAAAGCAGACAAACAAGACAACTACCTCGGTTTGTTATGGAGATGGAAGAAGTTGGCTTATCCATTTCTAATTTCTGTTTTGTTTCTTATTGATTTTTTTCAATGTGGTCATTTTCTATAATCATGATGAAACTGATTCCAAGGTTCACCTTCTCTTATTAAACACTTTAACACAAATAAAGGACTAATAAAAAACTGAGTCACCCCCTTTGCTATTTTTTTTTATGCTTAAGAATGATTCTTACACATTTTCTTCAAGGAAAACACAACATAAAATTTCCCAACATCTCATATTGGCCTAAGAGTAAACTGGAAAGGCAATTCACAACTCAAAACAAACATGTTTCACAATGAAGGATGAGACAATAAAATGCTGAAAAGGGCATGATTTTTTATTTTGGCACGAGGGCGTTTTCTGGCATTTTTGAGAGAGTACTCTGTGTTGTTTCTTGTCTGTTACCAGAGGCGGCCTAAGAGTGCAAGTCAGAGGTCACAGTGTCCCCAAGTATTCTGAGATTATTCACATCTGGAACAAGAAGTGCATCTCATTTTTTGTTTGAAGATCAATTTTAAGATTTTTGCCTTTATTTGAAATGTAGACAGACAGTAAATGGGGTCAGAGAGGGGGTGAGAGAGCAGAGGAAGACACATGAAGCCTCAAGCACAGGAAGTGAGTGCCACAACACATGAACATAACACACTCGGCTATTGCCACTTTGAGAATGAATATTAACAGCTTTTCTCCCTCTGCATGAGGAATTCCTCCATTAAACCATAAGTAGGTTACTATTGAGAAAACACATCTTGTGGAGCACCGTTTTTATGAAGAGGGTTCAAAATTTGAAAAGAAATAAGCAGAAGAGGTGGGCATCTCTCATGTTACTCATGTTCAACTGTATCCAACCTTGGTTTGGTCTTAACGTTTAGGACATTTCAAAGCAGAAAGTTAACATATTGTACCTTTAAGTCAAACAACTGAAAGGTAAATAGAATAAATCAGAGAAATCAATATCAAATAAAAAGCCAAAGAAAACGATCAAGAAACAAACTCAGGTGTATCTAAAAGCAGCAGACTTAGGGATGTACATAGAGCATATCATGTGCATTGTCATGCCAAATAATTTAACATGTTATTGAATTCTTACCTGTGGCTTCAGCGTCAGCGTCAACCTCTGACCCGTCTGATTCTGGGTTAATCACCTCCCCTTCATCTGCAGGAGAGTCAGACTCTGGAGCATTTCCATAATCCTGACAAAATCCTGCAGTTCAAAAACTCATGTTACTTTATATCACAGCACCTTTGTGAAATAAAAGAGCATGTGCATCATCTCAGTCAGAAGAGAAAACCACAAGTGAAAGAGCAGTTATCTTCACCCGCCTGGTTTCTAAAGCAACACCTGCAGCAGAGTGCTACGACAGTCTCTGTCAGGCCACACAGGAACTTGAAGACCTTCATGAGCATGACTTGAAGAGGTTGATCAATAGTTTAAAAAAATACTGTTTCAAAATTCAAGCAGGGGAGGCGGAGATTTTGAAGAACGTGTTGAGCAATTTTTCCCGTCACAGACTTGTCATGCTGTTTTTCTTGCTTGTGACAAGGTCTAAGATGATGTGGCTTTGGAAGAGGAAGAACACTTATGTCCTTTTAAAATCCTTCTGTAACCTTAATTGATTATTGCTACATATAATTTAGTTCAATATCACATGCAGGTTTATATTCTGAGTGTTGGCAAAACTAAGTAAAATTCATGTTATAGATTCTTGTTTGATTTTCAACTGGAATAATTCTATTGAGATTTATTTTAACATTTGGTTAAGGAGACCCTGGCTCAGACAATAGCATAGGTTTCACAAGAGAGAAAAACTTGCCAATGTACACAGTAGGTTTATAAAGTGATGATGAAATCTTAGCAAAAATGTAGCGTTTTAGCAAGAAGCTTACATTTTACATCAGAAGTAAAAGGTCTCAATGGTGCTTAAGGACCAACAGACTGTTAGAAAACAACACCAGCTGTTTCTAGATTTATTTAATTTTCAGAGTATGAACTGTAAGAGGGATTAATTGTCTTAAATGGCATCATTGTGGGAAAAACAGAAGCTGAACTTGTGTCATCTTGAAAAGAAATTTTATTTATGGTTTGGTCTTCCTTGAACTGACAGACAAATATTTTCCATTGTGTTGAACCCAAAGTAGAATTAAACCAATCAAGCAGGCCCTGAATTTCTTCCTTCAAGAAGACCTGAAATGAATCTGTATTTGAATCTGAATAACTCTGCAGAGTTTAAAGATGTTATTATATAACGTAATCCTGTCCCAGACCGAAAGCAACAATTAAGATAAAAGCACAAACAAGACTAAGAGCTAAGAACAACAAATTCCACATTTCTTTCTGTTAATTAGGCAGCTTACAGGAAAAAAAAAAACATTCATGAATGTTGTTTGCCGGAAAGTCAGAAAGTCCTTTAGTTGGTGGCTCCAATTCTCGGAGGTTCTTTGAGCACTTCTTTGTTAATTTGATTTTAAACATTAGTGAACTATAAACACACAGAAAACATCACTAAATATATCAGAAAGGAATTCAAACTGTCTTGCCTGTACCAAATCATGCAAAGGACCAAATAGTTCAATGAAGATCCTTGTTTACTGTACATCTGCTGATATTGGTCTGGATATATTGTTTAAAACTTTATGATTGTTATAAGCTCTATGGATGAGAAAAAATGTTTGAGCAACCATACGTTCATAACTTACTCTCTTATTAACTTGTTCAGGTAATTAAATCAAGCGTTACAATCAACAGATAGTTAAAAATCCCTATTGATGAAAAAAATTCTGATTAAAGCTCTATGTTATTAGCTCTTCTTAAATTTACGGTAATTAAGATTGCTTAACTCAGATCAGCCAAACATTTGTAAAAGTTTGACTCTCTGGCAGCCCATGTTCTTGTTTTATGTGTTTGATGACTGCATGTGTTTGTGTAAAACTGTTGAATGTGCTGCTGTCTTGGCCAGGACGTTCTTGTAAAAGAGATTTTTAATCTCCTGGTTTTCCTGGTTTAATAAAGGTTAACTAAAATAAAATAAAATAAAGCGAAAAACTGTAAATGTTTTTGGTTACACCAAAGGTGCTCATCCCTGCTTCATAAAACAGTGAAGTTTAAGGCTACACTATAGTCATAGTTTATAAGAGCACCTACCGGATAGTCCTTTAAGGTGCTCTGTTAGTTATTGGTGTATGTCTGTTTATTTCAAAAGGTGCTTCGTTATGATATATCCAAGAGAACGAGCTTGTACGGCAAAGATTAGATCAGCAAGAGAGCAGCCTAAGACAGGATCTGCGACACTTAAAGAGAAGTATTTTCACCTACAAGCTATGTAAATTTAATCTCAAAGCTCTTTTGAATGTCACTCAGCTCAGTTTTCAGAAACTTAAAGAGTTGAGATGCACTCTACCTGTAACAAATGCTATTCAGCTTCAGTCAGAAGTCACACGTAAGAGAAGAAAAGAGAAAGCAGGGAGGAGACAGGAAAGGTGAGAGTGCTGTTGAAAGAGTAAAGAAACTAATCCTCAGTCTTACCTGTCCGTGTCAGAGCGGTCAGCAGCAGCAGCAGCACAAACAGAAGGGTCTTCAGCTGGGGGCCTCTCATGTTACAAGGCCAAGACGTAGACATACTGCCATTGTGTGCCCGCTTCCTTCTCCTCTTCTGTCACTGCAGCATCACACTTCCTGATCTGACTAAACATGAGAAATGGAAGAAAAAAAACACACACACCCTCACCCTCACTCAGATAACTCACTCGGATGTGATGCAATCGACCCGGCTGCTTGTCGACACAAGTCTGACGGCTCCGCGGCTGCAGCACAATCACATTCCTGCTGGTTAGGTATGCGGCCCTACAGAGTGAGGGGGAAGCTGAACAAACTTTAGAAGAAGAAAAAACAATTTGTAAGAGCTCAGAGTGGGACAGCTGTTCGAGGATCTGCTGAGAAAAATTGTCTGACTGCCGCTTAAAATAACTCCTGAGCTGTTCTGAGAGTTGATGCGAGGAGCATAAAGGTCACCATCTGCTGTGAAAAAGCTGATCATGAATGGGAGGGTCACGCTCCTGTATTTATCTACACTGGATTTTTGTTGGACCGCTCTGAAAGAGCACCACTATCTGTCCTGTAACAGCGCAGTCATGGTGGTGAACCAAGTTTCAACTGGATGATCAGAAACACGATCAAAAACACTTTATGCCACTTTAACCGCTCTGCATAGTGGTGCACTCAGAATGTTTAGCAATACCAGGTTTAACACAACAATGATATCGAGGTATCACGTCATGACTGAAGTCATCATTTCTTTGTTAAATTGTTCAGTCTAGACAGCCGTAGTTGATTTGCCTACTTTGTACACTGCACTGCATTTGTTGATTTTCAATTTTATCTTGAAATTTTGTTACAGCAGGTGTGCGTGCCTCACAGTAAGAAGGTTGCTGGTTTGAACCCCATGTCAGCCATGGCTTTACAGTGTGTTTTTTTTTATTTTCTCTCTGTGCATATATATGAGCTCTTTTCTGGACACTCTGACTTCCTCTCACAGACTAAAAAAAATTACTCATTAGTAAATTGGTGACTCTAAATCACCCCTTGGTGTTAGTGAGTGTGTGAATGGTTGTCTGTGTCTCTTTGTGGTCATGTGATTGACTGGGCAACGTCCACTGTGTACCCTGCTTTTTGCCCAGCTTTATGGGTATAGATAATGAGACCTTCATCCATTTTTCATAAAGTTTTGCATCAAAACTACAGTCACCGTTAATTAGATTAAAATAAAAGTTCTTTCCCAACATTGTCAATTTTCTTTTCAAATTTACATGAGGACTAATTCTGGTTATCCATCTGACACAGCTCTGAAAGCCTATGGGAAAGGGATTTGAACATATCGTCTAAAGAAAACGAGTGGGATGCGGTTGTCGGAATCACTAAACAAGTGTTTAGAGATATCAAAACAAGGCTAATTCAATTTAAAAATCCTTCATTGGTTTTATTGGTATCCAAGTAGGTTATTCAGGCTAGGTTTGAAGGATACACCAGACTGCTGGAGATGTGAAGGCAAGACGGGCACCCTAACGCATACCCTTTGGTCATGCCCAAAGATAAAGGCACTTTGGGAAAGAGTTCATGAGGTCATCATGGAGGTCATACAGGTGGGTTTTGAGTTCTGCCCCAGCCTTTATATATTAGGCAATCCTAAACGCCTGGCCCATGTTAGAAAACCTGTAACCAAATGGATTCAGACAAGTATAATGATGGGTAAACAGATGATAATGAGAAAGTGGAAAGAAGTAGAAGGCCCTTTATTTCAAGACTGGCTCTCAGAACTAGGCAAAGTAGCTGCTTTTGAAAGGATTTCCTATGGTACGACAAATGATATTGATAAATATAATGAGAAATGGGGTCTGTTTTTAAGATTATATTCTTTACAGAGTAGCTAAAGTGTGCCTGTATATATGCTTGTTATTTTCTGTGTTTGAGGAGATTGGCATGAAATTGTAGGTGGAGGTGGACTGGGTTCTGACTACTGGAAGATCATTTGCTGATACTGAATTAAACATGGGACATGATTAAACTTTTGACAGTGCTTTGGACATTTCATGGGAAGACTATTGAACAGATGGAGTTAAACTAACTACCTGTAATGGACTGGTCTTGTACCTCTCTTTGTTCTACTTTGTATTTTTTTTTCTATGTATTTATTTTATTATTTTTCTTTGGTGTATGTCTCACTGATGCAGTGAGGTTGTGTATCTTAATTTTGTCTTATTTTATATTGACTGTTGGTTGGGCTTTATAATACAAGTTAAAACTTAATAAAAGTTAAATCCTAAAAAAAGAATTACATGAGGAATATTAGGACTACTTATGAGTACTACTTACATGAGGTCATCTTTTTTAAACCATATTTTGTGTCATGATGCAATTGCTTTCTATCTAGTTTTGTGCCGGGGCAGCAGTCATGACTTTATGGTCTGAAGTTTAGACTGGACTGTTGTGGTCCATTGACATAAAATTTTATATCAGGGCCAAGGACATCTATTTACTCCCTTTTCCCCCAAAATTTGAGTCATTGTAAGCAAAAGACAAAAGTTCTGGCACAACTTCACCCACTTTCAAAGTGCCTGGAGAATAAAAGAGTCTTGAAAAAAATCAAAAGAGCTCCAAAAACACTTGAATTAAATGAAACAACTGTATTTAAGCAAAGCATGGAGTCCTGATGCAGACCACAAGCATAATCTTGTTTCCTGAACTAAAAGTGTTACTGGAGTTCTTGATTTCTTCAAATTTGGAGTTATGTCACTGATAGCTGTGGGTAGATACTTTACTTTTTTTGTTTTTACCTGAATATATATACTGGACAAAAGTACAATGGTTGGTATAACAGGTTTCAACATGATGGTCAGAATTACCATCAAAATCGCTTCAAGCCACTTCCTCAGAATGCTGGTTACCCCAGAAGATTAGGCAATTTTTGGTCATCACACAACGATGTCATATTAAAGATTAAGTTGCCCACAATGCTACTCCTTGTTTGTGTTAGTTAACAGATGCATGAGTCCATGACATGTTTCTTTTTCATATTTTGAGTGCAGTCAACAGTGATCCATTTCTCATTAAATTTTGAGACAGAGATGTAGTCTTCGTTATTTTGGTCAGGTTTCAACATGATGTTTTGTCATGTTTTTGTCATTTCGCTTGTTTATATATTTTATTGTATTTTCAAAGTATTTTTATTTCTGAACCCTAGTCTGTCTTTTCCTTTTTGTCTCTGTGTGAATGAGAATGAAGCCATGAACTTATCTACACATGTCTGCAAAGTTCTTTATTTTTCTTAAACATTAATTGT
This sequence comes from Scarus forsteni, assembly GCA_036419115.1. NCBI lineage: Eukaryota > Metazoa > Chordata > Actinopteri > Labriformes > Labridae > Scarus > Scarus forsteni. The sequence continues at coordinate 13,489,495 of JAZDUH010000098.1, read as the reverse complement.
AATTTGTTATGTGCTCAAATTTAATGTGATTTTTTAAAAATCCTTTTTTCAAGTTATTTTTAATATTTCTAGTAGTGTGTTCTCAAACATTTTGCTCATTTTTTAATTTGTATTTTATTTCAATTTAAAAAAAATACAAGTTCTTACATGATATTATAGCATTCACAATAGATATTCACAGGCAGCTCCAAACCAAGTTCCAAAATGCCCTTCTTTTATACTAAGAGTGTATCCATTTTGAAGGTGCCTGATATAATTAAAGAAAACAAACAAAACACTGTAGCATTGAACCAGGGTGTAAAAAGATCTTCCACTTGGTGTCTCACCAAAATACATGAAATATTAAACAAACTCCTACACACATCCATCAAATATAAAATAAATAAAAGTACAACACTGCTTGGATAGTTTCAACCCCTCTGTACAAAGTCTGACCTGTATTGTCTTATGTACTGTAACCATCCTTTCTGCTCAATTTTTTTCTTATGAAAAAATCTCCTCAAATCAAGAATATAGCCCCTTTGTTCAGAGTGAACAAACTCATTTGTGGCTTCAAAACTAATTGGTGGTAAACACTATCAATCACCACTAAGAGCCCATTAAAATACCAGCTATGTCTGTCCACATCTCTCATGTTTAATTTTGTGCCATGTGTGATTATTCTGAGATTATAATGTCAAAAACGCTGTAATCTGATTGAAACAGTCAAAATGTTGCTAAATATGCTGATGTAAAAAAGCTTTAGTGTTTTTTAATCATATTTAAAATCGTATTTCATTTTGTTGGCTTGTAAGCACACAGACATACCTGCAAACTCCAAGCTCTAAAGTCATGTTCTCAGGACACTGGAGTCTGTTCTGGGTGGTGAGGAGGGAAAGTTGTGTTGAAAGGTCAATTATTCAATGCAGGATGCCACCTGAGCTGTGAGAAAAGAGGAAGAAAACATTTGTAACACAGTGACAACAGAGCTCAAGAATTTTTCAAAACAGAGAGAAATTATTGAAGTCTTATTTAACACTGAAAAATACCAGTGATGGTGGACCTTTTAGATTTATGAGGGTTTGGGGGTGTGATGAAATGTGACTTCACATCTGGGTGCCACTTGCTCCCTTTAATCCTCCTTAAATCAATGACACAATGTTGTTTCAAGCTAAACACTAACATTTAACGTGTAGTTAGCTAAAAAAGCTAACTACATTTTGAGTAACTTAGGTCTGTTCTGTTCATGTTTAGGGCTTAAGGAATCCAAAACTTTTCAAGAAAAAAGTTAAATACTAATTCTGAACAAAATGGAAAATTATTGTTTAATGAGTGGCACAGTGGCTCAGAGTCTGTTTTTCATGTCAGCATCAAGTTTTGAAAGATAAGAGACCATATTGCCACTTCCTCTGCCTGTCCACAGGAGGTTGGGCAATGTGACAATGATTATTACAAAAGATAACACTTTGCTCTTTCTGGTTGAAAAAAAATGCTTCAGCTCAAAGGCCAAGTTATCTCCTGAGAAATGAAGAATGACAATGTGCTGCATTTTCTGTCCTATTAGCATGCCACTTCTGAACAATAAGTTAACCAGAATAATGATTATTAAAAGTTTTAGAGTTAGAAGAAGAACAAGAAATCCTTTCTTATATTTTTCTTAAAATTACACATGGTGGGACAAAAATAAATGATGTCTATTAATTCTCTTCTCACAAAAAGGTAGCACCATGACACAGCGATAGGTAAAGCTAAATGCTATCTGTCTCCATGTGGCTAACAATGCTAATTTAGCGACTGATTTTGGCTGAATATATTTTTTCTAATATTCAATTCATTTCTTTATTGCTAAATGGTAAATGGACTTAAGATTAGTCCTTGTGACTACTCAAGGTGTTTTCACATTGCAGGTAACATCTACCCATTCACATCTATTTGCTCTCACATGGTGGTTCTGGTGCTGGATTTCTATTTAAGTTTTCAATCAGGGCCACTGATGCAGCAGTTGGAGCAATCTGGGTCGAAATGTCTTGCCCAAGAACACATTGATGTGTGACACTGGGAGCACTTGAACCCTCGACCATCCGACTGATGGTAAAGCGTTCTACTAGAATAAACACTAACTTCGATGAAGTAAAGGGTTACATATCATCTTAAGAGAAGGGACTGTAAATGTAGTTTCAGGACATTTATCATGTTTGACTTTGTTGAGTATCATAACTAATATTACAGTTATTTCACTCAGCCTTGTAATTGTTACATTTTTGTTCTTCTATTCATCATCTTTATCTACATATTTAAAATAATCAGTCAATCAGTTTGCACCTGCTTTGATCATGTGGTCATTCTGATGTCAGCCTTATATACCAAGTTTGAAGAATGTCTACAGGAGGACTGGACCACACAAACTGAAACAGCCCCTGGTCAAAAAGAAAGTATGCAGAAAGTATGCCTGTCCAAATGCTTTTGGCCACATTCTCTAATTCTCTTTTTGGGAACAACAGCTGGACATTAAAGTGTCATCCCAGGTTAAAGCAAGTTCTAGGTGACAACGTCAACACTTAGCAGATGATGACTGATCATACATTAATGGTATTCAAGGCAAACCAGGGCATGTTCTCCAGTATTGTATCTGATTTTATCATATCAACCAAGCGAGGCCTGCGGTGCTGAGGAGCCCGGCTGGTCTGAACTGGTCCCGACTAAGCAGCTTAAACTTCAGTGATCAGTGCTACAAAGGAGAAAGGATCCTCTTTTTTATTTTTTTCTGTCCAGTTTTGTTAGTGTTGTTTTTCTCTCAGTTGTATCATAATTCATATTTCTTGATGAAAGTCAATTTCAAAAAGTGTGTGTAAGGAATTTCAATTTCTAAAACCTGTAAAAAATGGTACCATATTCTGACATTACAGTTAGCGGGTTACTTTCTGTAACTCGTTTTTTGACTTTCAATTACTTTGAGAAATATCTTTGTTTTGAGCTTGTGTCTGTGAGATGACAAGAACATTGTCATCCTTTAATCCTTGTTCAAGCTTTTTCCCAAACTTAAATGTCCCATGCATTGCAATATGCAGTTTTCTTGCTTTTATGTTGTTGGAAGGGGCTTATGGAGTTGAGGAGCATGACGCCTTTATAAGCTCACAGTTTACAGAGAAATACTCTATGACACTTCAATAAGAAATGCCCCTTAAAATGTTCCAATTTTTAAATTCCTGGAGTTAATTATGTTATAGCCAAACCTCCTCCTCCACTTACATATTGTGTATTTTGTTTTTCATTCTTCACAGGAGGATGCAACAGCTGTTTTGAGAATATGGAATAAGGCTTATACAGTAACAAAAAAATTACTTACGTAACAAGACTAAGAAATACCATCATTTTACAGTACAGGTACATCTAAAAAAAATTAGAATATCATGAAAAAGTTCAATATTTTTTATCACTCATTTCAGAATTACCTAAATTTTAAGCAATAAATGTTTGAAATGTTTCACTCTATCTGTAATGAATCTATATAATATATGGGTTTCACACTCTGAAATGAGGGATGAAAAATATTGAACTTTTTCATGATATTCTAATTTTTTTTTAGATGTAGCTGTAAATGAAGTGTAAGATTATTTTAAAGAATAACATTTGTATGTAATAATGTAAGTTGGTTATAGGTTTTTAGAGTTTAATACTTCTGCAAAGAATGCGTTTGCCATCATGTTAGTTTCCATGTTTGTTAATTTGTGAGCAGGATAACTAAAAAAAGTTCTCAATAGATTTTTTTATTAAAATTTGATTACGTTTTCAAGGAATTTAGTCATGACACAATGACATGGTGGTTAGATTTTGATTGTGATGTGATTATGGATTGTTAACATTGTGAGATAGGGCAGGTTTCCACTTTTTGATAATGGCTCGTGAACTTCTCGGGATTTTCATGGTATTTTTTGGGAATGTTGGTAATGGCACAACAGAGATGAACAAATATTCTGGTCGAGATGAAATAGGACAGTTAGTTGCTGACAATGACTCATCCGACAATGAAAGAAATATTTTAAAGAGGATTATGCTCTTGGAGCACTTCTAGGTCTTTTTTAAATTTGGACTCACACATCACTGTGCAATGCTTCATTGCTCGAGGCTTCAATGATACAATGCTCGAGTAGGTCATCTAGTGGTCAATAAAATGAAGTGCAATTGAACTGATGTTGAAGTCATTGTTTCATGAGTCATTTGGGATTTTAGTCGCTAAGGCGTTTTTGTTGGCGTACACTGCATGGATGTATGGTTTTACGCTCACTCGCACAATAAAATACATTTTGAAAAAGAAAAATAAAGACAATGTTTTTGTCACGTGTAATAGAAGTTCAAAGTAGCTCCATACTTAAGTCTGACATTAGTCATACTACACCCTAAAACAAATATAAATATCACATAGCTTAAAAGATTTTGATGATGATTTTGAAGCCAGATGTCTAAAATTATTTTTTAATTACATTTATAAATAATTTGTCATGATTAGACAAGAATCGAACCCACAAATGACAGTCATGAGTTCACTTTAGTAGCCTATCAGTTCCCTTGAGAGGGCGCTGGTTCGATACACTCAACTGTTTCATACGTCACTTATGACGTGACCGATACACGCTCCGGCACAGTGCTTCGATACGTTTGCTTCATGAGCTACGTCGCATGTGTCGGAGCCTCGGGTATCAGCGGACCAACACTAAATGTAGGAACCTTGGTACTTCGCAGGAGCACACACGGAACAAAACTACTGGCGGAACAGTCCACTTCCGGTGGCCGTTGTCAACATTGAACAGCACGCGTGATTTCTGAGAAAATGGTAAATGCTGTGGTTTTGTACTTAAATCTGATTATTTTATTATTATTTTTTGTTCATCAGTCGAGTCATAAAGTTGAAATGATGAATTTCTTACTGTTTGGTTTCAGCCGAAGACTCAGAGAGGAAAACCAGAGAAAGTTGTTCACCCGTACAGCAGGAAAGCTGCTTACCTCGCCCGAGAAGAAATCCGACTGAAGAAGAAAGAGAGGTGAGAGGAGGAGAAACTAAACACAAAGTAGACACAGGAGCTCCGGACAGCCCTACAGAAACACAAACATTAGTGTTTTAACGACAGTTGTATGTGCACACACTGAAAATAAAGGCTGTAACATATTAATAAACATCTTTCTCACTTTCTTTTTTGTGTATCTCACGTTTCAGGCAGAAGACTGACAAAGCAGCACGTCTGAGCAACACAGGTGAGATTATTCACAATCAGGGGCTGTCTCTGCTGTAGTGACTGTCAGCATGGTGGATCTCTGCCTCAGCTCATCATCACAGCCCTGAAAACTGCTCTTTGTTAGTCACTGTATCTAATGTTTTTATTTTTTGAGTTATTTTGGGGGCGTTTTTGGGCCTTTATTGGCAGGACAGAGACGGTGGATAGGCTCATAAATGTGGCGAGAAAGAGTAGGGGAGGGACGACAGTGCTGGATTCAAACCCGGGCCGGTGCTCTGTCGTTTTCTGCTACCCATAGAAAACTGCTATTTTGTGGTTCTGCGCATGCGCTACGTTATTCTTGCTCCTCGTCAGGTTGAGGACGAGTTAAGAGGAGAGGGCCCTTTATAGATTGGCATCTAAGGCACTCTATTTGATTAAAATCTGTTTTATCCCAAATCCTGTCTGTTTTTGTGTACTGTTAAAAAATAAAACAAATATGGTTGTAAAATATGGGAAAAAAGTAAAAGGTATGACAAAATAATACAAAAACTGGACAGTTAATGGGGACTTCAGGACCTCATTCAGTTTTGGAAGAGGGAGGGTTGGGGTTAGGCAAGCCTCTTAAATAAAGATTGGGTTTAGGGTAAGCAGGGTTCCCACGCGTCCTGGAAAACCTGGAAAATGATTGCCCAATTTTCCAGTCATGGAAAACATATGGAAAATGAGGAAAAAAGTTAAATGTCCTGGAAAAGCTTAAATTGTCCTGGGAAATTATTTGTCTTCCTTCTAGCTTGAAACATAGGAAATGAAGTAAAAATGTACTTGGTAACTAATGTACACAAAGCCAGACAATGTGAGTAGGTAAAATAATGCAAGTTAAGGCATAAAATATAAAAACTCAAAATAATGGGGACAAAAAGAAATTAAAGAAATTGATGAAATAAAATTTAGGCTAAATTAACTAAATCTATTTATTAAAAGCAGAGTAAATAAAGATTAAAAAATACGTATAACCATAAATTTATAATAGTAAGACACATAAAAGCCAGACTAAACAGGGAGGTAACAGACAATGTTTGTGCTGGAGAGTTAGAAAAAAACAAATTCTAAGATCAATATGATCAATAGCTAGAGATATTGTTCATCAACCTCTAATCTTGATTTTTAGAAGTCTAACTAGAATTGAAAACTGCCCACAGCAACAATGTAACTCCTTTAGTTATGTGACACTGGAAAAAGTCCTTTAAAATGATTTCTAGAAAAGAGTGGGAACCCTTGTAAGGGATGGGACTGGGTTAGTGACCCCCCACCCCACTGGACGATGAATTCCAGAAGCATGGTCATGGGTTGTGCCCATGTTTGTGCCTGGCTAGGAAGATAACTGTCAGTTTTTAATATAACCGTGGTTCTCAACAGGTGGGTTGAGACTCAACGTTGGTCGCATAATCTGCTTGGGGTAATGTATGTTGACGCACTGACCAGCCTTTCAGCATTAGTTCTTGTATCATTCTTAAACCAAAGTCCATGATGCCAGTAAAAGTGGCTTATGTTACTCTGAGACAGTATGTACTGTAATGTGGTTAACATTCTGAGGACGGAGATTGAGCGACAAAACACTCGAGCAACACTAGAGCCTTTCCTGTCCACCCTCTAACCTGGACCATACCACTGTGTAATCAAGCTCAACACTTTGTTACTGCAGAGCATGACGATAATCTTCTCTTTCACGCTGCAGGTGAGAAGCTGCTGTGGTTTCAGGGACAGCTCGACCCAGAAAAGGCTGTGTATACCCGCAAAGATGCCTGTGACATCATTGAAAGGTCAAAGATTTGCAGTTATCTTAACTCATCTTTGCTAATTATTTTTCTTCATTGGAAATATGTCAGAATGTTTTTTCAAATTATATTGTCAACGTTATTTTGTCGCACTTAGGGCAGAGCAAGACTCCATTAATGTGAAGTAAATCTGGGTGTTTCCTTGTATGTGTGTGTGTGTGCAGATACCTTCAGAGGTTTGATTCTGAGCTCGAGCAGATCGAGCTCATGAACGGGATCAAAGGTCGGCAGGGTCGTCTCCATGGGGCTAGAGAAGCGGTCATCAAACAGACCATTGAACGAGAGCGAGCACAATATGAGGGCGCTGGATTTGGTGAGTCCTCAACATGAAAACAAACATTGGTAAACAGAGATGCAAACAGTCACTGATGGAAATATGACCCGCTGTCTTTTCAGAGATCCCCGACATCATCAATGCAAAACACCTGAAAACATTTCGGTAAGATTTTCATTCAGGGATACGCTTCTGTGTTGAGTCCCAGCATTTATCACTATGCACTGATTAAGGCTACAGGTCACTGTCTTGGAGTTTGAAAAAAAAAAAAAAAGTTAACACACAAGTTCTACCTCTGAGAACAGACGTGTTCAGAATCTAAAGTTTGAAAGGATTTTAAAGTGAACAAGATAACTAAGTAGATATAGCAACACAGGGTTGACATGTTTCCAAAACATGACGTGTACAAGGTAATTTAAAATTGGACATTGACCACCCTTCAATATGCAACCTTGAATAACAAATGATGCAAAAATATATTTAAGTTAAATTGGCACCCCAAAACTTAGAATGGTTCCTGTTGTTTTGGACCATTTCTGTCAGTGTGGTATTACTTCTGGCACTGATGCTGACAAAGGGGCAGATGTAGAGGAAAGTGCTCTTCACATCCCTTGATTAAATTTCTGCTGAAGTACATTTTTAACTTGTCATCACTGAATAAATAACCCCATAAATATCTCCAGCAGTAGCAGCCTCCATGTTAACTTCTCTGTGGGGAACTTTAAAAAAAGTCAAATGTGGCAGTCAAAACAATTTAGCTCAATTAATTTTGAAACACTGATTTTTAGCATTTATAGATAACCATTGGATATTTTTTTGACAAAACCATTTACCCTTTTTTTTTTTCCAGGGAGTGGACTGGTGACTTGAAGAAACTCCCAAATATCAAACTGCGAAATATTTCACACATGGTTTCAGACTCAAAAACAGAAGAAAAAGAAAAACAAGACATTGATAAAGATGATGAAGACGAGGATGAAGACGACCTGGATGAAGAGCAGCTGGATGACAATTTGCTGATGTCTGACTCGAACTAAAACTCGAGGCTGGTCTCCAGCAGAGACTTTTACGTGCTACAACAGCAGCGATTGTCCTGAAGGTGGCACCAAACTGATGGAGAAGAACGACTTCGTCAACTGATTCTCATGAACTTCACACAAGCCTGCGAGGAGGGGTTTACATTCATTGTTTATTGCACAACAAATATGCATTGTATGAAACTTGAATCCATTTTATCCAATCAGATAGAAAAAAAGTTTTTGACAAAATATTCAAGTGCTCTTTAGTGTGGTGAAGATCGAGGAATGTAACTTCTGTTAATCTGACTTCGGCTCAAAAAGTTTAAACCTGTAGAAAAGCAGTAAAGGACATTCACATCTTTGTTCACTGACTTTTCAGTCGTTTTCACATCATGTCAAGTCTGACTAACATGGCAACCATAGTTTTTTCACATCAGTGAATAAATAACAGGACCTAATAAAGCTGAAAACTGTCAAAACAAAACATCAGGAACGTCTGGGCTACTTGAAATTTTCTACTTTAAGACATATTTAACGCTCTTGTGACAATAAATAATTCAAACTCTTCAAAACAAAAATTTCCATTTCAGACTGAGCTAAAGATAATGTTTGAATAAATTATCTATTTATCATTTCTGACTCTTTGGTGTCTGACCTGATTGTCCAGAGGGAGATTTAAGGCCTCAGTATGCTTCAAATAGAAGTGCTTGTTCTGACTGGCCACCAGTTTCTGATAATCGATTTAATAAGTGTCCTCAATATTTTTCAAAAATCTTTTCCCTCCATTCTTCTGCACACTTTCCCAAAGTGACTATGGCAGTTTGTCCGTTTCAAAGACTACCATCTCAACACTTTGTCTTGCACCTTTTCCTGAAAGTAAACTTCCTTGTGGTTCAAATCAACTCTTCACAGTTTATACTTTCATAGAAAAGTCCTGCCTAACAAACCACTGCAAACAAGTCTGTCCCTGCAGACACGTGCTGTTTTGAGTTACAATCAGATTTGGTCTGTTCAGCCTTCTGGAAGTCTGGTCCTGCTGCACAGGTGTGTGAACTTTAACTTTATATATTCATTTTTGCACAGTTGTCTACATACCTTTGAGCAAAAAAAGCTTCAGTGCCCTAGTCATGAAGTCGTTTCCCAGGTTTGAAGGCTTTCGTCAGGGGGAGGCTCGGGTTCAAGTCTGACCTGTGGCTTCTAGTCGACCTCCACAGCTTCTCACTGTTTTCGACTCTAGTCACTGTCCTCCAAAATCTAGTCAATAAAAAGCCCCTAAAGCCCCTAGCAAAGAAAAAACTGGGATGTCCACACATGTAAGTAATTCTTTCAGGATGTGAAATAACTACCATTTCCTTCTTCATCGATTAGCTTTGAATGATTATCGGGTGTGTTATCAAAGTTTCTTGAAGCATACTGAGGAGCCCTTTAATAACATCCATGGACTGTTAACACTTCAGTGCAGTGTGAGAAAGTGCATACAAGAATAAAACTGTTAATTTACCACATAAATATAATATATAGAAATGTTATCTTCATGATGGCTCTTCAGAATGGCTTTTTTCCCCCTCTTCCTTTACACTGTTCAAACTTCCTTTTTCTCTCATGTCTGGCATGCCACACTGTTCTCTTCTTTGTACATGTGCCTCACAGCAGCTTCAAGTGTCCTCGATCACTGACAGACTGAAACACGTCCATGGCATCAGTAATCAGAGGAGCTGAGATGAACTAAAACAGAATCTGCATCACGCTGTGCTCACACCATCTGGTGCTGTGGAGGAGCCCAGAGTGACTCAGACTCTAGCTGGGCAGGAGGAGCGTCAGTCAGACGGGGTTCTGTGCCGGTGCCACGGCGGCCTCCACCGACACGTCTGAGTCCATCTGTGGCTCTGGGGCGGGGGCGCTGATGGGAACCTCCACAGTGTCCTGCCTGCCGTTGACCTGTGTGCTGGCCTGAGCCTGGGAGCTGTGCAGGCCTTTCTCCGGGCAGTTCTGCACAGTGATGATGCGGTTGAAGGCTTTGAGGCGGCGCCACAGCTGCAGGTATACTTTACACTGGATATACATGAAGATGAGGCCGCCTGTGAAGCCGATGGCCACCACAATCAGCTTGGTCCAGAAGGGCCACTCCAGCACGCCTGAGGATGCACAAGCACACACGGAGCGACTGTGAGTGGGCCTGCAGGGTGTGTGATGAGTCATGATGGTGGTGTGTGCAGAGCTGTGCTTACCCCCAGGTGTCGAGTACTTCAGAAGAGAAATTCTCCATAATTCCTCTGCAATCAAGAGCCAGTGTGATTTCTCTCAATTAACACGGAGTCATGCTTAACCTCTAATTTACACTCACAAGCCACTTTATTTGGTAAACCTGTTCGCTGCTTGTTAACACAAATGTCAAATCAGCCAATCACATGGCAGAAACTCATGCTCAACAATCTGTCAAAGTTCAAACTGAGGACCAGAATGTGAAAGACTGGTAGTTTGAGTTGGGCTTTTACTCATGATGGTTACATACATGAGAGCACTTCTGTGGTTGAAAAAGGCTTTGTTGATGCAGCGGTCAGAGGACAGACCTGTTTGAGTTGATAGAAAAATAAATCCAACAGCCACTCCCAAAACAGAGGAACGCAAAACAGAGTCTCTTAACACAACACTGTGACACACAAAGCTGATCAGCTGTAAAAGAGCACACAGATCAGTGCCTAAAAAGAGAAAACTAAGGCTTTATTTACATGGAGGTGGTTATTTTCAAAAACTGAGGTTCTGTGGTTTTGGCCATCTGTCCACAGGTTTTCAGTCACTAAAAGGCATATTTTGGAAAACTGTCAGGGTAAAGGCTTTGAAAAACTCAGTTTAGGATGTCTTTGTGTGGACAGAAACGTTTTGGGCCTAACACTGCTGTCCTCTCCTCTGAATGAAGTCATGATGCAACATTATCCGAGCTGTTGTTTACAGTACATGTGTTTCAGTGTTGCTTAACTGTTGCTGTTTTAAGAGCTGATGACTGGGATATTTATATGCCAACACATACGTCCTGTGGTGCCCTCAGTATGATTTAGATCTTTTCAATCATGTTGACAAGTCCTGGTGTTTTTTAAGAGTGGCCGTGTTGACTGGTGACCCATGGTCACCTTTGTCTATGGTTGCCATGGTCACAACAGATGTTTAAACTGACAAATTACCCATGATTTAAAAAAAAAAAAAAAACAGGATTTGATCAGATTATTGGCTATGTCTCCAATTTAAATAAACATAATAGTTAAACAATGCCCCTGCTAACACCAAATAATACAGCCTCAAGTTAAACCGTAACACCAGTCAAACATCTGGTTGAACAGATATGAAAAGAAAAAAACTTTGAAATAGTAACTACAAAATAAAAGGGTTTCGTATTACAGACATTATTACAGGGTACTTAACAGTGTATGTGTTTTCATGTGGATGATATTCAAAACTGTTTTCTAAAATAAACACTAAAATGTGGACTAAGCTTAAGGCTACCGCTTTCGGGTTTTGACAAAATCAGACAATAAAAGACTGAAAACTTGGCAGCAGTGACTTTAAAGAAACATGAGCACTAACTGATCTTTGCAGTTTCCTACACATAAGCTGGGTGGAGCGCCTCAGGATATTGTTACACTGTAGCATATCAAGGAGAGAAAGATGCATTCCCATACCACTGTCTCTGATCATCGGGGGGTCACTGCATAGTCACTGCACACCAAATGGAACTTCCCAATTAGTACAGAGTGAGAAAAGATTTTGTCATGTTATCTTCTTTTCTTTTAATGAGCAACATTAATTATTTAATTAACTAATTACGACTCCCCTTTCTCAAAAAACACAGCTGAATACTAAAGCTCTTAGACTAGCGTGATAAATATAAAAGCAAATAAATCTTTGTTTGCATTTTCCTACCAAGAGCGAGTTCTCATGCTTGATATTAGCACTTTTATGGTTTGTCTTCACCCCCAGCAGGACCTGAATCCTGGCTGCACATTTTTCTCATCACAAATGATGTTAGAACAAGACAACCTGCACATGCACCAACTTTTTACACTTCAATAACACATGGGAGAACAGAATGCTACTCTTACAGAGAAAAAAGTAGCCCATGGATGGTGTTGACCAACATTTAACAGAAGAGTTATTTCAGGCATGATAAAGAACCTGCACCCCCCACCCCCACACACACTTTCTGATGATCTGAATGGATTATTAGTGGTTGATAATTAAAGCATAAAGAGAAGAAGAGACTGGGAATACACTGCAATACACACTGTATACACTGAAGTTAATTAGAGCGGGAAAGAGTGCAGCACACTGTGCTGTCCTACCAAGCTTATCTCAAACATAATCAAACACTGTTGATAAGTTGTCTGACTTTTACCTGGGGAAAGCTGAGCTCCTGTCCTTGTTGCAATCTCTATAACGTCTCTATAGAGTTCTCCACCATGCTGGCTAAAGCAGATTGAGCAGTCTGGAGGTGAGGTGGTCAAAGCAGGACCACTTCCAATCTTCTAAGACAGAGGTTCCCCACCAGATCCCTGACTTATGCATAGAACATGACCTTTCACATAGCTGGAATTATCTCAAACTGTTTGAAACAAGATACTGAGTTTGCTGCACTCAGATGGCATAAACAGTCTTCATATCTTAATCATGCCTTCATATCTTAATCATGCCATGTTGTGACACAGGAGATTTACATGATGTATCTGCAGCATCATATACGCTGACACAGAGTCAGAAGCCTTAAAGAAACTCTGAAGGCAAAAGGGAGTCCGACCCAGAACTGTCATGGTGTACCCAATGAAGTGGCCAGTGAGTGTATTTGTTAAGTTAAACATTCTGCGGGTATTTTACTCTGCTTCTAACTTTACATGTAGGTCCTACAGTGTGAGAATGAGATTGCAGACACTCTAAAATCACACAACAGCACAACACAGCACAGCACCATCAACAAACTATGGAAGATATTTATTTGTTCTATATTTGCTTTGGAATTTCTTTTGCATTTTTCTGTCAGCTGAGGTTCACTCCGATGCATGATTTAAATCACGTCTCGTAATGAAGTATCAAACAAAACAAAAGATGCAAAAAGTAAAATCTGTTAATAACTTTGGTCTTTAGAAATTTAAGGACTGCATAGTAATGCAATAATACAAATTTTATGAGAAGCTGAGATGATAGAAAACAAATGATCTGTAAATGAATTGACAAGATGACCCAATTTCAGGTGAAACTATTTTGGTCCAAGAGAGGACCAGTCCACCAAGAGACAAATACTTCAAGAGATATTTTTCTGGTGGTGAAGCAAGGCCAAAAACAATACAAATATTCAGGATGCCTTTTTAATAAGATTTCTTGAAAATATTAGACTTGAGCCAAACCACTCTTGAGACATCTGAGTGATAATGACATGGAGATTGTTTCATACATGTTTCTGATTTTGTGAATGTGAACAAAAGCAACTGTCATAAAGGCTGCAGTGTATTCCATGGTTTTCCACATGAACGAGAAGATCCCTAAATAAATAAACAGATAGATAGATCGTATGTAATTCTAATTAAGCGATAAGAAATTAAGTTCAGAACTCTGATGTCTTACTAAACTTGCCATTTAAAACTTAATTCCCCAAAAACTTAACAGGACAAATGAGTATGCAAAAAGTAATTTAAGTCTTTTACAAGACCTGTAGGAACCCTGCACATCATGTGGAGTAGAACAAATTCACAGAACAGACTAAAAAGAGCTTTCTTAATCGTCTTGAAGGACATTAGATGAACGCTGATTTTAGCTTTTGTAACTTAACAACTATGTTTTTAACATGAAATGTGTCCTGGTATTCCTACCCTTTGCTATTTTGATGAAAACTTGTGATAAAAAAGCAGAGAAATAATTAAGATTTTAATGTTTATTCAGTTGATACAGCTGCAGAACTTTCCAGAGGCTTCCTGCTGAGCAAGTCTGCTGGGGAAAATGACTTCATATTTGCACCTTTATAAAGTAGTATAACACATTTGTGCTGCTTTTGAATTAAACTGAAGATGTCCTAGATCATAAATGTCTTTACTCTAGAAACAGACTTCTATGATGTAGGACACTTGAGGATGCAAACCAAAGGAAGTTTGTTAAATGGGAGTTTTACTTTGGACAGTACATACTAGGGCTGGGAAATATATCATGTTTTTGATATATTTTGATTTATACTCAAATGAGAATGAAATATTGTTTATATTAATGCCATTTTTTGCATTATCATTTTCCCTAAATTCATCAGGCTTTTGGTTGGTGTAATGTTAAATTTAAAGCTAAATGCCAGGACTACTGCTCAGTGAAAGACCGTCACAGTAAAAAATCACAAAAACAATTCACTGACCACAAGATAATAAACCTAAAAAAAAATATTTTTAAAGGGAATATACTTGATTACCTGACACTCTCCCTCATTTCAAAGCAACCTGACACTGTTTTAAATAATTCAGATAGTATTAGGTAGTGGGAAACTCTTGATATCTAAGAATTAAAGGTTGACCAATACTGGGAGTGTAGGTCTTCTGTTTTTGAGGACTATGCATTTTAACAAAATCATGTCAAAGTTTATATTTTTGATTGTTACAACTATTGTTGTTTCTTTATTGTTACATTGTTATATTTTTTTGATATGAGAAATGTATTATGTATCCTCATTTGGCAAGTAAATACTCAAATATGATTTTTGGTGCATATTGCCCAGCCCTCGTACACACATCTTAAAATAGTTTAAACATCAACAGAAAACACCACATTTCACTACACATGGAAATATCTTGACAGTCACATAACCAGAGGCAGACGGGTGAAGGGATAATAAAGTCACAAGTATGAAGGTTTGCAGTTATTGACCACTAGAGGCGCTACAGTACAGGTTTCAAAGAGCCTGTAACTATTATCAGCTGCCCTGAGGTTGCACACATGCAGAGGGCCTTTGACACAGATTTGTGCACCAAATCAGAGTTGGGTAGGAAATACATCAAATACTTTCTTAACTGTTGAAACAAGAGCACTTTCTGTAGTTTGAGACTTAAAAGTCCAAAAGATTCAATTTTAATGCTTACACTACTGATATTTATCTCTTTAGTCTAACAGTAGTATAAAAGTTTTTATGTATGTTTCATTTAATTTCTTGTTGCTTTTTCAAATAGTTTTACCTTTCATGTCTTATTCCATCCATCTATCTTTTGTGTTGTTTTGAAATTGCCTTGTTTCCTCCTAACATCTTTAATCCTCCTGGTCTCATTTTGTGTTGCTGGGTTCTTGTGCTGCTTGGGCTCTTCTGACTTCTTGCTCAAGTTCATATGGTTACTTGTGTAACAGGGCCTTGTTTATTTTGCTCTGTTTTTCTAAAACTGATTCTGTATTGTCATTGGTCAGTATCTTATTTGTTTAGGTTCCTCTGCTTTTCTTTTAGCTGGCATAGTGATTCACTGACCTCTGTCAGGCTATACAAATTATTTTTTAAAACCATATCTTCAAATTTATTAGGCCAAAAGTGGTCTTATCTTTCAGTTTTCACTCCGCATGTCTCTGGTATGTGAGTGAGGGGGCACAAGGATGTACTCACCATTTTTTCCGAGCCTGATCTCTTCTGCCGTTCTCTTGACGAGAATGTAGATGGACCACAACATACATGCTATTGCTATCAGGTGAAACATCACGGAGCAGAAGATCTTCCTCCTCTCACTCTTGGACATGTGTAGCCTCTCCCACTGCAGAACAAGAAGAGAAATAATGTGTAAAGTCACAACCTGAGATTCTAGTCCACAGCTCTAAAGGTGTTTTATTCTAATAACATGTCCCTACCTTGCGTAAAGGTTTGAGCTTTGTCTCCATGATGAAGTCAAACTTGCAGAGTTCACAGCAGCGAGTGTCAGAGGATTTGATCCATTGGTTGAGACAGGCTTGGTGGACGAAACTGAGACTCCCCGTGCAACGACAAGGCATTATCAGAGGGCACTCATCATCCCCCTCACAGTGGCAGATCCTACACAAACACCAAGGACAAACAGAACACACACCTCAGAGCAGGTACCTAGGTGCATATTTGCTTGGTTTATTATGTGTACTTGTTGCGTCTTTTGCCGAGAAGCCCCCCTCTATGTTTCCACAGACACCCACTCACCTGCAGACCTCTAGCTCAGAGTCGTCGGAGCAGTATCGTGCTGTGCTCCCGTTCACTCCGCAGGGTTTCTGTGGTGTGGGCACTGACATGTCTCCACTCCCGGATCCCTTTTCTTGGTATGTCTTGGTGATGAGCTCTTCTCCATCTTCGGCCAAAGAGGTGCTCCCTCCTTTGCTGTGTGACTTGAAACTCTTCTCCTTTTCTCTACTCTGGGAGCGCTCTCTGGACGACACGTCAGTCTTCAACGTAGCTCTACCGCCATGCCGCTTCTTAAGGCCACCGCTGTCCTCCACTAGAGGTCTGTTTTCCTTCCCCTCGTCTGAGCCCACCGACTGAAGTTCCATTACCTCAGATTTGTCTTCCCCTCCTCTGCTTCTGTCTGCGCCTTCTCTCTCTCTACTGCTCCCGCTGCGCCGACGTACTCTTCGGGCTTTTTCCTTGCTCCAACTGCGGGCCTCGCGCCACGAATCCTCCTCTGAGCTGGAGTCTGACTGAGGAGGTCTGGAGGAGCGGTGTCGAGGTGGGAGCTCTCTGCGGTTCTTGGATGGTCGCTCCCTCTTCTCTCCACATTCGCTGCGTTCAGAGCTCACGTCGCTACGGTCAGTCTGCTCCTGTTTGCCGATGGTTTCCACGCAGTCGAGGGCGGCACAGGTGCTCCTCTTACGACGGTGACGCCGCTTCACCTGCTTTTTTTGGGCCTGGGCTGATGAGCCCAGATTTGCGCTTGCCACTGTCATCACTGAGCTTTGCTGGTTCTGTTCTTGTAATTCAGAGACATCCTCTACAAGGGTTGGCTGGCCAGAACTGAACACACATGCCCAAAAACATACACACAGGAACACAGAGATGGAGACGATAAGTAAAGTAAAAGGAAATGGAAAAGACATGTGATGACATTTACAAAACAAATGAAACTGGTATGGGTTTCACCAGCTGAAGGTAGCCGAGTTTGGATGCAAGTTCTTACTTACAATGGAGTTCAGACTGGATTAATGTTTGAGGTGTTGCACCTTCTGATAAAGTTTTAATGTAGCTTAAGACAAAACTTAAATTGTGGAGCTACTTTCTAGTACATGTAAGGTCCTCTGTAGTATACAGTTGCCAAAGTGTCTTGTTTATAAAGCTGAAATACTTGACGGATGAGGTAGAGCAGAGGGTCTGAGAGGCTGTTAGAGGTCAGCCATTTGTTCTCTTTGATAAATATCCTCCCTCAGAAACATGTGATGACTCTCTCACAGAGATCATTTCAGACATTCAGCAATAAAACACTTTGAAACTAGTTTCATGTTGTTGGTGATTTTACTGCAAATCATCCGTTTTTATATTACTCTGTCAGTGGATTAAGGCTGAAATCTTCAGTTAACTCCATATCATATTTTGATATAATTTACAAATATTTCATACACACATTGCTATGTATAAATTAACTACAGCCATCCAGAGGCTTTTCCAGCTGTTTGTCTGTACTAAGATATAATGCGCTCAACTTGTCTTGGAATTCAGAGGCAGAACTGTAAAATCAAAGAATGCTTTTTATTTATTAGACAAATGAAGTTAAAGCATCAGCTTTGTTTGGAAATTACCATCTATGAGTTTACATAAATCTTGCAGCCCCCCAGGTGCAACCAGATTTAGCCACAGTCCAGGTTATAGCTTAGCTAGTGTCAACATAGGGTTAGTGTGGACTTAACACCATAAAGCCTTTTCTGCAGGCCAACAAGACAAGCACCACTTTCTCTTGTCTTTTCCTTAATGCTGTCAGAAGTAGCCCTTGATGTAGCCCACAGTAGATCGTATAAACAATATTTAAGTCAAAGTTTCATCCAAGATTTCAGCTGAAATGTAACCTTCCATGACATAAACAGGACTTTTTTAGACTTCTTTGGGACCTGCATGAGCCCTGTTCAACCCAGGCTTCTCTGGCCTGTGACTTTCTGGTCTACATGAATAAAACCAATTTTGTGCTGACTTGAGATTTTCACACACCAGCTCAATACTGCTGTTTGAAAACTAACTGGATGTACTGACAGGCTGGAGAAGAACAGAGGCCTATAGCTCCCTCCTCTTGCCTGAAGTGACTCTCTGCCCCAGCTGGATGCACACGGCAGTGCTGCTTATGTGTTTTCTTTCTTTCTATCTCTCTGTCTTTCTGTCTCCATCTCTCGGGCTAATAAATAAGTAGTTTATGAAGAGATATTAAATGATAAAACTACAGTAGGTGAGCATGTTATAAAAAGGTAGGACCTGCAGTCAGTTATACTCCTTTGCAGGGAAATAGGCTTATCACGCGCTAGCATTAATAATTAACAAATATAAACTTGATTAAACCTCTTTGCAATCACAGCGGTTGACTGAGCCAGCATGGAAGACAGGCAGGCAGAGAAAGGCCCCCATTTTTTTCTCCTTTATTTCTGTAAAAGTGCTTTAATAAATAAAATCAGTGTTGGACAAAAACAGAATCAGCAGGTCAGACCAGGAAAGGTAGAAAATATATAGCAGTATTTGTGCATCTGTGTTTGAGGGAGTGGGCAACGACATGAGGGAAGGGCTTCAGGTTGGATTTGACCCTACTATCTTCATTACTGACCTATGTACATCATGCGCACAAACATAACCACGCCATTGTGCTCCTATCCTGACTACTGGCATAGAGATCATGCTTTACATGCCCTTTTATTAATAAACTGAGTTGCTCTGTGTACCATGGTTTCTACCACCAAGGTAACTGCTGTAAACTTGAAAAGATTTGACACTTACAGAGAGGTTCTGTGTCTAAATTTGTTCAAGTGAGGCAATTGTTCCTCCAGTATGTTGAGGTATGATGCTTCTTAAGCTTTCTGTGCATGTTCATCAACTTTGTGGTCTATGACTATGAAATTCCTCATGTGACTGCTCTGGAATGTACTTTGTTTATATACCTTAGACCCCCTTACTTTTTTGTTTAGCTATTATTTTAATTTAAATTTTATTTATATATGTGTATGTGTATGTATATCTATGTATGCTGCTCTTGTTAATTCCCCTCATGGCTGTATTTTGTATCGTATTGTGTATGTAAAAATTGAAAAAACTTTCAATAAATATATATACCATGAACAAACTGCTGTGATTATGCTGCACTGCAGTGTCCTATGGCAAGGTCATGGATAATTGGCTACCAGAGACAATAAATAGCTCAAGGGGGGTATGGTACGTTGACCTTGACATAAACAAGAAGTGAACATATTTTTCAAGCCAACTGAAAAACACTGAATGAACCACTGACATTATGTTTTAGTGTTAACTCCCACACACTTCCTGATGTTCTGAAAATGATTTCGGTGGAGTAGATGTGTCTTCATGAGTGATAATGAATAAAAAATAAATAAGAAAAACAAATATGTTTGAAAAATAAATGAAAAATAAGACTATGAAAAACTTTAAGCATGCTGTGCAACAAATAGAAATCCAAGTGATTACATCCAGACAGTGAGACTAAACCGCCTAATCACAGAGTGTCCTTCAGCTTTTAAACCAAAGAAAAGACTCTGATGGGGTGAGTATTGAAAATCTAATTATTTGAAAGATCTAATTTCTTCATCTGCTCTTCTTCCTCTCATTATTATGTGTGGCTGTCATTACATTCAGCATCAGTCTTCATTTTGTCAAAGCCCTTGGGATGAGTCAGACCATTCAGCCTCAAGCCCAGCACACAGCAAACTGCAGAAGCTCTGGATCAATGATAGATTTTCAGTTATTGTGAAGATGTTTGTGTAATTGCACTTGCTGCTCTTTCAGCTCTTCCTGGATAAATGTCACAGGGGAGGCGGTGTTACCTGCATATGTCCTGAGATGATGGGCTGATTGATGTTCTTGAGGCTGCAGCTAATCCTGTTGTAGAGTTGCTGGCCTGAAACAACAAATGATCTCAAATGAACTCCCATGTGGCTTTTGAGGGACAACAATCGTTCACTGGCGTCATAAATAAAACACCACAGGTTTGACAAAACATGCTGACATACTTTCTTCTGACCACATAACTAAAATAAAAACTGTCCACAAGAAATTCATATGTCTGACCAGTTACAGATTTGACTCATCATGGAGATATATTAGTCATTGTTTTTCTGTTAAGCCGCAGAACACGTCATGAAGTTCATAAAAATTACACACTGACATCTATTTCATTTTAATAAAAAAAATGTCCGATTACAAAACCAGCAGCAGTGCAGTAACATAATACATTTTTTAATATTCATATAGACCTGAAAGGTCTTTCATTGGCATTAAATGTCATTTCAGTTTATTTTTGCTTTTAACCAGCACCAAAAATGCTTGCAAGTTAGGACTGGACACTATAGCACGCTGTCAAGGTGTATAAATATAAGATATTCAAATAAGAAAATGCTGTTTATGCCTGTCAAAAACACGTCAAGCACCATGCTCACCTAGAAGGGCGGTTTATGGTAAAATCCACTGATACAAATATGCTAATCAACCACAAAATAACCTCCTTGAATTGTTTAGTCTAGATGGGGAAATATCATCAGAGTTGAACGTACTTAAGCTTTTATAGCACCTTCCTAGTGTCTTCACACACATTAACTCTCACATTCACTTCCTGATGAGTCAGTTTCTCTGTGTGTAGTCCATCAGTACTGACTCACATTCATACCATTTTTTCTTCTTACTTTTGTGACATTTGGAAAAACATGGGGAGTTCCTTTGCTTCACTGGTTTCAGAAATGTTACCAACCTATAAGTAGAAAGTCAAACGGTGATCCCTTTCTTTAAAAATCAAGCTGAATATCATTAAATCTCAGTACAAAGCAGAAATACAGACCGTTACAATATAATGGAGGTTTAATTACTTTGAAAACCTTGATATGTGAGAGTAACATAAACATTTCATTATCACTTGATGTTAACCAGAATTATATCAAAGATCATCCTCTGGTAGTATTGTAATGAAACACTTGTTCTTTCTTGACAGAATGAGAAAAAAATGTGGGATAATATTTTACTTTACAATTGAGCTTAAAAAATAATTCAAGATATAATCAACAGTTCTTTGTGCTCAGCCCTTAAGTCAATGATAATACTCCACATATTGTCATGTTAATAAAGTATTTGCTGTTTCCCTTGTGTTTTAGTCTTTTTTTTTAACATATTTGTTTTTTATCTTACTTTTGGGGGTCTTTTCTTCTTATTTGATGGAGGAAAGAGTAAACAGAGGCAAAATAAAAGAACGAGAGAGTGGGGGAAGAAGTACTAATAATTTTAACTAAAATAGTTAAAAGATAGTCAGAATTTAAAGTGACCTGCTGAGCTAAAGGCTGTTTCTATGTGTTTTATTACAGTGAGCATCTCCTGCACTTAACACATCTGTTTGACTTATATAGAAAACAGACGTAAGAAATAAGAGCAGCTATAATTATAACTATCACATTAAACGTATTTGTGCAGTATTCACCAAGAACAACCATTTAATGATTATCAGTTTAATTTCTACTGCTGTATGATCACACATCGGATTCTGCTTGGCTGAAAAATGCTTCCACACACTCTGAACTTTGACCCCGTTATTGGCTCTATTCGCCCTGCCTCGGTATTCAGACGTTACCTTGGAGATGTTGCTGGATCGACTCCCTGAGCGCCCGGGGCCCTTCTTTCCCTGCAGGGAGAGAAAGAGACGGAAAATCATTACAGACATTAAGTGATGCTGAAATGGCACATGAAGAGTAACCCAAGGTGGTCTGAAGCAGCACTAACTTTACAAGAAAACACTAAATATGACATATGCAATGAACTGAAGGAATAACTTTATGCTCTCACACCAACCTTGGTGCTCATTTATTCTTGCATTTAGCCTGGTCTGCTCTATTCACATGTTGCTTTACATTGACATATCCATACATTTTTCCTTTTCTCTTAATATATTTTAAAGAAACATCCTCAGTATAAAAACAAGAAATATATGCCCTACAGTAATGAATCAAGTCCAAATGTCAATTATGGTTTTGGCTTCCCTGGGGATATAAATAAAATAATAAACTTCATTCCAGTGCTTTAGGCCAACTAACACCTACCTAAACAGTCATGCTACCTTCAACATGCCTAAACTATATTCAAAGTAATGTCTATGCTAACCTCAGCTCAGCAGGACCACTCGCTGGTTGTGCCAACTGTTATATGGTACATACATATTTACCATTTCCAGAATCCCACTACGCATGAACAACATTATTCTTTGGTAAACACTGAAAAGTGTTTATCAGAGGCCTGAATTTCCATACAAACACTGAACTCCTGCAAGTCTGTCACTCATAATGCAGAAAATTCTGCATTGATTTAAGCTGCCCCCACATGCCACACATGAAGGAAAGGAGGGTAGACGGATGAACGAAAGTCTGGGTTGATGACCTGGTTTGTTTATGACTGTCAGGACATGCTGTCATAAACAAACCAGGTCATCTGGTTTAATAACAGAATATATTAAGTTAAACAAAATGCAGGCATGTAACTTGACCGTCATTCTGTTGAGTATCATCAAAAGAGTAAATACACACAGAAAAATGACAATCAGGGGAGGTGTGACAAGATGCTGTAAAAGAAGAGTTACAAGAAGGTACATCTGTAGCACGGCAACAAGTCACTCACATTAAATCTGTGAGGCTCTAATGTCTGTCAATTCAAGCTGCAATACGTCTTAAAAGCACAGGAAACGCCTCCTTAATGCGGAGCACAGTTGATTCATGGCTTCTCAGCATTCTTTCACTTTTCTTGTAAATCAACTAATCCCTTAATGACTAATCATCCCAGCTCTAGACTGCTGTCAGTTCTATCTTGTAAAAGAAAACCTTGAGCAAAAAATGAGATTTGTGTTGTTGTAAAGGTGAAGTGGGCACTCCATAAAATGAAACACATTTCAGGTTCTTTAATGTAAGCAGTGAGAGCTCCTTCTGTTCGTCCTTTTTATTGTTGTACCTGGTTTCAGGGAGTCCTGCGTGGACACGTGCCTTTGTGATTTCATTATGACCTGAACTAAAGCCAGACAATCCTATTACCTGCTCGTCCTGCTAAGTGAACGAGAAGCAGCTCTGCAATGTGTCTCTATTTAAAGACTACTAAAAGCACTTTTTCTGGAAGTTTGTTGAGTTTTTGACCTTGTTTGTTGGAATCTATACTCAAACATCAGGAATCTGCATCCTTTTTCACCACCTGCATCGTCTTCATATAAAAGTTTCTTTCACCTGGAGGAGCTGAGCTCTTAATAGTCATACATAAATCACGTTTTTATGATTTTCTTGTAGGTGTTTATTTTTAATTAAACTGTGTCAGTGGAGTTCAATATTATGATTGCTTATGAAATTGTACTGCGTATCACCATAACTCGGACCTTTATAAAGAATGTTTGTTTAGCAAATTTATGGTACAGAGTTGTATTCAACCAACAATGTTAGTGTTCATTTTAACTTATATCAGAGAAATAAAGGAAATTAGTCCATATGATGTTTCATTTTTTCAAAAAACTTGTTAGCGTTACTGGAGTCTGAACAAATTATTCCCAATACTTTGGGAAATTACTACCTTAAATACCTAAAGATGGTCAAAGGTTGGTCACTGTGATAGTAACAAGAAGGAAATAATTTAATACGATTCTCAGGGACAATGACTGACAATATTCCTACAAATGTTTTTAAAATATATCGTATTCAACGTATTCACACCTACTATTTTACCACCAAAAAGCAGTTGAAGGCGATACTTTACCCACTAGTAAGTTACACAGAAACAAAACAGTGTATACACTTGGCAAACAATAAACTAAACAAACTAAAGTTTATGAGTATTAAATATATTTGTAATAATCTGAATGACCAGAAGTTTATTTTATTGTTTTTTATATGTTTTTAATCACCCAGTTTTATTATTTCATGAGTGAACTGACCTACACATTTTAAATTAATTACAAAAAACTATTCCACTACTTCCCCCCTCTGACAGACACGTCTCTATTTAACATTAGTCCTAACTTTAGTTTTATTTTTCTCATTCCTGAACCCCTTAAGTCATGTTGACTCTCTCTGATTTGAAACAGCCTCTAAATGCAGTCAGGCAATATTTGTTTGTATTTTGTACATCACCTGTGCTGCTTTAATTCTTCTGACTGATTAAGTTTGCCAGCTTGTAAAATAATGAAAAGGTTGTGGGGTGATTATGGTATAGCCGTTTGTTAGCACTTTCTTTTGTTTCTTAATATAATCAGTCTGCCATTTACAAGCACATCCTAAAACCTCCACACTAAAGCATGTGTATGGAGCAATAAGAGAACTATACAAAGCTCATACACAATTCTGGCTTAAACTAGTTTCAATGTAACAGAATAAGGCAGTTGATAAGAAACCTAAGCCTTTTCATTATCTATACGTGGTTGTCAACAAAGTTTGCAATCTATGATAACACCAAGAAATGTGATTTTATTCACTCTTTCTATTACCACAATATTAATGAAGCTTACAATGTTTACTCTAAATACTATTTTGTTTGTTTTTTGCAAACTACTGGAATGATTCAAGAAATAATGCAGAGTTGGAGGAGCTGTGATGCGGGTCACAGGGGCTTATAATGCCTGGTGGCATCTCCCTGAAATGACCACAAAAGAAATCTTGATAAGCAAATACTTTTACACTGACTATGTATGAAGTGTGTGCTCAGAAGAGTCTTTAAATGAATAAATAATTTCTGTGTGAAAAGTTAAAATGATACAGGTTGAGCTTGAAGCTCCAGTAGCGGCCTCTGTTTAGAGAATAGACACTTTCACTGTGGTCGTGCAAATAAAACAGTAATCTCCCCACAGGTGTCTAAACAAAGCACATTCACTTTGCTCATTCTTGTTGTGGGCTGGAGAATCTATAATTAGAACTGTTTCATCAAGCAACAACACAGACTTTCTGGAGAAACATGCAAAAGAAACCCAGTGAAAACGTGTGGCACACACCACTCATCTTTGCCTAACTAATCGTTTCGTTATTATCGCATCCAGTTGACTTTTGATCCCACAGCCACACCAGCAGCCAGGTGCATCATGGGATTAAATACATCATGTCCCAGACAGTGGAAGAACATGCCAGGCTCAGATGTAAATACCTGCTGGTTTCTGAAACACACAAACAATTACAGGGACGTCCAGCATGCCAGGGGGACATGCCGGGACACCCGCCGGCTGTCTGCAGTCTGAGTGAGTGGGCTGTGGAAAACGTCCAACAAGCAATGCAGGAAAATTAAAGGGAGCTGTTTTGATTAAACATATTCACAATTATGGCAGATACCAAGAAATTAATTTGCACTCAAACAAGGACTAGGGTTTGTATGTGACATTAAACATAATCATTTTTGACCGCCTCTGAAAAACAATGTTAAGCATGTAATTTCCCACAGACATAACCACTGACGTAATCAGGTTACAGCTAGAGGCACCACTTTTGTAGAGAAAAGAACATCAACCTCAAGTTAGGAGATTAGTGTTGGTGGTTTTAGGGTGAGATAACCAGGGTGTACAGCCACTGCAGACTTGCATCAGCTTTATGAATTGATTTATTTGAATGTTACATAAATGCTCTATTTTGAGTATTTTGATTTTTAAATCATGGATTTTTTTGTTGTTGTTGTTGATGACGTCCACGATGCTTTCCTCTAGGTTTGTCTACCAAAATGTCATCCTTTCACCACTGTAACTACCACTGTAACCACTGTTTTTGATTTGATGGATTCAATTTCATTGATATTCATTTATTTATTAATTTATCATTTCTCATTTTTAAACCTTTAAGATGGCGTTTCCTCCATACGTACTGGGTACATCAGTGTGCTTTATTATTGTCTTTTATTTATGATGCTTTTTATCAACACTGTGTATGGATTGCTGTATGGATGGGTTCAAGGGCTGGTGGAGTGGGTTTGGGTCATAAATCCTTCATTTAATTAATCTGTCTGTTTGTAAAGCACTATGTGTCAAAGTGCTGTATAAATAAAGCTTGATTTGATTTGATATGATTAATATTCATTAATTGGAACAAACTTGTTACAATTACAGCTATTGAGCTTTAGGTAAGGATTAAAATACTTTCAGTAATTTACCATCTATAAAACTTTATTAATGGTTTATTAATAATTTATAGCTATAGTTACCATTCTTTATTTGTAAAACACTAAATCATATGACTGTTATCGCAAGACAATTTTTTTTTCAATTTATTTATTTGATTTTTTTTTTTATTTTACTGCAGTCAGCTGGCGACCAGTTCAGGGTGTACCCACCTCTCGCCCGTTTACAGCTGGGATAGGCTCCAGCCCTGTCGTGACCCCGAAAGGGTTAAGAGGTATGGAAAATGAATGAATACATTTTTTATTTCAAACCAAACATGAATCCACCATGACTACAGTCCTTTGCCACAATTTGCAACAGTTACGGTGGCAACTTCAAACGTTCTCTTACATAGAAGGAAACCTTCAGCAGATCCACCCTCCTGTTGGACAGGCGTTCACTGATGTTGTGTTGAGGGTGAGTGGGCAGAGACAAAGGGAAAAAATGAGCAGCTTCAGATAAGGCATATTTCCAAGTGTGGCTTTGAGAGTTAGTACTTCTGTTCTCGTTTATCTGAACTGATGCGTCACTTTTAATTTTAACAATAAATCAACAGGAACTTAGTTTATGAGCGAAATATATCGATTGCAGATGGGAAAGTGCCAATTCAGGTTTACTGATGTATCAATGTCGCTTCTCTAAAAATGTTCAAAAATGATCTACAAGTAATCCAATTATCAAATGATTAGCTAAGTATTTAGTAATGCTGTACTAATGATTTGTAACAATACTTGTTTCAAATTTGATATCAAGTATGAACCTTAAGTATTTCTGTTCTGTGTTGTTTTAAACTGGAGTGTTTGTTCTTGTTTTTAAGATGTAATGGAAATTACTTGAGTTGTTATGGAAATATGTGTATAATGCATATTGCATACCAACAGGATTTGGACTTATCGTTGGTCTTTTTTTTCATTTTAAAATCACACTACTTAGCAGGGCTGCTCGATCATGGCAACAATCTGTATTGTGGTTATTTTATTAGATATTGAGACCACAATTAGAATGTATGATTACCCATACATTTTGCAATATGCAGTGCATGCGATAATTGTACTCCCACACCCTTTACGCTATCGTTCTGAATATTAAAGGACAAGTAATAAATATGTACATTTAGAAAAATACTTAACCAAAAACAATGATAGATAGAAAAAGTGCAGAATGACTTATGGCGACATATTTAGTGTTGCTGAGTGTTATGGTAAAGGCATCAAAATTATTTCAGGATCCACCATTTAGAGGAAAGAACATCTTTTAGGTCTCTCAATGGCTTCTCCTTTTTCCTCTCTCTGTTTTGATTTGTTGACAAGAGGTGCACATAAATACAACTGAAATTATTGACATTATGACATTTTGGCTGTTTTTCCATGCTGTGCCTCTTTGAACAACATGCTCTTTTCTTAATTCTGGATATTTGGTCTGTTTTTAAAGGTCATGTATCTTCTTTTCACACTTGGCCACTTCAGTTTTCAGGGTACATTGTTTTGACAAGGTTAAGTAGTACTCTTACCTGCAAGTTATTTTGTGTATTTTCAGTGGCACGCTGAAGTACTGAGCATTGACTGTAAATAAATTATGCTATTTATTTATACTCAATGTGGTCCACTTTGAAAAACAGGAAAACTATGGCTAAGACAAACAAAATATAACATGACTGTACTGTACATCAGAAATGTAAATAACCAATTCATTGTATTAACATTTTATTTGATGTACTGATTGTAATAATACTTATTTCTCACCCACAGTTCTTTAATAATTAATAAACATTAATTATAAATGGAAAAAACTTCAGCTGATTAATCTTTTTGTAATGACTGCTTCTATTCACTTGTCTTTTTTAACAATCGGGTTATGTATTCATGTAGGACACACAGTTTTATAGCAATGAGTTTAGCAGTTTGGTCGTGTCTGTGAGGAAGTTAAAAAAGTTTGAGGTTTATGGCTGAAGTGTGCATTGAGGAAGGCTTGCAATATATTTAGTTTCACCACCACACATGAAAAGCAGAGCAGAGCTAGGATAAAAAAAAGTCAGCCGTGGTCGCAGTTGTGGGTACGCTCCGTGCGAATCAGAGAAAGAAATAAGTGAGTCAATGACAAGTGGAAGACTGCATCATCTAAGCTGATCAAGGGATTTGCTGTTGGCCAGGTTTAAATCAGTAGTCCTTCATGGAGTCAAAGCTAACACTTTGCTACCACCTTGGGTGTCAAAACATGTGCTGGAGCCTAAAGCACATGTTTGCAAAGTTTGGTTACTTAACAGGGTACATCCTTTTTTCAACAAGGAGACGAACTAAATTCACAAGCTACTGTGCAACTTCAAATAGAGCTAAACAAAATACCCCTGACTTTGAGACTTAAATCTGTGTCTATACGCTGATGAGGTTATTATGTGTTTTACACAAATATTATGAAAACTTCTGCTCACATAAGCTCGAATATGGATTTACAAGAATATTCAGATGTTCATGCCATGGTCACAGTGGTTGTCATTGTGGAGCATCATGTTGCTAAGCGCATTTATGACAGCATACTTAGCTATGAATGTAACAAAACCTGAGTCTAGGGATAAACAACATTGAAATTAACAAAGACCTTTCAGACAATTAAATCCGGAAAAGTGCAAAGATTAGGAATAATACAATATTTGCAGCTTTGCAGATTACATTGTGTGTGAGCAGCACATGAACACATGGCAACAAAAGCTATGTACACACCACTCTATCATGGCAGAAAGGTGTGTTTAAATGTATTAAAAGCTGTTTATAATTAAATACTATCTGGAATATCACTCTTTTTAAGTAAATGTTGACAATAATGTAACTATGTAACTTTTCTTTTGCTCATCAGAGGAACATGTTTACCAGTCATTTATTATCACTGAGACTGAAGGATGACAGTGACTCTAAGCGCAGGGAACATTAACTTACCAGCACTCAAAAACATGCTTTAAAAACTCCAACTACAGACATTTTAAATACATTTTAATGACCCTAACAGGTCAAATTAAATGCAATTCTTATTTTCATTTTTACCATAAAAGGTGATTAAATGTTGATTTGTTTGATTAAGACTGTAAAATGTAAAAATCCAGGGGGCTAAATACTATCTTAATATCAGAATTTTAAGGCTCATGCTCTCCGCAGATAGGGGACGGACATAGACATGAGGACACGTGGGTAAAAATACAGACAGAAAACCTGTTTATAATAACTGTGCAAATGTCACACTGCTGTGAGAACTTTCTCTGGTATAATATTGTAAACAATAGATTCAATGAAGACTACCTTAGTCAAAGAACTGTCTAGAATTTAAGATCTCATAAGCAGTAATAAGACTGTAACAGCATTTATATTGCCTTACATTAAAAATTAATGAAATGTGAGATCTTTATGTACCTTTAATTTTCTGCATTTATCTGTGAGATATTAATAGGACAACGCTTGTAATTGCTCTTACAGCTACACAATCAAACTATATTCAGAATAATTCAATGTTCTATTCAAAAAACGGAAACTTTTTTTTAACTGGGCTACAACTCATGCAAGACAGAAGTGAAAGATAGACACTGTGAAAAAACTAGCAGTGGTGCTTTTCAGATTTAATTTGAATTCTTGAATCCAGAGGAGATGATTTTTTAGGGAGCCAGCTCAATATAAATACATCACAGAAGTTGACTTGAACTGCATTTCATTCCTTGGCCTACTGTCGCATCTAAAGATGTCTATGCAATCATAAAAAACATTCCCAATAATTTCAGGCTCTCCTTGCATTTTGTAGGTTATCCTATTTCCAGTATTTCTGTTGTTATAAATCAAAATAAATGTTGCCTTATTAGCTTCAATGAAAACAGACAATATTATAAACTAAACTTACAAATAATTCTCTGCATTTCAGTATGTCATTGTACTGCAGTCAGTTCTCAAGCCCTAACAAGTTGCTCTACATACAAACTTGTTATTTATCTTTATTAATTTCAGTCTTCAATCTTAATTTCGGCTTGACAAACTGCTCTGGATGAAATGCCGGCTGAATCAGTCCTTCAAAAGCCATAACAATACTTCAGATGTTTGGACTATTCTTCTAAAAGACAGATTGCCTAACTGAAATTTGCTCAGTGTTACCAACAATCTAAATCTTTCAATCCTGGCATCCAAGTGTAGAACCGGTTATATGACCAGCCTATACTGAATTACAAGCACGACAGGTTTTAGTCAAAACAAGCCAGAGCCACTTTCAACAATACTGAATTAACAATGCAAAATGATTGACGTAAAACTCAACCCTCCTTCCACCAGAAACTACAAGCAACCCCTGAAGTCGTTCCTCCTCATTGCAATGATTGATCAAAGAAGATAAAACACAGAGACATACCTGAGCACCTGCTCCTCCGTGGACGCTCTCCCTCTGAGGCACAGCACAGACTGTGAATGGTCTATGTTTACATGTGCATGTTTCAGAGAGGGGATTAAGACATGTAGCGTGAACTGAGGGCTATATTTTGTTTCTGTACTCAGTTAAAAAAAAACCCGCCAGCCACATTCAGGATTACAAAAACACCTATGGCTTTATTTGGAGTAGCTACCATGGGGACTGTAGCTTTAGGGACTATTTTTAGTCAGTACGTTGTTTTTTACCAAGTATCGTTTTTAAATAATTTTGACACTTGGTTTTAGAATCAAAGACTTTTTAAAACTATAAAATTTGCCTAAAGTACAACTTAACCAGAGTTCAAGACAGAAGAGTCTAAAACCATCTAAGGCCTGGCACACACATACTGATATCTAAAATTTTGACCAATTTTGAATTTTTGACAGAGCCCACACATGGAGAATAATAATGACAGATTTAACAGTTCAGCTCTTGTAAATGGACTTGGTAAATGGTAAATGGACTTGAGCTTATATAGCGCTTTTCTAGTTATGGACTACTCAAAGCTGCTTTACACCGCAGGTCACACCTACCCATTCACACCCATTCGCTCTCACAATCACTCACTGATGGTTCAGAGTTTCTATGTGAGTTATCCATCAGTATTTCTAACACATTCACGCCCTTTCATGCCCATTTACACACCACTGACGTAGCAGCGGGAGCAACTTGGGGTTAAGTGTCTTGCCCAAGGACACAACGCCATGTGTCGCCCGGAGCTGGGCTTGAACCTGCAACCTCCCGATCACTGACCAAGCGCACTATCCAACTGCACCACCGACGCCCCTCTTGTGGTGTGCCAAAAAGAGAGAGACATATCACGCCAGGGCCTCTACTCTCACAGCTTGTAATCTCACGAGGTCAAAGGTTTGCTTCAGCGTAAACAAACATGGTGGACAACCCATGAGGAATTGAAGCTAAATGCTGCAACTGGTTAGCTACCCATGAATCCTCGGTAGTACTTTTTTATATATGATTTACAGTATAGATGCCACAAAAAAACAACTGCCTTTGTTTTCATTTGCTTCCTGCCTCACTCAGCTTGCTCTCTGATTGGCTTTGTCCAATTATATGTGTCAAAGCATAGAGGACGTGCTTGTGATCTCGGTGAATTCCACACACATCAGGATTTCTGATTGTAAATACTGAATATGTTCAGGTGGGGGTGTCCTCCATCCCCTTCGGAGATATTAACGTGACTCCTAATACATCTAATAATACAGGACAATCAGTCCAGATTATCTTTGGGGCCAACAGTTAATCAGACCATCACTGAGTTTGGTTGGATGCAGGCCAGAACAAGGTGAATGCTATGGAGCTCCATGATCACACATTGTCTTGTAAAAATGGTATATCAATTAGATTCTTAAAGATTTTTCTGAAACTCTGAGGTCAAAACTCAAAGTTACTTAGCCTCAAGTCCATGTAACAGTAAACTTTCCGCCAATGTTCACTTACTCTGAAGGAGATTACTTTGTCTATGTTTACATTTATGAATGTTTTATTTTGGAAATGTTTAATAAGAAGGGGGAAAGAAGGACAATACATGAGATAAATGCATAAACAAAGAGAAAAGAATAGCACAAAGAGAAAAGAATAGCACAAAGATGCAGAATCCTTCTTAATTTAAATGACACACCTGAAAAGGAGTGGGTAGAAGTGCAAATTTGTTCCCATCCCTCCTCCACAAAGTTCAATCGATCAATTATTTCCTTTTCTTATTCATGTTAATCTGTACAATAGTAAATTATCTGGAATGTCTCAAGGTGCGATGTTTGGAAGCTCATGTTTAAAGGTCAAAGTAAAGGGGCCTTGAGGTGATCACTTTCAGGTCTTGAGGAAGTCCCTTTCAGTTTTTAAGGGATATGGATCAATGATTGAAACAGTGTCCACTCAGACTCAAAAATAGATGTAATAGCTTTTAAAGGTCATCGGGCAGATGTCGAGAGCATTGAGTCAACCTTTCCCTTGGAAAATATCTAATGATTGATCACAACATATAAGAACCAGCCAATAAGCTGATGATAATTTAAGGGCATACAGTCAAAGTCACTAGGGTCATGTTTATCCCAGTTAGGCTGCTTGATTATGGAAATAAAATTATTACCATGATTACTTTCCTTTATGTTGAAGTCAAGGTTCTTAAACACAATTACAAATTGGTTTTATTACATCTGAGCGAGAACTTAGATGAGTAAAAAAATATAATGCATGGCAATAACATGCAGCTACAGGCATAAAACCAATAATTTGGTTTGTGCCATAAGTAATGCTAATGTTAATATTGCTAAGGCTGTGAGCATTGATACATGTTGTGGCTGTTGTTGGTGCTTTGCATTGTGGGAAACAATATGTCAGGTAGATTGGTCTGATTTATAATGCTAATTTTTCCAAAACAGTATGACATGTGGGTATTTCTGATGAACTGCAGATTTCTCAAATGTTCTTTTTGTAACATTTGTGGTTACAAGTGTGGTTACACCTTAGAGGAAACAGGTGGGGATATGGTATGAGTTTTTGATGTCATGAGTACCCTACCAGTAAAGTTTCTACAGATTTCCTGAGGTTGTTGAGCTATCAGTCAAACAAACTGTACCGCACCCACGCGCTTGTGAGGAGAGGTCTGATAAAAGGCTGTTTTACTCAAACGTGTGGATGTCCAGGTCAAAAATGCCTTACAGATAGGTTAGAAAGTATTGATTCGGTTGTCCTAAGACTCTTTGATAGGCAACATAACTGCACATATTTATGTTTAGGATCAATCGGGTGTAACAGCTCCTGCTCCTGTGATGCCAGATCCACTGAATTAGGATTAGAGAGGTGAAAAGGTCACTCCAACTCAAAGGTTTAACAGAGGGCCGAGGGATCTTGACAGAGACTGTGTATCACTGAGATATCCAGGACTTTCTCTGACTTCAGACTATTTAATTGGCTAAATACTGTGGATTTAATTATGATTCATTAAGGTGTATGGAGACGTATCCATCTTCTGTTCCTTTGTTAGACAGAAAAACTTAACTTCAGGAAGCATGTTTTACAAAAGCTTAATCAACACCTTAAAATCAACACCATTAGTTGCAAATGGTTTCGCTACAGAAAAGGGAAACTTAATGGTATCTTTTGCCACATACAAGAATGTAAAACTTTTTATAAGTCACAGACCCCAAGGGATATCAAAGCCTGTTATTGCTATTGTTAAATTAAAGTATTTACCCCGGAATAATGTTGATGTGAGAGTTAGACAGCTATTGAACAAAAACAATTTTTTGCTAATGGTGGTTATGTGGATCACCACCAAAACCAAATTATTTCAAATTTGGGCCATTACCAATATCTCATTAAAATCTCAGCAAAATCTGTTCAGTGTATTTTATGTTATCTTGCTAACAAACAAACAGACAATCACAGGCAAATACATAACCTCCTTGGTGGAGATAACAAGCAGTGACATGTTCTCTTGCTTTTTCTCGTTTCTTGTTCAATGTATAGAACAAAACGACTTTGCAGAAACCAGTTGAACCCCTGCATAAGATTGTAAACTACATAACCTATTTTTCATAAGAAACCTACTTGTCCTATAACCATGATGACCTCATATGTCCTAATGCAGTAAATCCCGAACTCTGGCTACCTCCAACACTCCCTGCTGTCTGAGAAAAACACGCTATGGCTTTAGGTGTGTGATGTAACGTGGGGTGATTTGAGGTGATTAGAGGTTCCACGATGTTCCATGAAGAGGTATTTATTTACTGATGTGTTGTTTTCAGGCTCTTTGGTAGATTCGGTTGAGAAAGCATCAAATCCCTGGATAGGGGGAGCAGTGGTAAAAGGTTGAGTGCATCTATACTGTACGTGTGAGTGAGCTGTAGACTGTCAGCTCATACTTTATTGAGTGTAGAGTATTGTCGGGATATTATCAAATATATAGAAGGAAAATTAGATTTTATAAAAAGAAAAGACAAAAAATAATGCGCATGGATCTTTTGCAGGTCTGCATTTCTCCCAGTAACTATGGGACTTTCTGAATATTGCTTGAATATCCAAACTTTGCTCAGGAAGTGCAGCGCTGTCTCTATCTGTTAGTTGTCACAGGTGGGGCAGAGTCTGTCCTCCTCTGGGAGCCAGCTCTTTATGTGACAGCCCGTCTCTATCGGTAATCTATGATCACTGAGTCTGTACCTCATCAGGACTTTTCCCAGTGAAGGATCTTTTTTTGAGCTCATTCTCCATTCACTGTTTAGGGCAAAACAACATTTAGTTTGCTTTGTTTCTGAGGTTGTTTCTTCCAAAATTTTCACATTTATTTTTGTTGATTGACAACCTGATTTAGTCCAACTTGTGAGATGTTGGGGTCCAAAGTAGGGTTTGGTTATATTGGGTGGTTGCTGTGGTGTTGGTGCTCTGCAGGCCAGCTGAGGGGACTCTTTTCTGGTTTCAGCTCTTGGCAAACTCAGACAGACAAACATATCCTCGACAGTCATTGGGGTCAGTTCTATTTTTCCTATTTCACATTTGACACAACAACATGTAAGTTGTTTTTTATTACAGTATGGCCCACCATTTTTTGCGCTGGCACATTTGAGGGCTTCTATGAATTGTTTGTTTTGGTTATTTTATTAATTCATGGAAGGAGCCATTTGTAAATGTTCTGAGAAAATAATGCAGCTTACAGTGTCAATATTCAGATGCCTCCATATGCCTAAACCACACTGTGGACAGATCTGATAAAATTACAGCTTGCCCTTTGATTCTAAAAGGGAAATTCAGTTTACTGTTTTACATATTTTCATTTTTTCTGTAAGCATAAAATATATTTAAATGGGAAAATCTTTATTTAGCCCATTTCTCAAAACCCTGATATCCATAAAAAAAATTTTGTTTGAGACATGCCCCTAAAGCTTTTTGGTAAGAAAGAATACAGACATCACTGGAGACTGATATCACTCTAATGGACCATCTTCACTCTAGTTTTACATCTTACTCAAAACTGAGGAAGGAAATGACATCGAGAGATCACCTAAGAGGCTTGTAAACAAAGTAAAGAGTAAACTCACCTCAGACTTGTCCTTGGAGCGAGATGAGCCTTTCCCATTGCTGCTGCTCTCCTTGGCTGGAACCACAGTTATCTGTTGTACTGGCATGTTGCTGTTTCCAGGCAGCGCTCTCCAGTGCTACTCCCACAGCATTCCCGACTTGATGTGAGAGCCTGTCCTTCAATCAGAATCCGTGCATAATCCGCTGTCCCGTCCACGAGTCTGCCTATAACCAAAGGGGACGGTGCTCCTGGATCACCTCTCCTTTATCAGTCCAATCCGGATCATCAGGCAGAGCAGAGATGGAGCAGGTTCAGGTCACCGTGGCAACGCGGAGACAGCTCAGGAGATGGTGGGGTGTGAGGTCGCCATGACGACTGGGAAACTACTCCTCAGCGTACACCTCCTCCCTCCTCATCCTCCTCCTCCTCCGTATCCTCCACCGCCTCCTGCTGAGAGAGAGAGACAGACAGCAAGAAAGAAAAAAGTGGAGATGGTGGAGCGGAGTGGTAACCACGGAGAATGAGGAATATCTGTGAGTGTGTGCGCCGCCTGTGCATGCATGAGCGTGCACGTGTGTGTCTCTCCATGGGGCGGAGCCTTGATTTTGGCGTGCTTGCCAGGTAACAGGCATGCGGTCCATTAGGATTAGGGCTTAGACTAACCTCAATCTCCTCCCCTGACCAATGCTGCAGCTAATAAGCTTACACAACTTGTGCACATGGACAGCAGAAACACACACACACACAGTCTAATTGTTTGGGGACTCCCTGGTGAGTGAAAATGATTCGACAGATGTTGTGAGCTGTGCTGCCAAATTTTCTTGTTGTGGTCAAGGACCAACTGAACACAAACTGAAACAAGTTACCAGATAAAACTCACTTCAGCTCCATGGAGTATGTGTGTGAGCGTGGACATGCATGTTTGAGCGGTTAACGGCATAATCCTGCACAAGTGGTCTCAAGGAGTGAGGATTAAGATAGATACAACAGAAGAATGAGTGACCTCAACGCCATCAATGAGGAGACTCATAATACAGAAATATTCAGAAGAGTAGGTGGTATTGACGTGTCCTTTAAAAAAGGGAATTAGTGGAGTATTTTGGTTCCTATAAATCTCAAACAAGCCAGCTGAAAGCGTTTTGCTTGGCTCCAAGTTTTCTTCCCATTTTCCACCTGACACAGTGATCATTTGTACCCTGAGTGCTCATGCTCTTTAAATAGCTAAAAAGCAAGCTCTTCCATCTGTGTGGTTACAACTTAGAGGGATCAGTTATGGAAAAATGTTATCAGATTTTTTAACTTCATAACAAAAATCCAGTCATTCTAGTGCTTGAGAGGTTCAGGCACTGTATGGCAGACCATTCACATATATTCTGTTCTTAAACCATGATGGGGAGGTTTCCATTGGGCACTTTAAGAAGTCTTTTGTTATGATATTGACTTCACCTGTCTATCTTTAGGGAGTATGGATCTAAAAACACTTTAAACCGGTGGATACCTCTTAAGAATATTTATGGCAGAAAGCAAAAAGGCAATGGCCAGGTGATGGCTGTGCAATGAACTGCCCAGTATCCACCAGTGGGCAAACGCAGTAAAAAAAAAAAAAACATCAAGTGTATGGAACACATGACTTTTAGTCTAAGACTGCAGAAGAACAAACCCTGCTTCAGTCAGGGCCTTTTCTGTGTTGAGTTTGCCTGTGCATGCATGGTTTGCTTATTATTTAAATTGTTGAGTCTAAATTGCCTGAGCAGGACTGCTTGTGTGTCTCTCTACGTGGCCCTTCAATCTGCTGTGCCCTGCCTCTCGCCCAATGTCAGCTGGGATAGGGTGTGGACCCCTGCAACCCCAAAAAGGATAAGCTGTTTAGATAATAGGGAGATGGATGGAGGGTTGCACAGTTGCCCACCTTTTTAAATTTCAATGGGGCAGAGAGCAGAAGGAGGGAGTGTACTTTTTAGTTTCTAAGCTCTCTAATATGTGCTACCATCTCCTTGTAAACTGCCAGAATTTGTCCATTCAACCCAAAAACATGCTATGCAGAAATCACGTAAAGGCCATCATGGCGCAGGGTGTTATATCTGTGATATTTTATACCTCTGCAAATTATTGCTCACAGTGCTTACTGATGTTAAAGCAGACATTACAGTGTGTCTAATTCATGAGTTACATAAAAGCCAAAGATATGAGCAAAGAAAACGGGTATAAAAATGTTTACTGACTACCTTTATCTTATTTTGAGCCCAAAAAAACTATAACTATAAGGGTCTTTTCCAATCCTGCTACTGTGTCTGGAAATTTAATGAAGCTACACTTTTGTGTACTGCTCATGAGTTCAGCACATCTTTATAATAATTTTAGATGTTGTGGGAATGAATTAGGGAATTGTAACTTTAATCTGCTCAGTCCCAGACCCTTTTCAAGCGTTCTGCTTGAAAATGGCATAATCATAAAGGAAAAAAAATAGCGTATCTCTGCAACCACAAGGTCTATTTGAATAATTTAGTGTCAAAATAAAAGCAACACTTATGAGATTTGTCCAGATGTGGAATTATCAGTATATGTGTTACTGAGACAAAGTAAATGAAGACAGAATTCATTATAATTTGAAAATTTCATCCTCGCATGAAAAAACAAGTTTTTACTGTGAATATCTCTGTGGAATGATGCAGTTGCAGCTTTATAACTCTATGAATGAATGGCAAAGTTTGAGTCTGATAAAGTGATGCGGAGCAAAGTTAGAGAGGTTTTACTTCAAAGTGGTTAGGCAGAATCTTGGTAGTTTGGCACAATTGGGCCCCATTGGTCCTATTTGAAATGTCTGATACGATATACCAAACTATATATTTCACTTTTATGTCACTTTTGGTGTTCACTACACCCAATTACAACAGTTTGTCTCTTTTCCTGCTTATCCGTGGCAGTTTTTTAATGTTTTGATAAACAATATTTTAAAACATATAAAATAAAAATAAACAGGTAAATATTTTTTCTATTCAGAAAAAATCAAACAGAACTCTATAAATTTTCCCATTCAAAGAAATCAATACAAAGCAACCCAAGCTTTAATCAAAGTCAAACAGATTTCAATATTTGATCATTCATTTGCTTGGTGTTGAGGCTGCGTTTGGTGTGTGTACAGATGGCTTATATGGTCGTGTAGTTGAAAATTTCCTGTTCAATTTGATCTGCAAGATGACTACATTTCTATATGAATAGTTCACTTTTTCTTGCGTTTTTTGTTGGAGAGCATGCAAGTACCTAAAATAGGGTGCGTTGGGGCAGAACAGGTTAATTTGATATCAAATTCAAATGTTAACTTAATAAAAAAGGGAAAGAAATTAGATGGTCTAGCAAGGAGTCAGACTAGTTATGATATCCACTGTACAAACAAAAAGACACAAATCAATGGGTGTGCACTACTTTTAAAGGGGATGACCATTATTCTCTAGCTTGATAGATGTTGAACCAAAGTTACACCTATTTTTATTAAAGGCATAAAATCCTATTCCTACTCAGCCCCTGGCTTTGAATTAGGATTCTCCCTGGATAGCAAAATGTGGACCAGCACATCACAAAATGCTGTGCGCCATGTGCCTTTAGATAACATGCTCTGCTGTATCATAATAATAATTATTCATCAAGAAAACTGTATTTCCTTCTCTACTCTGATGGGCTTTACCCGTGCTTAATTTATGTAGAATGAAATGAAACTGATGTGTCGACACTGCCCTATCACTTTTCAAAACCCCAGACTGCTGCACACTAAGACTCTGCATATGTGTGATAAAATGCGTGACAGATAATCATCTGTGTTAAATGAAATCAGCATAAAGAAACCAGGAAATAGTTTAATTCACCTAAAAGGTGCCAGTTTTTTTGTAATTTTAGTAAGCCTAATTATTTTTTATGATGGTCTTCACAGGAGTATACAGGTTTAGCACCTGTTTAACTGTTGTCTCCCATTTATTGTTAACCCTTGTGAACTGTTCAAGTATACTATACACAGTTACTGTTATGGCTGTTTTCAGCCACTAACTTTTTGACTGCTCTAAAAACGTATCATATCAACATTTTTTTCTATTTTTTTTAACATAAATCTCTTCATCCACTTCTGCCCTGCTCAAAACTACCAATCATTGAAAAATAAATAACAAATCTTAACTACTTAAGGGCAATTTAACAGAAAGAACGCCACTGATTATGGGAGGGTTAAACACGAAATGACCTCTTTTCTATATAAAAAGTCATCAGAGACTGGAGATTTTTTACGGGGTATCATAGTGTTGGATATGTCAAAGATTAGTGTCATCATTGACTTTGATGTCTTTTTAGTTATTGTGTAGCATCAGATTTGAAAAACAAAAGACTATGATACCACATAAAAATTCTTTATATTTTTTATATTGAAAATGGGTTCATTCGTGTTTTACCCCTCCTATGATAAGGGACCTTATTTCTTTAAATGGCCCTTAATGGGTTACAATTTTTATTTATTTTTCAGTGCTTGGTAGTTTTGAGCAGGGCAGAAGTGCATTAGGAGATCTGAGCAAAAATCTCGTGGTCGCCTGCGATTGGCTGGCGACCAGTTCAGGGTGTACCCCGCCTCTTGCCCGATGATAGCTGGGATAGGCTCCAGCCTATTTGAAAAAAACTGATGCTACCAAAAAAAGGAAAAATGATTAAAAATCAATGATGCTAGTAATCTTTGACACATCTAAGACTATGATGCCACGTAAGAAAATCTTTTGTCTCTGATCATGTTTTATATTGAAAAATAGGTCATTTGATGCTATACCCTTCCCATAATCCATTCCATATTTCTTTAAATGGCCATTAAGAGGTTAAATGTTTTATTTATTTTCCAATACTTGGTAGTTTTGAGTAGGGCAGAAGTGAATGGAGATACATAACCGACAAAGTAAAGAAAAAATTGATTGGATATGTTTTTAGAGCAGTTAAAAGTATAGTGGCTGAAAACAGCTATAACAGTACTAGTGTACACTAAATCTGTCCACAGTGATCTTTTGACCTTTAGAAAAATCTTAAATCGGATTTTCAAAATCTATGTAAAAATAAGCTTCCTGCCCAAAATTCATTCAATTTGCTGCAATACAAGTTATGGTTAAATAACTGAGAACATTTTACTCAAAGTGGTTGTTTTCAGCCTTAACAGTCCACAAGGGTTAATGTGACACCTGAAATACTTCAATCACTTACTGTCAAATCAGTTGCTGTAATCAGACTCTACTGGATTTTTGGCTTAAAAGCATGAAAACAAATTATTTTATTTCCTATGCCTTGTCATTTAAGATATTTATGTTTTGTTTCATGTTTGATTTGCTCACATTTAATGTCTTCATTTTTCTTCCAGGGAAAAACTCGGTGAAGCTGAAGGAGGTGAGGCTCATATTCATCTTTTCCTTGATGGGTGTACGCTTAGTTATACAATAACATTTCCTGTAACATCATGGCTTTGTGGGCTCCAAATGTTTCTTACAGCATCAGCTGAGCAATTCTACAAAACTTGAGACTTTTAAGCTGAATTAAAGTATTTGACTGCTCGCCTTCAACTGGTTGCTGCTGGCAGACAGCACCTTTCCCCTCGGATGGCTGGTATTCCACTCAATGATGCTGACTGAGTCACATCCATTCTCTCAATTTCTGCAGCAGTGTAAAAACAAAGCTGTTAAAAGTCCTCCCCAGAAGCTTTGCTGATCCCATCTCTCACCCATAATACTGCAGTCACTATCCCCAAAGCTGGCATAGAGGGAGGATTACTTTGTCTTCCAACTTTGAGTTTTCATATTGAAGGCAAACGTCATACAGTGTAAGCACAACGACTTAAAACTCTACTGCGATAAGCCCACAAACATCGATGGCTGTATAATAACATAGATTTCTTTCCTATGATATATTACCGTAATGTTCTTGTACTTGTGTATTCTTTGTGTTGAATGTTGTATCAAGGTTTGAAAAGCCAAGCTGTCCAGATCAATCTGTGATACAGTTTAAGGTCAATAGGCTAAGGAGTATAATCTTAATTATTCAATCAATTTTTTAGTTTCTTTATAACTTTTCCTGCGCATTTCCTAATCTTCAGTGGCTTGTATAAAGAGCAGAGTGCACACCTCAGTCTTTTCTTCACAGAACTTTGCTGAGAGGAGAGTGGTCAAAATAATCGTTCTGAAAAAACTAACCCACCCACAACAAACCCGAAACAC
Source organism: Scarus forsteni (assembly GCA_036419115.1). Taxonomy (NCBI): domain Eukaryota; kingdom Metazoa; phylum Chordata; class Actinopteri; order Labriformes; family Labridae; genus Scarus; species Scarus forsteni. The sequence continues at coordinate 13,447,198 of JAZDUH010000098.1, read as the reverse complement.
AAAAGGTTGCACATGGAGTGCTCAGCATAAATGAGTGCACCTTTTCTAATTTGTCAGAAAACATTTAGTTTCCTTTCAAAATCAATATTTTCTATGGCATACAATACCACAAAAAACTCACCCAAATGTCAGCCATTGACTGCAAACAAGATTTTTTTAAGCTGCACACAAAAAAGTATTTTTCTCAATTAAGATCAGGACGCAAAACTAAGTACATCCCCATCAAAGGGGTGGGAGCAAAGCTAAAGTGATCGCATTACCCTTATGGTAAAAAAATGCTATGTTAAACTCAGCTTTCTTTTTATTCATATACATATATATATATATATATATATATATATATATATATATATATATATATATATATATATATATATATATATATATATATATATATATATATATATATATATACACATATATATATATATAGATAGACAGACAGATAGAGAGATAGCTATATATATATATATACAGGCAGATAGAAAGAGATAGATAGACAGACAGATAGAGAGATAGATGGATAGACAGATAGATAGACAGATAGATAGACAGATAGACAGATAGATAGATGTATTTTAATGATCCCAAGCTGAGAAAGTATGATAATAACTGCAGCTTTTTCATAGGGAGAAATAACATATTCAAACTGAAAAGAGACTATGGATTTTAACAATATTATTATATACAATAATAACTAAAAACATAAACAAATGAATAAATAAATAAATAAGGCAAACATTGCTCTAATAGGGGTTGTACTCACTTCTGCTGGGTACTGTGTGAACACATCGTATGGATTCACATCAAGTTTCAGTACACTGCAAGAAGTCACTATTTAAGATAACCTTTTACTGTCGAGTTCACCCTTTCCACTGCATTCAACAGACACCTTAAGTGGTTTTGCGGGGGGGTGAACACAACGATGATGACAAGGTCTGGGGGAGTTTCAGAAAATGTGTGAAGAGATAAAGTAAAGTTAAAGTTTGTGATGCAAAAGTAAGTTATCATACCACGGGGTTTCTACTGAAGAAAAAGTCACCCACTTGGGCGAAATATTCTCTCAGGTTTCAGTAGATTTATACATAACACCTTAAGGGCAATTTAACAGAAAGATTTAGTTAAAAGATTTAGATTTAGGTACATAGATTTAGTTTTTTATGTGGGGAATAAATAATTTAGAGTAATCACAAATCTTAGAAAAAGACCTTTTTAATGTGGTTAAATACAAGAGGTTATAACCTGGGCACAGCACCCATTAATAATTAGGGTTAATATGATCTCACTTGAACTTGAGAGGGAAGTGTTAGTTAGCTCTTCACAGGTCCTGTAAGTGTGACACAGGAAAACCAACAGAGACACAGACGGTGACAGTGTGTAAGTTGAAATGCAGCACTTCAAACTCTAGGTAAGTGTTTTTCTGCATTATTTTCAAGCTGTTTGATGGGAGTAGGGGCCTCACCTTTGTACTCAAACAGGTTTAATTAACTGATGAGGTGTTCACAGCTCTGGCAGTGGCTGTTAATGGCATCTCCTCTGGCTGAGCTGGAGGTGCTGACGATCATGTTCTCTCTCCTGGTGTTCGCCCTCTTTACACTCTCTGGGATGCTCAATGAGGACTGCGCACACTCAGACGGTATGGATGCACAAATGTGTTACTTCTCCTACTAAGAAAGAAACATGACAGAATTTGTGTTACTCACCACACAGAAAAAAACTAGAGTGTAGTTGATCTCCCTTGTTCTGTCCCTCAGGTGAAAAAGCTTGTGTAAGGAGCAGAACACTGAAACACTTACATGATCTGGTTCTCTTATTATTAATTAAAACTAGAAGTTGAATACAGCAATGCTTGAACAAATCTTTCCAACAGGTAGAAATGCTTGCTATTCAGAGCCATCTGTCAAGGAAATATTAGCTGAAGGGTAGCTGTAAAATCATTTGAGCCCTCCAATCAATCAGAAGCCCAATCAGGGCGTAATTTAAAAAAAAAATCCATTACCAATTTCTGTTGTTTTACACATTTAATGTAAAGTTGGAAATTACATAAGTTCTGCGACAAATCCTATATTTCTGATGTTCATTTCTGTAGTTTTGCTGTGGGGCATTTAATCACCTGTACATTGACTTTAAAAAAAGTTTATCTAATTAAGTTCTTGAAGAGACTTCATTTCATTTTTTCTCTTGGTGCTTTCTTTTTTTTATTACTTTCTTTTTATTGTAATTTCAGTTTTATAAAAGGGAGAAGTTAGATCAAATAAAAAACTTTAAAATAAAAGAAAACATAAAAGGGAGGTTGTGTCAGGCCATGCAGTAGTAAACAACAGTATATTTAATTTAGACGGATATGGGGTCACAGACTCTGGTGTATACGTTTCATTTTTTTCCAGTATTTTTTCCAGCCATCAGATCGTAGTCTTAAGGAGAAGGAGAGTTTTTCCATAGAATATATTTCGTTAACAATTGTGGTCCAGTCCTTCTCTGTTGGTGGGTTTGACTGCATCCATTTGCGTGTGATGGCCTTTTTGCTTGCAGCCAAAATGATTTTATAAAGCTCTTAGTGCTTTCTTCAACACTGAACAGAGACTGAAATACAAATGTGTGCTTTATAATACTGCACAGCACTGTATATAAATACTGTATGCTAAGAAGCTGAAATATCTTTGTCATTGATATAAAATAGATACATAGATCAATTTATTTGTCATTTCACTCTTAAGAAACTAAACCATTGGATATTGTTTTTGACATCATCGCTCTAATGATGTTTACTAAAAAAAAGCACATACAAGTGATCAGCAGACCCCATAAATTGTGCAAACTGGATTTGATAGATGGGAGTAATTACTTGGGGTGCGAGAAAAAATAGATTTACCTAAGTATCAGGATTTTTTGTTTGGCGATTTTTAAATAGATTTTTCTGTTCAAAACTAGATTTTTTTTCCCAAATTTAAATGCTTCATTTTAGTCTGTGTTAATAAGCCACTTTTAAATGCAATCCAGGCTTTTGAAGAGCGAGTATAAACAGCTGGGTAAAATATATTGCTTAATAAATCCTAAAAACTGACTCACATGTGAGGTCCATTATCCCTGATATAGTCTGAAGGCATCATCATTGTTCTTATTTTTTTTTCTGGTGTTTAGAAAGCTAACTAGAGATTGCAAAAATCTGATATATTGTAGAATCACATTTTAAATCGAATCAGCACCTAAAAAATTGTGAAAAATTGAATTGGGACAAAAGCGTATCAACCCAGCCCTAGTAATTACCTTGAATATCTCAATAGTTTTAACTTTTCATAGTGTGAGATTAGAAAATATTCCTCTGAGCGCCTATGTAGAAAAAAGGACACTTTACTGAAACTGCAGTAAAAACACTATATGTTACTATTATTCATAAAAGTAAAAATGTTATAAAATGTATTAAATAACATCATTTCCCAAGTAAAACCTTTTTTTCATTAACATCAGTCCTGCATACTGATCAAATATTAATTTATTTTCAGGAATTTAGCCTTTAAATGTAGTTTTGACAGTAACTGCAGATGTTTTTAATGAAACAAATTAAGAAGAGGTTATTTATTTTCCATATATTTCAACTTGGATTTAATTAAAGAGGAAAAAACTTTAAAACTTAGAATGCAGCTGCCCACCTTCGGCTACTGGTGCCTCCAGTTTTTGTTTGAAGGAGTTTGATTAAAGTATCCAGGGACCCAGTCAACAATCCAGGCAATAGGTTTAGTAAGTAATGACTTGATCTAAATTTGTAACTTTAATTCCATTTTTAATGAATCTGTCTTTAGATAGTGCTTTATATCCAAATTTTCTCTCACCACCTTCCTTTCTTTTTCTTGTTGTATCATTAGAATGGAACTGTGACATATATTTTGGATAACTAATAAATACAACTTAGGCTTGGTGCAATTATAATACTTTACATCACAAACTTTTTTCTATATTTTTATCAGATATCAGCTCCTTGTAGGATTTCACGTTTTCCCTCTTTTCATGAGCATCTTGTTTTAAGACTGAGATATTTGCATGTGAGGAGGGTTCAGATCATTATGCATTCAGAGATTTTCAGGAATCAGCAAGTAATCAGGTTTAATATTCAAAGAATCAATCATTTATATAATTTTGTTCTTTTTCATCAAGTGCCTTTTTTCTGATGTAGAGTATCTGTCATCTTTAAAATGATCTTGATTGTTTGTAATGTTCTCTTTTGTACACATGCCTAACAGAATATTTCTTATTATGTATATTTTATAAAACCAATTCAAAAGTGTGTTACAAGAAGTCATAAATGCAAATTGGTTACCGCACAAAATATCATAATCTGATCAAAATAATCTTAAACTGTGTCTTTTAGATTAAAGTAATTATGTACATGTGTAACAAACTTGCAGCATCTAATGTAATGACCCCACAGAAAAAGCAGTTGCCCACTTCAAAAGTATCACTAAGTTCTTCACAGATACTGAGGCCGTTATGTCTGCAGGGGTGTGTCATGTTTGTGGAAAGGTTTCAAAAATGTATAAAGCTCCCACAAATGTAACGCTAGTATGACATATCAATGACAATCTATGAGGTAAATATTTTTGTCTATTTATTTTCTACTGTTTTGATCAGCTCATTAGAAAATTGTGCAAGAGGCAGGGCTCCAGAGTGCAACCATTTAAGGCGCACATGCACCCAAAATTTGTGAGTGCACCTAACATTGTTTCTTGGGTGCACTGGTGCACCTGAAGTTCTGAACATAAAGCTGTAAATGACAAAAGCCACAAAAAGAGAAAAAATAAAGAAAAAAGTCAGGAAATGTTCTGCCCTAAATGTTGTTTTTTATAAATTAGTTTGAGGGGGATTGTTTTTTTTTTTGTATAATTATTTACCTTAGTTTCACTTTTGTAAATATTGACTATAGTGTGGGAAGTCTTCTTGTAGGTTCAAATTTATTAGAGAATAAACCCATCCAATTAAGTTAAATGTTATGTTGTTGGTTGTTAAAATCTGGATTTTTTTTTTCATTTTTCAGTTCAGTGTACTACCTTAAACATTAGTTCTTTTTATTTTGAAATATTTTATTGAAGTTGAGATGTTTGAGTGTGAAAAGCTACATTTCAGTTCAGTAAAGCACTTTAAGCCCTTTTATTTGGAAAGGTTTTATTTTGCTTAATGTTTTAGTTTGAATTTGTACATTTCATTCAGTGAAGCACTTTAAATGCTCAGTTTTTCTTTTAATGTATGATTTTGCTTTATAAAGTATTTCTTTAAATCTTATTCTTGTTTGACAATCATTTACATTATATAAAATTATGGAGGGGCGGCACGGTGGCGCAGCTGGTAGAGCGCGTGCCTCACAGCAAGAAGGTTCCCGGTTCAATTCCGGGTCGGGAGGGCCATTCTGTGTGAAGTTAGCATGTTCTTCCCGTGCATGCGTAGGTTCTCTCCGGGTACTCCGGCTTCCTCCCACAGACCAAAAACATGCTCATTAGGTTGACTGGTAACTCTAAATTGTCCTTAGGTATGAGTGTGAGCGTGAATGGTTGTCTGTCTCTCTATGTGGCCCTGGGATTGACTGGCGACCGATTCAGGGTGTACCCCGCCTCTCGCCCAATGATAGCTGGGATAGGCTCCAGCCCCCCGCAACCCCGAAAGGGATAGCCGGGTATAGAAAATGAATGAATGAATGAAAATGATGGAGAGTGATAAAATGGAGACCTTATGGCATTAAAGGTGACACTGAAAAATTTGGGTGCACCTAAATTTGGGTGTTGGTGCACTTTAAGAAAATTTTTAGGTGCACCGTTGCAACCAATGCAAAATGTTGGTCTGGAGCCCTGGTAAGAGGTCACAATTTATTCGAGGAAAATAATCATTTACAGGGCAAAACATAAAAAAACATGCTGTTACATGAGATGCAATGTAGTATTTTCATTAACAAGTCAACCCCCTCACACCCAGCCAACAAGTGGCGGTTTTAAAACTGAAAACTTCACCACAACCCTGACATCAGATATATTATATTTGTAGTGGGAAATGTATATTTGGCCCACAAAGCCTCTACTCCTGTTTTGTTTTTGTTTTTAATCTTTTTTGGGCATTTTGTGCCTTTATTGACAGGAGAGAGAGAGACAGCGGATAGGCTTGTGAGAGGGGGTGAGAGAGAGTGGGGGGAAGACACTCTGCAAATTGGCCACAGGCTGAATTTGAACCTGGTGGCAGGAGCATGTATTTGGGTCGTGTCTGGTTGCTAACCACTCCTCAAAACCAGCACCCCCCTCTCACTCCTGTTTGATCTATTTAGCACAACATACTTTGAGCCAGTGTACTTTACTGATAAACGTGTTATACTTGTAAAAACCTGATTTAGGCCCTCTCTTCCACTTGACTGTGACTTACCATAACTGTCCTGGAAAGTACTGTATGAAACTTTTCTAGTCTCCCTCCAATCAGAAAATCAGAAATGTAAGATCATTTTTTGTTTGTGGGCTCAGTCCAACAAAATTTTAAGAGGTGAGACAACATATTTAATTTTCCATAGTATCAGATACTTTCCTCAACAGAATTATGTAACCTGATACAACAAAAAACAAGTATAACAGAGGTCAGAATAGATCAATAAAATATGCTCCAACAAATGGTTGAAGCTGGCTGTTTAGGACAGACCTACAAAGTAAAGTATATCAAATGGTTAATTAATTAAAGGGACTGTGAGGAGAATCTATTACCGCCCACATTAAGATTCTGCTACCCATGAGCACGCGCGGCGACTGTCGTAATGCTACGTTCCAGTAACCTACAATGGGAAAGTCAAAGGAGCTCAGCACGGATCTGAAAAAGGGAATCATTGACTATAACAAGTCAGGAAAGTCTCTTGGAGCCATTTCAAAGCAGCTGCAGGTCCCAAGAGTAACAGTGCTAACAATTGTTTGTATGTATAAAGTGCATGGCACTGTTTGTCACTTCTACAATCAGGAAGAAAATGCAAGCTGTCACCTGCTGCTGAGAGAAAATTGGTCAGGAGGGTGAAGAGTAAACCGAGAATCACCAAAAAGCAGATCTGCCAAGAATTAGAAGCTGCTGGAACACAGGTGTCAGTGTCCACAGTCAAGCATGTTTTGCACCGCCATAGACTGAGAGGCTGCCGTGCAAGGAGGAAGCCCTTGCTCTAAAAGCAGCACCTTAAAGCCCAACTAAAGTTTGCTACTGATCATCTAGACAAAGATAAAAGCTTCTGGAGGAAAGTTCTGTGGTCAGATGAAACAAAAATCGAGCTGTTTGGCCAAAATTCCAAGCAATATATTTGAAGGAGAAAGGGTGATGCCTTCACCCCAAGAACACCATGCCTACCGTCAAGCACGGTGGTGGTAGTATTCTGCTGTGGGTCTGTTTTGTTGCCAATGGAACTGGTGCTTTACAGAGAGTAAATGGGAGTGTGAAGAAGGAGAATTACCTTCATATTCTTCAAGATAACCTAAAATCATCAGCTCGAAGGTTGGGTCTTGGGCACAGTTGGCTGTTCCAACAGGACAATGATCCCAAACACAAATCAAAAGTGGTAATGGAATGGCTAAATCAGGCTAAAATTAAGGTTTTAGAGTGGCCTTCCCAAAGTCCTGATCTAAACCCCATTGAGAACACCTAGACAATGCTGAAGAAACAATTCCATGTCAGAAAGCCAACAAATTTAACTGAACTGCACCAATTCTGTCAAGAGCAGCGGTCAAAGATTCAACCAGAAGCTTTTGAATGGCTACCAAAAGTACCTAATTGAAGTGAAAATGGCCAAGGGACATGTAACAAAATGTTAGCATTGCTGTATGGATATTTTTGACCCAGCAGATTTAGTCACTTTTTCTGTTAACCCATAATAAAGTCATAAAAGAACCAAACTCCATTAATGTTTTTTATGACAAAGAAGTATCTGTTCCAATCTCTCTATTAGAGAAAAATCGGAGTTGTAGAAATAACTGGAAACTAAAGAGAGCCATGACATTATGTTCTTTACAAGTGTATGTAAACTTTTGACCACAACTGTATATTAACTTAGTGAGACGAAACCAGGTATTAAATTCTCTCTGCTCTCTTATCTGATAACATTTTGTGTAAACACCTGAAAGAAAAAAACAGATGAGCCACCACATTTCTTCTTTTATCACAGACACCAGGACTGCAGCTCCGCGTGTGGAGCAGATCGTCTGACTCTGGATGATGTTCTGTGTCACTGAATGAAAACCCTCAGAGGACCACGGATGCCTTGCTTTTCCTGTTCTGCAGCTGATGAAGACGTGGCAGGACGAGTTACATATCAAAGGATGATCTGCTACTAGAGCAAAGTCTGAACAATGTACTCTGACCAGGTGTGTGTGTGAGTGTGAGTGTGTGTTTGCACTTTGTTGTAGGATCCTGTGCGACTGCTTCCGGGATGAGGAGGAGTGGCTCAGTGACACACTTAAAAATTCAACAAACAAACACCTGAGTGCTCACTCGTGCTGTCTTTTCTTTTCCAAAGTGTGTTTATATATTAGCACCCACATAAATCCTTTTTTTCTTACTCATCAGATCCAAGACAGCTGCTCAACTCTTCCACTGGTAAGTCTCAAAATGGACTTCTAATGCTGTGTTTGACTGATTATTCATCTGCTCTTTAATTAAGAAGTTTTCTGTCATGGTTACCTGCAGCTCTGAAGACGCTTGATGTTAAATCTAGGTCAGGAACAAAAGGTGTGCTGGAACGATTTAAATGAGACTTCAGGTTTTTTTCTACAGGAATGAGACATCTGAATCATACTTGTCAAGTCAGGTCAGGTGAAGCTTGTGTGAATGAGCAGATCCACAGGAGTGGAAAAAAAGGGTGAATCACAGGCCAGCTGAGCCAGTCAATGTTCAGTAACAACTCATGACATAGAAAAGGGGTTTAACATAACATGGTTCGGCCATTCTCCTTATTAGTTTCCAAGAAAATTGTTTATGTGCAAATGCTTTGGCAATTTCATTGACAACATGAAGACAGTTAAAGTTTGGCTAGAGATTTACAGCTTTGGTACTTTGATAAAGGCTGTATGAGCATTTAATTTTTGTGAGAAAATACTTTTGCTTGCAAGCTGTTCAAACAGGGCCAGATGGAATGGGCCAAGACCAATCACTCAGTATGTTTTTTTATAAGCAATGTACTGTTTGTGGACATAAAAAAAATTATTGTTTTATTGAGCCTTTGGTCAATCATCTATTTTTCCAAGCTGGCATTGAGCAGGAGGCGGGGAACACCTTGAACAGGTCACTGGCTGATCACAGGGCCAGTCTGAGCATCGTCGTCTGAACGCAGAAGAATTCTAAAACGCAAAGGAAAAATCTTTGCGTCTTTAAGTCAGGAGTTTCCATGTAAACGTAGCCTTAGAGTCACCAATTTACAAATGATCATGCTTTTGGTCTGTGTGAGGAAGCTGGAGTACCCAGAGAGAACCCACACATGCACAGGGGAGAACACGCAAACTTCACACAGAAAGCTGAAACAGTCTCTTTGGTATTAAAGATTATTTCATTTAAATGAATGATCAAGACACAACAGACAATTCTGCCAAAGTGATATTACTGTGGATGCACAATATTATTGTATCAATATATATCGGCTTATGAAGCTTAAATGAGTACCTGCAGCTATGAATGTTCCTCCTGCCAAGTATAGCAACCACTTACAGTGCTTAAAAAATTAATTTGGCCACCACCTGATGTAAGGTTTAAGCCACAACTGATCTAAAATAACAGCACCAGAATCATCCCATGTTGCCATAATGGTTTATACACCAGAGTGTAGAGCTCTTTAATAGATTTTTTAAATATATTTCAATGTTAAAATATAATTATTATTGTTATCCATCAATTTTCAAATTGATTGTCTTCCAAAAAATGAAAAGCACATAAATATTTCTTGATGAAAATAACAAATTATAGTTTTTTAATTGCATTCCTGAAGAGAAATATTAGTTTTAGTGGTTAAATGTTGTGCTTGATTAATTCCTGACTTCTCAGAGAAGCCCAGCGAGCAGTGAATTCGGTTTGAAATTCCTCATTCCTGAATAAAATGTTAAATCCACTAACATTTTCAGTTTCAGTTCTAGAGATATCTCAAATAGTGTTTTCTCATTTTCATGACATGTGGGCAAATAAATGTGCTAAGCACTTTATATTTCTAGTACCAGTTGAAATATTAACAGAATGAATACATCTCAATGTTTCACCTTATTAACAGTGAATGTCTACATTAAAAAAAATCAACAATACCCTATAAAGGGGCTTAAATCTCGTTTTTCTTGTTGCACACATACAAACTGTCACTGAGCAGAGGGTGGGTCCATTTTGGTTGAGTGCAGATATGGGCTGAAATATGTGCCACCAGAAACTGAATTTGAATCACTTATATTGAATTTGAATTACATAATTTGAATTTGTATTTTTTTAATTGGAATCATTGCATTGTAAAACTGAATCTGAATAGCATAATTTGAAATTGAATTTCTTAGTTTGGAACTGAAATCCAATAAACTAGAAAATGTATGTAAGATTATGAAAATTCAACTCAATATAATTTCACATTCAGTTCTCACTATTCAAATTCAGTTGTCAAAATTCAATTTCAATTCACTGGGACACACATCCGGGTAGTTCAGGAAGAGCAATCGAGCACCGATACACAGCACAGCTATACATGGCTCCTCTTCGGCCAAACAGCACCTACGTTTTTGGACACGTCACTTGATGCCACCTGCCATGAAACAGAGGAAGAAGTGCTTGGCTTGACCCGCGCTTGAGGATGGATGAGGCCGGTGTTGTGACAAAAACTAATTTCTGCCAGAAACTGATTTCCGGTCCGCGGGAGCGCGCACAGCCTTCATAGTTGAAAAGCGCAGCTTCTGTGGCTCTGCTGCTTCATCGGGCTCAAACAACGAGTTTGTTTATGATCGTCTAACGATGTTTATTTGTGTTTGCGTTTGATAGCCGACTGTACGTCTACTTGCCTTATATTGCTGTTCAAAAGGCTAGTTAGTGATTTTAATCTGGCACGTATATCAAGAGGTAAAAAGTACTTGTTGGAGTCAAATCTTGCAAATATTACTCTTCTGTATTATATTAAGTTATTTTGGGGCAAAATATCCATCTATATACAATACCAGAGGCATGAATCAGTTTTTGACAAGCAAAATAAGATGATTTTTACATTGTAATGTGCATTTTTTTTCATTTCTTCTCATATTCAAACCGTACAAAGCACTGTGTGGGGTCAATTACTTTGTTGAGGGATAATGTCATTTTGGTGCAGAAAAAAAAAAGCTCCGTCAGTGACACATATATTTATTAGCGCATATATTAAGATTAAAATCAATAACTAGCCTTTTGAACAGCAATATAAGGCAAGTAGACGTACAGTCGGCTATCAAACGCAAACACAAATAAACATCGTTAGACGATCATAAACAAACTCATTGTTTGAGCCCGATGAAGCAGCAGAGCCACAGAAGCTGCGCTTTTCAACTATGAAGGCTGTGCGCGCTCCCGCGGACCGGAAATCAGTTTCTGGCAGAAATCAGTTTTTGTCACAACACCAGCCTCATCCATCCTCAAGCGCGGGTCAAGCCAAGCACTTCTTCCTCTGTTTCATGGCAGGTGGCATCAAGTGACGTGTCCAAAAACGTAGGTGCTGTTTGGCCGAAGAGGAGCCGTGTATAGCTGTGCTGTGTATCGGTGCTCGATTGCTCTTCCTGAACTACCCGGATGTGTGTCCCAGTGAATTGAAATTGAATTTTGACAACTGAATTTGAATAGTGAGAACTGAATGTGAAATTATATTGAGTTGAATTTTCATAATCTTACATACATTTTCTAGTTTATTGGATTTCAGTTCCAAACTAATAAATTCAATTTCAAATTATGCTATTCAGATTCAGTTTTACAATGCAATGATTCCAATTAAAAAAATACAAATTCAAATTATGTAATTCAAATTCAATATAAATGATTCCAATTCAGTTTCTGGTGGCACATATTTCAGCCCATAGATCACATGCTTTAGACCAAAATTTAAGCTTTGACATAGGCTTTAAAGTGATCAGAAATATTAGCAAATGACATACCAGCAAAAATCCAATACTATGTATTGCTAGATATTACAGAAATGTTACAATTTGGTTATTATATAAATGTCCTGCAGCATGCCATGAAGTTTTTTTTAAAGCTGCACAGAGACAACCACGTCACTGCACGTCATCCGTTGGTGTCTGTGGTATTTTACAGTGAAGGGATGACACACAGTGCGCCCTCTGGTGGAGGCGGTAGACTACTGCACCTCATTGTGTCCAACACAAACAGTGTGTCATATGATGGACAGCAGTGTGTTTTGTATACTGTTTATTTCTTCAGTCTTATGTAGTTTAAACTTACTGCCCATAAACGGTGTACTTCAGTACATACCTATATTCCCTTCAGTACTCTGTGTTTTTGTAATAACTACTACTAACTAATACTTATTTATGTCTATTTTATTCCATATTTTCACTTTTATATTTCTTACTGCTAAATAGTGTAACAAGAACAATTGTAACACTGAAATTTCTCACAGAGAACAAAGTGGCTCCGAGTCTTTGGTGAAAACTTGAGGCAGACAGTTTATTGAGTTTAGGATCAATTGTCTGTATTAAGTATTTCCAAGACCCCAGTTATGGTTTGAAAGTCAAGCACATAACCTTGATTTTATTATTAATACAACAAAAGCTGTCTGCCAGGCAACCACTGAGTCATTTAAAAGAGCGCAAACCTCTGCCATGGTAGCCTTTGATAAAGTAATCATCATAATATGATTCTGTAACCCTGAAAACCCACACCTACCACTCAGAATCATGCTGCTATCATTATTAGTCAGACAGTTACTGAGTAAAAACAATAGTCTGCTAGTGGCTGTGATCTGGATCACCACCAAAAAGCAAGCATTTTTCAGTTGGGCCATCACCAACATCTCCTTAAAATTTCAGCTAAAATTCATCCAGTCATTTTTGGAGAAGGTAGCAAAGTTATGATTAAATTGAACTGTAGCAGTTTGTGCTACGTATTGTTTTGCATATATGTGTTTGTAAATGTATGCTCAATGCATGTGCAGATTAACAAATGTAAGAGGTGAAAATGTTTCATAATGTTCTAGTTAATAGTGTAAACACTGATGAGACTGGAATAAAAAAGGTTCTGCCCCCTCACAGTATCTCTTGTATAACAGCATAAAATTATTACACTAATATGTCACTTTGTGTGTCAGGCATTATTCTCCATCTCATTGTCAGTCCGTCTCATAATGCACTGACGTACTTTGTGGTTGGTAGGTGTGTAGATGGAACTGCCATTCACTGGCTTTGAGCTGACCTTCATCATTGTTGCCTTCGTCATCTTCTCACTCTTCAGTTTGGCTTCAGTCTTCTTTCAACCAGAAGCAGAAGCAGAAGCAGAAGCCCAGCCAGGTACTCAGTACCTCCTCCACTGTACGACACACAAGCATTTCATAATGTCACGCTTTCCTGATTGCAATCTTTTCTCTTTCAGAGGAAACTGTCAGCAACGTAAAGAAGACAGTAAAAGTCAAGAAAATCCGCAGGAAGCACAGAGTGATCATCAAGAAGGCTGCACACAGGCCGAGTTAGAAGTTGCTGATCTTTAGCCGGACTTTTAATGGACTGTTTAAATTCTCACAGTTGACCCCCACACTTCTTAATGTTTATAATGCACATTTTTATGTTAGATGCATTTTTGGCAAGTAGAGTTCAGTTTTCTTGATGAGGAGATAACAATAAAATGTTCCCCCATGAGAATATTTTTCTTCTGTGCTTTTCAATACTATTTTGTACAGATTTAAAAGGCGCATGAAACTAAAAGCATAATTAAGTAAACTAGGGATGCATATTATTATATGATCTGGTATTGACAGGTAATAAAAATTTGAGTATCAGAAAATCTGAAAGTTTTTGCAGATATTCACAGCCAGTATTTTGGCAGTTCATAGTATTTGCCATACATATCCCATATACTGGCAGTAATTTTGGTAGAATATGAAGAGTTCTTTTCCAAAATGCTATAAAAGCCAAAATTAAAAATAATATATCACTCAGAGCTATTCTTTTTTATATCGATTGTACTACCTGCCCTATCAGTATTTAATGCCAGAAAGCTATATATCCCTGTTTAACTGTATTTCAAAGTTCAGCTCCCCAGCCAACCCAATGGTGGGTCTGGGTAAATAATGTAAATACTTACTTAATGAAAATGGATTTAAAGCATTTTGGAAAAGAGCTCTTCATATACAAATGTGACATAATGGTTTACATCATCGTCACTTTTATAAATCAGTAGAATAATATATTAAAGAATTAAGTATTATTTTCTTGTTTCACATGTGTTTCTTATCCAAGTGGACGGACACTACAAAAGGAAGAGGACAGTTTTAGTCTTGTGAAGGCTTTGTGCTTTGACAAAAAATACTGATCAGCATTGGTGGTTCTCAATTTGTCTAACTGAGTGACCTACCACCCCTTTCTCAATAACCAACTGCGACTCAGTTTAACATTTCATTATCAAACTCTTCCAGATTTTATTGTTTGAACCCAGGACAAAAGCTCAAGATTTGAAGAGATAAACATGCTGAATGTTTGCTACAGATCTTAAGACAGTAGTGCACTATCATGGGAAAATTAGCTTACCCCAAGAAAATGACATAGGCCAGATGAAGTCTTGAGAAAATCAAACATACAAAATACATATTGATGTTTGACTGCCAAGAGTCAATTTTTTAAACAATGTTATTTTTAGGACCCCTTCATGACCCAGCAGCAAGGTGCTAAAAACTGTCTTCCCTGAGTGTCCACTGGGGGCTGGCAAAGAAAACCCTGACGTTACATGACTGTGTGGGCAACAGCCAGTTTTAACAGTCTAGATAATCATCTTAACAGCCTGGTTCAACACATGGCTTTAGTGTACATATCTGTCACCACATCTGTTTCCTTTCACTGAACAGGGTTTTCTTTTTCAATATGAAGGAACAAAAACATGGTCTTAAGTGTGTTTCTGCTCTTTTGACTGAATTTATCAACGGTTTATATTCCTCTGTATTATATAACATTGTTCTTAAAAGGCTTGATAAAATATTCTGTAACCACAGGGAGAAAACCTGAAGTGAGCCAAGCCAACACTCTCTTAAGGAAAGGATCCTCTGTCAAGCTCTGCGCTCCTTGGTAGCTCTTACTTGCTTTGACAAAATCTTTAGTCACCTCTCTCCCATTTGAAATAATTGAAAATAACTCCCTTTTAACTACATTTTCTTTTATACTTAATTTAATTATTCTTGAAATTCTGCCTTAGTGAAAGATCTCAGTGTTGAAGTAACAAAACAATGAGAACGATTAAACCACAATGCGTTAAAATAGACTCTGCCAACACTGAAACCATCTGACTGGGGTAACTTGGCAATGGCTGCTTTAAAGAGGGGCTCCCTCAGTCCCTCAGTCTGATTGGTTAGTCAGTACACCAATCAGAGTGCCCCCAAAAGGTCAGTCATAGAGGCTTGCTGTCAACAATAGTGCTGAAGTGCAGAAAACATAAACAGCAAAGAGCTTGAGAAAAATGTTGAAACAACCGCAGAAGATGCTTCTTAATTTGATCTGAGACTTTTCATGATAGATGGTGCATTTACAGCAGTAACCTACCAGCACATGTCCCTTTTGTGTGCAAATGAGTATATGGATTTTTGGAAAACATAGTTTATTAGGGCTTGGATTAGGGCTTAAAGATATGGACAAAATTTCATATCTGGATATTTATGCCAGATATCTCCATATCGATATGATACGATATGACTACGTGTTCGGTGAAAACCAAGCAGTGCATTCAAGGGCAGTCATAAAGATTAAATTTGTTGTGACTTCCAGAGCTGTACATGCAGGGTGAGCGCTGGGGAAATCTATATCTCTTATATTGTTACTTCTTCAATATTAATATCTTGAATGTTCATATCTTGATATAGATACGATAAAAACATATCTTTGAGCCCTAGTTTGGATACAGTAAATATATGTAGGTGGTACAAACAAGTATTTTCAAAGTGTGTAACCCGTGTCCTCGCAGGGCCTCTGTCAAAATGTCCTTTCTTAACAAGTTAGATTTATTCTTTGTGTTCGTTCATGTTTCCTTAAAATTCCAACCTTGATTCCATTAATTTTAAGTTTAAACCTTTGAGAAATTGGGTGTCAGTTCCTTCTTCCGAAGCACACCCTGGTTTTAGCATCAGTTTCAATCTAAATGGGTCCATAATTTAAAAAAAAAAAAATCCTCAGAAAAACAACCTTACAACTGGGTAACACGAACCCAGTGAGAAAATGTACGGCTAAAAAATTTTAGCAAATCAGTATATTTTTTAAGAATTTTCCTCACAAACCAGCAAGATCTACTTTGCCCCATGTCCCCAACAGACAGAATGTAAATTTATATTAATAAAACAACTTCTTAAACTGCAGAAGTGCTTGAAAACAGCATATAAACTGGAATCTACATGATCTTCTTTTATCTGGTCCATGACTAACAGGACATACAGCACATTTTCACTCTTCAGCTCCATCTGCAGTAGTAACAAAGAATCACATCAACAAAACAATAAAACACTGAAAAGGTCCCTTCAGAAAACCTGACTTGAAAAGAATCCTGATGTTTTTTTTCGGTGTTCTTTGTGTGTTTGTTTCCACTGATGTGTGCGACCAGAAAACAACAAACCAAACCTCAGCATGGACGCTGGTTTTGTGTGTCCAGAGATGCCGCCTTGTCTGGGTTAAGGTTTAAAAAACCAAAGTGACTTTTGGCCCCTGTAGCTCCACTGGGGTGACATCCTGGGGAGGTTAGAGACCGCTCCCTGTTGAGTTTGCCCCTTAACCCCTGAGCCCTCCGTCACTCCAGTGCAGTCAGCCGTCTAGTTGCCGACGCGGAGGGGAGGGGCTGTTCCAGAATAAAGACCAAGTTAATCAACTATCGTGAGATTCTATCTTTCTGCTCACAGAGAGCAGCAGCAAGAGAAAAAACGCCCGACTCAATTGTGTTCTGTGATCTGAGCTGATGCTGCTACTGTTGGTGTGTATATTGGGATGTTCACCTCTGTTCATGTGTATGTGCATCCACTGGGGTCTCCATATTGGGCAATTGCAGATGAAGGGTCTTAAGAGTAATTAAGCTGTGGCTGGCTGCAGCCCCTATTAACACCGACGACCTTGTAGCATGACAACAGAGAGACCATCCAGGTAACAATGGCCAACGAACTGACCCATCAGATCACAATCAACAACTCGTACACACATACACAGACGCCGGTCTACACCCGGAGTAACAGACGTCACGGCTCACATCGTCTCTAAACAGCCACTCTATCACAACAGCCTCATGTATGTTAAGGGAATACTATGGTCAGAACAACATCATTGTATAATTGTGACACCTTCCATTGATTAAAACCAGTAATATAAACACGGCAATGTTACAATCCCGAGATTTCACACACTGCCAAAGCAAAGAGGCATTTATGTGTCTTACATAAAACAGACTGAAATATGTACTAACATATATACATTGCTTAACATTAATAATAAATTCACGATGACAACTATAACTTTCCTCACAAACTGTTTCAGTTTGAAAGTAAATCAACCAGTCCTTCCTCTATTAAGAATGTTTAATAGAAGGCTGTGATAACTACATAATTGGAAATATGACAAATTACTTGTTTTTCTCCCAACAACAGCCTAAAATGAAATACACAATAAAAATCCTTACAATTAAAAAGACATAATCATGACGAGAGGGCTAAGCCAGCAAAATTTGCCTTTGAAGAGTGTGGTAAATAAGTTTGATACAACTTATCCATTACTGCAAAGAAAGCAGATTTCCCTCTTCAGGTTATCATTTTTTCAGTTCTGATTCAAACAAATGTCTTTTTTTTATATTAATCGCTCTATAAGAGATAAAAACATGGTTTCAAAGAAAAAATAAACTTAACAAGAGAAGCACCAGTACCACTGTCCTCTTACAGTCAGCTCTGTAATACTGTCTGACTTTCCAAACCCTCCTCTGCTGATAATAGTCTAGTTTTGCTGCTTGCATACCTCCTTTGGCCAAACCACTGAAAATTGTGTAGGAAACTTAATTTATCACTCCTAGTTCTGAAAAGCAACAAGAACAGCACCTGTAGAAGATAATGATGTTTTCTGTTGACTTTATTACCCATCTGTATGTGTATAAGTATTTACCAATGACAGCATACCCGTGAACAATGCTATAAGGTTCAGCTGAGTGGAAAAGAAACAGAGTGGTTTTGCGACTCACTGTAACTCTAAATAACTTTTATCAGAGAGGAAGCTCTTTATCTGAGGGTACTGGTCAGGAGATTGTGGCAGAGGAAGCAGAAAGTGAAAATGCAGGAGGGGAGGAGAGCCTGAGGTGTCCTCTTTGGTCGTAAAAATCACAGCTACTGGGAAGACCAGGACAACCAGAACAATAGCAGTTAGAGCAACAGGTGTGCAGTTTGACTTTGTCCTGTGTAACCCACTACAGGTAAGGAACGTAATAACAGTTCACCATTCATCTACTATTTCGACATTTTAAGAAATGAAAGGCAGAAAGAGGGGCTGTCATGCAGCTCAAGGTCAATGAATAACATAAAACCTCAGCCACAGCAGCTAGGGCTTCTGCACTCATTTAAATGCAAAGCAAGGTTGAGTTACATTTAATGCTCAGTGAAGATCTAACAATACAAAAGTAGTGATCTGCTCTCTTTTTGCTTGTAAATACTCAACATTCCTCCCAATGACCATGTAAACAAGCAGAAAAACTGGTTTTCCACCAAACTGTGAAAAGCTGACCACGCTTAAAGTCTGTACATCTCGAGCAACCCTATGCTATACTTTAAGGAGAAAGACAAAGATTGCTATCCTGCTAATATAGCTCACTTTTAATTTAACAGCCCACCTACTAGTCAAACAGCATTTAAGCATTACCACCAGTGTTAGACAAAAACATCCTAAAACACTAGACCTTTAGCTCTTAGCTCTCATCCCTGCCTGCAATGTGCAGTAAAACTTCCCACAATACCAATGATCAAATTTTAAGTTAAGACGCATTGGGTATCTAATTAACAGCTCAGCTTCCAATGCATGATTCTTAAAGAAACAGTGATGTACTTTTTAGCAGACAGTAATTGTAAAATTTTTGGTTGCAGACAAAGGGACATCAGTCATTTGGTTACCTATGGGATATTTGAGTCAAAACCGTAGTAGCTGCCATGTTGAAAATGCTCTCTCCAACTGGCTTTTAACAAACAAGGTGACCAAACTGATGCAGGATTTAAAGCCATCTGAAATATAGCAGTGTTGCCTCTGTCATGTCAACCTTGCACTTTAAAATGTAAAACCATGAAGCCTTAAAAAAACTGAAACAGGCAGTTTGTTTAAAAAAAAAATCCTCTTGCTACAAAGAGAGGAGGAGTTTATGGACTTATATTATCAAATTGTAAGTTGTGAATTTGCCTTGGCAAATTGTTTCTCACAAACTGTCATGCAGGTAAAGTTTATTTGAAGCTCATTTGAATTGAAATTAGACTTGCATACATGAACTAAATTTAGACCAGAACGTGTCTTTAAATATGTATACTTTTAAAGCTATGGTCTACGATTTGGATGCTTTGTACATTTTAATAACACCGTTTATAAGGCTGTTATGGTCCTATGGTCCTATCTACACAGTATAAAGACCAAAAAGAACGAAAAAAATCCATTCAGTATATCCGCTGAAAAGCTGCATACTAGCTGACCAATCAAGCCTTGAAGCCTGTAAGGTTCAATTGGTCCATGAGTTGGTCCGTGAGTTCATCCAATCCCCTGTCTCCCTCACTGCGCAGCGTCATGCGTAGTGCGTCATGGTCCCGTCTCCTCCCCTCTACCTCCGGTGAGCAGCTAGCAGCGTTAGCTACTGAACTATCATGGAGCCGGAAAAGCCTAGCGCCAAAACCGGGAAGCCGCTTCCCTCTCCCGCGGGGCCCAACGGAGCTCTGCCCACGGGTCGAGGCCTGTTAGCAGGCTAACGGCTAACGAATGGCCTCAGCCGGCCGTCAGACCTTCAGCATCGGCCGTTTCGCCCCTGGTTGATCAGGTAATGGCTTTGTTTACTGAAGTGGGAGATGTCTGCTGAATAACTCTGGTTAGTCTGTGCCTGGTCTGGCTAATGACTTGTAGCGGAGCGGGTTAGCCTGTTAGCCGCTAATCGTTAGCACTGTAAGCTGAGCTGTGGAGGACAGGCTGAGAAAGATAAATCCTCCCCCACAATCGGCTCCGCTCTGGTGGCGCCAGACCCGCATTGCCGCCGGTCCAATTGAAATGGCTACCGCTGTGTGTTACAAGGGGGATGTCTGTCGTGTTTGATACTTTCAGTTGAGCTGAGCTGTTTTTGATTGAGTTTGCTGCTGATATATTATGCTAGTCGCTCGTAGCTCAGTCCGAGGGGGCTTATATGAGGCGACACGAGCTGGGGGCGGGATCTTGGAACACGGAGGGGAGAGGTGAGGGACGGGGGGGCAGGCTACGGTTTCAAATCGTAGACCACAGCTTTAAGTATATGCATTTTAACATACAGTGGTAAGTGCCACATCAGTTTAAAGTAAAATGGGACCAGGCTGCACGCTGTTGGACACTCTACTTGTCTGTAGTTCAGCTAATTTATCAATGTTGTCACCAGCCTCTCTGCACAAAGCATGGCGCTGTACCTAGCCCTGAGCTAAGAAGCTATCGATTGCTCTTTAACACGTCACTAAAGGTTTTGAGCAGGTACACTAGATAAAATGGTCGTATATACAACGCTTTTCTAGTCTTTGACTACCTAAAGCTGCTTCACACCACAGGTCACATCTGCCCATTCACATCCATTCACTCATTGATGGCTGGAGTTTCTGTGTCAGTTGACTATCAGTATCAACCAACACATTCATGGCCTTTCATATCCATTTACATGCCACTGATGCAGCAGTGGGAGCAACTCTGGGTAAGTGTCTTGCCCAAGGACACATCGCCATGTGATAGCCGGAGCTGGGCTTAAACCCCACAACCTCCAGATCACCAACCAAGCACTATCAGACTGCGGCACCGATGCCACTGGCAAGCCAGCCTGGATAAAGGAATTTCAGAACACCTCTGGATGTGGTCATGCTATATGGCATCAAAACAACACCAGCAGGCATCACAGTGCATTTATACCTGGCATCAAGGATACCACTTGTTAATGGCCAATGGCAAAGTAAGTTTTCATAATATATTTTGCCTTCAATAGATTCACTGATTCAGTTTTAATGACTGCCAGAGTATGTTCACAATCACTCTTGTTAAAAAGCTGCCAGTTTTCTCATATTGAGTACCCATGATCCACCCGTATTCTCACTCTGTCTGAAACACTGTTGGAGCTCCTATCACTTTAAATTTGTCATAATTTTCATATCTTTATTTTTGGTGCCTGGATATGGATTTTCAAAAAATGTGTCTAATTTGCACTGACAGACTACCCCTGATAGCGTTACATTCTTTATGTGTCTGAGAGGCTCTGTTGGAGTTCCCACCACTTTAAAGCACCCATGTGGGTCCAGTCTGCTCTGCCTGGTTAACCAGTCTACTCTGTGATACTTGGTCAGTTTGTGCAGGTCTTCAACAGTTCAGTGGCTCTAAAATTCTTCTACAGTCTCTTCTCTACACTGGGTTTTCTGCCTCCAGCTTAGGGACATCAACAACTGACACAACAGTGGTAGGACATCAGCAGCGAAGGATGACACAGCAGTAGGCTTACTTGTAGGGGCTTGGGAAACTAGCCATTTAAGGTAGCTACTAGTGCTGTTTACAGTTTCAGGCAACTACTGTTGTTCACAGAAGAAGGAGAAGTCCCAACGCACAAGACTTTGAGATATTGTGCATTGAACTACTCTATCACACAGAAGACGCATATATAAACACACAGGGAGATAAAACTGAAGTAGGCACAAGCATCTCTTTGAACCATATATGTGGTACTTTGGTAACTGAATACTAAAAACATTTAAGCAACAACCATTATACAAACCCCAATTCCAGAGGCTGTTACAAGATTACTACTAGACTGGCCTGCCTAAAGTCCAGACTGGTCTCCCATTGTCAAATTGAAAATGTGTGGTGCAATATGGAGCACAAAACACGGCAACAGAGACCCCACACTGTTGAGCAAATTAAGTTGTACATTAAAAAAGAACAAGAGAAAACAACAAAGCTTCAACTATCAGTGTCCACAGTTCCCAAACACTTGTTGAGTGTTGTTAAAAGGAAAGGTGATGTAACACAGTGTTAAAAAAAACCCTTGTCCATGCTTTTGGAATATGTTGCAGGGAACAAACATGCAGAACATAGTGAATTTAATCAGTTTGAACATGACATATCTTGTATTTTTAGTGCATTCAATAGAATAAAGGTTGAAAAGGATTTGAAAACAATCTTATTCTATTTAATTGACATTTTTACACAACATCCCAAATTCACTTGCGTGTCTGCTAGTTATTAAACACATCAGAGTAAAAATACTTTTAAGTGGCGCAAGGTTCATCTATGCAGTGCAATCCTGCAGGGGTCCTGAAGCAGGTTATCTGAAGGATTCCCTCTGTGTGTGTGTGTGTGTGTGTGTGTGTGTGTGTGTGTGTGTGTGTGTGTGTGTGTGTGTGTGTGTGTGTGTGTGTGTGTGTGCCTCTCTCGTAGGGGAGTGTTTGAGCAGGCTGGGTAATCCCTGTAAAGACGTATAATCCCCAGGAAGAGCAAATATTACAACACGCTCTGCTCAGTCTCACAAGAAACCTGGTGGGAAGAATTTGGAACAATTCTCTTGTTTCTAGTTTGAAAGAGAGACAGAGAGTCAGAAACAGAGAGAGTGGAGGAGAAACTGGGGCAGCAGTCGGATGCAGCGGAAACCAAGTGGCTCTGAATTACAATTGAAAGACAATTAGCATATTCAAATAAGGAAAATAAAAGTTTTTTGAAAGACAATAGCAGCTCATATGCAAAGTGCAACCTACCACAGAAACAAACTACATACCTCAGCTGCGTGTTTGCAGCAGGATGAATGTGTGTGTACCAGTGTGTGTTTGTACGTCGGCCAAATCCATGAGGAATCTCTGTCATTTTACACAACATTTTTGCAAACACCATAAAGCAATAAAGGCAACATTGCCAAGGACACAACAACACTGACACTCATACTCACACATACATACCACTAAAAAAACTCACAAAAAGAGACTTTTGAGGCTCTTCTGTCTGATTTTAAAGAAAAAGAGCAGGCAGTCCAGATGCTTGTTCAAAGTCTCTGTGGCTATTTTTGAGGCCCCTGGTCCATTAGTGTCCTGCTGTTTCTCTAATCCTCATTCACATGTAATGGCTGACATTTCATCTTAATGTGTTAATTCATTAGCTGGGTGCTGAATGGGGAGTCAGTCCACAGAGACAGCTGTAAGCAGACACGCTAATGAGTTCCAACACTTCGCTAAAGCCACCGGCAACCACAGAGCTAATGCCAAGTGAGCTGGGTTACCTGATGCAAGACAATCCTGTACCACCAACTGGCATCCCGAGAAAGAGGGACAGGCTGCAGTTGTAGAAAACCCCCAACAATTGTGATGCTGTATGTTCTTTTTTTTTTTTTGGCTAAGATTTAAACTAATTTTACGAAACAGAGTTTTGTTATCAAATGTCAAACCATAAGCAAGATTTAAAACTTTTTTAAAGAAATAAGCAAATTTCAGGATAAGAGTTAACATTAAACAAATAAGATTTCAACATGATGGCTAATCTGAAAAGGCATATGTGGAATTTTATTTTAAGAGGAGGGCATATCTAACCTCACACAAGCTGTTGGGCATTGGAATTTCATTTATTTTCCTATACCGCAGTTCATGTTGATAATGAAACAAAACGAAAAAAGTATTCCAGGCCTTATGCTAAGTAAAACAATGCTTATAACAGAACCTTCTGACCACACAGTGATTTATTTGAAATGTTTCAGCTACACAGGAAACTACTTCCTATTTTATTCTATTTTATTGAAGAGGTATTCTTATTCAATTTGCTCACAAACACTTTGTTTATATTTATGTATTTTTGGTATATGTTGGCATTGTGAAGCTTTCTGTTTAACGAGTGCATAAATAATGAAAGTACATTGACCACGTGGTGCACGTGAATTTACTTGAAAATAACACTGTTTTGGTTTGTTCTTTTGTTTTATTTCAACCAAGTAGTTTTAACAAGGATATTTGAATCTAATTTGAGCATGGTTTATTTCAGCTATGCTAATGTCTAAATAAGTACATTTTGAAGAATTTTACCAGTAAATTTCTACAAGTATAACACTATTTTTACAATCAGTGTACTGTTGAGAAACAAATTATTTTTACCGGCCTAATATGAGGTTAAAAATGTGTTTGTGCTAAATTCCATGTTTTTAAAGTTTGTATTGGTTTATTTAAAAAGGTACCTTTAATGTTGTGCTATGGTTTGCTAGCTGCCAAGTCTTTATGATTCTTAATATCATGTTTGTTTTGTAGTTAATGCCATATTGTTGCTTACTGTTAAGTTTTTAAAGCTCTTACTGTCATAAAAGTTAGTTTTTTAATCATATCAAAATGCTGTATGGCAATGCTTGCTTTCCTTGACTTGTCCTGAAGAACAAATATTAACAATCATAAAAAATGTCATTGCCTTGTTTGATTCTGGGCTGCAAACCAACATGCACACTCCCACAGACTAAGACAGACAGAGACTGGCATCCCAGACAGACAGTCTTGCTGTCAAGTATTGTTGGTCCACTGCATTACTGGATTTCATTCAGTCAGGACCCTTGCCCCCTTAAGTTCTTGGAGCAAACACCCCCCATTTTGACTACAACCAATACCACCACCCAATAGCCCCAGATGTGTGTCCTCGTCAGTACGGGGGTAGGCAGGGGACAAGTGAGGGAGGAGGGAACAGGCCCTCAAGAACCTGCTACTTTCAGCTGCAGCCTCTTTAATCCCCGCTCTAATCTTTTAAGTGATATATCAATTTTGACTGCTTCATCCGCTCTCTTTGAAATATCAAAATCATTTATAGTCACACACATATGCATGCATACACAAAATGCAGCATGCAGGGCCAGTGTGTGCTCAAGGGGCAGTTCGAGGGTAGGGAGGGGGCTTCCTGTCACTTGAATTACCCTCTACATGTGGGGTCAATATGTGCTATGCTTGAGTGTGTGTGTGTGTCGGGAGGGGGTGTTGAGGGGGGGGTTGCCAGCTACACCCCCTCCATACCCGTCCCCCTCCCTCAGAAAGCTGTATAAAACAGATGGGGGGAAAACCACCTTTGTCACTTGGCTCTCAGACACAGAGACAATCACACTCTCACTGGACACACAAACACTGTGGACTCACAAATTCCTCTGGGACCTACTGACTTGCCTGATAAAAGAAGAACATCAGTGCACTGGATTCTGTTGTCTTGGTGGCCTCCTGGACAGAAACTGAAGAGGAGAAAGACAGTAGTAAACATCATTGACCATCCTAATAGGTGCAGCTCAGAACAAGTGCCTCTAAAGACTTTTGGATTTTTTCAATTTGTCTGAGCTAAAAGGAGACCCAGCCATGAAGATCTTCAACCTGCTGTACCTGCTGCTGCTTCTCATAGCTGTTGTTGCTCCACTATCCTCCGCCAGACCAGGTGAGAATAACAAAATCTGTTATTTACACAAAAGGAAATGTAAGCCATAAAGGAAATTCAGTATTACTTATTAAAAAGATGGGACATATTAATCCAAGCAAAGCTAAATGATTATTATATCGGCATCAGTCTGTTAATTTAGGCTAAATATGATGTTTACTGTAAATTTTCCTAATTTCTAGTCCATTCAAACAAACCAAATTCGTTTTTTGTAAATATATAAATGCACAGATTGCCTGTAAAAATGATTCAGCTCTCCTTTAAGTTTGATGTTTTGTATTCACAAAGATTTAGGCTGCAATTCGTTTTTTTGCGAAACCACCCAAAATTTTGCCATTGCATCCAATCTCTTGATTTGTTTCATTTTTTAAACGTTTTTATGATAAAATGATTTTAAGTTACCCCAGGACACGGCAGTTTGACCATGGTCCGCTGTGGGCAGCCGAAACAAGTGTTCAATATCACTGTGCGCAAAGTAGAGCCGACTCTGTACCCCTTTGCTCCATCAGCTAGCTTAAATCTCGCCACCTTGTAAAAATTAAACTCCAAACCTCAAATCAACAAGGACCTACAGAGTGAATTACCTTATTGTGTCGCCTCTGGCTGTTGCAATAAAAAAAAATGCCGAAACTCGCCCGAAAAGCAAAAACTGTCAAAAAATTAAGTTTGTTTGAAATCAATCCGCGCAATGTAGATCCAACTGTTAGTGAACATAGCAACATTGACAAGCATAATTCCTGCCACAGAATCACGCCAAACTGCGAGTATTTCTTCGTTCAGCTGTCCGAATAATTCTAATATATAAACCCAAAGGCCTGAATTTAGCAGGGCAATTAAGTTAATGCTTCAATTCGTCGCCCTCTACCTGTAAATAACCAGAGAAATTCAAACGGCTAAACAGTTATAACGGGTGTTTGATATCCTTGCGCCCACAGGAGTTCCGTCCATACAGTAACAATTCTTGCTGCCAAATCAGAATTAGCCTCGATATATTTAACGTTAACTGCCAAAAAAAACTCTCATAAATCAAGTTCAACACTTAAGATTAGCAGAAAGTACAGTTTCATGTCGCAGTCTTCCTGCTGTGAGGATATAGTTCCAAGTACCCACCTGTGCTCCACAAGAGTCCGGGCCGCCAATTAATGAAGGTGATGAGAGAGCAAACGTACAAATCCGCCAAACACAGAAATGGTGCGTTCATGATCCTGCGTGCAATATGTAAAAATAAAACATTTTGAAAAACAGTGTTAGCCATAGAATTAGTGAGAAGTTTCCAAGCAGTCCAGTTAAACATTTTCCAGTTTAACACTTTCTTAAACTGAGCATCTGTAAGTCAAATTGAGAAAAAATGTGTCTTTACTTATTTTAATGGTCAACTTATATTTGTTACAGCCAAGTTAGTCTTATACAAAGCCTCCAAAAAACACTGTACTAATGAAATTGTTGAATAAATAAGGAATCAAATTACTTGTTAAACAGAACATGTGTCATTCGCGTTATTTTAAGCGTTCAAAATATTTTATACGGTGTATAATCATTGTCAATCTCTGGTCTTCAAGCCCTGATGAAGATTAAGTTGTAGCCTACATGTTTTACATTAGTATCTAATGGATGTTCCCCCTAAAATCAAATACAAAACTTTTCATCCTCTAGTGAATGTCCAAAAGGGTCTCCATTTTATCAACTACGGTAACTGTTATTTAAGGGGGGATAACTAATGCAAAAGATGCCAGGTTCAGCTTTTTTGCAATTAAAACAAGACCTTGTTTAAACTGCAAAAAAGCTCACTTGATATTTTTTGTTTATGAAGAGAGACATTCAAAGACATGGGGAAAAAGAATATTTAATTACAAATGCAGATACCTTAAAAAATTATAGGCACCCCAAGAGCCCCACCCTCTCCTGTGTGACCTAAACGCAACCCTTGCAAATTAGCGTAGGCTACGTGAACTTCAAACCTCCTTCTTTTTCATCAGCTAAAATAAATTTACGTTCAATTTAAGATAAAAAAAAAGGTCATTTTAGTGATAGTTAGGTCACTGTTCAAAGTGGCCTTGGTGCTGTTATTGTTGCAGCAGGTGCGCTTCTTGTACCTGTACTGTTCTGTAATTTTCTCGTCAGCCTTTGGGGGGAGACAAACCTCGCTGAACGGAAACACTCCAGGGCTGCAGTTGTGATTTCGTGCATGTGATGATGAAGAAGCGAGGATGAGGGGAGGATAAGCAGGGGAGGGAGGGAGGGATTGGACCGCCGCCGGGGCTCTCACTGCGACCCCGAAGAGTCCCTTTGTCCCCGGGTGGAAGGCAATCCGGCGGGCTTTTGTTAATCCCGGTGTTAAAACGCCATGCAAATACCCGAGCTTTATTAACATGACATGGAGGAGCAGTGCCAAGTGTAAAGAAACCTACCTTCAGGCGTGGGGAGCAGCTTCTTTCAGAGGGAATGGGAGGAGGAGGAGGAAGGGTGAGGAAGAGGGAGTCATAAAGTCATCTGGCAGTTTATCTCTTCCTGGGCTTGGCTGCCTGGTCTGTGAACTGCGGGAGTCAAAGTGGATTTATTAGGGACGTTTAAAAATAATCATGTGTTAGGCCTGCGTGTCCCACTTTATTAGGAGGGAATAAAACCTGGATTATTATAGTCTACAGATGCTCATCGGCCTTAATGATGCTTCAAGGACTTAAAATTATCCTCACATGGAAACAGGGAGACTTTTAACCTCTGTTTATGTACAAAAAGTTGGCACTACTTTATTTGGGATTTTAAAGCTTATCAGGTTGTATTTAGTGTAGGTCCACCTGCAGATTAAAAACAGAATAGACACAATGGGTGGGCAACTAGTGGCTTGAGGACCATAAGCGGCCCCTCTCCTGAATCGGATGCCTTTTGGTCTATTATGTTTTTTTTATTTACTATAATAGCCTCTATAGTAGGGCTGCTCCATTATGGCAAAAATCACAAATATCTGGTGTGCCTCCCACACCATTTGAGAACCACTCACTGAAGCTCATTATATTTTACCCTTCAAAGCAAGCTTCACGATGAGTCTAAAGGTGCAAATATTAATATAATAGCCTCTGGTGAAGGTATATTGGTGAATTCCTTTGGTCAAATCATGACTTACAATCATTTAATAAGTATGCCAGTGCAGTTCATAAGCTTTAAATCAATGCTAGCTGGCTTACACCATTTAACACTGAATGTTACAACTGTTTCCATTTCTGCTTTCATTCAGTATTTTGAACCTCTTCCCTGTCTTGCCTTTCAGATTTCCTCAACCTGAGAAGAAGATACCACAGACACCACCACTGTCCACAGAGACGCTGCCTGCCCCTCCACTCCAGAGTACCCTTCCCTTAAGGTGAGACATGTTCACTCTTACATCTGTTCCTGTGTTAAAAGCAGAGAGGGGGGGTTATATGAGCCACTAGAAGAGCTAAAAACGAGGTCTCAGAGCCAGCAGGTGGCACTTAAGTAGGTGTGTGTGATTAGTGGCAGAGGTGTGTATTCACGCAGAACAGGAGTGTGGACATAAATCTCACTAACGATGAAGGGGAAGGCTTTGGTGTCATGGGGAGTGCAAGAGGGGGTGTTCCAGCTTAAATATTGACTTCTGTGCATGGAAACTTTCTTAATCTGTTTTCCTTCTCTCAAGCAATTTACTAATTAGTGTTTTTTTCCATTGCAGGTTCAAGCACACAAATGAGGGCAAAGAGAAAACATAAATATGACGCAAATGCAGTGTGTGGCCAACAAAGGGGTTCCAGTGCCAAGACGTGGATTCTGGACTGGAGCGGGACCAGGGGATGTCATGAAAAAAAGCAAAAGAAAGACTTACCTCGCTTGTGGCTTGAGAGGGCTGCAAGAAACTGCATGCATCTCCTATAAAATGACAGACAAGCAATGTTTTGACATCCTGGTGGCCACAAACCCAGGTTTGTCTGCATTTGAAAGCACAGTCCTCATTTTTCTAACAAACCAAGGAGAGAAAAAAGGGAAAAGGAACAGATCTGCATTCTTGTTTACCATCAACTCTCGACTTAAAGCTGCAGACCAAAGAGCTGGAATCATCCTCGAGATGAACAGCAACTACAGAGCATTCCTTCAAAGTGTTTATTATGCATATATGCACTTCAAATGTTTATTGAATTTTAAATCTTTTTAATAAAAGTGTATCAATGTTAAGTGTTGTTTATCATTTCTACAACAGTAAATACTGTTTCCCACATGGTGGACCACCTGAGTATAATTACAGCCATTATCATATATTTGCTGGCCTTACTGGAAAAAAAATCGTCTACATGAATGAAAGAGACACCTACAAGTACACTCCCCTCCAGATTCAGGTGTAATGTCTCAGATAAAAGACTTGACATTGTGCTGCCTCTTGCTGTCAGAAGTAAACTGCCTCCCTGCTCTGCAAGACGACAATGGAGACAAATTACCCTATTTTTCAGTAAAGGCTAATAACAATGGTCTCCTTCTTTGATAATAGAATATTATGTAAAACACTGAAATGTGAAGGTCACTTGAGTACATGGAGGGGCAGTTTTGATGATCAAGATGGCCCCATAAAACCTCTTTGCTTGCCTGGGGGCACAATGCCACAAACTGTTTGATAGTATTGATGGGAAATACATAAATATACAACCAAGTAAGCAATAACAGCCGATATAAATAAGCCATAAAACATATAATACTAACATTGTGTTAAATCTCAAACTCATGTATAATTAAATGAACTTGAAACAGAACTAAAGTCGGTCTAAGTGTCTTTCAAAGTGCAACAAAAAAAAAAAGTGTTCACCCATTTTTATAAGTACAAATGTATTAAATACACAATTTTCTGAAGACAGTATTAACTAAAACTCAATATTATATTCCGATGCTTCAAGAAATAATGTAGAGAAACATTTAGAGCAAAGTAAAATCCTAACATCTTGATTATGTCAAAATATCACTATTACATATCCCGGTTTGTGCATTTGAGTCAGATTTGTGGACTCTTGTCATGTTAACAGTTGGTTGATTTCCAGGAATGTCTAGCGAGCCACATTCAGTAACGTTGAGGGTAGCATGTGACTCCCAGGATGCCAATTGCCCATCACTCATTTCGATTATCGTGTTGATCAAACTTTGTAAAAATCCGTCACACAAAATGTGAACCCTGCTGAATGATGGCCACACTGGCACCTCCACATAAGCACTTATCCAGCGTGAAATGCTTATTTGTAAATTTAGTGTTTAAATACAGGGTTTGGGGACGCCAATCACAGAAACTTTGATGTAAAAAGGGGAAACTTCAACAAAACATTGATTCAGCATTAGTTTAGCTTTAGAAAACATAATGCAAAGCTTCATAAGTATACTCTGATGTCATTTACAAACAAAACTATAAATGCTATCTTGATGCATTTGCAGATTCATTGATGTTTCATCTGTAAAATTGAAATTAAATGAATTTGATCTATAAACACGGGTTTACATGCTTTAATGGTGATGGATGCTCATCTTAACCTTAAACAAATGCTTCACTTTTGTTTCAATGAAGTATATTGAGCTCTATTTCTATACAGTCAATAAATGATGGTAAATGCTTGACAGATGCCAGTCCAGAATTTAAGAAAGTGCAAAATCCTCCATCAGGAAGCTCTCTACTTGTTTCAAATTGCAAACCTTACCCATATAAGAATCTGCACTCCATGAAAACGATACAGAAAAAAAACAAAATGTTCCACTGATGGATGAATTTCACATGCTGAAGGAGGAAAGATGTAAGAACTTAACTGTGCAGTTCACTTGTAATGCATTCTGAGATTGCTCACAGCTTGGACCAGGAAATCCACACTAAAGCCTTTTGATAAATTGTAGTTTGTAGTTTTGTAAACACACTTTTTGGAGAGCTGTTTTGGGAGTATTTCGTCCTGAGCAAAAAGTAAACAGAGCAGGCAGTCTGAGCTGACAGAAACATATCTACAGAACTGAGCACAGGTCCTGCTTCCCTGTGAGAAACAGTCTTTGATAATAGCAAAAAAGTGACTTGTGTCTGCTGTGACAGCTCAGTCGAAGTGTTCGTCACAAACCAGTCCTGTAAACTCTAAAGGAATTAAGGATCTCTCTGATTTAAAACCTGTTGGAGATACAGACCTGATCAAAATCTTAAGACCAGTTGAAAAATTGCTAGAATATGCATTTTGCATATTTGGGCCTTACTGTAATGAGGTTTTAAATAGAGCTACAATATGCAAAAGCAAGAAGGGGGAGTGTGACAAAAAACACTTTGAAAAAGTAATTTATTGAAAACAACAAGTAAACTGAAATAGGCTGTTTATCAGCTGATCAAAAGTTTAAGACCACAGGCTATTAAAGCCAAAATCTGCTCAAAACGTTCATTTTCTGTCAGGCATTCACACGGTCATGCCCTCCTGATGGCTAAAGCTAAGAAGCTTTCTCTTCTTGAACATGGTTGGATCGGCGTGCTGCAAAAGCAAGGCCTCTCGCAGCGTGCCATTACTGCTGAGGTTGGACGCAGTAAGACAATAATTCTACGTTTTTTGAAAGATCCTGAGCATGATGGAACAAAAAAGTCAAGTGGTAGACCCAAAAAAATTACACCTGCACTGAGCTGGAGGATCCGATTGGCTGTCCGTCAAGATAAAGAGCGGTCCTCGACCCAAATTAAGGCCCTTACTGGTGCCAACTGCAGTGCAATAACCATCAGATGGCATCTGTGGGAAAAGGGTTTCAGAAACAAAAAACAAATTCAAAGACCTTGCCTCCTTCAACACCACAAAACTGCCCGTTTAGACTTTGCCAGGGAGCATCAAACATGGGACATTGAAAGGTGGAAAAAAGTTTTATTCTCTGATGAGAAAAAATGTAACCTTGACGGTCCAGATGGCTTCAACGTTACTGGCATGACAAGGAGATCCCACCTGAGATGTTTTCTACCCGGCACAGTGGAGGGGGGGTCCATCATGATCTGGGGTGCTTTTTCATTCAGTGGAACACTGGAGCTTCAGGTGGTGCAGGGTCGTCAAACGGCAGCTGGTTACGTGCAGATGTTGCAGTGGGCATCCCTCATGACTGAGGGGCCTCGTCTGTGTGGTAACAGCTGGGTTTTTCAACAGGACAATGCTGCAGTTCACAATGCTCGCTTGACCAAGGACTTCTTCAGGGAGAATAACATCACTCTTTTGGACCATCCCGCATGTTCCCCTGATTTAAATCCTATAGAGAACATTTGGGGATGGATGGTAGGGGAAGTTTATAAAAATGGCCATCAGTTCCAGACAGTTGATGCCCTTCGTGAAGCCATCTTCACCACTTGGAGAAATGTTCCCAAAAGCTTCCTGGAAACACTCGCATCAAGCATGCCCAAATGAATCTTTGAAGTGATTGACAAGAACGGTGGAGCTTCTCATTACTGAGTCCTACTGAGAAACATTTTTGTTCTGGTTTGGAGAGTTTTTTGTAATTTTTTGAGCAATGGTCATAAACTTTTGATCAGATGATAAACAGCCTATTTCAGTTTACTTGTTGTTTTCAATAAATTACTTTTTCAAAGTGTTTTTTTGTCTTCTTGCTTTTGCACATTGTAGCTCTATTTAAAACCTCATTAAGGTCCAAATATGCAAAATGCATATTCTAGCAATTTTTCAACTGTTCTTAAGATTTTGATCAGGTCTGTATTGTAAGTAAGTCAGTGTACACACACATTGTTGTTGTTGTACAACACACATAAAGCAACCACAAATCCAAGTCTTTAGGCCAAATCCTCATTAAATTAAAACTTAGTCCAAACAGAACACCTTTAGGCATGTAACCTTTGGGCCAGTATCAAACAGCCAAGAGTGGGAGCCGCATGGGAAAGGAGTCGTAAAAGTGGCGCTCCCCTGTGGAGTTAACGGACACCAGAGCATAAAGAAATCACAAAGGGGGAGCAAACGCAGAGGGGCTCAAATGACGACCTCGATATTCTGTAGATTCCCGTGTCTGTTGAAATTTAACACGGACAGAGACGATGAGGCGGGAAAGACATTCACACTGAGCTTATGTTGACAGTAGAAGTGTTACCATTGTGCTTGCTTCAGCTATTACATTACGCCATTCAAAAGAGTTAATTGTCGCACTTACTTCAGTTTCATAGCAGTTTTTGTAACCTGAAAAGACTTGAGCACAAATAAAATCAATAAAAGCATGAGGACATGAAAGATTTATTGCAATCACACCACAAAAACACAACCTTAATGATTGAAAAATAGAAAAAAATAACCTACTGGACACAGCATTTACACAAAATCAAACAAATAAAAAAAGCACTTGCGGACTTTTTACAGCATTTTCTCTCTCTTCTTTAAACCCTGATAACACCTCCCTCCTCTTTCAGCTCCTCTCTCAGCTCCTCCTTTTTAGTGCACATGATCTCTAAAACTATTTTACCCCTTCTGTTTCTCTCACAGTAACACAAACGGCAGCAAACGCGGGTCACAGAGGGTCGTAACGCAGTGATAAAAACCCCTCACCTCTGATCTGTGACCCGTGACTCCTCTCCTCCTCCACCTCCCATCTCCGCCCCTCTTTAACTACCCTCTACTTACAGCTCACCTCCTCCTGCGTTATCTCTCCATCCCGTCTTCAAGTCTGAGCGCACGCAGGTGCTCAAGTTGTCAGGGATTTTCTTACTTTTTAGTCTTTTCATCCAGTGTTTCTTCAAGCTTCAGTCCACTCTTTCAACCCCCGTTAGATCCTTTTCACTTCTGCTGGATCACAGGATGGAGGAAAGAAGGTGGAGGCTGGACTGTGGTCAGTGCTGCGCGGTGAGGTTGAGCAGTCTTTTGCTCAGTAAGGTGTTGTGCTGTTTCAGGTACTCAATCAGGTCGGCCTGCTTCTCCACCACCTCCTCCAGGCTGGAGCACTCCCTGTGATGAATAAAGAAGATCACAGTGCCACACTTGTCATCTATAATAAAGAGGCAACCCATCCTTTAGTGTAATGATTCTTAAATGTTACGTCAAGATCTAAAAGTGGGTGGCAGACACTTTTTCAGTGGGTCAGGAGAAGCCTATGCCTGCATGGGCAAAAATATAAGGAAAAACCTTGTGCTTTTATTAAGAAGGGATTTTTATGCAGTGGCGTGCCGTTGATTCAGACTCCTTAATAAAAGGTGGCAATAATAACCTGTAAAGCTAACTGACACTTTTTCAATAGAACAGTGTTTGTTATGTTGTCAAAAGCAGGTACTCAGCTTAAGCTACACGTTTTTTGTTACTTTTAATTGCTGTTTTTTCAAAAAAACAACACAGTTACAAACAATAAAGGAACAAACAGAAGGAGGAGGATCCATTGCACAAGCAACATATTTTTTTGAAATGTATTTTTGGGGCATTTTGTGCCTTTATTGATAGTAGGGAGACAGTGGATAGGCTTGTGAAAGGGGGGGCGAGAGTAGGGGAAGACACCCTGCAGACTGATCACAGGCTGGATTCGTACCCAGACTGGCAGAAGTATGCATATGGAACGTGCATGGTTGCTAACCACTCAGCCAAACCAACACCACACAAGCAACATTTAAACCACTCATATGACACCATGCCCACATAACCATATTAGTTTCTCCCTTTGCGATAAAGCTTGAAGGTATGCCTCCCATATGGGGCATGTTGTTAGGAAACAAAATCAGGCCTTACTGTTAAAACATAGGTGAGCTATTTTGACTACATTTCATAAAGATATCAATTTTACATCTCAGATTAAATGTTATTTTCTCCATAATCTATATACTGTAAACAGCATCAATCCAGTCATTTATAGTAGGTATATCTTTTTTTCAGCCATTTTCTGGTCAGAGCCTTTCTCTTGCTTCTAACAAGCTTCATGTTTTTAAGTCTTTTTGAAACTACTTCTCAGTAGCTGGACTATTTAATATTTATGCTCTGTTGAGTCTGTTTAAAGAAAGGCTGAAGTTACTGAAGTATCTTGTATGCTGTAACAGCCTCATGATCAATGGCTTATTTAGTGCTACTCTGTTCTTATAAAAACATTTCTTCTGTTTTATATATTTTCCATGGATATTTCTTTCTTTCTTTAACTATTGATTCTACCACGAGGCGATTCTAAAGTTATCAGCAGAGTGTTTTTTCTAAAAAAAATGCTACCAAGAGTCAGTTTAATCAGATTTTCAAGGGAGGAACTACTTGCTCGAAAACCAAAAAGATGAGCTAGGATTAGTAGAAGTGAGGAGGAGACCCAGCTCTGAGGTTGGCATGAGGCTGGACTCTCTGGTGACGGTGGCAGAGGAAGGCAATCTGGACAGGCTGCTGGACATTTGGATGGTGCCTGTCACCCTCTACATGAGGTTATGGGTGACCAAAGGAGCCTGTGCAGCCCAGGACTGCTGCTCCCAGGTGTTGGGCTGTAGGGCTGGGGCACTTTTTTGTCCCTCGGGCCATTGGGCTGTGCAGCTCCTCGCTCGAGGGGAGGAGGAGTGGCAGGGGAAGGAGGAAGGGGAGGAGACATGGCCGGTAGCCAGCAGCCACCCAGTAGCCATTTTTATTTTATTTTATTTTAAATATCTTGTATTGATTTCTTTCATTTTGTTTAGATTTGTTTTGACTTACAATTTGTTTATATCTATCTTTTTTTATGTATCTTTTTATCTGGTTTCTGTTACTGCTTTTGGAATTCTAATTTCGCTGAGAAGTTTTCCAAGTGGACTAACAAACTCCTATCTAATCTAATTTAATTTAACATAATCTAAACCAAGGGGCTGCAGCCAGATGCATGTGTGCTTTAATAATATCTACTCATGTACCTGAAGCCGGTCTCTGTGGGCATGCTGGTGACGCTGAAGTTGCGTGAATGCTCTTCTTGGCTCACATCTGGTGCAGCCCGCTCCCTGTTAAACTGCATCACCTTCACTGAAAGCACAGACACCAAAATTAAACCGGCGTTTTATTTCACACATAAAAACACACAGAGACATTATGACTGAGTGAGAGCTGACCTTCAAACATGAACCACTGAGGTAACAAACAGCACACATTTGTTTTTTTACTGTTCTCCATCCCTCTCCCTCTCCTAAACACACACAGGCTGTTATATCCTGCACTTAGCTCTTATGGGCTGCCATATCCTGCACTCAAACCTCTAATTCTCTCACCCTAAACATACACCTCTACACACAGGGGTGGGCTTAGCGGCGAGGTGTGGCCGCGGAGGGAACAGAAGCCGGA
Source organism: Scarus forsteni (assembly GCA_036419115.1). NCBI lineage: Eukaryota > Metazoa > Chordata > Actinopteri > Labriformes > Labridae > Scarus > Scarus forsteni. The sequence goes on along the minus strand of JAZDUH010000098.1, from coordinate 13,410,159 downwards.
AAGAGGAGCGGGAGCTTAAAATAATGGAGATGAGGGTGCTGTTTGGATCAAGATAAGGCCGAGGTGTGTGAGGAGATCTGGGCGAGTGCACAAGGAAGAGGCAGAGGGAGGAGTGGGCCGAGTATTGATAAGACCGGAGTGTCATTAGCTGAAGGAAATTGTCAGGGAGGTTCTAAAGAGCGCTATCTTTACTTTGCTACAGTGCAGCATCTCTGCATCCACACTCACACACAATCTAAAGAAATGCTGCACATTCCTGCATAATGAGGCCCTAAACCTGAGTGTGTGTGTAAATACATCAAGAGTAACCAAGTATGTGAGAAAGAGGGACACATTCCTGAAAGGCAAAGAAACAAAAGTCTGTTTTAAAAAATGACATGGCTGGTTAGCTCAGTTAAAAACCCGCTGCTTACCACCAGAAAATGTTTTTAATGACATCATAATTTCTGCTGACAGATCTCCAATGAAAAGCTCCCACCTATGGCATTGTTGCTGTTTAACTTAAAATATAAAATACCAAACAAAAAAATGACAGAAGCTGCATTTAGGTTGAATATGTGGTACTGGTAAATTTCCCAAGAACAATTTTTTATTTTGTTTGTCATGTTAATACATAGTTTTCCAACCATTCACCAGGCAGATACATGTAATCATATTCAGGGGAAAAATCCTATTCTCTTATCAATTAAGCCCAAGATGACACTATAATATCATTTTTATAAATATGACATATGGATGGACTGTTTCATATATCCATAGGATTTACAGCACTAGGGCTGAAAAATTTCCAGCAACCACATGATACGTTATGCATCCCGACACTGAGGCTGCAATATGATATGTATCCTGATAAACATAAATTGTGAACACTGACTACACTTCTAACAGAATTCTCAATAAGTTTTGATTTTTTAGTACAAGAAGAAAAAGAACTAGGATGAGTTTTACTTGAGTCTACAACCTGAGAAACTGAAATTCAGGTCCTCAAAGACAGAAGGGTTCAAATTTGGAACATGTGCTTCATCACGTAGTTTGGCTTCTACTTAAACTGTGCCATTGTTCACATTACTTAAAGAGTATTGACAACAACTGTCAAAAATTGAGGCTCTATCAATTCTGTTGAATCTGTATCGATACACGTATCCCCAAGGAGTGTGTGACGATATTTTGCTGTAGCGGTATTTTGAGCGCAGGTCTATACAGCACAAAACAAATGAAGGCTGAGTCATAAATGGACGGTTTATGACTTTTGCCCACTCAGGAAAACAGCAGGAATCAATGAGGAAATTGTTAAAGAAATATGTGCATAGATATCAATTTCCATCCCTATCACTATTTCATAACTGCGTTTCTGTGTGGCTGCATGCTGAGCCTCAGAGGAGGACTTGGACTGATAGTTTAAGTATATGAGGAAAAAAACGTAAAATGAAATGACTGAAACAAAAACTCCAGTAAGAATAAATCATATATTTCTGCTATTTCAAGGGAACCTTTGCATAACCATAATATGGTCACAGAAGGAGATCAGGGGCCTCTGCTTTTTCAGTTTGACAATGACCAAAAGAAAAAAAGCACAGAATCTTGCATTTAAAGGGTATTTCTGGATCAAGTAATGATTTGAATGAAATAAATACATCATGATTTTGAAAAAAAACATACTCGGAAGAAACTGATTAAAATATAGTTTGTGACAAAGAGTGTTATGTTTACAGATGAAAGTGTAACCTCTTAGGTAAATGATAACTTTGCACAAAAAAACAATGCTAACTGTTCACTGGGGCAAGAATAATCAATGAGGAAATAAATTAAAAAATAACACAAAAAGGGAGAATAATGTCTCTTTGAGTGACATGTTACACTGTGACAATGTATCAGTGATGCTTTTGCTTGCAAAACAAAATTAGTGATATATTACACACTGGCACATAAAGCGTCAATATTTGATTAAAATTATCCAAATTATTTCAAACAATCTAAAGAAGATTCTTCAGAAAAAAAGTATCAAAAAGAAAATATTGAGACATAATTACTTTGGTCTCAGTGGAGAATTAAGAAGCTCTGGTCAAGAAACAATTTAATAACTTTAAAAATATGTAGCACCTAACTCATCCTATCTATCTTATTAGTTATCAGTTATATATGACAGACTGAGAATAAACAGCACAATAATCTGAATAACCTACCAATAATATTTGATAATGGTTACATTTTTTAAAGCAGAGCACAATAATAACATCCAATTTTTTTTATCACATTAATAATGACACAAATCATTTAGAAATTTCAATGAAAACATAATTTAAGAGGTATGAACCAATATATTTGTTTGACTATTTTGTGATCATTACAATAAACACCTAAGTTTCCTTTTTGAGGCATTACAGAGATTAAGGTCTTAACTCTAGAGTTGTGTATTACAGCAGGGAGTCAGAGATGGACGCAGGTACCCGGGTGAACGGATGGACTGATGGAAGGATGGATGAAGGGAGCAGTGCACGAGAGGTGACACATTTCACGCACTGCTGTTAGAGACTGTCACACGGTCAGAGAGACAGTGCTCAGACCGGTCTGCTCAGATCTGAGGGCTGAGATCACCCATTAAGAGGTGAACATTTCCAGGTGATAACGGTGAAGCTGCAGAGGCGCTAACAGCTGAGGGAACACACACGGTGCTCACACGAGTGCACTGCATGACGCAAAAATATATCAAAGAAGAAGGAAATGATCCCAGTGGGCACGCAGAGATGGAACTACATAACAGAAAGAAGAGACAGTCGGGTGAGACTTTTACGCTGAACAACAAAAAAATAAAGAATTCAAAGAGCCAAAAAACTCTGTGAAAAAAAGGAAGTTATTGAGAAAAAAGCAGAATTAAAAATGTGTTTCAATAACAGAGAATACCAAGATGTCACCCATTTACCTCCCCCAAGGTTATGCTTTCCCAATATTTTTTTTTGTTGGTTTGTCAACAGGACAACTTATAAATGGATTTAGATTAAATGGAATGTTGATCATAGCACAAGTGACGTGTGACAAGATTTTGGTGCTGATCTGAATTCAGATGCTGATCTAAGGCATATTGTAAATGATTTGTTTACATTGCGAGATATGCACGTTTTCCACATTTGTGATATATACTCATAAAGGTCTTAACACAGTTTGATGACATTTTCAGGGAACATTGTTCACAGCAAAAGAGAGAAGTGATTAAGTGTTGGCAGTAATCTGAATCCTGATTGGTTCCAGACTTTTTTCTGAGCATTTGTTAACATTGCGAGTTAGAACAGTTTAACAAATTTTTGCAAATAACTCAACAAGTTCCCAAGAGATTTGATGACATTTTGTTGGTTTTGGCACGAGGGAGAATGGACTAGAATTTGTTGGTGACCTGGATCCAGATGCTGTTCCAGGATTTTTTAAGTAATTTTTGAAAGGCGAGAAAAGGCAGTTTGAAAATAACTTGCCTTATATTTTTGGCAATGCATCATCTGTGCATCTTGCAAGTTATTTGAATGTCATGTTTCTGTCTGACCTCTCCCCTTTCTGACATTACATCAGTGTGCCGGCAGTGTGCTGAAGGTATGTCGGGATACGCGTGCCCTACAGTGCTTACACTGACCTCTGTGCTGAGAGATGTATTCTGAGTTGACCCTTTGATGGGTGGATACGGGTCTTTGAAGTGTATGTAGCTCTATAGAGGAGAGTGTATTCATGTTAAAATGAGAGAGGCAGAAACATACAGCAAACCTCAAAGACACACACACACTCAGCCACACACACTCACAATGAGTATGCACTTCAAAGAGGAGTTGAACGAGGCCTTCCTGTATGGACTTCATAGCTGCAGGCTTTATACTGTATATCTCCCTCTCTGCAGCATTTCTCTACCACTGATGCAGCCTTGTCTCTGCATCAGTCTGAGCGTATGCATGTTATAGTAAGGTTATATCAAGAAGTCAGCTGTAAATTGTCGTTCGATTTCCTTCATTTATTAATGCATCAACTTGTAGTCAAAATGATTCAAATTCACACCACAGGAGGAGCAACATCAGTCACCTGACTCAAGCACATCATGATGCAATTTGTATATTGTGTGACAGAAACCAAAATTGAGATATTTCTCACTAAGTATGTTCCCAAAACTATGTAAGGGGCCACCATCAGTTTACAAGCAGACCACAATGCGCAGAGTTTCTTTGTTTGTTTTTTTTTAATGTATTTTTTGGGCATTTTGTGCCTTTGTTGATAGGAGAGAGACAGTGGATAGGCCGGTGAAAGGGGGAGAGAGAGTAGGGGAAGACACTCTGCAAACTGGTCACAGGCCGGATTCGAACCTGGACCGGCAGAAGCAAATACATGGGGTGCCTGGTTGCTAACCACTCCACAAAACCAGCACCCCGGAGATTCATTTTTTACCAGAAGTTTAAAGGTCTAACTAAACCACAGGCGATGCCCACTACAGATACAGCTGTGTTACACTTTAGAAAACTACAGTGTCAACTACAGACTATAAATAGTCTTATAATTATTATTTGGAATACTAGAAATATGGGTTTCGAGCAAATATACATTAAAGACATATCATTAATCAAGAAATTGCCTTAAAAAAACCACCTGGGAAACTATATTGTAATGATATTTTAACTGAATGTTGTTCAGCCTTTAATAAGAAAAATATTAAATGCACAACAAAATAAAACACAGCTCCTAACCCATGTTACCTAAATCAGCATGGTCCCTGCAACATGAATTAACTTTATCTGTCCAAGTGACAGAGATACAAACAAAAAATTTACAAGAGAGACGGAGAATTAAATGACTGAAGGTCATTTATGTTGCATTGTTCTATACACTTTTAATTAATTAAATACCAATATTCTGCCAAAACATATTTTTTCAGTATCATTTAGCAAAACTTCACAACTAACTGAATTAGGAGCATTTTTTTACACCCTATTAAAATCTAAGGTTGTCAGAGAAAATGAAACACTGAGACTTCAATACAACATCATTCAAATAATAAACAGTTGATTATCAGTATTGGCAAATGTGAAAGTGATTGCCAATATTTACCACCAAATTTTTGACCGTAAAAATAGTCATAAATATTTATTATGTTTGCTTTGATACTGGCAAAATGTATAATTGCACCACGATGGTTTCACTCAATGTCCACTTACATAAATCAAAAGTATAATATGTTTAAGATTTAAATGATCTTTTTACCTCTTTACATCTCTTTCCAAAAAGGACGATTACAAGATTTGACAGTGTTAAATACAAACCACGGCTTTGCGTAACTTTACATGAAGAAATCATTGGCAAGCATTGAAGCAATGTGCTAATGTGGTCTTCATTACAACACACAGAAAATAGTTGACTCTGTTTTCTTCCCGTCCCAGCAGAAGTACACATATCAAGAAATCCTGAACAGCTTTCTAAACACTTGAGTGATGAAAAAAAAACACCTAATTTAATGCTAATTAAGACAAGAAGCCAGATAATGGATACAGTTAATACATATGTATTACTGATACTTTTATATATATATTGGGTGTTGCATCAATCTGTGATAATCAGTAAGCTCTGATCTACAGCGTGGCCAAATTTTTATCTCGGTAAAAAAAATGACAACAAAGCTACTTTAAGTGAAGAACATTTTTATATAAAGACCTGGACTGCATCTAAAATTTACCAGAGGCTTGCATCATGCCTCAGCGCACTGATCAGAGCAGGAATGCAGCGAATGGTCACAGATACCCCCACACACTCTGGATCCCCCTCACTGTAAACACATGAGGACAATGTGCGTGTGTGTGTGTTTGGGTGGAGTGTGTCGAGGGTTACCCTTTGGCTAAGCTAAATCTTAATGCCTCTTATCTCCTCTCTAACCTCTCTGCTATCTGCAGCTTTAATCTGTGCCCCTCGGCTGCCAAACACACCTTTAAAATGGATTTCCTTTCATTACTCAATCTCCAAAATCAATATCCTCAGATAGATCATCTTTAACTGAAGTTTTCCTTCACACACTCTCAGAGGACAGTGGATTGCACTCAGTTTTCTGTCCTGCCTCTTTTCTAATTCTCATTTTTCAATTTTAGGTCCAAAGTGCAACATTTCTCATCAGACAAATATGAGTTTTTGAAATTTACTTTGGAATATGGTTCACAATATCTAAGTAAAGGGTTTGGACCTCTTTCCTACACGTCCACCTTACACCACTATTTCCCAGTTTGTAATTATTATTGTCTGTCTCTCCATCCATACATCTATCAGTGCATTCAAATGTAGAATAAACATAAGCTTTTGTGATCACCCTTAAGCTAGAATTTATAAAATCAATATAATCAAACTGTGAAATACCCTGTGTTAAATCTCAATGGTGAAACATACTGTTTATATTTCCTAGAACATATATATCTTACTAATTCATATTTCTAACTAGAATTGCTCTGAGAGCACATACCACCTCAAGCAAGGTTTTGTCAGAAATGTGGGAAACTGCTCTGTTTCACACTGCTGAAAAATCCTTGAAAGAATTCCTGGATAAATATTCAGATCTGGATCATCACCAAAATCCAATCATATCTCCCTTCTTCCATTAACATCATTCCCTGAAACTGTCATGAAGATCAATTTTAAATTTACAGAGTAAAAAGTTAAAATGTGGAAAACTGCCCTATATCGTTAAGTTAACAAACCCTTTAATACAATTCCTGAATTATCATCCAGATTTGGATCACCACCATGACCTATCCACTTCCTCCTAGTGTCATGACCAACATTTATTAAAAATATCATCTAAATCCATAAAGAACTTCTAAAGTTATTAGAGATGAAGGCCTGGATACCTGGATCCGCATCCGGGTTTGCATCACAACAAAAAACCATGTAACTTCTACCTTGTGCCATGAGCAACATTCCCTGTAAATTCTAGGGATGGGACGATACACTTAAGCTCACGATACGCTGCACCTCGATACGCCCAGGTCATGATACGATACGTCACGATACAATATCAAAAAAGTAAAAAAGAAAAAATATTACTGTGTAATTACAACTTATCTGTTTTTGTTTGAGTTGCACACAGGAAAACACAAGGCCTAACAGGCCAAACACAAACAATAACACTCTCTAACCCTAGAGAGGTTAAAGAGAGTGTATGCTAACGAGCGGTAAGCTCGTTTTCGCCGTCTTCTTCTTTTTTAATGAGAAGCCAAAATACTGTCAGACAGATGACTTGTATCCATGCGGAGCGTCCTCAATTTCAACCTCATTCGACTCCATCATTCGGCTTTTTGGAGGCAAGGTAGTTGGTGCTAATGTTTGTTGTCGTCACTTCTGGTCACATGTGCTATTACCAGACGTGACGTCTTTTATTTTGCGATCCATTTTTTTTAAACTCGATGCATTTCGTCACGTACTGTATCGTGATATATTGCCAAACGATATTTCATCCCATCCCTAGTAAATTCCACAAAAATATTTTGAAATGTTCTTCAATTATTAGCCAAAAAAAGTTAGGAAACTGTCCTATCTCAAAATTTTCACAAATCCTTAAAAAAAAATCTGATCTCCACCAATATCGAATCACTTCTTTGTGCCATGACTGCCATTCCCTGAAAATTTCATCAAATCCAACAAGCTCTGGAAATAACCGTACAGCCTTGCAGGAAGTATTAATGCTTTCTTTTTTTACTCTCTCTGCTGAATTATTTGCAAGAATAACTGACTTTTGAATGTGATTTTAACCCTTTGTTCTGTTATTCATGATTAATTCACAAACAAAGTCCTGTAATTCACCTTCTACACTCAAGAATTTGCTCTGATCTGATTATCTTTGTCCTATTTCAAACTAACCTTTAAAAATCCCTAATACATATAAACAGGAAGTGTCCTATCTCTTAAGATCATGATGTTTGGGTGTGATAAGTGCACTTGAAGCAGCTTCAGTGTGTGTACTTTTCTAAAAGTCTGCAGAATTTTAGGAATACCTGAGCATTGTGAGGTGGAGCTTTGAGTCAGACACTAACAACTGCATGCTAAAAATGGCTGCAAAATGGTTGGTATGTTGAAATCTAGCTGGTACAATATAAGGGCCTGCATCACATTTCCATTGTTTTGTGCAGGTCTGGCTCTATAATTATTCATTCTTATTATTACAGTGTACAGTATAATATGATAGTACCTCCTTAACCAAGACCGGGCTGTCATAATGCAAATGTGTGAAACTCATGTAAGGTGTTACACAACAAAATGTTAGATTCTCGATCTGGTATCTTGGTTTGTAACAGCATCGAGATGAGTTTTATTTAAGAGCCAACTACAAGTAGCAAGACAAACTACCATTAAAACACATGAAGTCTGGGCCATCATACAGCAGAACATGCCCCTCATGAGTGACCCTCACAGTGACAACGCTCTCTGACCGCTCAGCTGGCTGTGCCAGATTTCTTGGAACCCACCGAAATGAAGTTATTATGATCTTAACTAAAACAAATGAGCAGAGTAGAGATGATCCCAGCTGCACATAGTGGCATCATCGCACCATGTGCTACCTTGATGCAGTAGCATGGCGCTACAAGTAGAAATTTAAACAAAAGTGTGATTATGAGAATTCAAGTAGTTGGAGATTTAATTCAAGTAAAAAGTAGATTTTTAAACTGTATCAAGAGTTTCTTTCAGATTAATTGTTGCTTTTGGTTTTAAAGAAAATTGCATCAGGGTTCTTAAACAGAGGGTTATGCCAGATAAAACACAATTTCCAGGTGGCATTTGTGCTTTAAAAAGGACTGTGTATAGTGCCCAGACCAGCCCATCACTCCTGCAGGCTAATTTTTAACTTCATTACAATCACAAAAATTAAAAGTTTCTTAACTCTAAAGACTCATCACAATTGAGCCTATAAAAAGCTGAATGAACAACATTCCAAATCTACCTCTCATCTCCTGAAAAGAGCTAAATGTAGGGCAGACTGCAGAGGAACAACAATAAGCTGCAGCTACATGTGCTTCAAGCTCAGCATGATTTTCAACATGACTATTAGGTACAGTCATTCTCCCTCCATATGGCTCATAGTCCTTTGAGATTTGAAAACTGAACATCTTTATTTTTTTACTCTGTTTAGAAGCAAAAACTAGGGCAGATCAGCAGAGAGCGAGAGGCAGAGAGCGAGAGGCAGAGAGAGCACTAGGAGCTGAATGGTTGATTGTCATGCTGTTGGGTCTGAAAGGGCAGGGCAGGTATTGTGATGCGAATGTGCTCAGATTGAGAGTGGGGGTGGTGTGTGTGTGTCTGTTTGTGTAATGTAAACTACAGGGTGTGTTCTTCCGCAAACTACTGATATTACTTGGCCAAGACAAAATTTGCACTGTCAAAATTAAAAAGAGACAGACTATACTCCAAAAAGAAGCTTGGAAAGGTTATTTCTGCCCTTTAATAATAACGATTGTTATTATATTTATGTTGTTGGAAAGCAGGATTAGTCACCTTTACAATGTGTAAGAATTGTGCATTTGCAGAATGAAGATGAGCTAATTGTGTGGGTAGCACCCCTCAACTAATGTACCAACCTCCCCTGTGACTGGAAGCTGACGTTCTGGTACACAGAGTTGCAGCAGTATTTGGCATCAGCCCTGGTACCATTTCCAAAGTCAAAGACAGACCAGATGGCAACTCTGAGGAGCAGTTCCTCACTCCTCCTTCACTTGGAGAATGTCTGGAGAGAACACGCTCATGCACAGGAGAACACTCAAACTCCTCACAGAGAGGCCCTGACTAACACAGCAATCAAAACAGCAACCTTCTTGCTGTGAGGCACATGCACGACCAGTTTTGTCAATATGCTGCTCCTCAGATGTTAAAAAAGGAAATCTTTTAACTTGCAAAAGATGTTGAAAAATGTTTCAACTTCAAATGTTCAGAATAAAAAATAAATAAAAATCTAAAGTGAACTTCTGTTACTCTTCCATACTCCATGTATTTACATGATAAAACAACTGTTGTTTATTGGTCTTATTCAAATTGCTGGTACAAATTAGTGGTAAATTCCACCAAGGAAGGGAAAGTGTTGTGCAAACCCAAATGCAATCATATTTCATAGTTTTAGTCGTCCCTGCTGTGAAGAATTTATAGATCTCTTTGAATCTGTGTAAGTCTAAGTCAGGGAAATGAGTTCAGTTCTATTCCTCAATAAACATAACAATCTCTATTTTATATCTTAAATCATTAACTTACTTTCAATCTCATGGTTTATATTTTATTAGTTTATTGGTGCAGGAGAGCAATGGGTTCAACAGAATAATAATGGAAGAATAACTGTAGATCTTTTATGGAGGGAGTGTGTATGCACTAAAAGTGAAACCAAACCTGGGTTTACAGCTTGAGTGTCTGGCACTGTGCATAAGAGTCCATCTGCTCTCCCAGAGTTAACACTCATCACTAAATATTTAAACATCATAGTTTACCTGTGTAGTAGATCAAACATGGCAATGCCACCAGGAGCTCCAACCCCAGGATAATCAGCAGCATGTAGGTTTGGATACCAGGAGATAAAGGTGCAGCCAGAACAACCAGCAGCAGCCCGTTCCCTGCATGTAAACACACAGCATTACTGCCACCCTGTGGAGATTATTCAGCACTACATGTGAAAGTGAAAGGATTCCCCTGTAGTGACAACAAGTGTGTGTTCGTACCTGCAGAGTGCACTGTGAGCGGCAGATGTTTGAGTCCCTGCATCTGTCTGTAAAAGCGCAGGTATCCTCTGCTCCGGGCACGACTGTGGTGGTGGTTCACACACGCCGTGAACAACAGCACCAGCACCCATAATGCCACCTTCCCAAACACAATGACACTGTCACCTTGTAGGTTATGTAGAACGCTCGCGCACACCTGCGTATCTCCAACGTTGAACTCGCACAGGACTGCTAAACACACCGACAACACCACAAACACGACCTGGAGGAAACAATGACACGAGTGTGAGATGACACAGACCAAAATGAAATGAAATAGAACTAGCAATCAATACTAAACTAGAAAAGTCAATCAGGTTGTCTTAATTAATGCTGAATTTAGCATGGTACTATGGAAGAGTAATGTCATATCATCAAGGTTTAAAATCTCTACTGTCAGGACATGTAGCTATTTTGTTTAAGTCAAAGTGTGTCAACAAGGTTCTTAAATATGTGTGCACTCTATAACATAACATAACATAACATAACATAACATAACATAATATAACATAATATAACATAACATAACATAACATAACATAACATAACATAACATAACATAACATAACATAACATAACATAACATAACATAACATACATGCAGGAAAGAGAGCAGGCCAGCATGGCAGGGTGTGGGTACAGTCTGAAACTCTCTTCTGATGGCAGAGTGGAGGGCGTCAGGAGAAATAAGGGGTCCGTCCACCATTGAGTCTTCTTCAAAACTTTTTGTTAAATCCGCTGATGGGCCTGCCGGCTAGAACAAACAAAATCCTGACATTTAAAGAAGACAAATCTTTCAAATCAGTGAAGTTTGTTTGCTCCATGTAAGAAGACCTTTACCTGAAAAGATGACTAAAGCTAAACATATTCCTTGCCAATACTTATTTAACAGAACTTTCAAGAATTGGGTGAAATAAACGGTGCAGCTCAAAAGACTACAAAATGCATGCTCCAAATATTCCATTACTTCTAAGATCTTTGAGGATCTTGAATTTAAGTGTATTGAAATGTAGAATCTTTTAAACCTATTCCTTGTCCTTTTTGTCATTGCAAAAAAAAGGACAAATGTTGTCAGGGATTCTGTTAAAGGAACAGTCAATGCTCACAATTTACACAGATCATATCGTAGCCTAAGTATTAAGAAACATCTCATATTGTGAGGTTGCCCTACATTATCAACCCCAGACATTAGTGAGGATCAAACAGTGAAACTATACCTGTTTCGATTTAAAACAAATGAAAAGTAACCTCTCCATCCAAAATAATGGGTAATATACTGTTTTCAACAATAACAATTTCTAGCAAACTAAAACATTTTCTTGATTGCAGCTTTGTATTTGTCCACTTAGAAGAAATTTGGTTTCACTCCTCTCCTGAACACCTGTTCCATGAAAGATGTAGTTTTTAGGGATGCACAGTATTAGGTACGATGGTAGAATCTGTCTAAAAGGTTAACAGTTTTGGCAGATGTTGGCATTTTTAATATGATATTTAAAGCCAAGATTTCTGCCATACATATCTGTCATATAGGGTTGCAAAGGGATGGAAAATGTATGATAATTTTCCAGGGACTTTTACTTTAGTCTTGTTGTTTAGCTTGAGAGGGAGAGTGGTTCCACTGCAAGATCTCAAATTGTTAGATGAAGGATTTTTCTTGTGTCTGTCTTACTGATCTTACTGTAAGCATCCTGTAGATGTAGGTTGGCCCAGTGTTGTTCTCATGATGGATTTATGTTGGGTGTGGATTGATTTAAATGTATATATATATTTGTAAATATATACGCATGTAACTATTTATATATGATTATCTATAAAATGAAGAGTATGGCTTCAGCTTGCTCTATGTAAAGTGTCTTGAGATGACACTTGTTAGAAATTGGTGTTATACAAAAAAGATTAGCAACACAATGCTTCACCTTATCATCACTGCATGGGTACATTTAAAGTCAAGAGTTTCATTAATATTTAAGAGGGACATGTTTTTCTTATTTAGCATCTGTTAAACACACATGCTGTGAAACTGAGGAAAGTAACAAGTCCAATTTTACAAAGCAAAGCCTTATAATATCTGTATCGGCGATTATCAGCAAAAATCCGGCACTGTGCATCCCTAGTAGTTTACTCCTACAACAGGCATTTCCAACACAACAATTCATGACAATATAGCAGTGTGAAGATGCCTCAAATCATTGTCTAATATTGGAAACCACTTACTTATTGACATGATATGAATCAACCAACATTGACACACTCATTAGTGTAAAGGGTGAACAGAGAGATAATCGATCACCGATAGAGCACTCATTTCACTTCTCTCTGAGGTGTGTTTACAGATACAGTCTTTCTAATCTGATAATGAGTGAAAGTACGATAACATGTCCTCAATGACAGCTGGGAGCTGCTCTCACTCAGCACCTTCATAATCCTGCTTCAATTCACATCACAGGAAACCTTCCCGTTGTCATGTCAACCGAATAATCTTAAAGAAAAGATACGTACTGCGTAAAGCGTCCCCTCCTTTGAATCCATTTTATTCACCGTTTTTAAGTTTCATACGAGGAAATGACAGAACAACAACAAACAACCACCTGCTCACATGATACGAATGGGGCGGGCTGCAAAATGATCGGGGACTTCCTGGTCCCCCGTATTAATCCTCCGCCGTCTATCGTCGAACTTTGGTTCCTAGCGGCTCACAACAGACTTTCACACTTTCACTACGACACTGGGCAACAAACCAAAAGGAGAAAAATCCCTTTGTTCCGATATTTCACACTCAAGACCTGTTCTAATACGAGATACACTAATACCCAAAAGCACAAAAAGACGCTTTTTATTGAGCTAGTGAGAAAATAAACTGGACATTCACTTCATTTTTACGTTTTATTTTATCAATCAGCACAAATCAAAATAATCATTACATGATTGTTCTGAACCATTACATCCTGCGATACGTCACTGATGAGCATCTTCATCGATTTTATGCATTATTATAAAAATATGCCATCTCATTATTATATGGTTAAAATGGCGCTACCTGGTGGAGAGTGGTAAAATCCCAGGTTGACACCCATTTGATTGAAAATGTACGTACCGGTAGTATTGTGCTTCAATGGAAGAGAGATTAATGGACATAGACATAGACAGGCTTTATTTCAGACTCAAGGTCCATATGTAACAAAGGGATAAAAATAACAACAACAACAACAAGACATAAAAATCATAGACTAATTTAATAGACTAATAAATCTAGACTCTGACTTTCAGTGGTACATTTTTGTGCTTAACAATATGAGTGTAACACTTGTTTGTACAGAGTGTATTTCAGAGCTCGAAATAAGAAAATGTAATAAGAACTCACATTTTTGCCAAAAGTCATCAAAACAAAGTCAAAATATCAAGAGGAGAACAACAAAAATCTCGTCAAATGCGCACAAAAGTCCTTAGGGGCTGATATAATGTCCTGCAGTAGCCTATGAAACCTCGAACCGAACCTCCATCATGTCAATAAAATATAAAGACTGACAATGAAAATACAACTACTTATTTCAATGTTATTACTTTTATGTTTATGTAGAAGGGGTTATAACTCAGGTTTCCATAACTCACACTTACTTGTTTATAAGTGTGTTTGTTGTGGTTTCCTTTGAGGCAAGTGTTTTTTCCAATATGAGTGTTCTCTGTTGGGCCTATTGGAGCCCTGCACCTTAGATTTCTTAGGATCTATTGATGATAAAATCAAAAGGAAGGGCAATATCAGTTTTTGTTTGTAGCAAGGTTATAAAATCTCTGGGACTTATTAGGAAAATGTGTGAATTTTCACATTTATGATATTGTATCACACCCTTTCATGATCTCACTTACTGTAATATTGTGTGGGGCAAAGCTTAATCAACTTGTCTATGTAAAATTCTTCTGTTAAGACTGGCCAGCACATCTCTAGACCTGGAACCTGTTGAGCATCTGTGGGGCATCCTCATAAGGAAAGCAGAGGAGCTCAAGGTCTCTAACATCCACCAACTCTGTGATGAGGAGTGGAAAAGGATTCCCGCTCTAACCTGTAAAGCTCTGGTGAACTTCATGCCCACAAGGGTAAAGGAAATGCTGAAAAATTATGGTGGTCACACAAAATATTGACACTTTGGGCCTCGCTTTTGTTGCCAGCGACATAGACATTAATGGCTGTGGTGATTTATACTGAGGTGACGGTAAATTTACAGTTACACAAGCTGTATACTCACTACTTTATATTGCATCAAAGCATCATTTCCTCACTGTTATCCCATAAAGATATAATAAAATTAAATGTGCAGAAATGTGAGAGGTGTACTCACTTTTGTGAGATAGTGTAGTGTACATAGTAAAATGCAGCCAAGCCAGCATCCCTCAGTTAAGATGTGTTTTTACTCATTAAAGGTGTTACTTATGCACCATAAATTTGATTCTAATACTAACACAGTCCACAGACACCCTGAAATTAGCCCTGCATTGGTAATTTGAGCACATTTTGCTCATCATGCTTTATTGTTTCTGTAAATGGATCAAACCACACAGTTGATTGGGTATTTGTTATTTCACTTCCAGAAAAATGTAATAAGACAAAAAAATGAAGGCAATAAGACATTATCCCATTTAAAATATTTTATTGATAAACATACACTTGCTATAAAATACAATGAACTGAGCGCTCTATTCCTCTAAGTGATGAAGCTGCTGTCAGGTGTCCAGATTGAGGCAAAGACACACAAAGGAGAGAGACGTTCAGCTCAGACTCTGGGGAGGCAACACTTGTGAAAGAGGCAAACAAGAAGAGATCAGAGGACAAAGTGAACCGTCATAATATGGGGACAAATCAAAACAGGGAAGCAGCAAATCACTTTGTGTCATTGGTTTAGCTCGAGGGAAAAGAGAAGAAGAGAGGACAGCAAGTGATTCGGGGAGGCTGATCCATTTCAAATGTTTTTTTGCTGGTATGGAACTGTGCTTCAAGTTCAAATCACACGCTGCATTCATACCTGAACATGCATGGTTTTATTCACACTCACACACTATGTGCTGAGACCCAGAGGTCTGTGTGGGTGTCAAATACTCCTGCACATACTCTAGCCCTCGCAATCATTACATAAGGCACTGATTCGGTCGCTGTCAGTCTATGAGAATAAACATGGCAAAAACATCATAAAGGGAAAATATTTAAAATCCAAAGAACAAGTAGAATAATCAAGGACATGCAATCTCATTCCTGTAAAATGTATTATAAAGAAAAAAGCTTATGTAAGTTAGCCAGATGCACAAAAATCCAAAAATATCATGATGATGTACAACATAGAGGAGGAAAGTTAAAGTTCAGCTGTTACAGAGAACAACCTACATCAAACCCACACTAAATCCATCTGAGCACAATAACTTATATATGTTCTTCTTTCATGCAAAACTGTAAACACAAAACCCAAAATGAACGATGAGTAAGGCATTAAAATGGTCAAGCTACTTCAGGTTTTGCAACCCAAACCATCACCACACTCAGAGAGTGGAGTCTGTGATCAGTGCAGAAGCAGGAGTTAATGATCAGGACTTAGAGACAGATGTGTTGCTGTTTTAGTGTCAAATATTTCTCGTGTAAGCATTTGAGTGTCTTGACTGTGGTGAGTTTGACTGTGCAAAGGCTTACACACTGAGTTCATGGTTAAGAACATGCTACACATGTTGAGATAGGTGTATACATGTGTACAGTTAATAAATACACACTGTGGGCCAGGAAAGTTGTGTCAGTTTCAGTTCAGACAGATGAAAATTCAACTACCCCAAGACCTTTCTAGAATTGACGCTAGGAGGGTCCAGAGCACACTAACATTTATTTAAGTGTAGGTCAGGATTCCATTATTTTCCAGGGTATTCTTGATTTGATTTTAATGTGGTCAAAGTTACTCCTTCTTTGATTCCAGAGTGAAATAGTGTAGTCTAGCATCGATTCCAGAGTGTTCCAGAGCGCTCTGGGACTGACTTTGGAGGAGTCCAGAGCACACTTAAATCTATCAGAGTGGTCCAAAGCGGACTTGAGTTAAGATTGGTGCAGAGTTTTCCAGAATGTGACACTTGTTCCAGAAGCTTCCAACTAAATGCATTTCGGATGTGATACCAGAGTGGACAAGGTTATTCTTGACTCTCTTCTTCTGTTGTTCAGGGCATTTCATAGCAGTTTCAAAGCGATCCAGAGCACTCTGGATTTAATTCAAAAGGATTCATAGATTTGATTCTGGGGTGGTCCAGAGCACACTAGAATGTATAAAAGACTGGTCCAGGGAATTCTAGAAGTGATTCCAGGGTGGTACAGAGCATTCTAGTATCTCCAATAGAATTTTTCTAAAATGGAATAGAGCCTTTAAAGATTTTTGATCTCTATTCCATAGTGTAACAGGGCATTCAAGATTTGATTCTGGGGTGGCTAGGAGCATTCTACAACAACTTCTACTGCCATCTCGGGCATTGTGGAACTGTTCTAGCACGGCCCAGAGCACTTTCTTGGTGGTTCCAGAAAAATCCAGGGCATTCCAGAGTTGATTCCAGAAGAACACAGTCTTCTAAAATTGATTCCAAATTGGCCTTTTGCATTTGGAATTACAAGCCAGAACAGTCCATGAGGCTTTTGAGAAACTATCCAGGAGAGATCTAGTAAATTCCCACGTGGTCCAGAGTACCCAAAACTTGACCAAAACCGGGGATTCTAAAAATTCCAGAGTGTGTCCAGGGCATTCTAAAACTGATTCCAGAGTGAGTCCAGGAGATTCTAAAACTGATTCCAGAGCGAGTCCATGAGATTCTTAAACTGATTCCAGAGCAGTCTAAATTTGATTCCAGAATTTTGCAGGGTATTCTTGTCATGATTTCAGAGTGGTCCAAGTTATTTCTCAGATGATGCCAGAGTGATCTGGGTGTTCTACACCTGATTTTGGAGCATTCTGAAATCTTTTTCAGAGGATTGATTTTTCCAGCACACTCTAGGATCTGATTCCGAATCTAGAACCGAAAATTGAATCTAGAATCCTCCAGGGCTTTCTAGAAATAATTTCAGATTTGACGAGGGCACTCTGAAATTTTTTTCCAGAGTGGTCTAGAGCATTTCATCCCAGAACTGATCCCAGAGCAGCCCAGCAATGTGAAATTAATTTCAGACTCTTAGAAGTTTAAAACCAATCCATAGTCTTGCAGTGCGTATAAGAAACAAGAATCTACTGCAAAATCCTCAAGGGCATCCTTGAATTAAGAACTGATGTCAGGGTATTCCAGAGCACTCGAGCCCCTCCAGATATTGCAGGATGTCCAAAATGTGGTCAAGGTTATTCTTCTTCTTCCCAATCATTGATACCCATGGTGTGGGTTCCAGTTCCAGCTGAAAAGTGGGCCATCATAGTGTGGTGGGCTGACCTCTACCTGTTAACAGACATTTATAATGTGTCAAAATTTCACAAGCAGGTAAAATGCATTTAAAGATTCTTGTCTTATAGCATTTGTCATTTCAAATACCTAATGGAAGGGGCTTTTAGACATTACCTAATACATGTTCATTTATTGTGTTATTTTGAGTTAATCCCATGACAACAGATTCAAGTTCCTTTTTGACAGACTAAGGTTGCTTTGAATGTCAAAATAAAGGTTCATAGGACAATCTGAAAGCACTACCATAGTTCATGTGTTGAGAGAAATGTGTGCATCTGTGTGTGCATTTCCTACCCCGAGATGCAATGTAACACTCGTGACAGCTCAGCAGTCCATTTCGAATTCGTACATCCGTCCCTGCTGTGGCGTCACCCAGCTGGCCCTTACACACCCCACACTGGGACAGACAATAACATTTAACATCAATCAATAAAATTATCAACCATGAGGAACACAAACAAAATGACATACACTACATCATCCAAAAATGTATGGGGAAGCCGAATGTCTCTGTATATCACAGTCCTTTTTTTCACATTGATGTATGTGAATTGTGATATATGGAGTTTTACACTTGAATATTACCTTACCTTAAAACACTGTATGTGGAAAAACAGCCCCAGCGTATCAATGATCATTGCAGCTCCTTTTCCCAGTGGCTGAGAGCAACCAGAGCACAGTCTCTTCCCACTTACACACCTACTCACAGCAGAAAAAAAAGGACTGAAACATTCTGACTCCATTAAGCAGAGCGGCTGAGTGTAGGACATGTTGGTGCAGGCATCATTACCTGCTGGGTGACGGTGGCTGCCGCGTTGACGGAGAGGACTGCTGTTTGTTTGTTACAGCATCTTGAGATTCAGACCTGGGAGAGAAAGTGAAGGAAAAAGTCATCAACAAAAATGGGGATGTGTTTATCAACCATTCAATAAGCTTAGAAAGATACATTTACAAAAAAACAGTCTATTAAGGTGGAATAACAACTCACACCATGATAAAAGTAAATTAAAACAGACTGCTTTGGATATTAACTTTGATAGCATGAGCCCAAAGGAAATGGGAAATATGGCCAAGACATCACAATAAAGACACAAACACATGCTGCACAAATACATGAACCATGGTTCTTTAAGATAAACCAAAGCATGTCTGATTGACCAAAATGTTACAAATAATAAGTACTAATTTAGACAGACGTCCCTACAGTTTCGGTAATATTCTGTTGAAAAACAGTATTTTTGTTAGTTTGTTTCAATGCTGTAAAAAAACTTCAGGGTAAAGTTAGTTGTTGACATTTTTTATAAACTCACTTAAGCCTTCCTGCCCTTAGTTCTGGCATTTATCCAGTCTATGCTGAGTTTGAATATATGAGTACTGGCCATAAGAACATACCAATCCAATGTGGACCGATTTAGTGAATATTGTTGTGTATTCTACTCCAAAAGATACAAGCTTTTATTTTATTAACCTCTTACTAAGTAGTGAATAATTTATGATGATCAGGAGTAACAAAACAACACTATTCATTCTTCAGTGTCACAGCGATGTCTGTGATTGGTTGATCCCACCAATAACCCCCATATATCTGGGGTTTGCTGCTTCTTTGAAAGTTTAAGGTCTTTTTGTACCAAGGAGAACTTAAATAAGAAAACACAGGTGGTATGTTGTGATTGGTAGCAGGTATTTCTGTAGTCGACAGCTTCTAATAAATTTAACTGCTGTTAATAATCTACAGTTAAAATATGGAGTTAAAATGATGAAATGGGCTCATTTTAAAATGGTAGAAACTGCCCAATTGAAGGCACCATTATTTATGACATGAGAGGAAACTTTGGAGATGCATACATTTTATGTTTTAAGTGACATTTGATTTTAAATTCAAAACAATATGGCTGAACACAGTATAATGTTACTAACATGGTTATTTTAAGGTACAAGTGCATATTTTATTGAGATAAAATAAAACTTAAGGATAAAATGCAACAAAATGTTTGAAGAACAACCCCCTATGTATTCAGAATATGAAGCTAGAACGAGGGACAATCAAAGTGATGACTTCCTGCTAAAACAGACTTAAATACCTTTTAACAACCTCTGACTGGTTCAGCTGCGGGTTGCGGTCCAAAGAGGCCGTCTTCCACAGTTCCTGCTTCTTTGACGGCTCACTGTCACATGAGGATTCTATAAAAATATATAATTGAAGACACTTTAGCACAGTGAGTTATAGAGAAATAGTTAACCTCCATAAATCAGATTTCAGTGCTGTACCCTGAAAAAAGTGCAGCTTTGAAGCATGCTGATCCTCGTTCCCTGTGGGGATTCTTTGGCCGTTAACCTGGATGGGAACATTTCTTCCCTTCTTGTTGCTTTCAGGAGATGATACAGTCGACACTGTCTGGTCTGACTGCTGGATTATCAAGCCGGTTGGGTTGAGGGGGGTCACGGTCTCCTCCAGGATTTTTCTCTCCTTATGACAATAAAAAGACTCAGCATGTAACACAAACACAAATAAAACGAACTGCTGGGCAGCATGTCAAGATGTTGAGCTACAAAGTGATATTATTCAAATTGGATACAGGGCAAGTCAACATTGTTCACAGTGACTGAGGCTATTTTGCATTCACTTTTTGGATGTTTCCTCTCATATCATGGGGTCATCCGTAATAGCTGTTGACTTAACTGAATGAAAAAGAAATCGAATCCCAGGCCAATTGTATGTACTCTTATTATTATAACCCTGAGCACCATCTTGCTGGCTGCAAAACAAAATGACTTAAGGGCACAAATAAAGAACCTGAACTCAGTACTCAATAAATTTATGATTTACAGTATGACCCATAAATGGTAACACTGAAATGTTCAATCTGAAAAGGAAATTATCCTGTCATTTATTTACAATAGTACTTTGTGTAGTATGAATATAGCTAGTAAAATCATATAATATTGATATCTGTTAGGTAACAGGAGACAAAACAATCAATCCATCTGATTTTATGTTTTCACTGTGTATGTGGGTGTAAGTTTCATCAGACCTCTTCATTATGTTTCCTCTCCTCTTCCTCCACCTCTATCTGTGCCTTCTCCCACTCCTTCTTCAGCTTCTCCTGTTCTTTCTCATATTGCTCCTGCAGAAAAACAGATTACAGATTAAACACTGCATGCACAGATACATGCGTGTCACCAACATGCATCCACACACGTACAGATGAGTGTATTAATGCACCCTGAACATCTTGTTCCCAGTTTTTTTCCTATCACTCATGGAGCCATGCACACACACCATTCCACCAATGTACCTGTAGGAGGCGCTCCTGCTCCTGCTGCCACCTTTCCAGGCGTTTACGCTCCTCATTGGGGTCCCAGACCCAGTGATTTACACGTTTAGCCAAGTTCAACATGGGGGTCTCAATCTACCCAGACCCCACAACAGTCACACAACACACACAGACATGTATACAGACCAAAAGGACAGAAAGAGAGGAAAGGTGAGAGGACAAGTCTGACTACAGCCACTACAAGAGACGAAGGATCAGGACGGGATCAAATTTAAGGATGAAGGAGAAACAGAGAAACACAAACTGGAGCTGCTTGGAGATACTCACAGATACACTGCTCTCCTCCAGTCCCTCTGTGGGGAGAAAAGATGCACCAATAAAATTATACATGTTTGACACAGAGGAACATTGAACCTCGGCTGCCTTAAAGGCTGAAGTTATACCTGTAACAGTGGGAGAATAGTCCTGCGTGCTGTTTGGTGATGAAGGCGGCTGAGGCTTTGTTTCCTCCACTTGTCGCTCAGATAACACTTTCTCACCATTCATCTGAAAATCAATTAATGAATTAATCATCAGAGCAATTGTTTTGGCCCTGTTTTTAAATCAATACAAGAAATAAAAAGACTGTTCTACACTTACAAAATGTTACTGTAAAAAGAGCCGAACATAAACCAGTTCGAATTGAACTGTCCCGTAGTGTGGTTGGTTTTTACTACTCTCTTTCCAGGCAGTAGCTGTCCTTAGTTCATGCAAATCAAACATTAAAATCAACTTGAAAGGAGATACGAAACTTTTTTAAGACATTACTGCAAAATGAACAGCTGAAAGGTGTCTCATTGTGCAAACAACAAAACAGAATACAAAAGCTAAGATCAATAAAAGCTTATTTGTTCTTAATTTCGTGAAGAGCATAAAAAACAAATTTCATTATCCTGGATAAATTGAGGTAAATGACTTCCTTTTTTTTGCTTCTGACATGTTCTGGATGTTTCATATGTAAAGCATATTTCATGTTTTTTGTACCACAGAGCAGGTTTCTTCATGTGCATCATGAAGTTAATGATGCTCTCTTATCTCTCATTTCTTGTTCTCACCTGGTGTTCAAACGTTTAAAAACTATTTCTTACACTTCTGTGTTGATTTATTTTCAGTTAGCTTTTCTATTACCTCAGCTAGCTGCTGAGCTTCATCATAGCAACAACTCCTTTACTCTCAGTTTGTCACCTGGGTTTAATTTTTCCACCAACACAACTCAAAACAACAACAGCTAACACATCAGTGCTTTCCCCAACACATAAATGATCAAGACTATAACATTTTTTGGCTATTATCTCTTTTGCTAAGTGTTTAACTTTCAGTGGCACATAGACAGTTTTGTGGAGAGCTCTCTCCAGTATATGTCAATAAAAGCCCCTTCCATTGTAGATTTACACAAAAGTCCCACAACAAAGCTCCATCATCATTATGCCTCAATACATTCACATTATTCCTATAAGTATGACATGTCTGAATGAGTTCACACTGTGATACGGCTTTGGATGACATATGGCATTGCACACGCATTACAAACAAACAAACAAAGGCAGACATGCGCTCATTCAGCACCACTATCCCCCTACTGAGTGTTTGTGCTCTTTTCCACCAGTATTATGTCTCTGATAATGCCTCCACAGATGAGACAAAGTGGGGGGTCAACTAATCCCCCCATTTCATCTCTGCTTTTTTACTGTCAAAGGTCATTTGTGTGTAACCATTATGGCTTAATACTGCAAGTGTGAATGAGGCTAAGGAAAAGAGCTGTTCAAATCTATATTTTGACTCAGGCTGTAGACATGATTTTTCTGCTATAAAATGGGATTTTTTTAACGATTAAAATAACTTCTCCAGTCTGTCTTACCCTTAATGTAATGCAGATTTTACAGATCGGCTTTGTTTTTCAACACTGGAGATAACAGTTAACCAGCTAAATTCAGGATACTTGTTACATGACATACCTGTTCACTGCTTTGGGTGTCTGGTTGAAGAGGCTCCACCACAGTCTGAGTGAGCTCTGTCACAATAGTTGTCGTGATGATGCAGTTTCGACCTCCAATCAGGGAGCTGATGGCAGAGGCTGAGGCTGAGGGCATCCTCTCTGTTTGAGGAGGTGCTTTCTGCAGAGGGGGTGTTTGCTCTGCCACCTGCGGAGGTGGCTGCTTCGGTGGAGTCTGTGGAGTTTGTTTTTGTGGAGATTGTGTTTGCAAAGGTGAAGATGATGTCTGTGGAGTTTGTGTCTGAGGAGGTGGTGGCTGTTTCGGTGGAGTCTGTGCAGTTTGTTTTTGTGGAGTTTGTGTTTGCAAAGGCGGAGATGATGTCTGTGGAGTTTGTGTCTGAGGAGGTGGTGGCTGCTTCAGTGGAGTTTTTGTCTGTGAAGATGTCATCTGCTTCACTGCCTCTTGATTTGGAGCAGACAGCTCAGATGGAATTTCTTTCTCTGTCTGTTTTGGGGGAACTTCTTTGACCTCCTGTGGGGATGGTGCAGGGGAGGTGGGAGCAGGTGGAGATAGGTCCTCTGTCATCTCTCCGTTCACCCGCACCAGTCCGTCCATCTAAGTGAGACACATGCCAGGAAAAATGACTACACTTAATTCGAAAAAAAAAAACAAAAACACAATGTACTTTGTCATGATGAAAGCATAAGCGCTCAGTAAAGAGACCCTCAGCCCCATCATCCACATACATTTCTGAAGAGATAAATAATCAACCGCATGGCACTTTTGTTACCACAGCATTGCCACCTTTAACTGATCCAGGCCATGTGTGAGCTCATGCTGATGCTACCTACTCTATGACAGGTCTTCTTACCGGCTCTTTCACCCCGCTGATGAGTCAAGAACCAGAACATCACTGGGGTCATGAGGTCGGTCCACCTGTCTTAGATGCTTCATCTCATTAGCCCCCAGGACACCTCTAAGACACTGGTCAGGGAGCTCTGGCATACCAGAGCAACTCACCCTCCGTGCTAACTCACTGCCAACCATGACAGTACAAATTCCTTACCTTACCTACCACATGGTCATAAGAGCCCAAAAAGCATGATAAAAAATCTGCACACAGATTGAAGATACAACAAAAGATTAAAGTATTACTGAGCTGTTTTTTATTCTTTAGTGTCTATTCACAATTGTAGGTTAGACATATTTGAATCCTCTTTGATGCTCTATCATTTAAAGCTGCTTTTTAAGATCAAAATTGTTTTCAGAATGAGAGATTCTATTACATACATAGATGGTAATGTAGTAGTTCATGGAAGTTGAATACAACTATTGAATATAAAAATGAGATTTAATTTCCCCTTTCTCTCCTACGCTCATGTTGGTTACTTGGATGTCTATACATACAGTAAGCAATCCCTTATCTGCTTTTCTCCCAAAATAAACAAAGCAGAACAAGGTCATCTTGCAGCCAAAACACAGTGAGACAGCTCAGTCTGTAGGTCCATCACATGAGTTAAGTTAAAGAGAAAGAGCAGAAAAAAGTGGGGACAAGTTAAGAATAAGAATTTAAACATCATGATTGGGATTATTGTGATAGATATTGAGATCAAAATCATAGTAAATGATTACTTATTGATTTTAAAACCTGCGCCATTAAATAATTTCAAGCAGTGCAGAAAGGGCAGTAAATAACATATCAATATAATATTTCATTAAGTATTTGCGGAGGTATTTGCCATACACATGAGGCAAAGTAATCTTCTACCCTATATCACTTTGTTTAGATAACTTGGGAGTCAGTAAATGGAACTGACATTGAACCTGAACATTATTCAGGGTAACAGTTGGCATAAACCACCCCTCTCATTCAGAGTCAAGTTTCTGTCCTAATTCTTTAAGTCCTGTTTAGCCATTTATTCAGCTTATCTATGGCCATGTAAGCATACCGATTTTTGGTTGCAACAGGCCTGGAACTGGTTCATGCAACCTGATCATTAAAAGGAGAAAATCAGGCCAAAAATCCTGCATTAAATTGTCTAGACTGCATCCAGCCATAGTGGTTTTCTGATAATAAAAAGATCATCATTCATCTGTTAAGAGTCACAAGCTACATGACCAAACTAATCAGTGATGGTCATGTTTGATACTCTCTTCACACAGAGATGATGGTATCAATTTAGTCTGTTAAAGTTTAAAACTCCTCCCAGGAGCTTTGGGTTTAACGTCAGATCGAAAAAGTCCAGTATCAAGCAGACTGATGAGAGGAAGTCCTCACCTTGACAGACTTATGCCCTGTTGTTGAGCTCCGGGGCTGACAGTACGGTTTGGCGGCGATTAGAGGAACAGGTCTGGGGGATACAGGCGAAGGGGAGGGGAGTGTGTGTGCAGGCTGTGTGCTGTGAGGCGTTGTGATTTGAGGTGGAGTGTGTTTTGTCTGCAGCTTTGTGTCCTCTGTGATCTCCTCTTTCTGAGGTGTGCCCACAGAACCTGCAGCTTTTGTTTGAGGTCCTTGGATTTGTAGTGACTGAGGTGGCACAGGTTCTGAGTTTGTGACCGGGGTGGGGGGGCTGCTGGGAGTTGCAGTGCTGGAGGAGACAGAATCTGACGTGTCTGGTTGTGCAGTTAGATCCAGCTCCATCTCTTTAGGTTTTGAGAAGCCCTGGTCCATTTTACCAGCTGGTTCTGATGTTTCAGCCTCAGTGACAGGTATTGTTTTGTGCTCCTCCTGAATGAGATCCTGTTTGGGTTTTGAAGTGGATCTGGGCAGTTTGAGGCTGTCCAGCGTAGCGTCACTGATTGTGAAGCGAAGAGCGTAGCGATGTAAAACCATGGCAGCCTCCTCTGGAGTCGCTGCATTCCTGTAGGCTTCACACAACTCTGCCTCCCTGCGCTCTCTGGAAAAAACAAATTCAAAATATAAAACAAAAACATTCAGTCCCTCAGTATATGTTTAATTATAATGCTTTTATGTCCGTACATCTCGGACGGATGTAATGTCAGAGATGTACGGGCTCTTCAGCTAATTTTTTATAATTTGGAACAACTCAAATTCTTCTCCACTTACTTCTCCTCCAGAATCTCTTTATAGGTCTTGATACTCTTCCTCTCCCTTCCACTCCCCTCCTCCTTCATCCTTTTCTCCATCCGCTTCCTCTCCTCCTCTTTCTTGATCAATTCCTGTGATGCACTGCGGCGACGGTTCTTCCAGCGAGCCAAGTCCTGCAGCAGGTACAAATAGGTGAATAAGGTCAGGATGTTAAAAAACATGTGAAAACAAACATACGAACAAAAAAATCAGAGCAGGAGTCCCCAAAATTTTCAGCACACATCGCCAAAATAAAGTGCCAGAGACTGAGGAGCCCCACTTTAGGAACCTCTGAACCAGAGCTCATTATCTGCAACTCTAGTCTAAAGGTGGAGTAGTCTGTGAGATGTTGTGATGATGCAGAGGTGCTGCCAGGCTTATTTTGAGGGGCAGAGACAGTGACATGGAGAGGCAGTAACGTGATAGTGTCATAACAATAGGATAAAACTGCAAGTATTTCCTCATGTAGCATCAACATTAACATTTAGTAACATAGCCTACCAATGTCTTAGTCTTGCCCAGTAATATTTTTTATTTATTTTTTTTAACAGTAAATACATAAATGATATGTAAATATGTAAATAAAATTGCAATGTCTCAACTGATTCAGTAAAGGGCCACTGTGGCTGCAGGTTTTCATTCCAACCAGGCAAGAACACATCTGATCTGATCCAACTAATCAACCGTGTAAAGACAATCCAGTTGATTGAATAATTTGCGTCAGATGTGTTCTTGCTTGGTTGGAATGAAAACCTGCAGCCACAGTGGCCCTTTACTGGATCAGTTTGACACCCCTATGTTATCCTACCACCTTGGTTCCCAACCTGCAGTCCAGATCCTCTGGGGGGCACCAGAGGGTGGCACAAGGCTCTATCAGCTTTGAGTCTGTCAAAATGTGGTTAACTTCCCAAACAATGATAACACACTACAGACACACATTTTTCAAATGTTCTTTGGACAAGAATGAGCATTTGTAAGCCCATTTTATCCTGATTTTATCCATGATAACGATGAAAATTACTTTTTATTTTGCACAGCAATTTATCAGCTTTATTTGTGTTGGTCCTCGGGAACTGACACAAATAGGCACAACCAGTGGGGGCTCCAGGTAAGAAAAGGTCAGGTATCAAAGTCCTACTCAATACTAGAGTCTCTTACGTCTCTCCAGTGGTCCTCCTCCTCCGTGAAGTTGTTGTACTGTTCATGCATGCGCTCAAATCGTGACTGGCTCAGAGGAGGTAAGTGTCCCCCCTCCTCCTCGTTTAAGATGTCCCCCATGCTCACACTCCTACAGAAAAACAGACAGAATCGTCCTTTAGACACGACAGAGTTGACTGAGCCAATATGTTATCGACAGAAATCCCCTTCAAAATCATATCAAATATCTTTAACATTTTATCTGAAGACATAAAATGCAAAGAATTTAAATCAATGACTTAAAAAAGTTGACAAAATGCTTCAGTTCCAAAATGAGATGACAAAAGCAAACATGGTCTGCATGTAACTGCAAAAATTAATTCACAAAATAAAAACAAAAAAACAAAGCATACTCATACACAACTAATACAATACTGATTTATAAATGCAAAAATGCATTTGTATTAGGTGTGTACTGTATGTGTAGCTCCACATCTCTGCACAGAAACGTATAGGTCACACAGTTTTCTCATTTTCATCAAGTTTCCCCTGGTCCCAGATGTCTCCTGAACATATTTAAGAAGCTTCTTTGTCTTAAACTCCTCTCAGATATTAGAATTTGTTATGCCTATACACCCCTCTGTTTAAGCCCTGCTCAGATCAGCAAATGCATATGCAAATGCAAAAGCATATGACTCTGAATGATACCATAAGGGGATATTCTTCAAATTAACTGTCTGAACACTAATTTTCTGAAAGATGGAGCTGCAGCAGGGGGTGGGGGTTATTCTCATGTTGAGGTGGGGGTTGTAGATTTGCCACAGTTATTTTTTTTCAAAGAGCATAAGAGTGGGTTTTACATACAATAATATGTGACCATATTCAATAAGATGATCAGAGGGGAAATAATTTAACAAACAAATGGGGAAAAATCCATTCAGTTAGACAATCATTATATTTCACCCAGTAACTGAATGTTAGTTGAGAGGTTGTTAATCAGGTAGTGAACTTCATGAAAACAATTTAAATTTAAAAATCAGAATAACGTTTCAGGAGAGGGCTGAGCAATACATAAAGTTTTAAAGTATTTTCCAATAAGATGAGGAGTTACACAGTTGTCTATTATTTTTATCAGTGTATATTTGTGTTGGTAATATGTTTGCCAGTTGCAATGCTCAGTTAAAAAGATTGTTCCCAGAAAGAACTACCTACAGTGTTGATTATAAGATAATCCATTTGGAATGTAAGTCTAAATGAGGAAACATCATCTTATGTATTTCATAAATTTCAAAAACACTGTTGTTATGAGTTCACACTGCATGACACTGAACATGTTGAATACCACAGCGGCTAAAATAGATCTCCTAAACACCATATATTAAGTTGTTTATTGGTTTTAATGCCAAAAACTGAAAAAAAACATAAAAACACCAATAATACACACTGTCTTAATTGCGCAAGTGTGTTGAGAAGGAACTTATTTATGGCCATCTTAACATCTTCAATGTGGTCACCATATTTGTTAAAAAGACAGTGCCCTCATTCTTAGAGTTGAAAATGTGATACTAGGTTTCAGAAATATTTGTTCATTAGAATTGGTGATTATTTACTTTAAAGACATGATTTAATATGCTTTGATTTTTACTACCATAATATTAAACATTTTGATTCCAGCTTTGAAATCCTTCAGCCACAATAGGTGTTGAAAAATGGAGGGCAAAAAGAGGGTCAGCTAGCACTGACTACTGATCATGGGGCTGCAGCACATGCTTTTTCATTTCTCTCTTTACAAAAACACATGAACATCCCCCCAAAAATACAGGAGAACAGATTACTTTTTTGGACCCTTTGGAGCAGGTACATTTTCTAACTGTCTTTGCAGCTTAAAGAGTGAAGTATCTGACAGCACTAATTCGCTATTTACACCCCCTGGGGTTTTCTCCTGAGATGGGACTCTATAAAAGTATATTTCAAGTGTTTTCCTAATTAGTTCAAAGGGGTTTCCAAATGTTTTGCTTGTTTTGTTTAGGATTGTCTGCAGTGTATCAATATAAATGTAATTAGTTGATACAAACATTAGGAATAAATTAGCTGTATCTATTTAACATCTAATTGTGTTTTTTTTCCTGTAAAATGCTTTTATTCACCTCTTAGTGCACTGCAGACAGAGGCAGATTCTGAAACACACACCTGTTAAAATAGTAAGGTGATGTCTCATGATTTGTGAATAAGTTTAAATGAGAAATAGATTTTGAATCAAATAATGACCCCCAAGAATAGAAGTGAAATTGAATCATGATCAGTTGTAGGAGACACAACTCTTTTAGAACTACATTGAAATGATAAAACTAATAATAATTATAATAAAAATGATTCTGATTTAAAGCACATTTGGTAGCTAAAAGCATCAACATCTCTGTAGGCAGAGGGAAATGTTATTTTGCCCTCCAAGGGTGCTTTCCATGAGTGAGTATGTCAAGTAAAATCTATAAGTTGTGACAAATGTTTGATATTCCTCTACAGAATGAAATATTGAGATATATATCATTAATTGCCACTTGTCCGAAAAATATTAAGACATGATTTTGGTCCATATCACCCAGCCCTGTTTCAGGTAAACAAAGATTTAAAAAGCTTTAAAAAGCAAAAAAAAAAAAAAAAAAGCTTGATGTTAGTACGGAGGATGGACGGGATGATGCATAGTGACGAGCACGATCTTATGATTTGTACTGTCTTGTGCACTGATGCAAGTGTCACTCATTGCAGCTTTTTTTCATCATTTGCTTCCATTCACAGATTTAGATTCATAAAAACTCCATCTGTGTGAATGAAAGAATCTGAGATGAGAACATGCAGAAAGAGTTTGACGGGCATCTCACATCATGGGTGGCAGATCATCATGATCCAGCCAGATGGGTTTCTTTCTCCGCTCTTCATTCACGTCCCTCTTTTTATCCTCCACCTTTTCCTCAACTGTCTCCTCCACTTCCCTTTTATCCATCTCTGCTGCCACTTTACAAGCCTGGGGAGCAGGAGCAGGACAGGGAGGAAGAGGGAGCTGGGGAGCACAGAGGGGCTTGACATCATCCATGAAAGAGCTTTTAAAGTTTGCCCCCTCTTGCTCTCTTTCCTCCTCCTGCCTCTGCCACAGTGCAGCACGCTTAGGGAGAGTCGGGTCTTTGGAGGGTGCAGACGAAGGTTCAGCTGCCACCGTAACAACGCCACTAAAATCCAGTGACAAGGCCCAGATTACCAGCACATACAGCATCAAGGGTAAATCAAGACTGTATACTGACACAGGAGGCTGCAGCTGATCCGTTCTCTGATGAAACATTTTGTATCATTAAAGGCATAATGATGGGTTATATCAAACCAGAGGTCAGATCTCCCAAACTTCAGTATTGACCCCAGTTGATCCAATGTTTACTTGTTCATAAAGTTGGACATGTTTCTCCAATTTTGAATTTATATATCATTGTAAAACCTGAATAGTCACCTTAAAGCTGGGGTTGGCGATTTTGGAGAACTAGCTGTCTGTCTCTAGCCTGAAGGGGGCGGTAATGCTCCAAAATGATGGATGCCAAATCACTCAGAACTGCCACCTGCAGTAGCATGGATGGCAGTTCTCACGAGATTAGAGCCAACAGCGGAACAAACTTAGAAAAACAGAGTTTATTTTAGATTTCTTGTTCATCTGTCTTAAAATGTGAGGGATACTGGAGCTTGGTTGGTGTTGTGGGACTGCTCACAGCGGACTTCCCTTATTTTCAAAGACAAAACTTGAAAGGTAAGCATTCTCCAGCAGAGTCTGTTCCCTACACGCTACATGCTACATGCTACATGCTACACGCACTGTCGGTGCACACCGGGAAAATGCACGCGCAGCAGGCACGCGCAGCAGGCACACAGAATGGCGACGGGATTTGATTGGTGTAAAAAAAGGTATCCCGGCAAGGTTATTGGTTGGGGTTTTCCCTGTTTTACTCCTGCTGTAGATAGCGGATATTTTTCGCTCTGTTTTAAGAACACATTATGAGTTGATTACCATCGGGTCTTAAAGACCATTTTAACCAGTTTTACAAAAAGTGTATCTAAATCAGATCGCCAACCCCAGCTTTAACAGTGAATTACAGATTGAAGAATTGTACATTTGCAAAAGGAGCAACATAACTAAAGATATGGACAGTGTTTCGTGCAGATATTCTTTCCAAGAATGTAAGTGAACAAATCACTCAAAATCTGCGGTTTATTTGAACATGTTGCAGCATGAATTTTCATTTTAGCAGAGGTTGCACAGGCATTGATGATTTTTGTGACCAATCAACAGACTGTAACACTTTTAAGTCCAACCTTGAGGGTCAGTTTGCTAAAAAGTGGGATGGCACAGGCCCATTTTTTAACAGTGGAAACACCTGTGATTGTGTACTGAAATGAACCAGACTGCTGGTGGAAACGTAGCAACAATCTCTTATAACATCTCTGGATGATGGGAATATGTCATCCCATTTATTACTAGATTATTTTTCAGAAATGTAAAATGCTGGAATGCAATATTGTTGTATTTTCTTTAACCTTGACAAAAAAGTCAATAAAAGCATTTTTCATACTGAAATATGGGTGATCAAACCAAAAGCATTTAAATCTTCAGAGCAGCACTTGCATTGTCTCCATGTGAGTCAGCATTGATTTACTCATTTTACACAACATTAACAGTTGCATCATTTAGCTTGAGCCACAACCAAATGAACAAGTTCATGCCAAACCAGTTGAAAAATTTACTTTGCACACACAGCCTCATTTGTAAAAACAACAAACTCAAGTCAGATCAGTCACATCAGGCTCAGACTTTGTTATCGTTAAGAACCCAAACTCCAAGAATCCAACCACAGCTCTAACCTACACAAACAAAGTATCTAACTACACCAGGCAGGCATCAAGCTGCAGACACCCAAACGTGTCAGCTAGAACAAAACAACCCTGTTAAATCCACAGAGACTCATTAATGTTAGCACTGCAGGCCATGTACTAAGTAGACATAATCAAACCTTTACCTTTACCAAACAGACAAAGCTGTGTTAGTTCACAACAACAAAACATCTATGTTCACACCCTGCAATACCTCTCACAGGCCGTCTGCTCAGTGTTTTTAGGTCTGTTGAGGTGAAACGGCTTCATAGCAGACACTGGAGCGACGTTATACTTCACTGATCCAGGTACAGGGAGGAACTGATTTGCTCTGGTTGTGCTTTGCTTTTGAGACAACGCAGTCCTTCGAGCCATCATGTCGTCCTTCTCCAGGTCAGGCGCAGGCTCATTTTCATCATACTCATCTTCATCATCATACTCATGTTCCTTTTGAGATGTCGCTCTGATCACAGTTGTATCAGAGTGAGGTTTTGCTGTTTCCATAGGAACTTTGGGTTGCTGTTGCTCCGCTCTATGAGACAAACTCCATTAGTTTGAATGACATGACATCAAAGTTGAGATTTTATTGTCCACCCCGAGCTTGTTAGTGTCTCCTCATGCTGTTTCACACATATCTGAGGCCCACCTGACATTCACTCTCTTGCTCCTCTCCTCATGTACTTCTCTCTTGTTCCTTGGAGCAGCATCAGCAACGACCTCGCCTTGTTTGCAGCGCTGGGAGGCAGGTAGAGGCAGGAAACGGTTGTAAGTCACTGTGGCAGCACTTTGTTTATGGAAAACTCCAGTCCTCCTCGCCATCATGTCATCTTTCCGTAGATCAGGGATCTTCTCCTCCTCCTCTTCCTCATCATCCTCTTCTGTTCGACGCTCATACTGAGCCAGACGTGCATCCAACTCAGCAGGCGTGGACGGGGTCTCAAACGTCAAAGAGGAGCTGGTTTGACTGACATGAGCTCCTTCTACCTGGCTGTGAGAGCATCAGGTTAAGCTCTAACGGCAGCAGCATACAGGAACATTTTGATGTAAACATGTTTTAAAACCAGGCACGATCATGCAGAGGAGCACGCCACAGGTGGTACTCTCAAAATATGAGGTGTAAGGAGAGAAAGTGCCTCAGGAAGAAATATGGAGGGTTAGAAAAACATGCAAAGCTAATGCAAATCCACTGCAAGGAAGACAAATCATTGCTGCTCCTGCTGTGATGACATTTGAGCCACAGCAACAACTTTACATTCTGAATCATGATGAAACTGTTATCAACATGAACTTCCCTAAACAAATACAAGTTAACAAATGAAGCAATAGCAAATGAAAAGGACACATTTGTAAGTTCTTCTAAAAAAAGTATTTCTTTTCTCATCGATTTAGATTTATATGAGGCCTTGCCTCTGCTTTTAGTTGGGGACAATACGATGGAATGGACAGAAAAATAAGTCAGGGAGGGAAAGAAGGAAATAACATGTGGGGAAGGGACCACAGGTCACACCGCATGCTTAAAAGGCTCTCAAGCATACAAGCATCAGAACATGGATGCACTACCAGACTGCCAGGCCATCTGAACTTCAAAACATCCTTTATTTTTGGGATATCACCATATTCTCTGCAAGAATTTACTCTACTGCTCCCTCTTTAGAGATATTACTAATACTTTTATAAATGTACCTCAGAAATTGTGTAACAAGTCATCAGGAAGATGATTCATACTTGAAACAAATAAACTGTAAATAAATACGGGAAGCATGACTTAAACATTACTATTACATAAAATAACCAGACTGCAGTGCTGTTAGTAAACAGTCTGAAACATCACGTAAGATGAAAATGAGGACCTTGTTATTCCTTGTGTTGTGTTGTTCTGGCCCCCAAGCCTCTTAAAAGAAGCTTGAGGCCAGCAGGAAATGACACCTTTTACTAACTCCCAGTTCACAGATAAATGCACTATGTTTATTTGAAGTAAATATTCCTTAAAACACTGTTTTATACTTCCTGGGTTAATATTGTGATAGGTAGACACCATGACTGTTTTCAAAGCCCTATCCATGGTTTGTAACCCCACCATCCTCCTCCCATCAGACATCATTTGGGTAGCCAATTAGCACAGAGCTCTTTGTCATAGCCTAATGTAGCCTCCCTGTCTCCTCAGGTCTGAGTGTTTCCAAAAGGGAGGGGAAAAGAGCTGCATCTGATCCTCTGCAGGGATTACAATTTTCATATTCAACTTCATTTAAATCCTTGCTCTATAGACACTCAAGACATGATGCAAACGGTCAAACACACCAGGACATGAGACCTTTAATTTGGGTTCATGTAATCGTTTGATCACTGTTTTAGAATGAACCCAATAACTAATGTTTAAAAATAAACTTCTAGTTTTTTATATACTGTGTACCCCTGATCCAGCTGCTTTGTTAGCTATTGAGCTATTGCCCCTTTAAGGTCCCCTTCCCTATTTGGGCCTAGTCTGCTCTGTGATTGGTCAATAAAGCGCTGCTCTGTCCAGACAATGGGCTTGAGCAGCAAATGAAAACAATATTAGGATGACGCACTGATGCTGTTGAGTATGCTAAACATACTAAGCAATATACACATTCCAAAAAGGATTATATAGGCTCTACTAAGGAGATACTAAAAGTAACTTATCAAGTTTGATTTTCAAGCTACTTGTCTTATTAAAATGACAGGCACTCCTTTGAGATCCAAGGTACATTATCAAATAAAAATAAGGGTTTTCAAACATAATAATCTTTAAAAAGAGTAGTGTACTGTAAAAAAAAAAAACATCAACAATACTCCATGTCAGATGCTCTATTAGTCAAATCTACAGAATAGTTCAATGCTACAGCAGGGTGTCAGTACTCCTGGCTCAGGACTTCAGAGTCAATCATATAAAATCAAGGCAGTTTCAATATTTCCTGCCCTGTAACGGCTTTATCATTATGACAGTGTCTGAAAAGCCCTTAAAATCTCTGATATTTGATTAATTATTAATTAAGACTTTTGGTCACAAACAGAGCAACAGTTTAATGCACTGATGCATTTTTTATCAACCCAGCTAGAGACAAAGCAGCACAAACATGTATGTGTGTACAGCACAATGCAAAACATAATCCTCGATGTTACAAACTCAGGCTTGAAGTGAAATCTTGACATTCACAAATAATTCTTTTAAGTATTTATAAAGTATTGTAAAGTAATACAGTGGTATTACTTTATAAACTTCTTTTTCTCTGGTGCAAAAGCCAAACTAAAACCACAGACTCTGGATTCAGGCCTACGTCACTCTATTTGGCCTTGTCCTCATACCTGTGTTCCCGCTCTGAAAGCTGGGAGCCCTGTCCAATGGTAGGCATGGCTACAGTTGCCTTGGAAAGAAGCCGTCCTAGCATCTCCTCCCCTTCACTTGATGTGAAAGTCTCTATTGGCTGCTCGATCTCAGTCACGCCCCCAAAGGTCACAACTTTGCTGTGACCTCTTGCAGCCTTTCCTGATCCGCTGAAAGCACTTCCATAATTTTTCTCCAGACAAGCCTGACACACAGGGGCTGGCATAGCCTCACTGTAGATGCAATCACGCATGAGGACACACATGCACACGCACACACACACATCAGGGGAATAAAGAGGGTGGAGAGGTCATGAAAAACTAAAGGAAGGATGAGGTTGAAATGGTGAATCAGAGAGGAAGTGTAGACGGACAGGAGAGGACAAAGCACTGCGTTGTGTCCTTAAATGCCGTCAACACTCATGTACATTCAAAGCAGACACAATCAAGCTTTTTATCCACTCAAGGTAGCCAAATTTTTCTGCTAACTTGTGCCCCTCGGGGAACACAAAAAAGTCTTTATCCTATCTCATGACATCAGCACAGAGGGAGAAAAACAAAAGCTGAGGCGGCGCTCACAGCCAACAGTCGCCCCTCTCACACAACGGCCAGTTCCCTGCTCTGTTTCAATGCCTGTCAAAGAAGACTGAAGAGGGCTGAAGTGCACTATAGTGAGGAGAATAAACAAGCAGATGAGCACATGGGCAGCGGCAGAGAAAAGGAGAGAAGAAAAACTGAGGAGAGAAGCTCCTAACAAGAGAATACCAGAGATTATAAAGCGGAAATTGATTGACACTAACGACAGAGAACTTTGTTTTTAAGTGGTTGAATATGTCTGACTGTGTTCTCTAGTCATTTAATTACTGTCAGAAAAATGGACTTGATCTACAATAAATATCTCTGTAGTGAACTGAAGTTACTTTAAAACATTACTAAGCAACAAATCCCTCTGATGTTATGTTTTAACACAGTCTCTAATTTTCTTCGCTTAAATTTTATTTTACCGCTGCGATTATGTTGTGGGCATGCTCAATGATCACATGACCAGCTTTTTTAATTTTATTTTATCAGAGGTATGTTCGGCTGCCACTTTTGTATTGTGTAGAGAGCCCATATTTTGCCTTAATTCTGTTTCCTATATTCATTTCTTATGACTGCTTCGGGATGTTCGCAAAACCCTCTTCTTGGTATGTACAAAATACCCTGATCCAGCAGGATTCTCAGCCTGTCTGGGGCTCTGTCAAAGCTCTTGCCCTATTCAAGCTCGCCTCCCCAGGTGAGCCTGGTTCACTCTGATTGCTTGACATGTCTATTCTGTGGTAATGATCAGTTCAGCCCTGCTTTGCACCATGTTGTGAAAAACTCTGCATTCATTCTACCCTCTGTGGTCTGCACTGACCTCTCAACCTGAGCCAATGTGCTTAAACTGACAATGAAACAGTGGGAAGATGCCACACTGGTAGGTCTATTCAGGAGGAATGGGAAATCAAGTCATTCAATACAGCTACTGGTGCTGTAAGAGCTCGGGGGAGTCCAGATACCACCAAGTTTTTTATCTTGTGCATAGAAGTACTCTATCATACTGAAAGGAAATGATAGACACACTTAATGGCATACAAAAGTATAATATGTCAGTGTTATCACCACTGTGCATGCAGAGTCTGTGTGTCCACTCCATGTTCCTTAAGGCAACAGACAACTCTGATCCAGTTACAGCAGAATCTGATCCTCACACTAATCAGTGTTGTCCAAAAACTGAGTATATGATAGCTGTAGGTACACTCTAGTGTGTGAGACACAGGTCAGTCAACACTGTGAGCTTTTGTTTAATTTCAAGCTGCATGCAGGGTTCGATATATCTGCATAACAAAACTTTGAACAATGTTGGAAATTATTGAAGAAGTAAAATAACAAAACAGCTAGAAATATGTTTGTTTGTATGGCTAAGCTTTTGTCAAAAAACGTCACTCCATTTCTCCTCTCTTCACTTTGCTCCTCCAATCCTTTGACAGCTCTCTGATTGGCTGACTGACCTACCAATCAGACAGCCCCATCTCAAGGTAACTGTTGTTAAGATGCACAGAACAGAAGTCTGCATCAAGTATTTTCAGTGAGTTGCGGTGAACTTGTGGTTTATTTTCTCACTCTAATATGGTTGAAAGATGTGATCAAGGTTTTAGAGAGGATCTAAACGAATCCCCATATTGGTCTTGAGGTATCTTTTATATTGTTTCCACAACTGAGGGTTAACAGAAAAAAATATGTACAACCCTGAAAATGGCAAAATGTTACTGCTAAATCCAACAATGACATTTACGATTCTGGTTGTCAGAAAGTTAGACATACTCTACATGATGTTGAAATAAACCAATTTATGCATCAAGCAAACTAAATGTAGCATATCTTTTCCTGTTCTGTGTTTTGTATAATCCTGTTACCAACAGTGCAAAGCTGTTGCAGAGCTAATAAGATTTTCAAAAAGCCAAAACTGGATGGATTTTGACTTTCTGTGCATTCAAATAAAACATATAGAGCATGTTTGGCTCAATGATATATAATAAAAACTGCCACAAAATCATTTATTTGTCTGCAGGGTTAAAAAAATCTGTGCTGTAATCTAATGAGAAGCACACACAACACATTCATACAGTAGCATTCATAATGTCCTGCATGTGCACTTAACAGAGAGTGTGTCTGCTGGGCACCTGGGTTCACCAATCTTGAGCCTCTCCCACTTTTGCATATCGGCCTGGCTCATTGAGGCAGAAACAAAGCTCATCGGTCCGTCCCTGTGGGGGAGGGGCCTACTCTGACCCCGCCTCTGAGCCAGGTCGTCCTTCTGCTTATTGGGCATCACAACAACCTTTCCCTCTTCTGCCTCCTCCTCCTCATCCTCCTCTTCCTTGTGGTGAGAAGCAGGGTTAAGGAAGGGGTTGTCTCTGCGTGTAATGATGTCAGGGACTGCTTCCTTCTCACTGTCCAACCAAGTCATGACACCGCACACCATACAGTGAGGCATACACACGTCAAACCACCACACGTGTCACAACACCCAAACAAAGGAAAAAGTAGGACAGAAGGGTGAAAACTTGAGATGTGAGTTTTAAAAAAGGATGAAAAACAGAAACACACAAAGATCCCTCGGCTAACCTGATCTCCTTCTCCTGCAGGGTTTGCTGGGAGGCTCGCCTGATGCCCTCCCAGCGCTCTCTGTCTTTGCTGCTACACACAGGTGGAGGCACAAATTGATGCACCTTTGGAGCCACTGTGCCACGATTTGCCCTTCTTGTCGCCAGATCATCTTTGCGGACGTCAGGAACTTTTCGCACCTGTGCCTCCTCTTCTCCATCGGAGGAAGAGTCCCACGCAGACTTCTGAGTGCTCAAAAAGTCATTCTCGCACCGGAGGATGATGTTTGGCGATGGGGACCTCACTTCCTGTCCCTCCATTGACAGAGGGCTGGGGTTGTAAGTGAATTTTGAGGCAAGGTTATTTAATCAATTGTAAGAAATCCGTTGTTGACATGCTTCCACAAAAGTTATCAGCATGGGTCCACTGGTTAGTCAAGGTGAACAAACCAATAAATTACTGTGTACTTCATTCTTTACAAAACAAAGATGCTTTCTGTGCCTTTGAGCCTTAATACCAAACATGATGACCAACAAGTTCTCAATTAAATCATAAAACACAGAATGAGCGCAAGCAGTTAGAGCTTTAAGTCAGCACAATCCTGCTAACTCCTGCAAAACTCAAATCTTGCCATGTGTACTTGTTCAATTTCTTGTTAAGAAATGTCCCCTTTACACCTATTATAAGCCACATTCATCTGAAAAGTCCAAAAACAAGTCTGTACTATTAAGCTGAAGTAAGTCATTGTAGTTTTCTCTTTAAGTGTATCTGGTAGGTATCTGGATATAAGCTGGTCAAACGAAGTCAGATTTCTCTGTAGAAATACTGGCTGGCTGGTAGATTCTTTTTTTTTTTTTTAATGTATTTATGGGCATTTTGTACCTTTATTGATAGTAGAGAGACAGTCGATAGGCTTGTGAAAGGGGTTGAGAGAGTAGGGGAAGACACTCTGCAAACTGGTCACAGGCGGGATTCGAACCTGGACCGGCAGAAGCAAGTACATGGGGTGCCTGGTTGCTAACCACTCAGCCAAACCAGCACCCCGGCTGGTGGATTCTAAATATTTCCTTTTAACAATTCAGGCTCTAGATCCCGGTCAAATACTCTGTCTAAACTGCAACACAGCTGCCTGTCAATAGAAGTCAGTGCAGCTATAGTTATGGCTACAGCCATCACACTCAAAGCCTGGATGTAAACAAAGCCTGTTGAAGGGACAGCATCAACAGGATCTTCTAGGAACAGTGTGCTTGGGCTGTATTTTGATATAGAAAAAGGGGATAAAGTTGTATGCAGGCTGTGTCAACTTAAACTTATGGGTACTGGTTCAACTCAATCAATAGGTTTTTAAAATAAACTGAGGAATGTGGTCTTTACCTGCAAAGACAAGGAAGATTTTTATGGTTTGCACAACTTTTATACCCCACTCTCTAAAAATCAACCTTTAATTGCTTAACCACTGATGTGATCCCATGTTAAATAAATACAGATCAGCCTTCACAGATTTTATAGTGTGTACATGACCCAGACTACTTGACTTAACAAAATTAACGTTTGCAGACTTTGTATTATTTGCCTGGAAACATCCCTGCCATAATTGAGAAAGGGCCTGTGCTTATTTCCCAACAAAACCTGCACAACGCAACTATAGCAATAAAAATGTACATGTACATCAGAAATAGTGTTTGACTATAGAAAAAAACTAGGACATTTACCAATGAATTGTGTTACAAATACATTTTTTCAATCTTGCTGTGTAAGGCTAAGCTAACACACTGTGGGGTAGCGACCTCACGCCATCACTGAGGAGGTCTGTGCTGGCTGTGCAACAACATCAGCCTAGTAAAAGGAACCCAGCTTTAGGCATGCTAAAACAAAACAATAATAAATGATGATGTTAAGGTTGGCTGACAATAATGGTAGTGTTTTTCTGTTATTTCAACCCCCTGTCCCTGAGGCAAACAATCTCCAAATGGACCATAAAATATGAATGACATACAGATACATCTTGCAGCCCTCATTAGTGGCCCCTCCTTCCTCTTGTAGCAGTCTTAAATGTATCAAGAGCTTTTTTCTTAATACAACAATTATGTTTTGTCCATCAGGGCAGCCAAGACTCCTCTTTTTTTAAATATAGGAAATTTAGACTTTCTGGCTCTTTTAAATATTTGAGATGATGCAGGTACCAAACTAAAAGCAAAGATAACAAGTCTTGTCATTCTTTGTTAGCTTGGACATTTAAGTATGAAAATTTGACTCACTGTACCATAAAAAAAATGCCGGGCTCTTGTTTTCAGTTTACTGGAACTATGACATTTTGAATGAATGTGGCTTATGTAAAATCTATTGAAAAAAAAAAGAATTCACCTGACAACTACACTCTGCAAGTTTGAGTTTCCTTTTCTTTTCTCTTAGTTCACACGTTGCTGCAACCACATCCAAAAACCAGGCAACAACAGCATTGTTACTGGACCTCCACAACATTAATCCACAATAAAGGAATCATCACAATGCTGTAGTGAGCACAACAAAAGTCCCGAATGAACAACCACAGCAGCAGCAATGCTCATGCCACTCCTCTCCTCCCTGACCTGCTATAGCGAACAGCAGCAGGCAGAACTTTGATCCCTGCCTTCTGAAGCTTTTGCATCCTCCTCTGCTCCAACACCTCCTGTGTCACCTTCTCCTCTTCCTGTTTTTCCTCATTGTTCTCAGGCGCCCAAGTGACAGTCTTGGGGGTTTTCTGGTGAGCTGCGGTTCTTTTGCTCTGCTCTGGCGTGGAGTGATTAGGACTGGGCAGTGGTGTGTAATGACAGGGACAGTTATGGATGAGGACATTTGTGTTTTTACCTTTTTCTGCTGTTTATGTTTTTGTCATTGCAGCAGAGTGTTATGTGTTGGCTATTACCTCCTCTGCTCTCCCTCTTCAGTATGTTGTTTCCGTCGAGGCGCTGGTACGTAGGAGCTGGCATTGGTTCGGTTGGGAAGAAACTGATTAAAAGGAATGGAGCTTCTTGCTTCACTGCTGGCCGTCCGTCTGGCCAACATGTCGTCCTTACGCACATCTGGCCTTCTGCCCGGGGCATCAGCCTCTGAGTCGCTGCCTCGCCCTGGGTGACAAAGAGCGATGGAGCATAAAAGAGAAAATGTGAAGATGGTTAGAAAGTATGTCAAGATTACACTTTAATTGATTCTTGCATAATATCCTCTGCAAATGGAATGCAATAAGGTCGTATAAAAGTAGCTTTGAGTCGTTTCTCATGCTGAGAGTTCATCTTTCTTTGGTAGCATTGTTTTTCCAAGAAAGAACAGTGTTGTGAAGTGAAAATACTTCAGCAAAAGATTTGATAACACAGTTCATCTTCTGGCATGATTTTAACTGTGAGCAGAAAAATAACTTTAATATAAACCTTTTTTCACAAACAATATTGTTTTATTTGATGAATTATCCACCTCACTGGCATACACATGTGAAAATGTGATGTGAGTCTGTTTAAAAAATGATAGATACAAGCTGGCCTTTGTTTACATTAGTAAGTTATAATGATGAGTGACCTCTGCTCCTTGTGATTTAGTTTGGTTATTATCGCAAGACTGATTGTATATCTGATGTACTAACAGTTTAATCAGTGATGTAATCAAGTGAATGAGCTTTTTTAATTGAGACCTTTGTGTAGTTTTTCATCACATACATGCCTGATGACCACATTAATACATGTTAACACAATTCTTCTTATATAGGTATTAGCAAGGACAACTAAAAGGCTGCTGCAAAATCTGGAATCACTAGCTTTGTGCCAAGATAGTATGTCACATTCACTCAGTTTTTTGCTCATTTATCTATTGCAAAGCCTTCAAGGTGACTAAGTTTATTTGAAATTGTCACGGACATTTGTTTGCCTCACACTAATTTCATCATGTTACTTTTGGTTACGTCTACAAGTATGTATAAACAGAACTTATCTTACAAGGGGAGGAACAATACTAGATGTTTGTTACCATCCAATTTGCTAATATATAAAAATCATTATCGCTGAAAACAACGCGGATATATTCGCCAACAGCACAGTCTTTACAAAAATTGAATGCTTTTAATGTGACAGTCTGTTTATGTAATGAATAGATTTAAACCAGAACAACAACATTTCATTCTTCAACCAGGAAATGTTCAGCTGTCTACATGACTGAGAAACGTCTCCACAGTCATTAATTACAAAAAGTCTATAAGTATGTGTACAGAACTTATCTTACAAGGGGAGGAACAATACTGGATTTTTGCTACCATCCAATTTGCTGATATATATAAATCCTGATATATATACGACACTGATATATTTTGTCAAGAGCACAGTCTTTACTAATGGTATGTTTTCATGGTGACCAGGAATCTAAATATTTACATTAAATAAAGGTAGGACTAGATTTGAAACAGAACAACAACATTTCATTCTTCAACCAGTGATACTGGTGATTTTAAATGTGCCCATGCAGAGTTGTATAGGTAAAACATTGTGGCACTTTTGTGTATTTCGATGATACAATGGCAGATTCATAGAATATGGCCGACAGATATTTCTGCCTACCTATGTTTTGAATAATCACTTGATAAGGGATGGAAATAGAAAACCAATTTCAGCTGAGAATTGGTAATAACTCTCTCAAGAAATCATTGTCATTAGTGATCATTATTAGTATATTTGCTTGTCAATGCCCTCATCAATTCTTTCTTTGTTCTGTGTGATTCGCAAATCAAGAAGGCCATATTCTCATCAGAGGCGGTCAGCAGAATTGATAACAGAAGTTGTGGCAGATGGGGGCGGACATGGTTAGAATTGTGTCTTAAATATCAGTATTTACTGCAAATCTGTCAGTAGGTTGAAATGCCAGCTGCCTG
Source organism: Scarus forsteni (assembly GCA_036419115.1). Lineage (NCBI taxonomy): Eukaryota > Metazoa > Chordata > Actinopteri > Labriformes > Labridae > Scarus > Scarus forsteni. The sequence goes on along the minus strand of JAZDUH010000098.1, from coordinate 13,366,249 downwards.
ACAGAAAGTCCTTAGGAGTTGTATAAAAATGATTATTAAAGAAGTGGATTGATAAACAGAATCATTTTATGGCACTGGCATGAATAAAATCTTATCAATTGCCATCCCTACACTTGATCAAACTTTCTTATAAACAGGGTATTTGGAACCCCATTAGAATGACTTTATGAAGATTTATTTAAATATAGTACATGTAAAAAAAAAAACAATTTCTTGACAACATAAACACTTTTCAAGTTGTTAAGGATTTTCAAATAAAAAAATACTTTAAATAAACAAAAAAAATATTTAAATGTTATAGCAACAAATCTTACGTGTAATCAGCAACATAAATTAGTTGGCTTTACTTCTGTGTAACTGCCTGTAAGATAATCATGCCTTGAAATGTGACACTTAGCAAACAGGAGCAGGACTGATTATCCTTTAAATCTTTCTTGGTTGGCAATAAATTTCAGAGTGTGAGGTGACACTTTCTCCGTGACCTCCAGGGAATGGTGTAATGCAATCTATTCCCAGCCTTGGAAGAGTGTTTTTCTTGTCACCCTGTGGCACACATTTTACTGTCAACATGAAAGGCACAAACAGGATGCCTGTGATCCTTCCCCCACACACAGCCTCACACAAACGCACACTCTGTAACAGGGAAAAAGCAGGATGTTGACCTCAGTCTGTGTTTCCCAGGTCCAGTCTCTGGTGATTGCTTAAATGAACAGCTGCTGCATCTGGGACACACAGACAACACACAAGTGCACAGTGGCGACAAGGTTCAGCTGTTGTCCACCACACGTCTGACCGGCCAAAACAAACCAAGGTTAAAAGCCAAACATTTCAGCATCAGACTGTTATTGGAGGAGTGGTTTGTAATGCAGCTTTGAAGCATTTTTCTGAGTGCATGTTGTTATTCCATATGAACAGCAAGCACTTATCTGTCTGTGCACAAAATATAGGGCAAGCTTTGCTAAGAATGGGAAATATGCATAGGGCGCTCATAACTTTTCAAATCAAATGTCATGTATTTAACCTACCATCACCATTGGTCCGATTCACCACATCAGGAGACGGGCTGTGCTGTGACCTGGAACCAAAGGAATCCAAACTGTGGGGAAGAAAAGGAAGACATCAACATTTCAAAAACATCTGGGACATTACCTTCAACGCAAAGTCAGGTCATATTCCACAGCAGCAAGGTTGTTATACTTTTATATGTTGATTTTTTTCCTTTGAGTTTCTGTTTCCAATTCTAGTTCAGTCATAGTTAGATTTTAAAGCACAATTTTCGTTTCAATTTTTTGAAAGTGCCAGAATTCATTTTATTTGTTTTTGTTTCAAGGTAAAGTTTTGATGTTGTTAATTAAATGATATAGGAAGAGATCTCAAGCAACTTAAAAAATACCCTCCAAAATCAAACCATCCACTATCTTTGCCCCTTGTACCTTTGAGGCTCACAGGGGCTGCAGTCTATCCCAGTTAGGATTGAGGAATGAGGTGGAGTAAACTCTGGAGTCATTGCCAGGCAATTACAGGGCTGTCTTGTAGACAGACAACAATTTACAGCAATGGATCAGTGCAGGAATGAGTCCAAAATTGTTAAAGTTAGCATCTAGCACTTTCTGGTTAGTAAACCCCCAAACTAAATGGGATATAAAATATTGGTTTTGGATAACCTGAAGTAGGATGTGAGGTGAACACATGCACATGATGTTAATGGGACACAAAAAATGCTTTTTATTCTTGAACTCTTGTTCTGTATTTAAAACGACAGTCCCTAACAAACTTCTACCAATGACTACCAAAAAGGCAGTAGACTCAATTGCAACAATTTCTGATTGTTTTTAAATAATCAGTTATTCGTACACCATTTCCACAAACATGACCGCCAACTTGATGTGGCCACTTGATTTTTTTGGGAAATTCTCAGACAAGAGGTTAGAAAACAATGTTAAAAACTGGAAATATCATGTTTTCTTCTGAGTCAAATCACCATGTTGTAGTTCACTAGTGGTTGAATAGTAGCTTTTCCTCCCTAAATTACACTTAAGCTTTGAACATTAATAAAAGTAGGTTTAGTTTTTAAGATTGTCACATAATTTCTGCTCACTGCAGAGGTTATTATCAACAATGATCTAAAACACAGTGAAAAATCCCATAGGCTTTTAATGACAGTCGCAGGAACCAGCAAAATTCCAACTTTTATGTTGGCCTACATTAATATGTCATCCCTGCTCTGCTCGAGAGTCACCACTTATCCTAACAAGCATGTTTTACTAGACCTAAACTAAATCCAGGAATGCCCAGTGAGAACAAACAATCTACAGAGAAAGACCTCTCCTGGCAGGGGAGTCAAACCAGCACTCTTCTTGATGTGGGGTGCCAGCAAAACCTGTGGCACCACCATGCAGTCCATATACTCAAAAATGAGCATAAGGGCTGCATGGTGGTGCCATAAGAATGGATGAAAACTTCAGTTTGTGCATGCAAATTGATACTGTCATATCTGAAACTAATTTTAAAGATGTATTCATCATTCAAATGCTTATGCTAAAGACAAAACTGAGGATATTTTGTCTGTAATCCTTTTTTACTTTTGTGAGCAAACAAAATTCCAGTTTGTTACAGCTTTTACAGCAAAGTCTCATTTTATGTTAACTTTATTCAAATGCTTTTACATTTAGTATTTCCTCTGTGTTAACAACAATAACCTTTCTTCAGAGCAGTTTCTTTTACTTCTTTTAAAAGCAGAGAAAGTCTGACATGTGTTTCAATGCTCTTGTCAGTGTTCTCAGGTTCCCTCTTTGTGTGCTAAGAACTTCCCTGTGTGTTGGCAGATGTCTCTCACCTGTCGAGGGAGTTGTCTCGGGTGTGTCGTGGTGGAGAGAGAGACTCACTCCTCTCAGAGTCCCAGCAGTCGTAGCCGCTGTCTCTGACGCTGCGTTTCTGTGAACTGTCTCCATCCTCACTTTCCTACAACACGCACAAGCAAATACAAAGAATAGCGCATTAGGTCAAAAAGTCATAATGAATCTTGCTCAGAAGATAATTATTCAGCCATGCCATTTGTTTTTAACTTTCTTCTCTTAAATGAGGGAGTGGATGGAGGTAAAGCAACAGCCGTATCCAGCAGCAGTCTGAACACCACACCCTGGCTCTTCTTTCTAATTTCTCTCTTTAGACTCTCTTCTGTTTCTTTCTGCTTCCTTTGGCTTTCTCTCTATCATTTGTAATGTTGGCACCATGACAAATTGAAGCTCTTTGCATTTGTAGTATCTGCTCAATTTATTACCACTCTCCATGGCTTGGATACTATTTGAATTGTTTTCCATTACAAAGGACATTTATCAGTACCTCTTTAAGGTATGCAGGACTATCATAGTAGCCTTGCAGAGCAGACAAACCTGCCTGATTCTGAAATCCTGCAGGTCCGTCTTGCCAGCCTTTGTTGTCCGACGAATTTACTTGGCTGAATTTGTAACAGCCCAATCAGGAAAAAGAGGCGGGAGCTGCAGAATGCAGACGTGACGACAACCGGAAGTTGACACCAGACATGCCGATTAGCCCATTGTCCTCATAGCTACTCAGTGAAACTTGGTGAAATCTGCCCTCCTCTGAAGTTTACTTGTAGGGATTGTCTTTGATGAGGTTCATGTCACATTTAAGTGTTAAATAAATCATCTGTGTGGTACAATGTAGTGTAAAACGGTAGTATAAGGCTGATAGCTGTTATCAGCTAAGTTAGCAGCTAACGGCTAACGGTCATTAACTGTTGTTAGCTGTTAGTGGCTAACCGCTAACGGTCATTAACTGTTGTTAGCTGTTAGTGGCTAAGTTAGCTGCTAACAGCTAATGGCCATTAACTGTTGTTAGCTGTTAGGGGCTAAGTCAGCTGCGATGGCTAATGGCCATGAACTGTTTTTAACTGTTGTTAGCCATTAGCCACTACATTAGCCGCTATGTACGCTACATTATAGGAGGCAACATTTCTTGATGTGATTGGTCTGTGATGAATGTGACAAGCCAAACAATTGTCCAATCACAAGCTTGTGTTTTGTTTTTTTGAACGTTCTGCCCCTGAAAACAAATTTAAAGGGCTCCTACCCAGATGGACTAGTCGAAGCCCACCAAATGTGATTTGAAAAACTGCCAGGTATCAGGTACGATCCCTGATGGAAAACAGCAAAGTCAAGCTTAGTAGAGCAGTGCCATACAGGGGAAAAGTCTCATTATTGGCCATGAGGTAGGATGAGTAGAAGCACCACTGTCACTCCTTGGAGCTTAAATTTTTGAGACCCGGGTCTGGCCGCAGTGCAGCTCAGTCCATGAGAGTTTGGAACCAGAGGATGGAAGGTTAAAGTAAACACCTATGAACAAAGTAGTGTCAACCTGGCACATGCCCACAAACCTGGCCTGGGGCCTACGTGTATTAAGCTGGAAATACTGTTTGGGTTGCACTGGCCATGCGGCATGGCTGATGAAATACAGAATGTCTTGGTGTTGCATGACTGGGACCATGGCTCTGGGACAGTGGAACTCCTTGTCTAGTCTTTTATAGTATGTCATTGGACTGATTCACAAAATGGAGTGAAGGGAGGCTCCCACTTCACAACCCTGGTGATATCCTGGCTCTTTTTGCCAAATGGTCTACAGAGCTGGGTTAGGGAGCCTATGAGGGGCCATGTGATGGGTGGTATCAGCATTGCTTGCTTCTGAAGCTCCGTCTGTTTAGGCTGGTAATGCTGCTTGGGTAAAGGTGGCAGCTAAGGGCTTTGTGGCAGGCTACAGAGTTTATCAGTTCACAAGGTGAATAACTGGAATTAGGGGTCTCCTTACTGAGTAGCGCTTATCAATTCATATGGATAAGTAGATAAGGGGGAATGTTTGGTTCTTTTTCTTCCATTAGAGACCAAGAAAACTTTACTGTCTAGATTTTTTGTGGCTAATTGCACAGAACTTATCTCATATCCTGCTTCTCATTTTCTGCCTCTCCCTGAAATAGGAGTGGCTGTGTGCTAACAAAAACAAAAAGTGTTTGTCTCCTGTCTAGCGTGTCTCCTCTGCACCCCAACAAAGACAGGAAACTAACAAATCCATCCCCCGCACCTCCTCCATGCTGCTATCTGTCTTTCTGTCTGCCTCCGTCTTCTCCCCCTTCCTGCAAAATCCTCTCTCTGTTTGTCTGCTTTCACTCACCACCTTCATTTGAGCGAGGAGCCCTTCAAACTCCTTGAGGTTGAGGGTAGGACCGCTGTAGGAGGCGCAGCCGCAGGCAGCCTTTCCAAGCCAGAATACTGTGTTCAGCACCTTAGAGACATGCATATAAAAGGCTTGTTTGTATGTACAGTAGAATAAATGTTAAAAGCACTGGTGCACAGGCTTATACAAAGGGCTGGGTAGTAAGAACTGTACTGGCTCCCTTGACAGAAGCCGGAGTTTCTCAACCTTTTTCTGATTATTGCTGATAATTAGCTCTGGGGAAAAAATAGTTTATCACAGACATTTTGTTTAAGAAGACAAATGAATTATATTGTGGAACTTCACCTCAACAGACTAACTATATCGTCATCAGGACTAAGTTTACAAATTTATTTCTGTACCTCCTCCAGAAAAAAAATCTGCACTGTGTAACCTGGACATGTCAGAGGTCATAAGATGTTTAAAATGAAGGTGTGTAGTATGTCCCCAACCAGCTCTACAGTCATAGTTAGCATCTTTTATGCATTTTTACAAGTACTATGATCTTCAAAATTGTGCATTTTTTTAATAATCAAAATTCATTCTTAAAGGATAAGTTCGATTTCTACAGCTTTCACATTGTTTATAGAATGAAAAAGAACAATATCCTCACCCAGAAGGCTTTCCTGATCCAAACAGTGCTTCGGGAGATATTTAGATCCAAAATCGAGCGGCGGACATCGGTATAATGGTAGCACACGGGACATGTTAGCCCCGCTCCTAAAACTGCATTAATCGTCGCAAAAACTCATTCATTTCACCAATATTTCATCATGGTCCGCTCGCGCTACACCTCCACGACAGTCCGGGGTCGCGCCACCCATGTTTTCGTGACTGTGCTGACCTCTGAACTGAAGACTGCTCTCTGGCCAGCTGTTCTTCTCTTCGCCTCCGCGTCCTCCTTTCAATGAGCTCCTCATCTGTAAACTCTGGCTCGAAACTGTAAGGACACCCATCATATTCAAAGTTCTCCTCCACAACATCTTCATCCGAAGGATATTCGTCCATTTTGCACAAAACTGGAAGAAGAAAGTTGTTGAGTAGCCGGCGGTCACCCCTGAAACAATGAGCCGTACTGCGCATGCACGGCAGCCGTAAAGAAAGTTCAGAGGTCAGCACAGTTACAAAAACATGGGTGGAGCGACCCCGGACTGTCGTGGAGGAGTAGCCCGAGCGGACCATGATGAAATATTGGTGAAACTAATGAGTTTTTGGACGATTAATGCAGTTTTAGGAGCGGCGCTATACATGCCCCGTGTGCTACCATACACCATGCCGCTTGATTTTGGATCTAAATATCTCCCGAAGTACTGTTTGGATCAGGAAGCTTTCTGGGTGAGTATATTGTTCTACTTCATTCTATAAACAATGTGAAAGCTGTAGAAACCGAACTTATCCTTGTACACCCTTTCAATTGTACAAAAACACATGCAATTTTAAGTATATTGAGGTTGTGACCATTTTATATTCTTTTAAAACAACTGTTTCAAATCTATAAATTCTTATGGTGCTATTGCTTAGTGGTATCAAATACAAAAAGAAAAAATGTGTTTAAGAAAAACAAGTATAGTCTATAATGAACAAATACTGTACGTTGGAGATAATTTAAAAAGAGGGTGGATTAAAGAGCAGTCTCCAAAAAATTGTTTAAATGGTGACAATTTATTTGATTAATTTGGATTTCGTGCATGAAATTTTCAAATGTTCTTTGTAAATAATAATTCTTACACAATATTGTTTTCTGAAGGAAAAGACATTGATAAGATTTTGGCTGTACCAATGCAATTATCAGTTCTGATTATTGATCAAATTCTTAATTGATTCTCATAAAATTTCTGTTTGGATTAAAATTGTCTGGACAGGCTTTGGGTGTCAACGATGCCAGACACACGGCACTTCTGATATTTATTTCCTCTGTTAGCAAACGTTTCAGCATGTTGTTGGTATTTCAACCTTGCTTAAAAACGCAATTTAAGTTGAGCTATTGGTGTATTTTTTTGTTAAATTAAAATGCACTTTAGATTGTCTTAGTGTCCTGTCCTACAGTAATTTTTTCTTACACTGTACTGTTAGCAATGACTGACTGTTTCACATTGACATCATTGTTTGTCACTTAGTTTGTAGTGCTAAGTTGAAGAGATTGTTATGGAAATTTCATAAAGATAGATATTTACTCCTCATAGTAGTACACACGTCTTAGCCACTTAAATTTGACTCAGATCGACATAATTCATGTCAATATCATGATATTCCCTCACTCTATAACTCATTTGGAAAAAATATGAATATGTCTTGAAGACTCAATACATTACCCAGTTCTAAGAAAAGTAGGGTTATAAAAAGAAATATCACAAAATACTAACATTTTTGAGTTTGCGGTTGCAGTCTGAGTCCCTGAGATTAGCCCGTATGGAGGTGTCCTGTAAGTCTCCAGGATCAAACAGCTGTGAGCCCCTCAGGCCCAACTCCTCACAGCCCCTCAGGAAGACTGACAGGTTGTCCTAAAATGACAGCAAGGAACAACAGACAGTCAGTTTATCACCTTGTCGAAGCGGCTGCTTTACTCTGGAGAGTGTCCTCTTACCAGCCCAGCGATGGGGGTGGGCAGTCTGTTGATCTTCTTGACCAGCCCTGGTTTGATTGCACTCAGCAGCCTGCAGGGAGGAGGGGCAGAGGGAAGAGATTTATTGAGTCTCTGGGGAGCGAATGTACATCGTCGCCGTTTCTGTCATCAAAAAAAGAGGGTGGGTGGGATGTCAGAGGCTTACTCGCATAACAGGATGCCGTTCTCCAATCCACTGCGGAAGTCCTTCTCCCCGAAGCTCTTCCCTGTGACAGCCTGGGGGAGGAGGAGAGGGAGAGGTGTTAAGGAGATGGACTGGAAGTTTACCTACAAATATCACAAGATATAATCACTGATTCATTTAGGGGTAGTTTGTGATAAGGGGACCAATCTTAGTAGTAATGGTTTTTACAGCCTAAAAAGAAAGTTGAAATACATAATTTATCTATTGCATCATTTGATAGTAAAGTGCCTAGTGGAAAGTATAAGATCAGAGTATTTAGCAGCTGAATGCTCCATGTTTCAAAGAAAGTGATGCCTCTTTTAGTCTTAGTTCTGAGTCCTAAGGTGAGGAGTACATACTCAGACCAAAAGGATTTGCTTTGGGCCTATGTGACCTTTTCGCTAAAGTCAACATGCATCACTCTGTGAAAGAAAGGCTGCAAATTTGTTCCCCCGCTATCTTGCACCTTGTCGGGCAATCTTGTCAAGTTTTTGCTATATTGTTTGGACAATGCTCTCCCCTTAGCACTGAATGGAAAAGGTCAACACACTTTAGTTAGACAGTTTCATAATGGTGCTGTCTACATTGAAACTCCTCATTTCTCATATAGATGTTGTTGACCTTAGGCATCAGTGTTCGTGCTCATGGTAGTTTCTTGTCAGTAAGATGTTAGATGGTTGTACCCCTGCTTGATTTGAATGGTTGATTTGTTTAGAATTACAGGGGAGAAAGTTTTGATTTTTCATGTCCATTCCCATAAGTATGAAAAGCTATTAGATGATCACAGCCCATGATATCCAAATGGTTCACAAACTGCTGTTTTATGCTCTTTTTGACGACCAGACTAAACACTCCTTACAAGCATTAGTGCAAATAAAAAGACCTGATCTTTATGGATACATAAGGTGTAAAAAGGCACTGTTAAAGCCCAGTTGGTAGAGAGGAGTGCCATGTGCAATGAGAAAAAAAAAGAATTGTAATATTTTTTCTACTTGTGATAAATATTGTGACATTTTAAGGTAACTTTCCAGCTAAATGATTTTTCTTTTTATGTGCAACAATTAATATCAGATCTATAGTTCTGCTATCTATAAACCCACTCAATCTTCCATTGTACACTGCAGTGCCTTGGCAGCAACTGGCTGTGATTCACACCCATTCACACTCACAAGAGAGAGTTAAGGAACATGTTTCTTCATCGAATCACAAACTAACTTTAGCACCCTTTTCTAAGCTTCTCACCATGTTACACTTCTGAGTGCTTGATTTTGCGTTTGGGACAGATACTGTACATCCAATGAATATTCCTGCAGTTAGGATTTATAGAAGGCTAAAGAAAAAAAATAGCTGATCTTCTCCATATAAAACTGTCATTCTCTAAACTGTACCACTGCTGTGACCTTGGAAAGAATCATCTGCAGTTTGAACATAAAAGGTGCAAGAAACATAAACTCTGCATGCACCATGGTCCATTCTCTGAGTAAGCCTCATAATGGTTTTTCAGATGGACTTATGATTGTCAAGGAAATGAAAAAATATGCTGATTCATTTTCCATCACACAAAATACAAAATCGTGACATCTTTTTGAGTCACGTGACTAAAACTGCAAGTCCTGCCATGTGGCTATTTTGCATTTATACATTGCAATTGTGATGGTAAACAGGTATTGTTCAGCCCTCAGCACAGAACTGAAAATAAGTTCTATTTAGTTCAAAAGTTATCAAAGTTAATATGATATGGGTTCATATCATTGATCATGTTCCTAAAATGATCATCTCCATTTGATAAACATCACTCATCCGACAAAGCTTGAAAGCTGAATGTTGGCTCTCTTGTGTCCCCGACAGTGGAACCTGCTGCTGCCCCCATCACCCCTCCCCCAACATTCTGCCTCAGTAGAAATCAAATTAGATTGATGCAAAGCCAGTGTAACCCTGCTCTGTGTCCTCATTTTCCAAAAAAAATGAACCATCAATCGCTCATATCCCTGATTTAGGAAAGCACAATCATAGTCTGATTGAACAACATAACCTAAATCCTCTAACCTGGACTCCAATGAGCAGTCTATCCTGAGCACAGAGGGAGGAGGAGGAGGGAATCTGGAGGCTAGTACCACTTCAGCAACCCACACACATAAAGGCTAAAACACACACACACACGCACTCACTGCATACTGGAGCTGTTGTGTAACCAGCAGCCAAAGATGAATAGGAAAAGCAGAGAGGTTCAACTGTTTAGACTTCTAATCCAGATTAGCACAGATTATTGTTAGCACCCAAACTGTCAACTGCAGACGTACACACTCTCTCTGTCCAGCCTTTTTATACTTCATAAATGCACCTATACATCCATCGGATGAATCAGCCGTTTGGCCTCGGCACATTTACATCAAAATTAAACTTAGCTATGGATAAACCTCCATTGGGGTATTTTACAGGAAACATTTCCTTGTCCTCATATATCTGCACCAGCGAAAATTTCAGTGTCAGATTCTGCCGTTGAATGAAGTGTTGTGTCCAATAGATGCTATTGGACCATGTCCTTGACCCTGTTTGCACGTTAGCAAGCAGCTAAGCAACTGCACGAGAATTGGCTAACACATGAATAAGTTCATAGCTCAGGTAGACACTACATCAACTTTATAGTATTGATGCTATGGATTCTATCTCTCTGGCCAATGGTTTTATCCAAAGGTAAATGACAACATGGCTAACCTTTATGCTGTTCAACTCCAAGGTCAAAGTCTGAATTCAAAGCTGTTGAAAAATAACCAACTTTGAATGTATACACCTGCTCATGCTCAAGTGTCCGCACTGAAACTGACCCAGAAGAGCAGCATGAGTAGTTAGTATATAAAAAATGGACTTCGGCTTCTTTGGTGTTTTCTAGTCTTTCCTGCTACTCAAAGCCCATTACTTAGGAGCACCCATTCCCCCTCACATTCATACGCTAATGGCTGGAGTTTATTCGCAAGACTCACATCATTAATAGCTAAAACATCCATGACTTCCACACACATTAACACACCACTAACTAAGCAGCGGAAGCAACTTAGGGCTGAGTATCTTGCCCCAGGACACACTGACATGTGTCTTCTGAAGCTGGGCTCAAACTTTTAACCTTGCAATTGATGCTCAAGCAAATTTCTCGAAAAAGCTCCTGTTGCCCCCACTGACACCTAAGAGAGTCATATTGTTACCCTAAGCTGGGAGGACTGTGTTGATGTCTCTTGTACCAAACAGTTGAACAAGAAGTGTGTATGAAATGCACAGAGTTGCAAAGGTACTTACATTTTCACACTGTTTTGTCCATGAAGCAACTGCTCCGCTAAGTGGACATCAAGTTGAAAAGTGAACCAAAGACTGCTATGATTGGCAAAGGCAACATTTCATCTGCAAAACCACTTCACATCATGTACTTCTGACGCTGTGATCCTGTTAGATGTGGAGTGCTGGATGTGGAGATCGCAGAGATCTTCTAATCTGTGTAATCTGCAACAAGACACTTGATTCACATAATTTTCTACCTCTGCCTTTGTATACTCTTTTCCTCTGCCATGATAGTGGAGTTTTCTTTCTTAATTTCTTTATATAGCACTATGCACATGTACCACATGTGTGACAGGAACAGACATACCAACACAGTGGATCTGCAGCTAAGAAAACAGCCTATTGTCTTCAGTTATGTAAGTGATGACCAGATGTTTCCCATCGGCATCCCCTGCTTTCTTCTTGTCTTTCATCATCCTGCTGTCACACACACTAACACACAAACACACATGCAGTAGTAGCACATGTATGCTAGCATATGTTGTGTTTATTAAGGTTTGTCTTTGGGTCTTTGAAAGATTTACAGCGTGGTCATACATAATTCACTGACTGAAGAGAGACAGCGAGAGCAGGACGGCTGTGTGTTTGTGTAGGCAGTGTGTGCGCATGTGTGGGATGCAGGACTCAGACACACAGCGGGTAGCTTTGGAGGTGGTTAACTACTGGTTACGTGTAAAATGTTGAAACCGAGCACAACAATTACACAAAGTTACAATAGTGAGAGTACAGGTTTCAGAGGCATGATCAAAAAAGACGGTCATAATTGTGTTAAAAGAAAGACAGAGACAGAGGGTGTGCGTGTGTTAAGCAAGCATTAATGGTGGCAACAAAGACTAAGCCAGAGGCCTTGAGGGTATTTCAGCGCCAGCAACAGTAATTCGAGCCTCCCTGGCTGCCTCTCGCTCCTCATGGCGGATTGCTCGGCTCAGGCAGGGTGAATGGCAGCAGCAGATCTCCATTTAAACCCTGAGGTTGGACTGTGTGTGTGGGGGGCAGTGGAGAAGCCCAGGAAGTAGGCCAAAGACCACTATACTCCCATCATAACAATCGTAAAGATATGAAGGAAAAATAGAAGGTTAAAAGGTCAGAAATTTAAGAAACATATGTAGTAAATGAAGCAAATGGTCTTATTCCCATAAGCAACTCCTGCGCTGCTGTGCATTAAAGCTGCAGGATTTTGCTGGCCAGGATTAAAATAGGATGATAATAAGAAGCTTTACAGTCATATTTCCTTTTTGTGCACTGGGGCTTATTCCTGGAAGTTCAAGCTGGAGTGCTGAAGATTTATGTGGCTCCAAGTATTCATGGGAAAGTATCAATTTCTGGTTCGAGTTAACTTGTGAAAGATTCTTGGGGGATTTCTTATGAGTATCCTGGTAATTACCCAAATTTGTTTGGATTTAAGAGACATTTGGGGGTGTTTAAGCTTTAGAAGAGTATGTAGTTAGGACAGCAGATGGAGTGGGACATAGTGGAGAAAAAGTGAGGAGGGGCATAGATGATTGGAGCCTTGGCTCAGACTCGCACCGGGACTGTCCACTTCAGTGAGCATGGGCTCAGTCTGTAGGGTTCAGCCATACAGACCAAAACTTACATCTTAAAAAGCTTTACTTATTTTACTATTTGATTTATGATTAAGCTCAGATTGAATTATGTTTGGTAAATCTATTGTCCCTCACGAGGAAATCTGCTTTGGCTGAGAGAGCCCACAGCTGACTGCAACTTGAACACAACAAAAACAAACACATATTTGAAAGTCAGGATACACAACATTGTTTGTCCAATATCAGATAAGCCTTTATTCCAAAGTCATTGCCAATACCTACATCAACACTAAATGCCTTTTTTTTTTTTACTAAGAAAACAAAACCTGTACTAAAACTGACCTGTTCCTTTTTTGACAACAGGCTATAACAGTAAACAGCATTGTATTACTTAAAGGAGACATATCATGCTTGTTTCTCCTTTTCACTATGCCAGACTAGGATGCTTGCAAAGCATTTCTGCCCTCAGTACAAGTCATTTAGTTCCTTCATTGCCCCACAATTGCGTTCTCAAAAATCCTCATTTTAGGCCATTATCAAGCTCTCGTTGAAAAGCTCGGATCTCAGGATGACCTACAGTTACCTCGCAACGTCACAGCCCTTTTTGCTCTGATTGATCAGTTCTGTCAGAGCTGCCGAGAGGGTTGAGCCAGCCTGTCCTTCTTCTTCTTCTACTGTATTTTCCAGCAGGCTCAAAGCAGCGACCGTGTATTGAGTCCCCCTACAGGCCAGAGCTGGTAATGTGTGAATGTGAGATAGGGAGCTATACACTGCTGCTGGACGAATGTGTTCCTCGGTGACGGTTTTGTGGCTAACGGACATCACAGAGGAGGAAGTGTTTTATCAGATTACTTCAATAAAAAGAAAGGTACCTCGTGTCGTCACGACGATTTAAATCTCGCAGACATCTCGCAATGACCTATTTTTAGAGGCATCAAATCTCGTTCTAGGATATCAGAAAAAATACAATATCTCATTTTTTGAAAATTAAGGGGGTGTAAGGTCTTGTTTTCAAATTTATTATATTATATGTAAGTATTAAATCATGCATCAGCATGATATGTCTCCTTTAATGGTTAGCACTGGTGTTTACTAAAAGTGTGGACACTCATTGATGATGAAGTAAACCATACTGACAATAAATGGTAAACGCATGGCCAATATGTGGGGCAAAACTATCTGCAATCTGCTGATACTGATAATCAGCCCCCTAGGCAATTATGTGCCAATAACAACATAGTTCCAATATATTTAATGCATTCCTTCTTAAAAGAAAGACAAGACACCTGCATCATCAGTTAGATTCCAGCAGTATACAGCTGTAACAACATTAATCCATCCGTGATAATCTTTACTTCTTATCTCTGGAGTCATGGGGGACTCAAACCTACAACAGCTGACATTGGACGAGTGGCGTGGTTCGCCAGCCGATAGCAGAGCCACATCGAGAGACAGACAGCCATTCACACACTCACCAAAACCTAAGGGCAGTGTGGAGTCACAGGCACTTTTATTATTCATAAACTTCACAATGTATACATGTAGATAAAACTAACATCAACATAAGTTGAAGTGTAATGATGTACAGGACTATGCTGAACTGTTAAAGTGCCTACAGTAAAACCAGCAGATGATACACACACATCACTGAGAGGCTGTGTTTTAATTTGTGGTGTTGCAGAAGCATTAGCTTCCTTATAATGCTTTTACGAGCTGCAGGCACTCTGCTCTCTAATGGTCATGTAAGGGGGAAGTGAGGGAGGAAGAGTGAACAGAAAAAAAAAATCTCTAAGAGAGGAGAGAGACAAGGAAAGATGGAGACATAATCCAGATTGAAGAAGAGTTTAATCTGGATCAGATTTATTATCCAGGGAGACTCCAGACTAGACAACATCAGAGTCTTTGGTCATTAATGGTTACTATTTGTTCTGCATTGTGCTTCAATCAAACATTAAAAGCAGGTTAGAGTTTTTTTTATATTAAAGTTTAAGTTCCAGCAGCTCCTTTGCATTCATCTGATTTCTTTTATTGTAAATGAAAAGATTTAATTTAGAGCATTAGCTGTCAGTAATTTTGCTAGTTTTAGTGCATTGAATATTAATTAATTCAGACTCGAGAAGAACAGCAAAATGAGATTGATATTTTAATACAGTACACTTACCATTTAAGATTTCTTTACAGTCTTAACTATATTTCCCATAATATTATCATCATGAACTTTTGTGCAACTGACTTATGCAGCCAAACTACTTCATTAATCTTCCACTCAATGATCACCCAACTATTAATTATCTATATCACTTATCTCTTCCACAGTCAATGGAGGGTGAGACCCAGCTGTCAATTGGGCAGGAGGCGGGGTTCACCTGGGCTGGTCAATAACTGATAAATCAATCATCCATCCATCCATTATCGATACTTCTTATCCTTTTTGGGGTCACAAAGATAGAGCCAATCCCATCGTGGTACACCCTATACCGGTCACCAGCTGATTGCAGACAGAGAGACAGACAACCATTCACGTTCACTCCCATACCTGCAAACAATTTACAGTGAGTAACTCAAACAGGCATGGTTTTTGGTCTGTGGGAGGAAGCCAGAGTGCTCAAAAGCGAACCCACGCATGCACAGGGACAACATGCAAACTCCACACACAAAGGCCCTGACCTACACAGGAATGAACCAGCAACCCTCTTGTGAGGCAGCACATGACCTGCTGCACACCACCCTCATTAGTTAAGACACTAAGCAACCAAGTTTACGCTGTTTTCTTTGTCATATCATCTCTAAATATCCAACATTATTGCATTTTGAACAAAGCCTCTGGCAGTATTAAGCAAAGTAACAATGACAAGGAATGACTGTTTACAAGCAGAAACCAGAACATGACTCATGTTCAATCTGCCAACTGTGTCGAACATGCATTAAATAAACAGAAAAACGTAAATCACCACTATAGCATTAGTAATATTGTACGACTGAGTTCATTCTCATTTTCTCATTGATGTTTTCAGAAAAATGCATAGATACACAACCAGTCAGAGCAACGACTTCAACCAAGACCTCAAGCTGCTACGGTAAGCACCAAATATACATGTGCTTCTGGTTCAACATAATGCGTTTGAAATGATAGGACAAACTTAGGTAGCATTTACATTTTGATGTAAATTACTGTCCTCACTGTTTACTTCTGACATTAGAGGAGTCAGTGCATTTCAAAATTACAGCCATTCAAAAATGTGTCAACAGCTTACGGTTATTAACCCAGCAGATGTTTATGATTACCCCAACAATAATCATGTGGAATTAAAAGGGTATGAATAGGAGGGGTACCAGACATTTCTGTCAGGGAGCATTAAAAACCAATCATAACAGACAAAACAAAAAAAGGCCTAGGCTTACTGATATTTGTCTGGTTCCCATGCTGTATTTAAGCACAAAGAGTGCAAATGAGGTTGACTGCTCAACCCAAAAATAAATCAGTGTACTTTGTTTTATCCTCAGTGTAGATCGGGGCAATGACCAGGACCATCAGGACATTGCAACATCAGCTGAAAGACATTATTATTTTTTTATTTTTCCGAAAACTGCTAATCAGTTATCTCAATATCAGATTTGTAAACTCTGATCTGATTTGAGTGAAATTCAAATAATACTGATACATGTTTGATACAACAGCAACAAAACAGGAGTCCTAGACATGAAGGTTGGATATCGAAATCATACCAACAGTTCTTCCACCAACCAAACCAGACCACAACATTAAATCTGGAACTTGATTTTGATATCATTCACTAAATGGCAGGGGCAACAATGCTGAGCTTTCTCTGCCTTTCAAGCTGACTGAACCTTCCCCCAGCAAAAGACACACATCACAGGTCACAGAAGCGTAGTTTTACTATTAGTTTTCTAGGATATCAATTTATGGCTAAATATGAATTTAAAAAGGAAAAATGCCTCATTCATCTATGTATTCATTAGATGATTTATTTGGGCATGAATTGGTTAGATATTTGTTCATGGGTTAAGAATGGTAATTAAAGAAGGCAGGAGGCACAGGTGGGATGCTGTCGATCAGGGGGCTAGTGGGAGCATCGTTGCTGAATTTTATGTTTGCACATGCTGTGATGGACATAGTAGAAAGTGGAATGAGTTATAAATCAAGCCAACAGTCTGGTAATATGATTTATTGGTGAGAAGAAAAATAGCAACAGATTGGCTCCAACTATCGAAGTAAGAGTTTGAATAGTCTTACAAAAATTCCAACCTCAACCTTATTACACATTTTGGATGTGCTGAGCAATAGGCCTTGCAGCAAATCAGTTCATTAACAGAGTACTACATTCCCTGAGATGCACATAATAATCTAAAAACAAGATTAACTATATCAGTATCAACAGTGTTGTCTTTGCCCTGTCCCATTTGAAACTAAAATGACTCCAAGAGAACATACCATTCCAAAGGCATTCCCAACACTGTTATCAGCAAAAATGTGGAAAACTGCCCCATGGCACACTGGTAACAAATTATTTTAAAAAATCCTGGATCTGCAAGCGGATCACCACCAAAAATATCATCACAACTTCTTTTGCCATAACCAGCATTCACTGCAAGTGTCATGAAAATCTTCTAAGAACTTATTTAGTTATTAGTGAAAGTGTAGAAAACTGCCCTATATCTCAATATTAAAAACACAAAAATAGCATCACTGGAGCATCTCACCAGTGCTATGACCAAAATTTCCTGATAATTCCAACCAAATTGGTTCATTGATTTTTGAGTCATCGTGTTCACAACCTAACAAACAAAGAAACTGGCAAATTCCAGCAAAAGCACAACCTCCTTGACAGGTACAGTATTTACAGGGATGTAAGTCTTAAATTCCAGGTAACTTGCCCAGCACTAGTCTGGCGCTTTACTTTAATCATACAAATTTGAGCTGGCTGTAATCATCACCTCAAAATATTGCATGCAAGCTATTACAAAGCTTTTTGCAGAGTGAGTTCAGCCAGTAAAATGTGCACTAAGAATGGTTTTGTCTGCTGTGAGAGCCTATGCAAAAACTTTACATAACCACTGAGGCATGACAGACATCTCTGCCAACAGCGGGTGTGTGTCATCATTATTTCACATTGTCTCATACTGTATTTGATGCATGGAAAACTCATGAATCCCCGCTCTCACACTCTGCCTCTCCACTGTGCAGACACAGCTGGCTGTCTGGGACCCTCGGAGATAATCTGCCCAGGACAGCTGTGACATCTGGCACACGAACTGACGTGTTCGGTCGCACAAACATTCTTCCTTTAGTCCCACTGTGGCTGACCTCAGCTCTTGGTATGTACCGTATGAAGGTGATGGCAGAGGTTAAATGCTTTCTCTAAAGTTAACTTTGTTTTCTTTAATCCCGTACAACTCTAACCTGCTCAGTGCCACAAGCAGCAAGTTTAAGCACCTCTAACGGTGTGCAGCAGCTTTGAGACGGCCTAATCCCACCTTGTCTGGTCTATAAACAGATAAAGAGGTCTTCTTTGTGCCAGTCTAATTTCCTGCCCGGGTCATGTGGTGATACATACCCTACTGCTCTACTGCCCTCCCTGGATACAGCGACACCCGAGAGCCGGTCCATGTTATGTTCCCATAGAGACCGATGTCACCCAACCCGGGTGTGTCTTACGGGTGTGCGAGCAGAATCTTTGCATAGCTGATTGGCATGTGTGTAAGTGCACACGCTTTGCATACTGCTACAAACAAGGCGAGCACACACAGGCAGGAAACACTGCATGGATCGAGGGGTCAGGGTGCCAAGGGTTAAACCTGAATCATCCCCACCTGTGAGAGGGTGAAAATACACCACTAGAAATAGAGACTGTCTGCCTGCTCTGAAAATAACTGGAGAATTAGAAGGCTGGAAGACGACAGAGTAAGAAGAACACTGAGCAAGGGGCCTGCAGGGGATTAACACAGAGCTGGTATTGCCTTAACTGTTTGTTCTCACAGCAAAGTATGTGGTTAACATGGTCTTAATATGAATTCTAGTTTAAAAAGGATGTCTTAAATCAGGGATCTAACTGCAGATGAACAAGTTTGAACATTCAGTTGATGTTTAGGACAGAAGAGCTCCAAGGAAATGTTGATAATGATTATTCGCTTTCTAACAGGTGTATGACTGGGGTAGTTCTGTATTTATGAAGAAGGGTTATATGAGATTAATTTCAATGGTTAATACATTAGCCACAGCAATCCCCATCAGGTATGACCCTGTAAAGAGGGGGTTAATAATGAAGCCAGGCTTAACTGCTGTGAGTGGCCAAGAGCATTGAAGGATTTTGCAAATTTAAGATTAAACAAGGTAAAAAAAAAATACGACTGTGTGAATGTCAAGTGGCAAACACCAGGGCCAAAAAATGAAGCCCGTGTGGATGTGCAAAAATACCCACAGCGTCACTATCGATGTCCCACTACAACACAGCTTTTCCATCTGAGCAGGTTGATCAAAAGTTTGGTTAGGACTGCTTGCACAGTAGGCCTATGCTCAAAACACTGATACAGCATCAATATATTGTCATGCACTCTTTGCTGATATGTGTATCTGTACTGATTCTACAGAATCTATGCAGCCTTTTGGTAAAGTAATCAACAACACAGTTCAAAGTTAAAGCCAAACTTCATGAATGAAGCACATGCTCAAAATATTAACTTGGGTCAAAATCTTTGAGGACCATAAATTAAGTACCTTTAGTTGTAGAACAAGCCTTGTCTTTTGCAAAGACTTTTTTTTTTTTTAAGTTATCAGGCATTCTGATACAGGCATAAAAAACGTCCATTATAAATGCTTGATGGGAAACATAGATTGCATGAAATAGCCAGCCCTAATGTACAGTATGGTAGCAGCAGTATGGCTATTACTCCAATGCTGTTATTTGAACCAAGCTTTAACCTAAGAGTCCCCACATTACTTGAAACTCTGAACCCCTGCAGCGGCGATGTATAGTCGAGCTTTAGTGTGGGGGTAAAACTGCATTTTCAGTGTAAAAAGTTGTGACTGAAACTTCTTTTCTTAACTGAAAAAGTTACATATTGATGCTTTGGACATCTTTGCTAAAGCAGGTCAGACACCCTTCATCACTCACAGCTCCCACAAACTAAAATAAGTTTTAAAATGTTCAAATAATCTTGAAATCCATGTTGAAAGCTGACAAACTGACTAAAGGGGGTGAAATAATGCTGGGTGAGTTGATGACATGACTATTAGATTAAAGGAAACACCATTATGTGTTAGAGTCTAAATTCATGAGGGGAAAATGAAGGAATTTGGGAGAAACTTAAGTGGTAGCGCAATATGTGGTTTTCTTGGCTATTAACAATAGACGTGTGATAAAGGAAAATACTGATAACAAACTGAACTGTTGAATTGTTAGGAGCACAGATAAGGTCATCAGTATCAATCAAAACACACAGTCCCCATCCCTGCAGGCTAAGATGATCCCAGCAGTGCTGATAATCAGTCCTTCTCAGTCTTGAGCCTGAAAAACGACTCTACTCATAACTAGTATAAAAGGTAATGGTAAAAAGTAAAACTATAAAAAGAGTAATCCAATCACATAATGCTAAAATTAATCTACCTAATGCCAGTGTTGCCATTTGACACAGCTATAGATTTAGGTTGTAGGCTTTTTTTAATCCCCTTACCCTAATGCTTTGACATATTTTACAGTTTTGTGGGTATTTGTGGATTGGCAGCAGCATTTTGTAAGCCCTCGGTCTATTCAGAAATAATAACATTTTAAAAACACTGCAATAAGATATCAACTGTTCCCAAATTGGTCACAGGAAGTCCAATATCAGTTCTGTTATGGTTAATTTAGATGTTACACTCCACTTCTAAAGATCAACCCAATGAAGAAGATCTACAGAGCTGGTGCGAAAGGCAGCGGATCCTGACTGTCTATCTCACTGACTGACCAGGCACTGGACTGGTAACAAGAAACTCAAACAACCTCCTGCACTGTTGCTACTTTCACTTTTACTATAAGTACCACAGGCCAGTTACTTAAGTATTATCAGTCTTTAGTGTAATTTTGATGTCATGATCAGTCCATTGATTAGAAGAGACTAACACTGTCTGCCAAAGTGTTAAAGACTGAAACAGCTGGTTATAATGCTTTTTTCTGGTAACCCTTCTCTAGTTGTCTTGCATAAACCACAGATTATGGTATCATTAGTCCTCTGGTCCAATTTATAGTCCATTGGCAGTCTGGGTGGTAGTTTGGAGCAATCCTCTGAGTACATTTTCTGTATTTCAATCACAGAACTCTTCAACAACTTAGTCTCATTTAACTTCAGAAAATAACATGCATTAATAAATACTGATCAGAGATTCTGTCCTGTTACCTTTATCCCTGTCTCATGTTGCAAGTTTCTCTTTGAACTCTAAACAGTGGCCATCATATAGAAGGAGATGTTCATGCTCACATATCTGCCTTTTGTATTGTTTGCCCTATTTTGTTTCAGACATCTGTAATAACATGTTGGAAGTCCCCGAACGAAAGTTATTGAATAGCATTTTACTAGCTGCTGCTGAACCTAAGTGTCATATTGTCACCCATACAAATACAAAAGAGCAAACAATATTCCGGTTCAGACAAACACTGAGATATCGGATACTTTGTGTGACAAACTACACTTCTGTTCAAACTTAAAAGGCTATGTCAGGATAAGTATCTTTAAAGATGTCGTACTTAAAGCCTGACTGAAAACTTTGTTCAAAATGGTTCTTATTTTAATTTCTGATTGAAAAGATGTAGGGATTAAGATCATTTCAATCTTTTTAAGGCATAACCATGAGAGTTCGGTGGGAAATTATCTGCTCAAAATTGTGTCCCTTAAGCTACAGAAATGGGTCATTACTCTTCACAGAAATGGATTTTTAATAAAGGCTTATCCCTTTGATTTGTCTTGAACTGTATGTGGGACACTGACAGATCCTAACTGGGTGGAAGGGAGGCGAATGATCTACTTTTGTGGCCTCTGACAGCCTGAAAGTAATCATGCAGGAAGATTTCACCATTTTAATTTACAATATCCAGCATGAAAGGGGGGTAGATGAGAATAAGTATTGTGTTTGATGGGCTTATGTGTGATTAAATTTTATTACATTTCATGTTTGTTTAAAAAGAAGGGGTCTTACTAAAACTGCCTTGGCTCACACTTTACCATTGTATCCTAAGACTTAAATCTGGCATCTCTTTTGTGCTGACCCCAGGGTTGGAGACCACTGGGCATTTACCTCTAATGCCTCTAAAAACTGGTTGAGTGCATGCTTTATCTTAAAATGATTTAAGCTTATAATACGGATGTACTGTAAGCTCATTAAAACATTTTAAGGTGTTGGCTAGCAAACTCCTTAGTCAGGATCTTGCAGATATACAACAGTTTAGTGTCAATAATTAAGGTTCCTGTTTTGTTTGCCTTGTTCCAACCTGCATGATCTGAAACTCATATTAACAAAAAACAAATAAGGTCAATGTGTTGGTTGTTTTATAGCTCTCAGTTATCATTCATGGTGGCCCTGAGAGGAAAATCTCAAACAATCTTGATCTAACTTAACCCTGACATGACACAGGAGTGAACAAATATCTGTTATTATCCCAGGATCCCTTCTTATTGTCTTGTTTTATGTAAACAGAAATGATGGTTTCCAAGAGTGTGGTTTTCACATGATAAAGAATTCACTTATCAAGATTGCTAGAAAATGTGTGACATCAATTCAGTGATCACAAGAGAAGCAACATTGTCATGTCAGGATGTGATAAATTAGTCATAAACAGTATGTAAGCACATACTTTAACATTATTCATACTTAATATGATGTCACGTTAAGAGTTTATTACGGTCAATTTGGATAATATTGATGTTATTGTGGAAAAAGAAAACCTGCAAAGGTTTCTGTGTCAACAATATCAAACACATGGCTTTCCTGATATTTTGTGCCACTCTTCATTGGCAAGGTTTCAGCATATTGTTGGTGTTTTCATGCTTGAAATCCTTCCACCACAGACAGCGCACATCTCACTGTGAGCATCATTTTGTGAGCAAGTAAGCCACACTTCAGACAGCTCCTTTCCAGTGTCAATGAGAGCTCCCTCAACTCATTTGTTGTCATTCATGCTGACTACCTCCTATAGGAGATACCCTGAAGTCCAGCTGGATGTGCCCAGAAGGCCTCAGAAGGAAGGAAGCTAAAACATATCCTGATCAGATGCCTTAAACCACCTCCACTGGCTCATTTTGAAACACAGGAGCAGTGCACCTTGTGTATTGTGTTTTTAGTGTTAGATTGGCAGGAAGTTGTGTTTGCTCGTTGTCAGCATTTTCAATAAGCCTGGACTGGAAATATGTGAGTGATGAAGCTGTAGTTTGGTATGTTGTGGATGTGAGATCAGTTGTGTGGTTGGTACAGCAACATATGTGCAGCTATGAAGCCTGCCTACATCATGAGAAGACAAAATAAAATCTACTGTACTATACAATAAAGAAGTTATATACACTGTTGTCACACTATTGTCCACTCGGGAGCTCCATTGATCAAATATGGAATAAATTTATCCAGTAGGGCTGCACAATATTGGGCTTTTAACAACTTCCGATATGCCGATGTTTCTGAATCCATTTTCCCAATATTAATATTTTTGGTCGGAAGTATAGTCTCCACTTAATTTAAACTGATTTGTCCCTTGCTCTGTTAAAGTTTTGTGTGTGTTAAAAACAAATGTATAACAAGAAAATAAAATGTCATCCTCTAAAACTGATAATGCTGTTTTGTTAATGAAGACTTTTACCAATAATTGGGTATGGTATATTTAATACAGGGCCTACAGATGTGGTTGGGCCCCCGAAAGGCCTCAAAAATTGGCCCTAGGTTGGTTCTAGCATGTCAGCACACATACTGCCCCAAAAGGTAAGTTATACCCATCTGTGTCATATTTGGGAGGTTTTGTGACTTTTTATCACATCAGATGCAAGTGCCAGAACCAACCTTTGCACAAATTATTCACTGTGTGACACACCCCGTCTGTCATTTTTATTAATGTACACGTTTTTTGTAGATTAATTGCCTTTTGAAAAAAATAATTAGATATTGAATTATGAAACAATATGCTAACTGATTTCAACACATGCTTTCACTGAATATATATGCTTTGTAATATATGCCATTTTTAAAACTGAAGAATGGAAAATACATAGAAATTGCTTAAGAAAAATGTAAACATCTTATCCTAATCTTTTAATCTCGATTACACAATTTAAATAAATGTGGAAGGCAGCAATCTCAATGTGAGCTTAATTTAAATTTGATTCATTTCCCAACACTAGTTCATAGAATTTTTAAAAAGGAAGGATACATTTTCAAACAGTATATCTAATATAATGTTCACATATGTTGCTATAATACGTAATGTTGTGTGCTTAGGTTTAAAACATGTAAATATTGCTCAAATTATTTCAGTATTTAAGTTGAAATAAGGGATAGCCAATATTTTGGAAGCAAGTATCTGCTGAGAATTGTCAACCTCCATACACCTTTACTCACCCTTAAAAGCTATCATCTGCCTGTAAAATTATACCAGTAATATGTACACCCCTACCATCAAGTAACCTTCTCCATTTTCTTAAATTAGTTTCTGTCTTGAGGTTTCACCAGATGAACAGATTGTAAGGGAGAGAAACAAGCACTGGCATGAAGTAAGGGCCAAAACTTTTACATGTATAATTCTGTTGTCTGTCCAAGTCTTTATACCCCAAATCTGAGATAGTATCTGGCAGGTAGCTTGGGCAAAAGCTGGGACAAACACCGTGATGACAGAACTAAAAAAATAGGTCATAACGCAGCTCTCGGCGGGCGGATAGTGATTCACCACTCAGGCTTATGGAGAGAGGCGTTTTTTAGCCGGCCAGATGATGGTGGAAGCGATGCAGAAAACACACACACACACACACACACACACACACACCATAATCTCATCCGACGCGATCAGGCGCTGGTACAGGACAGCATCTCGTGCGTGACTGCTGGCCCCGTTTCACGTCACCATCGCAACCGGGGTGCTCTCGCGCCTGAAATTAGGGGGCGTTCCTGCTGCTGGGGCGCGACAAACACACGGTCACTCTGAGGGGTCCACGTTTGTTGGTGTTAAAGGGCCAATGCAGGGCTGCTCTGCGTGTCACTGATACCCCCCCATGGTTAAAAGTTGAGTCTTACGTCCACGCGCGCTGCACAGAACAGCCGTTGTCCCAAAGGGTAACCCGACACTGCATCGAGCCCACAACAGGTGACGGTGCATCGGTGCTGGTGCTACTTATTTATACCCTCGGTCACACTGAATGACTGTATGCCCCATTTCTGCGCTGGAGCTGCAGGCCCCTGAGCCTCTCTCTGGACGGTCACTCACCTCGATCCATTTCTGCGCCTCCTGACAGGCTGGCTCGGGATGGCTCGGCTCCGACCGCTCCGAGTCCTCCCGCGTCGGGGCACTGGGGACGTCTCCACACGCTGCGGGGCAAGCCATCTCCGCCGACAGGAGGACCAGGGAGTCTGTATGGGACGGTGATGATACGGTGGTGAGATGTGCGGTGCTGCTCTCCCCTCCCCGCTCTGTCAGCCCGTTATATCCTCCTCCTCCTCGCGCGCTATCGAGTCAGCGTCCCCGTAACTCCAGGGCTTCGGCCAGTCGGTCCCGTAGCCTCCTCGGTTCTGCGATGGAGAGAGAGAGAAAGAGGGGAAAAAACGTCTCCCCTCGACCTCGACGCTGCAACACGAGCCAGGTGCTAAAAATAACAAGTCCTGTCCGCCGCTGAAACTGCGCGAGGCTGACGCTGCTGTCCTCACCGCAGCTGCCGCGCAATTTGGGGAGCGTGAACGCGCAGGCAGGAATCTATGCGGGGGAGGTCGAGAGACATAGAAAAGAGATAGGAGAGAGAGAGGGAGGGAGGGAGAGGGGTTTCTAAAGATGTCCCGTTATTTCACAGTTCACTGGCTGATGGAGATTTGCTCCAGGCTTACCTGAGCTAAAGAAAGCGTGCGCGAGAGCCATTAAGCGAGCCGGGTCAATACAGCCTGAGCTCCATGAGTCAATATCTTACACATTTAGACACAGCCAACTGTTTTTTATCAATGTGACAGTAATTTAACTGAAAATCTACAGCTACCTACTGTGAAACACCTATACAGTAAATTGCTGTAAATTGTTAAAGATTGTCGGAAACATTAATATATTAAATTTAATATCAAAAGTATTAAATCATAAAATCTACACTTAAGTACTTCAGAATGTCTATACAGTAAGTAATAGATCAAGAGAAATTATTTTTTTCCCCAGGAAAGATGACAAGTAGCAGGTCAGATCTATTAATGTTTCACATTTTTGGGTGATACTAATGTTTCATTAAAAGTTTTTTATTTGATAAGATTGGTGTTTATGCTCTCTTTCCTTTTTCTTACAGTGATAATAAATGATTAGCAAAATAGTTGAAAATAGAGCTATATAAATTAAAAATACTGCAGATTCACTGTAATTCAAAATACAGCAAAGAGTTGGAGAATCAAATATGGTAGCCTAACTGTAACTGTAAAAAGGGGGTAAAGATGCTGTTTTGACAATATAGTAATTATGCTATAAATCGAGAGACAGTAATGATACCTTGAATAAAAATGTAGTAGTAAAACTATATCAGAAAATCTGAGTAATTATATAAATTAAAACAGAGTGATACTGTAAAAACTTTTACAGTGAATTACTGGCATCTTGTTGCCAGAAATTGGCTGTAAAATTTAAAACAACCTATTGCAGTGTACATTTGTCATATGTTATCGCAGCTTCATCAACGCCGGAGGAAGAATTTGAAAACTAGTAAATCAGGGTTCTCAGCTGGTGGGTTGGGACCCAAAAGCGGGTCACAGAGCTGTTTTCAATGGGTCATTATTGTATGCCTGGAAACAGTCTCTGAATTTGATCACATTCTGGCGGTCATGATGTCACCCTGGGCTGTTAGCTAATCTCTGCTCTTGTGTCTTTAACATGTCTCCTCTACATGATGGAGCACTGCTATGCACAAGACAAAAGGTTCAGGCATCAGAGCTTCTCCCCTCTCCAGCTTACAGCACCAGTAGCTGCCCGAAACAGCTCATTCCCCCAGCCCCCCAAACAGACCAGTGTGACATGCCACCGTTGTTCAAACTCGGTTTAAGTCCATTGGCTTGAGCAGGCTAGCTCAACGCAAAGCATGGACTGTGGAATGAATGCAGAGATGTTGACAACATGGTGCTAAGCAGTGCTGAACTGATCAGAGAATGGAACAGTCCAATCAGAACAGCCCGGGCCCACGCTGAGAGGAGGGTCTCCAAGGGGCAGAGGCTCCAACAGAGCATCTTAGACAGAGTGAGAGTAGGTGGATCAGTGGCAAATATATGAGCCAAAGGGCATGTGGCCCCCTTTTCCCATGTCATTCCTCACTCCCTCCGTCTATCTTTCAACTCTGTTCTTGTTCTCCTCCTACGAGAAAGACATAAAACAACTCTGAGGAAATATTTACTGTCTTATTATTGGGAAATTTGGGTTGTTTTTTCATGATCTCAACTTTTTCTCATGTCATTTTGGAATTATAGAGCTTGTTTTCTTGTATTATATATTTGAAAGAATAACGTCATATAACATTCAAAATACACATACCATGATGGTAAACAATGTAAAATAAAATGAAGATTTACATGTAGGTCCAATAATGAGTCTCTTAACGGTGAATTCTTTGAATGTTGGAATTTTCTGTTCATTAAGAGGTAGGTTGGTGAGTCCTGAGGCCTAATTTTGGGGGTTATGTGCTTGTTATGTAACAGAATTAACAGCAACACAGCCTGGTTTAACCCTCTGTGGGAGAAATTCTTGTTTACTTGTACCTTTGCTGATTGTATAATACTTCCATCTACTGAAACAGACAATAAATGCAAGAAAAGAACATGTTTTTCTGATCTCACTATCAGAATTTTTAATCTAATCTCACCTAAACTCATCATATTACCCCCTTTTCAGAAGACGTACTCATTTTCCGTTGATGAAAACATTTACATTCCCATTTTCAAAAAGTTACACAGATTTTCCCCAAACAGTCATTGTTTACAACTGTTACACAACACAAAATCAATATCTCATGAATTGTATAACAATATTTTTCATACTGAGCAAAGGGAGGTTCTCAGTTGTGCTGTAAGAAATCAATGCTGTTGATAAGGGTACACTGTGATGTTGTCGCTCCTGCCCTTTAGGTACTGAATGCAAACACGACCTTTAAGCAGTAGGTCAAGCCTTTGTCTTCACAGTGTGTTCCCGTACCTGAACATGGGAGCAGAGGTCAAGTCCAGGTCAAAGAAACAAAAAACACAACTGAGTGACACAAGATGGCAGCGTAATTTAATGTTTACATATGTGTTGTAATGCTGTTAATAAATATAAGGAATGCATCAGACATCTCAGCATCTGAAAATTGGGAAACTGTTGTGGAGTGTGACAAAAATGAAAATTTACACAAGTCAACAGTATACATAGGGTTGGGTAATACATCAAGTTTTTCAGATAAATTATATATTTTGAAATAAGGTACAGAGTATTATTTATATTTGTGTAGTTTATTTACCATCAAAATAACATTATAAACTTTCTCTGTCTTCATCAGGCTACTGGAAAGTGCTATGTTATCTAAATATGTTTCAGGAAATAATGCTAGGCCTAATTAGGTTTTATTAATTAATAAATCAACACTCAATATTGGGTAATATATAGAACAGAAACAGTGCCTCCCAAACTTTGGGCCTTAGAACTGCTGCAAGTTTACCTGAGAATCTATTTAAAATAAATAAAAACTGTGAGCATGATTGAAATCAATTTTTAAAAGACAATGATATAATGAATTATTTTCTTCAAGCCCCTGGATAAAGAAAAATTCCAGGGGATCAGACTTGCATGTTTATTTTGTTGTATATCATACTCCTGATTTTTTAATACATTTTATTTTATGTTGATTTTATTCATGCTATAAAGGAAAGAAAAGTACCAGGAGAGTTTGCAGAGTCACAAAATGTATTCAAATAAAGCGAATGAAAAGAGAACATAATTAATGCTGTACCTACTAAATGTGGGAAAATGCTGTACTTACTCATGTCGGATTTGGAAATAAAAATGTCAATAAATGATTTTTAGAAAAAAGGCAGTAAAATTGATTTATAAAATAAAGAGCATGGCATCATACTACCGTTTCGTTAAGTGTCTTGTGATAACACTTGTTATGATTTGACACTAAGCAAATAAAGATTGATTGAAATTATAGCAGAAAAAAAGCAAATGAAGGCAAAGGGAAGTGGTAAATAGTGTGATAGTGTGATTGAATGAGGTTTTGGTCAGGCCCCAGATGACTGTCCAGGTTTAAATGGGCCGTTTTGTACTCAAGTTTGGGAAAGGCTGTTTGAAAAGATCAAAAACTGCAGGCAAAGTCCTGCAGAGTCCAACCTGCTATCCAATACGTTCACTCGTTCTTCACAGAAATAATATGGTGACACATATTCTGTGTATCAGCTGTCAGCTAAAAGTATAAAGATAGGTATGACTATTGGTCAAGATTTCCAAGCCCCTGGTCAACACATGAAATGTCAACAGTGAGAAAAAAAAAGCTCTATTGTCTGTATCCACAGTGACAGACTATCAGCTCCTCTGTTGTCCTCCTCCTGTTTCAGCCCTTCAGAGCTGAACTGTAGCCAAACAGGGAGGATGAGCCCCAAGCTGTGAGAGCCCTGTAGACTTTAACCTCTTCATCACCTCATGTGACAGAAGTATGAATGGGTGCCAGTGAAAATGTAGAGTGCCGACCGGGGGATTTCCAAGTAAAGGATACAGACGACTTAGGTGTTTGAGCAACAGACTGCATGTAATGATTATTTACACTGATTTTTACAGCCCTTCTTTTGTGTGTAGCTTTAAGGTTTTATAGTGGGCTTTGAGTTATTCAGAAAGATGAAAACAAAATAAAAATACTGTTGTCTGTACCTGTGGCCAGAGAATGTTTAACATTTCTAACTAAAAAATATAAAAACAATTCAAAAGTTCATTTTAATTTTGTTTCAGTGGAAATTCAATTCATGATTGCATCTTTAAAATTATGTATAGCAGACCCAAGGATGACAAGCACTCATTTCATTGGAATCCAGGTTTCCTTAGATCATGTGTACATCAGTTGTTTCCTCCAGATCTAATCTATTATCTCAGGGGAAAATGCCTGGGGGTTAAAGTTAATCATTGTCATCTTGAGATGCCAAGACAAAAAAAACAGTGGATGCTGGAAAACCAACATTGTTGTCCCATTCTGATGAGAGGAATAGGTTGAGATCCAAAGGTCAAATAGCTTAGGGCTTTTTTTTTTAAATAGATAAAATAAAAATAAAATGAAAATAAACAAAGTCCAAAACCTATATATATTGCTAATTCAGAGGCAGACCTGTCTAACAGACATACAAAAAATGTTTTTTAAATCAATGGCAAAATGTAAAATAATTATTTTAGTACGTATTCATTAAAGGAATCACTAATGGTTGTCATAGTACCTCAATTATAAACCTTGACATTATACTAGTAAAAATCTAACAATATCAAAACATGTTGGACGACATGACAATACTAATTTAAGCCACTGGCAACCCAAATTGGATTATTACATACATTTTAAACTTAAAAAAAATAATTGGCAATTTCCATATAATGTCTATTAGTTATCTATGCTCATACGTAACGTGTGATTCCAAAACACCCTACAATTTACAATTTGCATTCAGAGTAGTATCATTGATGAAAAAAATGTAAGAATAATTTTCAGACATATATTTATGAGCACTGATTTTTTTTTCCTTTAAAAGCTGGGTTCTACAATGTGTGTTTGTTGAACCCAGATGATGCACAGAGGTTTCCCTGCATTTTTTAGAATTTAAAAACAAAAAAATGTGATAATATTGGGTGCGTAATATTTCTGTTGCCATGCAATGTCATCAATACAATTTATTACAAATCACAAAAATGAAAATTTAAGAAATGTGCAAAATTGTCATCCTTAATTTTGACCTTTAAAACATATCTAGTGATTGACATGCATATTATGGATAATAGTCCTCACTGTAAAGTCTTTGTACTGAACATTAGACCAGGCGAATCTCTGTAAATAGCATAGATTGTATTTCAACAACACAGTCTTAACTATTCTTTCATAAAAAAAAGACAATGGTATATTTTAAAGACATGATTTACTGTCCAGCTCTGTTGAAGGTACCCTCAAAAGCAGACTCCTTTTCACTTGTTATAAGTTCAATCACAGGAGACGTGGGCAAGTTGAATGTTTTCTTTATTGAATTTCCACAGCTGCATCACCAGCAGAACTACAGCAATGTACTTGAAAGGTGCAGAAAGGTAAACAGTTGGTGCACAGCATAGACATTCAATACAATCACCCTGCACGGCACTATGACGACAACCCAGCACACAGTAGCACTTTATTGTTATGGTCCCTCCACGTGTTACAGTCTGAAACTGAAAAGTGCTTTTTAATACTGGAAAAAAAAGATAGTTTAAGTGAAGAGCCATTTTCAAATAAAGGGCAAACACATTTTCTTAGACACTAATGAAATAAAATAAACACCATCCTATTGAACTTAAAAATCAAACTTCTCAAAGACAGAACCAGCCTTTTCAAGAGAGTAAATGAAAGCAGGAGAACATCACTCAAAGTTTGCCTGTAACCTTTTGAACAATGCTTAACTTATTCCTACAGAGAAATTTGGGCTGGCCTGAGGAATGTCAGATCTTTATACACGCAACCACACAGAAACTGAAGGCATTTAAAGGGGCCCTGGCTTATCAAATCTTCTATTTTTCTATTGGCACAAAAGGCTTTTAGCAACATTTTGAAGATCAAACCAGAACTGCAGACTAAGAAAAAAAAGTAAAAGTAGAAATAGACAAATGCAAAACACACACTGCACATAAGCCGTAGTGAGATCTGGCCTAGTGTTCGACAATTTTCACTGCTGAATGATGACACATAAAAGGCTTGGACAAGCATGTTATCGGTTTGTGTCAGCAGAACAAAAAGGCTTTGGTGGTGCGGTTGTGTTTGTGTGTACATGTGCTAAAGGATGCTTTGTTCAGGAGATGGGAGTACTCTGTGTGGAAACATGTGCTTTTTAGTGCATAGTGTGTGCAAATGTGTGTGTTCTCACAGGTTGTTATGGATGCTTACTGATTGTGTCGGTCATGTTAATGCTCCAGGACATTTTGGTTTGCATTTTGATTTGTCCTCTCCTGAGAATCTAACTATGACAAAGTGCCACAGCAGAGAAGCGGACCTCTCCTTGCTCTCTCTCCATGAATCCACGGCACACTTTGGCTGCATCCTGGATATGAACAGGTTTGAAAAGAAGAAAAGACAAACAGATGGGTTTACTATTTTTATTTTGATTGGACTTTCATCAATCAAAACTGCACTGCTCTTTTTTACTAACAGTACACATCTATGTTAGGAAAACCACAGAGGAACTGTTTTGAATGGGAAGGATTTTGTAAACACATTTGGACAGCACAAGAAGACACACTCTATAAACTGAATGTTTTCTGAATAACTTCAAGCACGGAGCAGTAATACAGAAAATCTGTGTTTTACCATGAAATTAAAAACCATAACTGAAGTGAAAAGTCAGACTACTGAAAATGCACAGCCCTACTGAAAAAAAGAGTTTGTTATTGTAAACCTTTTCAAGACTATGTCTATCCACAGTTATGGATATCTCTGGAATTCATTACCAACCGGAATCAAATTAACCACAGACTTAAAACCCTTCTCTACAAAGGTCAAGTGCTGGCTAAAAGCAAATCAGAGCTGTAATCATTCTTAGTTTGCCACATTATTTGTTTACTTATTTTGAACTGGTTTGTATGATTACTTGTTTTTATGTGAACATGTATTTTAATGTTTTGTAAACTTTTTTGTTATTTTATGCTGTTAAATATTGTAAATTTTCTGATTTTTAAATTTAACGGCCCAACTAGGGACAAGAGTTGGAAATTAGTATTTGCTATAAACTCTCCGTGCAGCACATCAGATTCATGCTCAGTGATGGAACTATGTTAAACTGCATCGTCCCGATCAAATAAATAAATTCACTTCAATTCTTAAAATGCTTGGATGCGATCTTATAATACTGCTAACAAGGGTTTTGGCAAATCAACATTTTTCATACAATGACTATGAAGTGCTCTACATCTATTTCTAATTAGAAATGACACTGCATCCAACACTGCAGTGTTATTACTAATGCAGCTAGAGCCCTCTGGTGGATCTTAAGAGACCAAGCCCACAGTGAATATCCCAGTAAAGAGGACATTTGATAAACACACTATTGTTTTGAACATTTGTATCAATCATGCTAAAAATAAACAATTGTAATGATACAATCAGCATTTCTTCTAGCTGACTGTATCATCTGTGAGCAGACAACAGAGTTATATACTATTAACACTCGGTCTACCAGAATTCTGCCACTACTAGAACTACCATGGCAGTCATTTTGACTGCTCAGAGATTTTTTTGAAATAATTTGGATAATCAATAAAAATTTCAAATAATTATTTGATGAAAAGGGTTGAGAATGTACCAGGACACAAAATAAAAATTAAAATGAATGAGATTTTTATTAATTTAATGGACACCAACATAACTTCTGAACTTACACATGCAAACTTGGACAGAATTCCTTTTCTTTTTCAAATACAATCAAATTCCTTCTGTCTTCAAAATAGGTTGATATTATCTTAAGACACTGTGACTGTAACAGAGAACTGATTAACCATCATAAATGCTCTTGTGTTTGGCGCAGTAGTTGCTGCTAAAGTTTTGGGATGTTGCCCTGTCAGCAAAACGGTAAAGCCTTAAAAGTTTTATTTCATGGAATACTCCTCTTATTAGGTCATTTCCAATTCATGGCACACTTGATAGACCAAAAAGATATATACTGTATATAAGAAACCAAACTATTATGTAAACTAGAAAAGCACTCAGAGAGCGCAGACCTCTGCCAACCAGCTCAGCTCAGTGGCTTTTCTTCTCTGATTGGACAGCCGAGTGTCCACTCATATCTCTCCATGTGGAGAATACTGCATTCCATTTACATCAGAAGGGGGGAGAGGGGATTGTAAATGACGTGATCTTCAAGTTATCACCATTTCAGTTACCAACTTGGAAAAAAATGTGCTGATCTACAGGCTATTGTTAGCTGTTATGTTAGCAGAAGTCCTCCTGGCATTGCAAGGGAAGCTGGGAAATGTAGTATGGCATAGCCTTGAACAACATTCATGCCAGTTTGCAAATAAAGTACAATTTCCATAATGATGTAAATGAATTGGATTTGGCATTATAAACTTCAGTGTTCTGTGTCATCAACCTGGATCTGATCAGCACCTGGTAAATTTTTTAATGTAAATCTATTCAGTAGTTGCATAATTTTGCTAACAGACTAACAGACAGACCCCGGCGAAAACATAACCTCATTGGTTGAGGTCATTATTTCGAAGGCCACGTGTAGCACCTTTGCAGGCCACCAGTGGGTCCTGGACCACAGGTTGTTAACCACTGGTCTATATATAGACTAAGAAGCTCTCAACAACACATAAAACTAATACAAGCTTACATTACAGTATGAGAATAAGGATTCCTACTGTAGACTTCATACCTTGAAAATTTGCATATGAGATGTCAGCAAATGTATAATTTGATGTTTCCAGTCATCTTTTTTTTCTGAGTCACTCCCTGAGCTAGATGAACCTTCTTCCAAGCACCAAGAGACATTACTCTCTGAACCTGCTCTGGTTCTTCCTTGTCAAGGCCGGAAGCAAGAGTAAAGCCTCCGTATTTGCAATTCGCCTGATCACTTTTGCCTTCTTGTTAGCTAGATTTTAGCATTACTATAAATTCTGCAGAAGGAAAACCACCCAGTAGCTTCAAAGAGTATAAAAAACAAACAAACAATCAATAGGGCAGAAGAAAGAGCTGCTAAATGTAACAAGTGAAAAATCGTACCCATGTAAACTGCATGCAGTCAATTTGACTGCCAATGGTAGTTCGAGGTAGTAATGCCCACAACTCTTTTGTGTTTTTGAATTTTAATGATGGAACAATTTCAGAAGAAAATACACCCACATTTAGGAAAAGTCAGGGTCCTGTGGGTATGTAGATATTAATCAATCAAAGTTATGACATTGCAAATTTTGAAAGCAGTCAAAATGACTGCCTTGGTAGTTCTAGTGTTAACCCTCCTATTATAATTGGGGTCAATTTGACCCCATTCAATGTTTATCATTCAAAAAATAATAATTTACTTTTTTATTTTGGCTTCATATTTCATGACTTTTCCTAATTTGATGGGTACTATTGATTTGGCATGAAATTATTATGATGATATTTTTTCATTGTGCTGTACACATATTGCACGCATCTATGTTCCTCTGGGGTCAATTTGACCCCAAGCTGTTTTAGCTGTGTAAAACTTGACTGTCTGTGAATGACCCATGTGTGACCAAACATTCCCACACCTGCAGGTGCAGAGTTGATACTTTTGAGTTAATACCTGACATGGGGGAGGGGGAACATGGGGGGAGCATGCAAGGAGCATGCAGACACTCTCTGCACATCCTGTGTAAAGTAGTGCAGACTAGAAACTTGACTGTTGCCATAAAGAACTGTTTCATGTTCTGACTATCTGACTGATGTTTTCATTATGATTTTCTGTTTCACAAATGGGTGAATTTTCAAAAATGTAACCCTCCAAAACACACAAAAAAGAAACAACAAAAAAACAACAAAAAGAAACAAAAAAAAGGAACAAATAAAAAATTCATAAAACAAACAAACAAACAAAAAATCTTTAACTCTGCCACTGCCGGTCCCAAGCCCGGATAACAAAAGAGGAGGGGTGATTGAGACTTTATTGTGACCACAAATATGTTACAAAAAAGTAGATAAAAATAAGTAAATAAATATTTTTATGAGAGGAAAGGGGGTGTTACCAACATCAATCAATATGGTTCATTCTGTGAGAGTCATGAATGAGCACCCCAATTAGAAAAGATTTCGATGAAAGTTTTGAAAGATACAGTAACTCTAAAAGTGAAAGTCTGACCTTATGGTGGCGCTGCAGGAAAGGTCATATCGTCACCAAAACCAATAGGGTTCATACTCTTGTGGTCATTAATGTTGTCAGTAAATTTGAGAAGATTTGGATGAAAACTTTTCAAGATAAATTATTTCTGATCGAAAACTTTGGCCTGATGGTGGCGCTAGAGGACAGGTCAAGGTTTCATTATCAAGGGGTTATTTATGTATTCAACAAATAAACAAAGCTCCTGACACAAAAAACTTGGTCAACAATTTTCTGTTAATCATTTTCTGGAGTCAAATATCCCTGGGGTCAGATTGACCCCAAGGGTAAAATGTGTTAGTAATATTTGAGGAGAATAGGAGGGTTAAACAGATTTTAGGCATTGTTATAGGTCAGCGATAAAGTCAGTTAAAAAGAAGCCCTCTTTTTCCTTTACTACCGTCAGGTCTACAGTGGGAGGAACTTCTAAGCCACGACCCATTTCAGAAGTCACTCATCTCAGTCACAAGAATTGGGTCTACTCTTTGATAATGATTGGTGGAACAATGCACTTAAAAAAAAATTATACGAGCTCAGCCTGTGCTCGTCTCACACTTATACAGTTTAAAGTAATTTTCAGAGTCCACTATTTAAAATCCAGACTGTCACAAATCTACCCAAACATCACCGACAGCTGCGACAGATGCCACCTCTCACCCTGCAACTTTACCCATATGTTTTTCTCCTGTCCTCTACTCTCTCCTTTCTGGCAGAATTATTTCGATATCATGTCAAAAATACTCTCAACAATAAAAGTCTCCCCTCATGTCGCCATATTCGGCCTCCCACAAGACTGCGACCAATTTACTCCTTCGCAGTTAGATATTCTGGCTTTCACTTCTTTGCTTGCAAGATGCCATCTTCTTTTTCTCTGGAAGTCAACTAAAGCACCCTCTGCTGCCCAGTGGCTCAGAGACACAACGTCTTTCCTTAAACTCGAGAAGATCAGATATTCAACAAAAGGCTATTCTGACAAATTCTACAAGAAGTGGCTTCCTTTTCTCAGCTTATTTCATTCTCTTCAAGCTTTACCTTCTGAGTAATGGACCCCTCCACTCCACCTCTTTTTTTTTCTTTCCTCCTTTACCTTAATTATTTTATTTATTTGTTTTCTTTCTCTCTCTCTCTCTCTTTTCTCTATTATTTGTCCACTTTTGTTTTTTTAATTCATTTTTGATTTGCACTAAATTAAGAAACATCCCAGGGAGTAAACTGTATCTGTTATTGCACAATATTGTATGATATTTATATATTATTACATCTGTATCTGTTCCTATTTCTGTTACGGATATCACGTTTTGCTCAATCTATCCATTCCATCTTGTGCTCTACCATTTGACTCTGTTTTTTTTCTGATCTGTCTTGCCTCCTAATAAAAATGTTGAAAAAAAAGCCCTCTACTGCAGAGTACAAGGTGGTAAAAATGTTCCATTACTACTTGTTACAAAATGAAACAATCTCTGTTATGATGAAGGTGGATCAAACGTAATGTCTTTAATTCGAATTCATTCCCTCTGTCTACACATTTCTGACTGTATTTTCGACAGTGCACAGGTGTTTGCCGTATTTCTCTTTTTTGTTTTGGGGGCAGGGGGAGTAATTAAAACAAGGCGTGACTCAAATTCCCTGAGACAGAGCAAAGAGGGGATCAACTCATTTCTTTTTTTTTTTAAATGTATTTTTTGGGCATTTTTGTGCCTTTATTGATAGGAGAAAGACAGTGGATAGGCTTGTGAAAGAGGGTGAGAGAGTAGGGGAAGACACTCTGCAAACTGGTCACAGGCGGGATTCGAACCTGGACCAGCAGAAGCAAGTACATGGGGTGCCTGGTTGCTAACCACTCCGCCAAACCAGCACCCCGGGGATCAACTCATTTCATCTCCACAATGTTGGGAGTGAGTGTCGTGCCTTGAAACTACAGTGTGAGTGGGGTTATTTTCAGGTGGTGGGTTCCGTGTGACCTCCATTTTATTGCGCTGGTATTAAAACAGATATTGATTCTGTATGACTTTTCTTAAGCATTGTATTGAGGTTTAAAAATCTACTCGTGAAACTGCATTATCATAATGCATTGAGGAATTTTTGGTTGTGTAATCCAGCTCAAATAACTGCAACTTACTAAACAAACCAAAACACTACTTTACTGACCATCAACTATAAAACCTTTACTCAACATTACAAGGGCTTTGTTGTATGTGTTGCAAACTTCAACAGAAACTGGAGGTTACCCGGTATAATCAAGATGACACTGTGACAGGCTGCATTTAAGGGACAAAGTTGACAGCAAAATCACTGTGGCTGTCTTTTCCTCCATACTCTATCCACCCATCATCTTAACTGCTTTTCCCTTTCAGGGTTGTGGGGGGTGGAGTCAATCCCAGCTGAGATTGAATGAGAGGTGAGATACACCCTGAACCGGTCACCAAACACAGGGCTACATAGAGAGACTAACAACTATTCATGCTCACACTCATGCCTAAAGGCAATCAAGAGCCACCAATTAACCTAACAGGCATAATTTTAGACTGTGGGATGAAACCAGAGTGCCTGGAGAAACCAATGCAGGCACAGGAAGAACACAGGAACTCCAAATAGAGTGATCTGTGTCAACATGGGGAGTCCAACCAGCAAGGCACACTAACCTGCTAATATTAAAAACAGGTGCTGTGAAAGCTTATGTTCCATCAGCAACATAACTTAAAGAAAAAAAAATAACTTTTTACTTATGTAGCTTTTTTAAAAATCAAGGGGCAAAAACAGACATACGGCACAACAGGCAGGTTATTAAATCATAGGTAATTAAAAATTGACAAATACCAAACACCTTGAAACATCAAATAAATTAAAAGGTTTCTAAAAAGTAAAAATCCATTTAAAAAGTCATCTTAATAATCATAAACCAAGTTAAGTTCTGAAAGTCTTGCTGGTAAAAGCTTATCTGAAGAAGAGATTACTAACTCAGCTGATCTCCTCAAACCTTTTTCAGGTTTGGAGCTCTCACAGAATACCCCCCACCCTCTAAATTTCAGTCTGCTGTGAGGAACAACTATGACCTCTGCCCGAGGGTCTCAATGTACACGTTGACTTTTATGGTGCTTATAGGTGTGTATGTAACTGGAAGAGAGGCCACAGAGGGCTTCAAAAGCAATATCCCAAATCAGAGCAGTGAGCCAGAGTAAAAATCCAAAGACAGGATTACGTAAATATTACTTAAATTCCAACAAAAGCACGTTTTTTAAAGCATTTTTCACAATGATGACGTTTTTTGTTTGTGTTTGGTAGTTTACCAAGCCCTCTCCAGTTTCCAGTCCCTCCTGAGATCTGATAGCATGCATTAGAAAAGTTTATTGATTAAACGAATGGCTTCAGAAAGAGCCACTCCCTATTCATATTTGATACAATGACTCATCACAGATCATGTTCATGAAGTTACTTGTCTGAAACGATTTCTCCAGAACTGACAAAATGAAGCCTTCACCTACCGATACAAATGAGTCATCTTTGGTTGCTCCATGCTTCATAGGTCCGTCCATTTTCCCATCTTAAAATCAAACAGGAACATTAAGTCGTGGAGAAGCAGTTTACAAACACAAATATTCATCTGGATGTCAAGATGGCAGACTTACCAAACTCATAGAGCTGTCCGTTCACGTTGGCAAAGGCAATGAAGTGGAAGTTGACTTTGTCGGCTTCAGGCTGTGCATGTTGAGGATTTAACAAATCAGTGAATGTTGTAATAAAAAGGAACAGCAGCCCTAAAAACACTGCAGAGGAACTTTTTGTGCTGCACAACAATAGGGCCATGGTTGTTTCCTTATGATGTTGAAACTGTAGTACAGAATCTTACCCTACACTGGCCCTGCTGTGCCACCTCATTGTGGGCATCACGGATCGCCTAGAGAGAAAAATGTAAGAAATATCAGTATTTCTGCTCCTCAGAAATCACTACAGATAGCTTTACAACTTCAACAAACTGATATACATAACAGTTTCTTACAGATAATCAAATCAGAAGACTTGTACACTAAGGGGCAACCCAGAATAGGGTTTACTGACACAGTAATCTACTCTATTATGTCCATGTCTTATTGTCATTGAGTTTTACTGTTCAAAGGGCCTGAGACAGCAACACTAGGAAGATGTGACAGTGTCTGGCGCCCCCATGTGGGCAAAACTGAGCACTAAGCAACTGTGTTGATCACTGCAAGTTTACAACTTTACTTTTTTTTATGTCAACTTTTTACATGTTTGGTACTTTTGTTCAGTTCCAAAATACAGGGTGTGCGTTACTGAAAGGATATTTTTTGTTCATCAGAAAATAACCATATACACAAGAAAACAAAAGCTGAAGTGTCTCCTGATAAAAAATCTCAATTTAAGGTTTAGTTTCATGTCTTTTACACAAATGTGTGTGATGATTTTACCTGGCACTTCTCCAGATGTTTGGCACGCTCATCAGCAGACATGTTTTCAGTCTCATCAAGGAACTTTTTCAGGATAGATCCACTATCTGGAACCCCAAAAGGTATGAGTTAATAAAACATGCAAACTATCTTGTTCAACAAAATAAGTCAAGACAAGTTTTACAACGTAACTGCACTACTAATTACAACTAAACAATCAAAAATTCCTGAAAGGACAATACTCAAAATTTCAAACTTGACTTTTCCACTGTAAATATAACACATTTTCAGTAATATTACTCTTTAAAGCAACTGTTTTAACACTGTTTACAAATGTATTGATATACCTCACATTACTGCGTCTGTGCTGTTTTACACATGCTCACCAAAGCTCTGTTTGCTCTTGTTGTTGGCCACAGCATGCAGCAGAGCCACAGTGCCACAGGAATTGGATCCCGTCTGCTTCAGGAAATAAATTCCATCATCTTTGGTGACCTGGTCCGCCTGCTGCTGTCTGAAGGACTCATGCTGCACAGCCACACACACGGACATAAGTAATGTCAATAGTTGCTCTAGATAATTTCAACAATTAATGAAAAAGACATTGGTAATGGATTTGGTAAGCAACAAATATTTGTTTTCATCCATGTCCATTTACTTTATGCAGTTTCATAACCATAATGAGTTTCTTCCAATCTCATAATGTTAGTTGTGAGAACATAAAATGAATAGACTCAAGAAAAATGAATGACAAAGAAAGAAATACTGGCATCAAACCAAAGAATATCTCTTCGGTGTTGAGCCTTATTGGTGATTTTGTTTTAATTTAAGATGCATTTTTATTTATTATTTATTCATCTCACAAATGGGAGCTTCTTTTAGTTTTACTAGGTTTATAAATGACATAACATTTGGTATTTGGCCCATGTTTATTTAATTAGATCCGACTTTACCATTGTTATTTCTTAGAGAAACAATCTGATATCTGCAGAGTCTCACCATTCTCAAAAAAAAAAAATAAAATACAAGATGGGGTTAGTAAGGTTGCACAAAATCATCTTTATGATATCAGCATTGGAAGATAATTGCTTTTAAAGTTTAAGCTCTAAAAAAAAAGTCTGATTTTATGTCAACAGATACATTAATCAGTGTTTATAGCCCAAAAAAATGCAAATAATGCATGATTTCAGAGTTGTACCTAACAAAGTGTAATCCAAAATAACCTACCTTTATTTATTTCGCAGAACAATATCAATGTCAGTATCAGCCAGAATGAAAGTTTAGAAATACTGGCATACTGGATATCAGCCAAAATCCAATATCATGCACCCCTAGCCCTTATGTCCCTCATATAAAGTACTAGGGTTTAATGATATTTTCCCCCATATTAATACCATGATTGGACAAAGTGCAGAATTTAAAGTTACCACTTAAACACTGAGAAGCTCTGATAAATAGTGTTTGAAATAAAAAATAAACCTCACACCAGTACCCTGGAATAAATGAAAAAATACTGTGATTGTTAGCTGGAGGCCAAGTTCACCCTGGCTGTTGTGTCTGCCTCTTAATGCCTATGAAATCCTCCCATTGTGGTTAAAATAACAAGTATCTGCTGATTCATTTCCTCACCGCCACAGTAGGCTCGCCGTGCTCTTCCCATCACATCACATCACAGCATCACGCCCTCCCTGCCCCTCAGAATCACCCCACCCCGGACAGCCTGCACCATCCCTTCCAGGAAGTAGACACCGCCGCCTCCTCCACCTCGTGATTACCTGTTGTGTCAGGGGGAAGAGCAGCATGAGGGCGCAGCATGGTTTAGGGACGGTGGAGAGTTGGTCCCCCTCCAGCCCCACCACATCCACAAAGCGCCAGCCTTCGCCCACGCCGAGGGAGCTCATGAGCTGAAAGACAGTCCAGACAGAACAACAGACAGGTTAAATCGGTGTAAAAGTTTTCTTATCCACTGTGGGCTCAAAGTAGTCCTCATGAGGATGTTCAAAGATGCTGCGCTGTGTTGGTCCAGCCCGGCCACACCCTGTAGCCTAGACACAGGGCACGGCGCTTCAGAGGATGCTGACGCTCGTTGTCATGAAATAGACGCTTCAAAATGTGTCGTCTGTATGTTAAATTAGCCCTTTTTAAGTAACTATAAATAAAACCACCGTAACTCATTTACTGATGTCGTAGTTGCTAAATGGCCTGTGTTGCGTTTCAACGGCGCTCTGAGTAACGGTTGGACGAGCTAGCTTCACATATAAACTTACCTGACGGTTGATTAGAACCGTTAAAATGTCGCCATTTCTCACCGTCTAACGTTCACTACTCACCTTGTTCAGCATCTGAAAGAAAAACACAAACAAATATCTCACGTTGGTTTGCTATCCTGGAAATGTGGCAGTGTTTAAGTGTTGAGAAAATACAGTTTCCCCACCTCGGGGTTGATTTCCATTGGTGTCCACTCCATGTTGGCAGCGTCTCGTTGTGACCTCTCCGGTTCAGTGGTGAGTCGACCCTCTCCGGTGTCTGCAGCTGTCAGT
Organism: Scarus forsteni; assembly: GCA_036419115.1. Taxonomy (NCBI): domain Eukaryota; kingdom Metazoa; phylum Chordata; class Actinopteri; order Labriformes; family Labridae; genus Scarus; species Scarus forsteni. Next base: position 13,323,145 of record JAZDUH010000098.1, on the reverse strand, counting down.
GGAAGTTACGGAGCGTGCTCACCGGGCTTTATGCTCCCGGTCGTACCACTTACCCGCAGACAGGGGGGGTGCACTTCCATCAAACGACCGGCGTCGGGTACATTCAGCCAGCATACCAAAATATTATGAGTTGAATAAACGGCGGATCTGTCCTTATCCACGTTGAACAACACAATGACAACAAACTTCGATAAAATAATATCTTCCCAAAAATATTTTGATCAAATCCCACCGGTAATTATGACACCATTTTGGTTTAACCACATTCTTTCTAGAAAGCTAGGTATGACGTAGTTATCATTTCTTATCAACGAAGAAGTGGTCGATTTTCCAGTGTCTAAAATTACAATAAAAATATATATCGACATAAATCAGTCTATTTTTCTGCAAGCGAATTAATATGCTGCGAAGACTCGTAAGTGTCTGTTAGAGCAGACACTATTACACTATGTATTATTTATCAAGATAAATCGATTTACATGTAAATCATGGTCACAGCCAGCGAAATTAGAGTAGAGAATACAGGAGATAAATGGCATTAGGGGAGCAGCAACGTAATAATTTTCTTCTGCAAGTGGCAACCTAAAGTAATGACAACAAGCTTGCACATTTTTATAAATATTTTTCTCCTTACCAAAACGAGCAGATTTGCTTGCCTATAGAATATACATATACTAACACAGGCATATATATAAATATATATAGGCTATATCATCATGATAGTTAACCTCAGCATCAACTAATTAGGATAGTTTTTTTTTTTTTTTTTTTTAATGTATTTTTTGGGCATTTTGTGCCTTTATTGATAGTAGAGAGACAGTGGATAGGCTTGTGAAAGGGGGTGAGAGAGTAGGGGAAGACACTCTGCAAACTGGTCACAGGTGGGATTCGAACCTGGACCGGCAGAAGTAAGTACATGGGGTGCTAACCACTACACCAAACCAGCACCCCGTAATTAGGATAGTTAAAGAATAAAATTTAGTTTTTCTTGCTCATATCTGTTTCTGACACAAATGCACTGTAACCATGTCAGGTGCAGATCAATTTTAGTCAAGCAAAGACATTAAACTCGGTACTGATATTAGTACAGATGACAAAGCCTTTATATTGTCATTATCACATAAACTAAAATCCAATATCTCACATTTTTGGGCCTGATGATGATAGGGATTTCTTGAATTTCGTAATATGTTCCATCAGTACATTGCATATTGATTCACTTACTCTGTGATTTATTTGCATTACTTAAATACACCTACACATTTTGGCCACTTACAGCCACAGACTGATTAGTTTGCCTCTTGCTTATTTTTTCCAGTAGGACAATAGGATATCTCTTTTTCTCAGAATCTTTACACTTGTTGGTACAGTAAACATTTGTCTGCATATCACATACTCATGTTGGTTCATGTCCTGATGTGTGAGAATAATTTTGTGTCAATAAAAGTCTTTGTGTATGGCCTTGTCTCTCAGGGAGCTCAAAACACGAGACTGTGGTGAACAGTATACTGTCAGCCTGTACTATCTAAGCCACACTTCCTTTCTTCTCCTCTTGGTGTCACCATTGCTCTTCTGGCCCATTTTCTTGATCAGCTGAACAGATACAACACAATCAGTTATGATATTGAGGTACCGTTTTATGTAGTTGCACAAGACAAAGATAATTTTTACTTTTTGTTCATCTTGATCCTTTTTTTTTCATGATTCCTTAAGCTGAGCTCTCACTTGCATACCTTAAGTTTCTAAAAACAGGTCACCTTTGCTCATCCCAACATACAGCACCAAGCAGTATCAAGTATTGTAAGATTCAAATCATGTTCGTTGGAATTTGTACGTCAACTCTGGGGATGGACACCTGGGTGTGGTTTATGGTGTTTGGCAGGTTACTTTGAAACACAGGTGTAGACAGACACAACAGGGTTATGAGTGAGCTCTGATCATTTTTTCTGTTGACCACGCCTATCTGTTTCTGTTGTTCACACTTTTTTCTCCCGTCATTTCATCATATTACCTTTCTTTTGAAAGCAATAGTTTGGACCTGGATCCAAGTGACTGTTAGTTTTCTTCTTTTTGAATAATAAATTACCTAAACACCTACGCGGATTGAGTCAGCCGATGAACAACTCAGTGATGCAAGCACACTTAAAACTCCCAGCGGCCCTTTTTTGTTTGAGGAAAGAAGTCTCTACAATCATCAAATATATTTTAATGGTATTGAAATGTTTATATCTACAATGTAATCAAGACAATGGAAACAGTTAAGTAGCAACTAAATTTGAACAATGCACAATTACACATTGAACGCTTTTGAGGAAAAATTGCAAAAGTATTTATTGCTGTCATTCAATTCAGTGAAACCTTAATTTGTCTGCTCAACCATTTCCGGGAGAGTTGAACTTGTGAAAACCTGAGTTTCCTTTCTACGATGTCTACAGCCTGTGTCTAAATAGTCACACTGAAGAGATTAAATTAGTGTATAATATTGGGATAGGCTTGTAAGGTTCCAAAGCTAAACTGAAGATGACTGAGAAAGAAGGTAACTTTTGGCGAGTGGTGGAATTATGTGTGTGCAAACCTGAGATACTTGCCCCAGAGCAGAGCTGCTCAGCACGAGACAACAATGACACCTACATGATACAACCTATCATTATGTAAAGATCTGTTCTAGATTCCTGTACAATGTCAGAAAAAAGGGTACGCCTGAGGTCCATTTTTGTTCTTTAAGGTACAACTGATGGAGATGTACCCTCAAAGTTCCCTCGTTGATCCATATGGTACTTGCATATACCATATCTGGGTTAAAATGGTATATTTATGTTCCTTAAATACCAAATCAAATTCCTCATATGTAATTGGATATATTAAAGACGTTTGCGCCCTCTATCAAGAAAACACTCTAGATTGCTTATAAATCGACAAAATGTACTCTGGTGTGCCTTTTCTCCAAGTTTTATTCAACCAGAGTGGACTATGGAGGAAACATTTTTAACACAGTTGTAGAAAAACACTCACAAAAGGTGTCAATAGACATACCTGCAGGATAAAGAGAGTGTATGGGAAGGGTCATAGGTCAGGATGATATTGGTAGGTGTTAATTTAATCTTCTGCGCATGCATCTGTCTGCATGTGTTAATAAAGACTGTGTGTGGTTTAAAAGGAGAGAAGAAGAAGAATAGCAGCAGTTAGAAGATCCAAGTCAAGAGAAGAAGAGTTCCCATCTTTATTCTTTTTTTTTTCTGATACCACAACTGATGTTGGAACTGAAAAGCCAGAGAGGGTTTACAACTGCATCTTGGAAAATCAGCATCAGACTGGAATCCAGATCCAAACTCCTATCCTTTAAATCAGCCTGACAAAGAAGAAGCTTTCTTGAAATCATTTCTCCTGCAACAGGAACTTTTGACCACTTTGAGGTCAGAAATCAGACATTTGCCAGCAGAAACTCAGCTTACTGGAATTAATTCTTTCCTCATTTTTGTAAAAAAAAGGAACTATTCGGAGCTTCGAGTCTTCCTATTTTCAAAAAGAAAGAAAATACAAAATGCCTATTCCTGCACAGTTTATGGAGGTGAAAGGTGTACCTCCTTTACCAGCAGGATGGGGATGGAGCACGGCGGTGTACTTCATCCTCTTTGTGTCACTCAGCATGCTGTTGGCTCTGTTTCTGCGCTTCTTGCTTCAACAATCAAATTGCTACAGATGCAGAAGATGACAATTTACCGTGTCCAACAACTGCAAGCTAATTCTGCGAGCTCCTGTATGTTTAAATGCTGCATTGTATCATGATACTATATGAAATAGTTATCTAAAAATAATCATGCAAACAAGCTGGTGTGCTTTTTCACTCATATCTGGTCTTTTCAGATAAAACTTAAGTTGTGTTGAACTCATAAATGTTGTGGTTTCGAGTCTGTGAATGTTGTAATCAACTGTTTCAGTGTTATTTCGTTACCCAATAGTTTGGTTGTAAATGTGTTCTCTAAACAGCACTGACTGCTCTTTTTAGCTTGAAGTAATGTTACATTTTGCAATGATTGTTTTTTTTTTATTATTTTAAGTAAGAAGAAATGAAACCAAAGTGTTATGTTTGGGTTTAGAACAAGAAATGTCACATATTTTACTCATTTCAAAGTTTAGCTCATGCCCCAGCTCTCCCAATGTTTTTTTTTTTGCTTTGTCTTGCCAACAAACCCACTCAAATGTTAAATTTTGACAGTCCAAGATGTGTCAGACCATGCTTGTCTCAGAAAAGTAAAGTTTTGTATTACATTATTTTAAAAAGCTTTTTTTTAACATGACCTTGACCGCTTAATTTTCTTAATGGGATATTCATGCCTATGTGTTTATTTTTTAAATGGGCATTCTGGAGGTTAAACAGCATCTTTGAACTCTCTCACATCATTCACATGGTTAGTAAGTACCCACTTTTGGTATGTAGCTGTTTAGACTGAAGATTTACTGATACTATGATTAACATGTTCTGTACAAAATCCAAAACCAGTGAAGTTGGCATGTTGTGTAAATTGTAAATAAAAACAGAATACAATGATTTGCAAATCCCTTCAACCTATACTCAATTGAATACACAGCAAAGACAAGATACTTAACGTTCGAACTGGTAAACTTTATTTTTTGCAAATATTAGCTCATTTGGAATTTGATGCCTGCAACATGTTTCAAAAAAGCTGGCACAAGTGGCAAAAAAGACTGAGAAAGTTGAGGAATGCTCATCAAACACTTATTTGGAACATCCCACAGGTGAACAGGCTAATTGGGAACAGGTGGGTGCCATGATTGGGTATAAAAGCAGCTTCCCTGAAATGCTCAGTCATTCACAAACAAGGATGGGGCGAGGGTCACCACTTTGTGAACAAATGCATGAGCAAATTGTCCAACAGTTTAAGAACAACATTTCTCAACCAGCTATTGCAAGGAATTTAGGGATTTCATCATCTACTGTCCGTAATATCATCAAAAGGTTCAGAGAATCTGGAGAAATTACTGCACGTAAAACCAACATTGACTGCCCGTGACCTTCGATCCCTTAGGTGGTACTGCATCAAAAACCGGCATCACTGTGTAAAAGATATCACCACATGGGCTCAGGAACACTTCAGAAAAGTGTTCTGTGGTCTGACGAGTCCACATTTCAGATTGTTTTTGGAACCATTAATGCTGAAAGGTACATATGGGTTTTGGAGCAACATATGTTATTTCAGCAAGACAACGAAAAGCCACATTCTGCACGTGTTACAACAGCGTGGCTTCGTAGTAAAAGAGTGCGGGTACTAGACTGGCCTGCCTGTAGTCCAGACCTGCCCCCCTTTGAAAATGTGTGCCACATTATGAAGCGTAAAAAACAACAACGGAGACCCGGACTGTTGAACAACTTAAGCTGTACATCAAGCAAGAATGGGAAAGAATTCCACCTGAAAAGCTTCAAAAATTGGTCTCCTCAGTTCCCAAACGTTTACTGAGTGTTGTTAAAAGGAAAGGCGATGTAACACAGTGGTAAAAATGCCCCGGTGCCAACTTTTTTGCAATGTGTTGCTGCCATTAAATTCAAAGTTGATGATTATTTGCAAAAGAAAAAGTTTCTCAGTTCGAACATTAAATATCTTGTCTTTGCTGTGTATTCAATTGAATATAAGTTGAAAAAAAATTGCAAATCATTGTATTCTGTTTTTATTTACGATTTACACAACGTGCCAACTTCACTGGTTTTGGGTTTTGTATTATTTCTGTATGAGGATGTTAGACAGGCAGCGCTTATTTAAAAGGTAAAACAAATACCTGAAACAATATGAATCTGTAAAGCACTTGGAGAGTGCAAACCTCTGCCAAGGTAGCTCAAATACTGCTGTTACATCTATAAGCAATAGATCCATGATAAAGTTGCCATCATAACATGATTCCTTGATCCTGCCCACATGTAGCACTTGGAATCATGTTTATGTCATTATTAGTCTGATAGTTTTTGAGCAAGAATGATCATTCGTTAATGGCAGCTATCTGGATCACCACCAAAATCTATTTATATTTATGTTGGGCCATTACCAACATCTCCTAAAAATTGCAGCAAAATCTGTCTTGTAGTTTTTGCATAATCTTGCTAACCAACAAGACAAAAAACTGAATTTTTCAATCAAAGGAACAGGCTGATTACGAGACAAGCTTAAATTGCATTTTTTCAAGGCCTCATCTCAGAGAGATACAGAGAGAGAAACAAATAGTGGATTAATGCTGTCAGATGCCCCAGTGTGTGTTCATAAGATGGTAAAGATGGTTAGACTAATCCCAGTCCTAACATACAATTTTGTAACATCACCAAAATATCACTTCCTTAAAAAAAGTTCCCAAAAAATTGACTGATGACGTATATACCTGACTGGTCACCCCAGAATCTTTAACTTTAATAGTTTAATGATGTGATTTATCAAAGTGGACTTGTATTTTTTGTATGTAAGCCCCTTGTATGTGACCCAGGACACCTCTAGCATGGAGAGTGAGTATGTGTAGCATTGTGGTGTTAAATAAAACGTGTTTTGTCAGTCCAGTTTGTGGGTTTAAGAATGGATGTGCACAGTTCACTTCTTTTTTTCTTAAATCAATACAGCTAGAATTCATTCTTTCTCCTTATCCCTCATTCTTTGAGTTTCTATAAGAATTGATCTGTAGCTCTAAGTCTACTCAGTTTGGTGATATATTAACATCTGCAGGAGATGCCTCGCATGCCAATGCTTACCAAATGAATTGCAACCCTGATAGTCATCTAATCCAATTTCTCAGATAAGGTTTTTATTCAGTTTAAACCCTGCAGTAATGAATCCGTTTAGGTGTCAGTCTCCTGACCTCTCTTACATTCCAGCATGGTCAGAATTATCAAGCTTCAACCTGCAGTTTTCTCCAAAATCATGTCTCCTGCTGTTAACCATTTTTTGGCTTATGGCTATTAAAATGGTAATTAGACCCTCAATATGAGTTAAAAATAAAATCTGGAGAGAAAAAGAAGGTGAAGGGCAAAGCAATTACTGCTGAGAAACAGACACTAGATTGTTCCATGAATACAGCTATATATGTAGCTATTATATATGTGTGTGTGTTTTTATTTCGTTATTAAAGGGGGCAGATTTTTCATCTGTTTACCTTTTGATCTTCTTCACATTGTGAAATACATAAATGATCCAACAAAATAAAGAACATTTAAAAAATATATTGGTTTTCCTCACGATTTTCTTTATTATCCCCCACCCCCCACCCCAATGTTGGAGCCACATTCCTACAAATGAATGAACAGATATAATTGAATAGTTTTAAAGAAGTGTGGGGGGTGCTCATTTTTGCTCAGTCTGTAAAGTCTGTATGGAGTTGAAAAGTGACAGGGAAGGTTGCCATTTTTCCAATACATTTATGAATTGCTCTTCAGTTTGTCCCTCATCTTCTCTTCTTTCAGGAAATCCTTACATCCTGAAGCCACTGAGAGATAAGTGGGATATTACTAGACTTTCAGTGCAGTAAAGTCTTTATCTTGTTACCAGTGACTAATGGTCAACTGACTCGTATTAAATTGATGGTGTTCCTTAGAACTATTCTATATTTTAAGTTAATCAGATATTGTCATGTAGTTGTATGATGCTCTTGTATTTTCTGATTATTGTTCTAACTTGATATTGGGACTGTCAATCATGTCTTCTGTGTCATAACATAAGCTACCCTGTGGTTTCCTGCACGGTGCAGAACAGCTTTACACAAAACAAAACTGTTGGTTGTAATGTTGATTTTAATAACCAAAGTAACAAATACAGAGGTGTAAAACTTGATGTCAAGCACACTCAATTGTGGCACAGTCCCTGCGTAAAGAACATACATAAAATGAAGCTCAGTACCTAAAAATACTGTGTCAGTAAGCAGGACCCTGTGAGTGTATTTATTTTTATCTTTCAGAAATGTAAAACAGCCAACACTGATTTATATCATTTCCTCTCAGTGTGTGTAAGACAACAATTAAGATTAAATTGTTTTTCAACACTATCTGTCCCAATTTGTTTTTATGTATTTGGAGAGGGACAAGGAAGGAGCAGCTCACCATCAAGAGTGTGATCTTTCTACATTGTCTTTAACTTGTGGGTGTGAGCGCTGTGTAAACAGACTCTCCTCTTACTCGTCAGCGCTCATTGTTAGCTTGGCCTTGAAGCTTCACTAATCAATATTTTAATATTAACAGGAGATCAAATTACAACATGTTACTGGTTGGAAGTTAAGTAACCTCAGATAAGGCCATTTAATTTTTCATTCAACCCTTTGTTCAATGTGATGTATGGAGGGAGACCTTTTAATCAAAAGGGATTAGTGCTGCCTCTCCTCTCTATCCTAACCTTTACTCTGAAGCTTAAAAAGATGATAAACTAACTTTGTGCTCCTTGTCAAGCACCAAACAAGAGAGAAACCTTGAATTTGAAAAAAGCTGCACTTTAATGGTAGAGACAAAAAATCTATGCCAAGTTGTGTGTATATAAAGCCATATTTAAACAACACACTGCCTCAACGCCATCTCAGATAAGCTGTGGGCCTCTGGGCCGAAGAGGAAAAAGACCATTCAGATTTCGATAAGTTCAAAACCAGCAACTCTGATGGTATGTGGGTGTGTTAATGCTCACAGCATGGGTAACTTGCACATCTGTGAAGACACCATTAATGCTTTAACCTTCATACAGGCTTTGGAGCAGCATATGCTGTCATCAGGGAACATCGTTTCCAAGGATACCCCTGCTTTTTCAGCAAGACAATGCCAAGCCACAGTCTGCACACACAGCGTGGCTTTGTAGGTGAGTGCAGGTCCTAGACTGGCCTACCTGCAGACCTGTAACCTACTGGAAATGTGTTGTGCATCATGAAGACCAAGATACAACAACAGAGACACCAGACTGTTAAGCAGTCTTACATCAAGAAAGAATGGGAAGAATTCCCCCTATAAAGTTAGTGTCCTCAGTTCTCAAACACTATGAGTGTTGTTAAAAGTAAAGGTGATGAACAGCGGTAAAAGTGCCCCTGTGTGCAGTGTTGCAGGCATCAAAGGTTAGTATTTGCCAAAAACAAAAACAATATAGTGTATCGGTTTGAGCATCAAACATCTTGTGGTGTTGCATTTAATTGAATAATTGCATATTATTGTATTCTTTTTGCTTTACACAGTGTCCACTTCTCTGAAACCGAGGTTTGTCCATCGTGAAAAACAGACATAGGAAGTATAATTTATAATCTTTTAAGATATGTATATAGCCTACTGAGGATACAAACTTTAATATTGAAGCGTTTTGTTCGCAGAAGCTGTTCCACCTTTTCTTTTTCACGCAGAACCTCTGAGTAAGAAACATCTTCATCAAATATAAATGGTATATGGTGTAAAATGTCACATTTTACTCACCTGTGGAGAAAATATGGACTTTTTGTCACTGCAGCTGGCATTATGAAACATATTCTTCTCTGAGGCAGGGCGACAAAGATTCAGACAAACTTTTCCACTTTCATGTTTCGCCATATTTGAAGCCAAACCAGCTTGCCGAAATCAAACACCATTTCCCAAAATGCATCTGCAGCTGAGACCTGGCAGCTGGAGAGCTTTCGCAGCGGGGTGTGGCTCGCACACGCACACGCGCCCCCTCTCTCACGCGCACGCCGGAGAGTATTTCCGAGAGGGTTTCTCGCCGCTCGTCCTTCTTCTGCTCCTCTCTGCTCTCTCTGCCGGGTTTGCTCACCGAGCTCCGCCTGACAGCTGCTTCTTCTCACCGGTAAGTCTTCGTTTATCACTTTATCAGCGCTTAACCTTTTACAACAGCAGCCAGCATTAGCCAGGTGAGGGATGGAGGACGTACCTGGGCACGGAGAAGAGAAACTGAGTTTGACAGCTACTTCAAAAGGGCAGATGAAGTCAGGCAGAGGGTGGAAACTAGAAGCAACATGTCTGAAGTGAAAATATCTGGACTCATGGTTTTTGTTTTCCTCCACAGACTTTGCTCTCATCACTGAAAAAACCTCAGAAACTGTCAAAATGGTGAGCAGATTTTATTTCACTGTATTTTTAACCTTGTAGACTGAACTTTGTGTGTCTTACACAGGCTTACATAGGTTACATAGAAAATAATCATCCATGAAGTCCGTTATTTATGCAAATGTATGAGTCATAAAACCATCTGGACTTAGAGACAACACCCACATTTTTCCTCTCAACAGACTTTAAATGAAAAAGAAATCTGGATTTGTATAGTTAAAGTGCCATATTCTGTGTTTTATGAATGTAACGCCTGTTCAGATCCATTAAAAAAAAAATCAACTTTCTCTGCAGATGTGGCAGAACATCTGTTTGTGATGATAAAAACTGTCTGCTCAGCAAGCTTTATTATACAGTCCAATACACAGTTTGTTGCTATAGTAACAGGTATGTCAGCACAGACATGTTAACATGGGGCTTTACCCGAGGTTATTCTTAGTTTATCTGTTTTGTACATTTTGTTTGTTCTCAGGCGTAAAAAAAGTTTCATTGGGGAAGTTAGGGAAGTGAAGAGTGTGAGTCATGCGGGCTCTGGTCCATTTGGGTGGGTCCTCTCCTGTCTCCCCTCCTCCATGTGGGTGTTTGACTCTCTCTTACATCCACAACCAGCCCTGAACTTTAGGGCCGCCCTCACTCTCTTAAAGGGGAATCTCTTTCTTTTTGTCAGGGTGGAGCCTTCAAAATGTAATATTTGTGGTTACTGTTTCATAGGAAAGTTGTAAACTCAACTTCTCTGGAGTTTTATTCATTTGACTGTCTCTTTAAGAAATAAGATCTCAAAAAAACAAAAAAAAAGTTTGTCTTGGGCTCCTGACTCATGCTGCAGCCCTAAAAGACAACATTCAACATCATTATTCAAATCTGTGTGGATGAACAGCTGTATGATTTATGATTAAAAACCTGTGCTGATACGGCTGAATTCGTCTCCATGTGGAGGACCCCTAAACCTCTCAGGCAGCAAATATTGTACTTTCATTTGTGCTGTGGTCAGTGGTCGGAATCAACTTGTATGAAACAGGAAGTGCTTTGAGAGCACAAACAGCTTTCAGGGCATTTCCAACAATGTTTGGTGATATATTGCAAACATGTGGAGACTGTCAAGTGTAGCTATGTTAAGAATCCCTTGAACAGCTCCTGGATCAGAAACTGGGTTGAATCAGCTCTAAAAACTTCTCACTTCTACCCTGGACCATGACCAACACTCACTGACAATTTCATCACAAAAAACATTCCTTAACTTTTAAGGTTTTCCTGGTTACAAAAAAAAAATGAACCAAGAAACGCCAGCAAATAAACAGAACCTCCTTGGTTTAGATAATATAAATATTTTAAACAGCTTTATGAGGGTAAAAGCTGATAGCTTTGTAAGTACAAAATGTCAGTGTCTGTGCACCCATATGTGCCATTATTTATCCATCCATTACTTATACTACTTCACACTTTGCGGTCACATGGTCAGAAGCCTATCCCTGCTGACATTGGGCAATCACAAGGCCACAAAGAGAGATGAGCAACCATTCACTCTAACACCTGAGGGCAGTTTTGAGTTACCAGTCAACCTAATGAGCGTGTTTTTGGTCTGTGGGTGGAAGACACACATGCACAGGGAGAACAAGCAAACACTACACAGGCTCTGTCTGACACTGGGATTGAACTAGCAACCTCTTGCCACAAGGCACGTGCACTGCCTGCTGCACCACTGTGCCACCAGCGCCATTATGTTTATGTTTTGCCAACAGGGTTGAATGATTGTTGTTCAGAGTGCTGATAACTGTGAACACAGTCTACTACAGTAGTGGCAGATCTTACTGTGTTTGGTAATGCAGGTCTGTTTTTTGAAAAATAAATGTAAAAAAATCTAACCTTTTTGTTCTACTTGTTAAGTTAAGCAATGACATAACGAAAACAAGAAGGAAGTTGATTGTTCCAGCCAAGTGAATATTTCTGTGAATCCAGAGTCATTAGAGCAGAGTAGTCTGTGTCAGAGCTGGCAAAATTTAAAAAACAACACACACACACACACTTTTAGCCACACCCTTGCAATGAACTATGGGAGCTGTAGTTTTGTGGAAATCAACCAAACATATTGTTGATGACATGTTTTGTGTAAATTTGCAGCTACAAGTCATCGATCTCACTCATAAATCTTTGTTGTTGTTGATATTAAGACGCATACAGAAACTAGCTGTTAAAAAGTTACATTTTATAAAAGAGATTCAATATAAAAATAAGGTTTATTTTTAAAAGCTTTTGCACTGAAAACAAAACAAAACAAAACAAAACAGAGCTTTACAAGTGTATTAAAAATATTTCCACTCTGTTTATGATTGTAACGATATAGAGAATGTCTCCAGGGTCTGGGTGGTGAACTCTCAAAGAGGTCAGCTTCTTGTAGCCGTCCTGCTCGAGAACGTTTAGTCTCTGATATCCATCTGCTTTGGCATGTTTGCAAAGTAAAGAGAAAAGCCACTCTTATCTCTTCAGATATGTTTGAAGACACTTGAAAATACATAAAACTAGACGTCCTAACATTTAACCATATGTATTGTTTAAGATAAAAGGTTTAAAATGTTCTGTACATCATTGACAGGTCTTTAAACACTGTAGATGTCTTTATGATAAACAAGTACAGGAATGTGCCAAGAATAACAGACTCTACTGATTTTGTTATTCACTAAAATATGAAAGCAAAGGTACGGAGCAGTTATTGATTACTGATCAACTTTGACCATGATTTTGGCCCCAGGAAACCAAGACAGTTGAGACTTAATGATTAGTTTAATGCATGCAGATTTGTCTGCTATGCCACAAGAGTGCGAGGTCATCACCTTAAAACGTAGTTCATTTTTATAAGTCATTCTCTGTTATTTGATTTATACACAGTCATCTCTCTGTTGCTATCAATCTATCTATGTGTATATATACGCATCTATAAAGATTGTTAGGTTGATTGGTGACTCAATATTTCCCATAATAGTCGATAATTAGTTGTCTATATCTATATGTCAACCTTGCAAATTGCTGCAATCAGACCAGGGTGTACCTCACATCTCACCCCTCCAGACTCCAGACGGGACAAAGTTAAGGTGGATGGCTCTACATTCCTCTGTTCTAACTGCAGACATGATAGGAGCTGAAAAAAATGATAATACAGTAAAGTTACCACACGTTGAGAGTCTCCACTATCTGGTTTATGCCCCCCCTAAAGATATTAACTGGCTGCTTTCTTATTTATTAGGAGAGAGAGACTCCACAGGTCTGAGTTGAGGGGGGCAGTAACGTTTCAGTTTGCTGTTAAACATTATTTTACAGTTTAATGGTGAACTTGTCATTGTAGAAGTGTAACTACATCAATAAACCAGGTTTGATAATACTGTATGCAGTGATAAGTCCCATGTGGTGCTGCTGTCCATGAGATAGCAGCTGTAACAGACTGTGTTTACACATGGTGGGTCAACATACCTCCATCAGAAGCCCCCCGCCGTGGCTCATGTCTGAACTTGCTCCATTGTCCCAGAGTCATCACAGTCTATAAGAACCAAACCTGCCTCTGACATTCCAGTGGACATGATCTGCAGTGTTGTTGTTGTCTAAACATCGCCCGTACGAGCAGGAGCAGCATCTCCCTTTCTGCTCCGATTAGATTGTTTGTAGCTTGTGGTGCTGAGTGTGTTTGTGAAAACCAAAAACTCGTGAACATTTTGGCGTTCCTTCCTGCTGAGGGAGAGGGAGACAGAATCCTGGTTGTCCCAGTTGTTTCGGACTGCCCACATTTTTCCGTCAACATTCAGGGTCAGAATTCCAGACACATTCCCGTGGTTTTCCACTCTGATCATCTCTCTCACAAAAGAAAAGAAAACCTTGATGTTGTTTCATTGTAGATGTATCTTAGCTTAAGGGAGTGTCTGGATTAAGTGAGGAAATATGACAGAAATAAAAAAACTCCCTTTAAAATGAAATATTTCAAGTTTAAGACTTTCTTCCGACTCTTGCATTCCTCCAATAGCTTCAGTAAGTCTGTTACATAACACATTCAGCCCTACTTATTTCCTGACCATTTTTTTCATGTACATTAGATAGAGAATATTTGAATGACAAACAAAACTGTGATGAGGACAGAGTGAATAAAAGGCAAACATATCCCAGTTACCAAAAAGACTGAGTTTGGAAAAAAATTAAGTAGGACTAAGTGTTTTCTACCAAAAGTTATGTCTCAGTATGTTAATTTAAAAGCAAGACTGATTATACCAGGGATGCAAAATATTATCAGAACAACATAGGTTGATGCATATAATTCCATTAATAGCTGATTTTGGCAGACATGTCAACTTTTGCAGATGTTTATTGCCGATAGTTTGACCGTAAAAAGATGCCACGAATATCTCATATGTTGGCTGTAATATAGGCAGAATGTATATATGAACCTTAGTTTTTTTTTTTTTTATCTTTTATTTATTTCGATCACGTAAACAACAATGTACAAAAATAAAAATAAAATAATAAATAAAGCACACATGTATACATACATACATACATACATATACATACACAGTACCTGTATAAATAATAATAATCATAAGGAAATAAGTGCATAGTAAAAATGTGTACACAAAACAGTAACATCTTGTAAGCAACGTAATTTACATGAGCGAAAGGGAGTAGGAAGAAGTATAAACTTATCTAATCCTACCCGTATAATCTTAACTATTAATATGTTCTAATGAATTTCATAACACAAAAAATGTTTCACTCTTTTCACTAAGTGTATGCTTTTTTAATCAGAAATGTCATTTAAAATACAATAAAAAATATTGTTCTTCTTGCCTCACATCTGGTTTAACACAAGTAGACTCACCATAAAAGATCAATTCTAGTTCTGTAGAGCTTTTTTAGTAATAGTGGTGTCGATATTGACTCTTCTCAAATGAACCAAGTGATTTTTAGGCTCTTTAGGGGATATGCCCTCATGCTCCCAGACCCGCACCTCAGGCCTGAACTTTTTTCAGCCCACAGGCAGCTCAAATTATAGAAAGATATCTTGGCATAGCCGTGCAGCCAAAGTAAACGTTAAAGCACAGAGACTGAAACCATGTTCTCTTCCAGTGAGGGACAAGGTCAGACATAGCTTGTGAAGATTTATATATATGAAAGACCTTTTTTGAGCAGGTCTGAAACAGAGGATTTATAGGCATGTAGAAATCCATTATCTGAGTTGTTTTTATGAAAAAATCTTCAAAAATGTGTTCTTTGGACTTCTGGGAGCAGTTTGAACTTGTTAAAATGGAGAATCAGTTTCATCAGAAAGTTAAGAAACTGAATTACACTATCTTCTGCCATATTTTTTACCAACATAGAGAAAAGTATTTAGTGAATTGCACAAATAATTTAGCAAGTTTTGGAAAAGTGGATAAAGCTGGCAGGGATTTCTGCCCATTTGTATCACTAATACCAGTGTCATTGTTACAGTTCTGACAGAATATCTTAAAAACTCAATATAATTATGATATTTTTGTCTGTCCCAGTTTGCCATAATATTCCATTTTCCCTATCACCATAACCAAATTGAGACAAAGTTCTGACTGAAAGGGATGGAATTTTCCCACAGTTACCACAGTTAACTGTTTTGAGATCAATAAAGCACATCTGTCCGTCTATATCTAAGTGTGATGATGTGGGAACATTCTTGTTACATAACAAGAGAGTAAGAACTAAGTGGTTTAAATGTGAACGCCCAAGTGCACATCTGCATGTGTTTCCTGCAGCTGGAAGCCATCAAGTTCATTCAGTTCATCTAGAAAATGTTTAATTTGTTGCTGTCTTATGATAAAATCATTTTGTCTGTTGAGACCCATAAATAAGGATGAAAATGATCTGATATGATATCAGAGGCGAAGTCCTTGAAAATGTAATGCACTGAAGTAATCTGAGATCAGACATATTTCATGCTTTAATCTGTTTAAGATGTGATGTTACATTTGATAAGGAGTCAACTTTAGCTGAACCATTTTTAAAGTAGCCACGGGTTGTGGGACAAATTTAATGCACATTTAATGGTTGTGTTCCCTGTGACGCTGAGCGATGAGCCAGGTATAAACTTTCACTTCTGACTCCAGTGCTCAGTTTGTTTAGGTAATAACAGAGGTGACTCTCGTCTCTTTGAGTCACTGTTGTCAGTCAGTTTAATGAATGGATGGGGGCAGCATGGTGCAGAATGACACATGTATCACATTCATAAAATAAAAAGTGCATGACAGCAATAGAAACATCTTAAGTCTCAGAGCCACTGCATTTTTAATAACCTCTAAGAATACACAAGCAGAGCAAAATGGAGACTGGAAAAAAGTGGCCTAAAATGTGGATTAATGCTATAAATGCACCTCAAAAAAGAAACTTTTTGTGTGTCTCACAGCCAATTATTTGGCAATGTGCTCCAAAAATTAGAAAATGGAAACAAATAACTAAGCTTCACATGCAAGACTGTGAAATAACCAGTCTTAATGCATGGGAAAACTCAGAACAACATGATTTTGACATTTTAACACTGTCGAACAACTGTGAGATCAAATCATCAAAAGACGATAAGTGAAATCAAGAACACATGCTTGAGGTAACATTTACAAAGTGACTTCACTTTTTTTATTACAAAAGAAACAGGAGTTTAATTACCTCATTTTAAAACTTTTGTTTAATTTCATTATCACTGTTTTTAGGTGTCTTATTTCTTCCTGCACTGTATATAAATACTGATGTATATAAAAGTATGCATTATTTGTATATAAAATAACATATGCTAGCAGCCAGAATTGCTCACAGATATATTTCTATTTTTATTGGTCTAATGCAATAGTCAATCAATCAATCGGTCAATCAGTCTTTGTTTGTATCGCACCAGTTCATGACAAGTGTTTACTCAAGGCACTTTACAACAGAGCAGACTGAAGACCAGTTCTTCATTTTATGGATACACATAGATGCATAGATACATATATACATATAAAATGCACATAAATACAAATACATGCATCCAACACCCAACATGAATCCATAAAGCCAGTCATGAATCCCTCCATCATGGCGGCAAGAAAACCTCTGTGTAGCAGCAGAAAATCTTGAATGTGGATCCCAGTCTCCTGATGAACAGCAAATCTACACGATGTGTTGGTGTGTGGGTGAAGGAAGGGCCTTGAGGCAGGTTCTAGGTTTCAGTGGAGGATTTGTCCAAACATGCATCATTAATACTAATTACCAACTGGTAACAGACGAGTTTACTCTAAATATAACTGCTGAATAACTTTGCTCTGAAGAATTTTATTTGATATGCTGTTTGTCATATTTCAGTAGGCATTACAGATAAAAATGAATGAACAAACTAATAAGAAACTATAACTTGCATTAAAATGTGTTGTTTCCCATCTATATGAATATGGTGCTCTCTGAGATCTTTGCATGGTTCTCGGTGCTCCATAGACAAAATAGTAAAGTGAAAAACAATCTCTCTTGTTCAGTTGTTATAATTATGAATTATTTAAATGAGGAGGAGGGCTCAAGGCTGGAAATACTCCATAATTTTGTGTTAATCAACTTTTAACTGTGTTTAAACTCCTGATAACAAAGTCCATAATTCTTGGAGTATTATAAGATGCAGCATAAAACAATTAAAATGACAATAAACACCAAACTAATCCTCCTCTCTTCACCTCTGTCATGTTGCAGGCAAGCAAAGGAACTGTGAAGCCCAGTGCAAACTTCAACGCCAGCGCAGATGCTGAGGTCCTGCAAAAGGCCATGAAAGGGCTCGGTAAGATGTTTATGTGTGTTCATGAATGTCTAAGTGCTCTCTGATATGTAGGCATGTCAGTCTGAGCTATAGCCCTCATCAGATCAAAGACAGTGTGTTTTATGGGGCTTCCCTCTCTGACAAATAGTAACCGTGCTGTCTGGGAGGAGCTCCACCCAGGCTGCAGTGAGTCATCCAACCACGAGGAGCAGAGATGAAACCTGACTCACTGTGAGCAGACTCATCTGCTGACCTCGACTGAGGGCTGTTATTATGTGGTTAAAAAAACTAAAACCAACAGTGCACGCAGACGGGGCATGCAAAACAAATAAACCAGCTGATTGAGTAACCATGGTGCTTGTTGTCATAGGGACCGATGAGGACGCCATCCTGCAGCTTCTGACATCTCGCAGCAACGCCCAGAGGCAGGAGATCAAGACCACCTACAAGACCCTTTTTGGAAAGGTTGGATTACTTAAAGGCTGTTTGATGAACACACATGAGCAAACATGAAAAAGAGCTCTGGTGCTTCTGTACAAAGACTTGATTGGAACAAACTACAGTGGTATAATCCAAGTCACACTGTAAATCAAGCATTAAGAAAAAAATATTAAACCCTTTAGCCATTCATTTTACTCTTAGTGCTGATGCTATTGTTATTTTTTTCAGTCTGATCAGCTTATTAAATTTGACTCTTCCCTGTGATGACAGGAATATGAGACATACTATAATCTTTTTTCATCCTTTAGTATGATCAAAACCTGAGAATGAACCTGGCAGAGAAACAGCACAAGGCACTGCAGTTTGAATGGAAAAAATGCAAAATGAGCAAAATGTGACATCAGGGGTGTTACCATAAATCCTATCTGTTAGTTTGCAACACCTGCACACTGACACAGCTATGTTTACCTTCCTTTTTAACTATGGGAATCACAGCAGGTTTTTCTGATAGCAGAGTAATTTATGAAAAATTAACTAATAACTGGTTAATTAAATCAGAAAACTAACCCCTTAATATACTCGTTACATCGAACAGGTATTACTTTGTTGCATGTTATAACCAAGAATGACATGGCTGTGCAGCAGGTTGGTGCCTCACAGCAAGAGGGTTGCAAATTCAGTGTCTCTAATCAGAAAGATCCATATTGTAAAACTTATTGAGCTCAGTCTAGAGAGGCATTGACCAATTAGCATCCTTTCAGGAAGGAAGAGTCGTGAACTAAGACTGTGGCAACTGCAGCGACTGCTCTGACAGATATTAGCATAAATGCTAAAAGATGCAGTAGCAGTTTTGTCAGATATGACAGCATATCTTCATTGAAGGAAAAACAAATAAGACCACTGAAAGTGTTTTTTGATAAAAAGAATGTTTTCACTCCCTTTCTGACATGTTTAAGGAGTGTTTTCTGGATGTTTGTTAGTGTACTGTCCTGTATATTGTTATCTGGAAATGACTTTGAAATTAGACATTAGACATTTCATATGTACCTGCCTAAGGACAAGACAGTGAAACTAACTATTGTGCTAATTCATTCATATTTACATTGAAGCTTTTTGCTGATTTGTTGATTGATAAACACTGTCCTAATTCTATAAATTAAAAAAAAAAGTACTAAGCGGTCATAGCACCTGCCCACTGCAACATCTGATTGGCCTGTAACGAAGATTAACAGAATGATCATCCAGTCACCTTCCAAAATATTGTGACAGGTTCAGCCCTCCCCAGACACTTTTCTATTGGCTGATACCCAGATGGACAAGTGTTATGTATCCCATATAACCCTGATTGAACCATTTATCTGTCATTTCAGGTTAGCATGCATTTGCCCATCAGAGAAATAGAACAGTAAAAATGTAACTGTTCAGTCAGAGCCAAACCAAATTAAACCAAAAAAGTGGACTCTCTTTATTACATTTACAAAATTTCAGACAAAGTCCACATAGTAGTTATAACCAGCGGTGTCTTTTCAGTCTGTTTATGCTAAGTGCGTTGTGTAAGCATCATTAACTTATGAATAAATGATTCAGTGCTTTAAATGCCCTAGATCTTGTCTCTAAAAATATATATTATTAACCAGTTCATTAAAATAAAACAGGTTGAGGTGTAATAGGTAAAAGCCCAATGAGAAATGATTTGATTTTTTGTAAATACTTGTTTGCCCTTTTACTAAGCACGGGATTAGAGTACTAACACAGTTTTCATGCCACCAGAGAAAATATAAAGCAATAGCTAGCAGCACATTTTCAGAACATCAACAAGCTAAACAGTAGGCCCTGTTAAGTTTATAAAGCTCAGTAACTTTCAAGCTGCTGTGGGGTGTCAGCCTGAGGCAGTCAGGATATTTGCATCATCATTTTCCAGTCTTTATGTCCTAATAACAGCTGACCACATACTCTACCTCAGGCATTTAGAGGTATAGAAGTACATGGATCTTCTATGAGCGGCAGAGAGGACCTATGCAACAGTACTGTTCAAAATATTCTGATAATGTGACCCTAAAAGCATTCACGTTTTTGTTTACAAAGTTCTTTCTCCACCGTGAACTCTGGGTCATTTAATTGTTGTTATTGTCAAAATTTTGGACCCAAAATCTATAGAAAACATGTCTAAAATTAGGTTTAGAAGCTCTCAAATGGGCCAACAGACTATACTTGAAGCATACTAATTCCTTGAAACCCAACTACCTCATAGTCCGCATATCAGTTCTAACGTGCCATGGTCAAAGTGTACAGTATGTGCAGAGCAAATCAGCAGCAGAAAATCTCAATACATGTCAAGATCAAGGATAAACCATGTAAAACTGATCCAGCCACAAATGACAACCGTGCCTTTCTGGACTTTTGCCATTACATTACATTTAATCACAAGAATTACACGGCATAAAGCACAGTATGTATCCTCTTGACAGGATCTAGTGAGTGACCTGAAGGGGGAACTCGGTGGGACATTTGAGACCCTGATAGTAGGTCTGATGACCCAGCCCATCATGTACGACGTGACATCACTCCGCAATGCCATCAAGGTGGGTGCAGGAACTTCTATGTATGGTTATCATGTATTGTAGATGAAGAGTTAATGGAAATGCTCTCATTTTGGTTTGGTAGTCAGACAAGCCTGCAAGTTAAATGATATTTAATCAGATTCTTCCCTCTTTGGCCTGCAGGGGGCAGGAACAGATGAGAAAGTGCTGATTGAGATCCTGGCCTCCAGGACACCACAGCAGGTGAAGGAAATCATTGCTGCTTATAGACAAGGTAACTGGCACATTTAAGCACACACATACACAAACTTGAACCACATGTCTGTATTTGTAGATAAATTACTAAAGAAAACATTCCATCTGTACTAATACTATGTCCACACAGACGTTCAAACTTTATGAAAAGCTAAAGTGAGGTTTATGACACAGTTTTCTACTCTAATAACACAAAATAAAACAAGGATTAGACTAAAAAAAGCACATATGGCAGAGATCGTTCTGATGTTTTTGGAATATTATGCCATGTGTTGATCTTATAAATACAGCTAAAAAGACATCAGTCATGGTTTTTCCCTTATTTATATCTCTTCATCATAACACTTTAAGACTTTTATTCAAAGGCACCACAACAAGGTGGATAAAAAGTCACTTTACATAAAGAAAGGAGCTTTACATTAACACCAAACTGTTTTTTAATGTTCCTCAGAGTATGACGACAACCTGGAGGAGGACGTAGCAGGAGATACCTCTGGTCACTTCAAGAGACTTCTGGTTATTCTGCTGCAGGTAGGACTTCTTTATTGCAAAGCCTCAACAGCAGCAGTGACAGTAGCATAGAATGAAAATGTCTGACAGCCGAATCAATCAGACAGACCAACCTTTACTTTGAATTTATTAAGCCATTAATATAATCAACCGGTCAATCAAACTTTACTTGCATAGCACTTTTCATACAACATTTGTAGCCCAAGTGCGTTACATAAACAGAGAACAAATAGGGGCAAGTATGTGTTAAACAAACTTAAATAATAAGATCAAACAAACCTAATGAAGCTAAATAAATATAAAAATCAAATACAAAACTTTGTTTGTCAGAGAGAGGAATATTACTAACAGTCGACATCATTTACAGCATCAAAAATGTAATTTGGAAGAACAAATGGAAAGAAAATGTCTGCATATATATATATATATATATATATATATATATATATATATATATATATATATATATATATATACACATATATATATATATAGATATAGATATGGATATAGATATAGATATAGATATGGATATAGATATATATAGATGTATAGATATATATACTATATATATACTATTGGTCTACTTGCTTGCTTGTTAGCTAATATTTTGATGCATGTAATCATTGAAAATATCATTCTTTTCGGGGTGCTGGTTTGGCGTAGTGGTTAGCATCCCATGTACATGCTTCTGCTGGTCCAGGTTCGAGTCCCGTCTGTGACCAGTTTGCAGAGTGTCTTCCCCTGTTCTCTCTCCCCCTTTCACAATCCTATCCACTGTCTCTCTCCTATCAATAAAGGCACAAAATGCCCAAAAATATATATTAAAAAAAAGAAAATATCATTCTTTTTACATATTACATACATGTCAGTTTTACTAGTACAGCTGTATGTAATGAGTTCATGCAGCTCTTTATTTGACTATGCCTGCTAGTTTTTTGGGGGAGTGGTATATCTAGAAGATTATTGACCAGTGATGTTTTGGTGTTGTTAAGTATCCAGCTACAGAAAACTCAGAGGGCAAAGTATTTGCATCTTCTACCATTATGATCAGTGAATCTGTATGAGCTGCTGATCACTCCACCAATTGTTTGATTGTTCTTTACATAGTGGTTAAAATAAACTCACATTCCTGATTGAAAGGTAATGAAAAAAGCAAATGTTTACTTTCTTGATCAGCTTTAATCAGCTGAAATATTAAACTAAGATGCCGCTACAGTAATGATGACTTGTCATCTTATTTTTTTTCTGGATCCATCAGGACTTGTCCCCTCTCTTCTTTCTCCCCTCCCCATGATCCTTTTTGCACTTATGTCTCCTCTCTTCCGTCCTCAGGCAAGCAGGCAGACAGGGATCCAGCAGGGGAACATCGAGAGCGATGCTCAGGTGAGTCAGCTGTTTCTCAGAGAACATTTGTGGTCCTCACCATCAATGGTGCCTCTGTGTTTCTCTCTTATATGTGTGACTGTCACATGTTTAAGCTGACTTCTGGCCTTTTGAGCCTGCTGGTGTACTCTGGAGGTGGAGCCATTGGATGAAATTAGATATTTGTAATTGTGTTATGACGCCCTCTAGTGGGTGAAGTAGGTAACATTGCTCTTAAAAATCATGGCTGGAGGATTTATGTGGTATTTGTAAAGTAATTTCATTAGATTGCATGGATTCTGATTCAGGATAAAATATTTCAACACTGAATAGCCTTTTTGTGCTCTGTGTGTTCCACAAGATTGCTAAATTGACCAATGGGTTGTAATGGAAATGTGGGCTCTATGGTTTTCTTGTTGTATATGTCATTGTTGTTTGGCAGGCTGTGAAAACGAATTTCCCATTGGGACAATAAAGTTATCTATCTATCTATCTATCTATCTATCTATCTATCTATCTATCTATCTATCTATCTATCTATCTATCTATCTATCTATCTATCTATCTATCTATCTATCTATCTATCTATCTATCTATTAACATGCAGATAGATTTGTTGTTTGTTTGGCTGAGTTGGATACAATTTTGTATAATCCAAATTGATCAGCTGAACAGACTACAATCTACCACAACAATAATACAAATCTATAAATGCACTGAAATCATTTTACAAAGCACCTGAAATTACACTAAACTGAAGAAAATGTCAGTGTTGTCTAGCTACACCTTTTAATGGAATCTGAACTCAATAGTTGGAGACCCTCTTTAAAAGCCTGTCTGTTTGTTTCTCTGTGACCGCAGGCCCTCTTCAAGGCCGGAGAGGAGAAGTTCGGCACTGACGAACAATCCTTTATTACCATCCTCGGGAATCGGAGTGCTGAACATCTCAGGAAAGGTCTGTCTTTGTAGAAAGAAAACAGTAAAAGATGCTATTGTGCTGCTTTCATTAAATGCACATCCTCACTCTGAACGTGTGTTTTTCAGTGTTTGATGCCTACATGAAGATGTCTGGGTATGAGATGGAGGAGAGCATTAAGAGGGAAACCTCTGGAGGCCTGAGAGAACTGCTCCTGGCTATTGGTATGAAATGACTCCAGACTCTTTCCATTAAAATCTTTTATGGGTAACTATTTAATTCTAATTCTTCCCTGTTTTATCTTTCTTTCTTTGATAGTGAAGTGTGCTAGGAGCGTTCCAGCCTATTTTGCTGAAACCCTTCACTATGCAATGAAGGTAAGAAAAAGTACAATCTGCAATTGCAAATGTGGTCCATTACAGTAAAGTGATACCAATGCAGAATGTCATCATAGTGCAGAAACATCCTTGTCACTAATATTGAGGTTAACTTTTCTTAAACAGCAATGGGCACATAGAATGTCCCACCTTTGAAGCACAATATATATATATATTTCAGCATGATGAACGTTGTACTTGTTTAATGTCTTTATTTGAGTCAGGCTTTAAGAAATCAAAACTTTTTCTAATGGAAGACAAGAGAGCCCCATGTTAGCATCCCCAGTGGATTAATGTAAAAACTTCAAATAATTGCTTCAAGATTTATTTATTAAAATTGTATTTTACCTGGAAAACTTCATTGAGAGCATGAATCTCATTCAAAGAGTGTTCTGGCCAAGACAGGCAGCAGCACATTTACCAAGTTACAGACATGAAACAATTACAGGCACAGATCAACAAATCAGTTGATACAAACACAACAGAAAATCACCAGTCAAAGCATCTATGAACTAAAATAGCATCCCTCAATGCCTTTCATTTTTTATTAAAAAGGGGTTTGACTGAAGACAGACTGGGGAAGGATAGTAAGAATTAGCCACAGAGAGAAGTCTGTAGATTCTAGCACCTTTTCATATGAATATCAATCAATCAATCAAATTTTATTTGTATAGTACTTTTCATAAAAAATGTTGTAGCCCAAAGTGCTTCATACAGAAATGAAGAAAATAAAATTAAAATAATCAGAGGTAAAAAATTAAATACAATGAAAAATACAATCCACCCTCCCTCCCATCCCTCACCCCCACCCTTGCAATCCACGAACAGCACATGCACTCACTTGCACACATACAAAGACATGAAGAAGAGATTCTAACAGAAAACAGAGTAAGAGGACTGAGGAAACGCCATCTTTCATTAAAAAATTAGGGAACACTGGAAGTAAGTAAAATAATAATAGTAAAATAATAATTACAAACAATAAGAATAAACAAATAAATAAAATGAAATAAAATCTTGATAAGAAATAAGATTAAAATAAATAAATATAAAAATAAACAGGTAAATAAAATCCATTTTAAATAGTAATATGGTAAAATTAGATAAAATGCACTAAAGTGGAAAGAAAATCAATAAACAGATAATAAAATTCCAAACAATAATTCTGAACTAAAAGGAATAATAAAATATATTAAGGGGGTTAAAATAAATACATAAATAAGATAACGTAATAATAATGATAATAATAATAATAATAATGATAAATATAATAATAATAATAAATATAATCAGCTAAAAGCGAGACTAAAGGTAGATCTTGACTATAATAACTTCAGCCTGAGGGGGGCAGGTTAAGTATAGCACACTTTGACAGGATGGTCTCTTTGACAGCTAATTCGATCATGCGTCAAGCCCTCAACATGTTTTAATTAATCAAAATATCTAAAGGCATAAGGAACCAAGAGGATCCATGAAAATAGAAAACATGACCTCAGTCAAGCAGAGGCAAAGAAGTAGGAGGGGTTTTTTTAGAAAAAGAAAAACAAACTTATTTCTGAAATAAACAGCAGGCCAAGTCTTTAGCTTCTTTCCAGGTTTCTTAAAACAGTGAATCACCAATCCCAAAACAAAGTTACCTTAAATAATCATATCACCATGAAGTGTGACAAATGAGGGCAGGGTTTTTAATTTAGAAAAGATGATCAGTTTTGTTTTTTCAAAACCAATTAAAGGCATATGCCATCTTTTTACTTTTTGCTCAATTGTCTTTTTTTGTTTTGTTTTGGAAAACTATATTTTACTTGTTTGATACAACAGAAATTTACAGAAAGGGTTTTTTACCGATGAAGTTAAATAAGCAGTTGAAGCTAAGGACAAGCCTGACAGACTTATAAATCAATCTAGAAGTTAGATACTAAATACATAGTAAATATACTTACCCCAAATATGAACAAAAGAAGGACTTATTGTTGTTGTCAGTAAGTTTCTATCTGAGCCACCTTATGGTCATTAAAGGACCTGCACACATTGGCTTGCTGTATTTGTAGCCTCAGCTCCAGTTGATGCCACTCAATATTTTTATCCAGAGTTTAAGTATGAAATATTTTAAAGTATAAAACAATTATTTTGTGGCTTTGTAGGAGTCTTTAGTCTCCTATAAGTTTGTTCTTGCATGATTGTGGTACATACTTCTGTCGCACACCCCTCAGTCATGTTTGTGTGTCACTTTCAGGCAGTGGTGTAAAGGAACGAAGTAATAGTACTTAGTTACAGTACTTAAGTATGTTTTGGGAGTATCTATACTTTACTTGAGTTTATATGTTTTTTGCAACTTTCACTTTTACTTCACTACATTAAAAATTAAAAAATGATACTTTTACTTCGTTACATTTAAATTGTCAACTTAGTTACTCGCTACATAATAAAATGTGAATATAAATTACACTTATTTTCACATTTTATATTGAAGAGGATTGTACCGACTGTTCGTGCTCTTGCACGAAGCTGAACACACCTCTGCCTGCTTCTACAGCCTGTGAACGACTGTGTAGCATTGCAGGACTTGTATTCAGCCCGCGAAGAGCACGACTGAACTCATGCAATTTTGAAAATCAACTTCTGCTAAAGATGAACCGCAAGTTTGTGGACTTTACGTAAGGGAGGAATGGAGAGAGGGAGTAAGAGGTGAAGGGAGCTGAGGGAGGGAGGAAGAGTTAAACTTAATAAAGCTTGGGAGAGCAACAACTATTTGTACCTGTTCTCTTTGTTTATACTTTTACTTTTAATACTTAAGTACATTTAATAGTAGCTACTTTAAGACTTTAACTTAAGTGATTTTTTAATGAGTGACTTTCACTTTTAGTTGAGTATATTTTATATAAGATATCTTTACTTTTACTCAAGTATGAGTTTCAAGAACTTTTTACACCACTGCTTTCAGGGTGCAGGAACTGATGACAACACCCTGATCAGAGTGATGGTGTCTCGCAGTGAGGTGGACATGCTGGACATCAGAACTGAGTTTAGGAGACTGTTTCCCACTTCTCTTTATTCAATGATCAAGGTACACACAAAAATAAACATAAAATCACAAACACACGGCACTGAACATAAAAAAGGACTTCTTGAAGTTGACACTCAGTTATGGATCTTATCCTCACTTGATTGAATTCTGTGTTACAGGGAGACACCGGTGGAGACTACAGAAAGGCTTTACTGTTGCTCTGTGGGGGAGATGACGCGTAATCATGGCAATAAGAATTACAACAGGAACCACACCTGAAGTGCCTCTTTTATAAAACTCTGTGGTTTGACAGAGAAGCCCTCATCAGGGCTTTTTAACTTCAGATAATGTCTTTGAACGGTAGCTAACATTTTATTCACGTCCACTTTTTGCAGCTTTTGGCTGACTAATATTTCAATATATCTCATATTATGTCATATTGAATGTGTGTAATGCAAAAATATCAAATTGTTTGATTGCACTTTGCATGGCAGAAACTTTACATGCAATAAAAAACATTTCAGTTGATGAAGTATTAGTTCTGTGTTTCGTTTATGTCTCTTCACCAGCCTTGCCTGCAGGTAAATTTTTCACACCTTCACTGAACAGATTAGCGTAACGTGCACCAAACAGAAATGAGCTCTAGAGGGAGACAGAGAAGCTTTATTCTCCACAGATCACATCAGAGGAAAGAAAAATTCAAATAGTCATGACTCATCTTTTATTATGTAAATGCTGCTAACTAATGTATAAGACCACCTGCTGTAAAAGACAAGAAAACAGATATTTCACAAACCTCTCAAAAAGTAGTTTCAATCTGAAAATGTTTTTGTTATTGGACAGACATTCTGAACAGGAGTGAGGAATTTTGAAACGAGTTTAACTAAATACCAAAAATTAAACGTTAGCTGTGCTTCTCCTAGAAATCAGAATTATTCAAGCATTACATTCAACCACTAGAGCTGCTTTTCTGTTTAGGAATATAGGTTAATAACTATAACATAACTTCTTCATTAAAGAAGTAATGATATGCTTTACTATGATTTTCTTATTTTTGTGTAACAGTAAGTTTAAAAATCCACGAATAACAATTTTACAGAAATTTTAGATTTTAAAATATCACTTTTGACAATGAGGATCTAAATATTGGTATGTTAACAATTACAGAAACATAAAAAGGATTTTGGTAATTATCAGCTGATAACTTTGAGCAGCTGTGGCAAAAATGTTGCACTGAGTGATGGTCTTATGTGTTAAGCATAATATACAATATCTTTATAGGTATTCATATAAAGTCTTGTACACACACACACACACACACAGCATGCAGTGGTTTACAGAAACTTTGTGTCAACATTGATATTTCTTACATGCCCCACCACACACACACACACACACACACACACACACACACACACACACACACACACACACACACACACACACATACACACACATACACACACATACACCACTCATGAAGTCACTAAAACAGCATAGTTACCAACTTTCTAAATACATCCAAGCACGTAAATAACAGTTTTTCCCTCCAGTGTTCGTGTGCAAACACAGATCTTGTGTTGGTTTTTTGCCTCTTGTTTGTTCCTGCATGAATAGTTTTAATGAATAGTTTATTCTTGAATCCTGATACTGTCTGAAAAAGTTGTGTCAAATCTGATATGTTAGCATAAGGAAAAGGATTAGACTGCAAAAGAAACAAACTGTTTTAACAAGTGTGTCGGTTCACATGCATTATGAGCCACATTTGACTGATAATCCCAGTAAAATGTATGTTTTTCCAAAATCAAAAAAGAAGGAGGCTTGACTTTATTCTCTGTTTAAAAAAATATCTAACATTGCATCAAGAATTCTCTATGTGTGTCTTTAAACAAGATGTTCAAACTAATTATAAAGATACCTGACAAGTACAGAAAGTGTTTAATTCTTCAGCGGATTTTTCAATTATAAATCAGTCAGTTAATAAATGTCCACTCCAAACCTGTGAATAAGCATCTAATAATGCTTTGAGGGATTTTCTGTCAACTTTGCCCTCATATCTACCAACTTAAAGAAAACCTTATCATATATTCCAAACAGAGTAGCTTGGGTTCAGCAAAACTTTCCAGCTAATACTTTTATAATTATTAAGTACAGTAATAATTAAACCTTTTGGTGCTAACTTTACGTTATATTTTCATTGTTTAAAAGGATACTCTGATAAAGAACATTTCTAACACTACCTTAATGTGTTTAGCATAAATCACATCCTGAAGTCTGACAAAATCTTAGATTTGAACTCAAAGAGAGTCCAGAATTGAACTTCATTAGTGTTAATGTACCAACTGACCAAGGAGTTAAATCAACTCTCTGTGGTGTGGACCCTTATAGACACTTAAGAAGTACATAAAAATAAATCATACAAAACCAAGTGAAGGATTTTGACAGCAGGTGAATCAAAAATCTGGGGAAAAAATCAGATTAAATATGTTTAAATTGACTAAAGCAAATTGTTAATGCTGATCAGATTAAACTGAAACTAATTACAGGAGTTTGGTTCAATGTGGATTTAAATGGAGTCTGACATGTGCAGGTTTAGTTGCTTTAAAATATAGAAATCACAGTAATTAAGTGAATATACTTTTTTATTTTTCAACATCATTGTCAGTCTCATAAAGGTCTGTTAAAAACTCAATTAAAGCATATTTATTGGAAAGTGTTGCATTGGTTCTTTTTTTTCTTGCAAATAAAAACTAATAAAACAGAGTTCAAATCATAGAAATTCATACAGTAGCCAAAATGTCACATTAAACTCTACAATAAGTTGTGTAAAAATAGCAAACACAATTTCAAATTTGTTTGAACTTCTTAATCCTGAAGTTAAATGTTTGGCTCAGACTTCACCGGCCTGAGCATCACATAAACCAAACCTTTCCCTGCTGTATGAAAGAGTGTTGGCAATAACAAAATTATTAACTGCTGAATGACTTTCCTCGAGAAAGACGTTTTTCCCTCTGTCTTTGTGTGTCCATGTTTGTGTGTGCATTTGGGTAAAGGGGTCATCCCAGGTTCCTCTGACTTTCTCTTATTGTCTTCACTCAGCAGTTGCCGTTGATTGTTGCCACAGAAACGGGGCAGCCAATAACACAGTCCGAGCAGCAGGGTGTGGGGTCAGGCCACCTCGAGCCACAGGAAGAACAATGCTGTCAGCTCCACCCACTGTGCCGCCTCGCGTGTTTTTGGGTGTCTGTGGGTGGGCATGTGTCCGCTTGGCTTTGTGGGTCACATCAGAAGTACTTAGTGGAGCGTGGAGTTGTGTTTTGATGTTTTTCTACTTTTCTGTTCTTTCTCCTTGACATCCAGCCCCTCCTCCTCTTCATCATTGACTGGACCTCACAGCAGATCAAGTTCAAGTTGATGGAGAAGTTTGTTTTCCAGCCAAGACACCGTAAAAACACAGAGCTGTAAATGTTCATTTAGAGCAGCACAGACAGAATTACAGAGGGTGGTGAATTCCTGGTTTTACTCCAGCTTAATCCAGCCAAAGTTTTTCCGAGACAGTCTGGACCAGAAATCAGGGACAGCATTATAGGATAACTTTAAATCCATCCAGAGACCACACAATACACCCCTTCATTAATTATTATCACCCAGTGAAAGCAGATGACCCCTGCGTCTCCATAGTAAAAAAGCCAAAAGCATGAAGTTAATAGTATAGTCTATAATATTTTTCCATTTACACTTCTCTATTATTCCACCACAGCCATTTAGGGGGTTAGATTTGTATTCCACTCCTCCATATATTAATTAAATAACTTGTGTTTGCATGGTATTTGTACTATGTAGATTTGTATTATATGGATTTATAATGTATATATTGATTTTTCTGCAGGGCTTGTTTACTATTAGGATGTTTTTGTTTGTTTTCTTGGTGATTAATATGAAGAAGAGGGTTACTATTACAATTATTTGCAAATCCCTTCAACCTATATTCAATTGAATACACAGCAAAGACAAGATACTTAACATTCGAACTGTTAAACTTTGTTTTTTTTGCAAATATTAGCTCATTTGGAATTTGATGCCTGCAACATGTTTCAAAAAAGCTGGCACAAATGGCAAAAAAGACTGAGAAAGTTGAGGAATGCTCATCAAACACTTATTTGGAACATCCCACAGGTGAACAGGCTAATTGGGAACAGGTGGGTGCCATGATTGGGTATAAAAGCAGCTTCCCTGAAATGCTCAGTCATTCACAAACAAGGATGGGGCGAGGGTCACCACTTTGTCAACAAATATGTGAGCAAATTGTCAAACAGTTTAAGAACAACATTTCTCAATGAGCTATTGCAAGGAATTTAGGGATTTCATCATCTACGGTCCGTAATATCATCAAAAGGTTCAGAGAATCTGGAGAAATTACTGCACGTAAAACCAACATTGACTGCCTTGACCTTCGATCCCTCAGGCGGTACAGCATCAAAAACCGGCATCACTGTGTAAAGGATATCACCACATGGGCTCAGGAACACTTCAGAAAACCACTGTCAGTAACTACAGTTCGTCTACATCTGTAAGTGCAAGTTAAAACTCTACTATGCAAAGCCAAAGCCATTTATCAACAACACCCAGGAACGCTGCAGGCTTCGCTGGGCCCGAGCTCATCTAAGATGGACTGATGCAAAGTGGAAAAGTGTTCTGTGGTCTGACCAGTCCACATTTCAAATTGTTTTTGGAAACTGTGGTCGTCGTGTCCTCCGGACCAAAGAGAAAAAGAACCATCCGGACTGTTATAGGCACAAAGTTCAAAAGCCAGCACCTGTGATGGTATGGGGGTGTATTAGTGCCCAAGGCATGGGTAACTTATACATCTGTGAAGGCACCATTAATGCTGAAAGGTACATACAGGTTTTGGAGCAACATATGTTGCCATCCAAGCAACGTCTTTTTCATGGACGCCCCTGCTTATTTCAGCAAGACAATGCCA
Organism: Scarus forsteni; assembly: GCA_036419115.1. Classification (NCBI taxonomy): domain Eukaryota; kingdom Metazoa; phylum Chordata; class Actinopteri; order Labriformes; family Labridae; genus Scarus; species Scarus forsteni. Next base: position 13,290,928 of record JAZDUH010000098.1, on the reverse strand, counting down.
AGCCACATTCTGCATGTGTTACAATAGCGTGGCTTCGTAGTAAAAGAGTGCAGGTACTAGACTGGCCTACCTGTAGTCCAGACTTGTCCCCCATTGAAAATGTGTGGCACATTGTGAAGCGTAAAAAACAACAACGGAGACCCCGGACTGTTGAACAACTTGAGCTGTACATCAAGCAAGAATGGGAAAGAATTCCACCTGAAAAGCTTCAAAAATTGGTCTCTTCAGTTCTCAAACGTTTACTGAGTGTTGTTAAAAGGATAGGCGATGTAACACAGTGGTAAAAATGCCCCTGTGCCAACTTTTTTGCAACATGTTGCTGCCATTAAATTCTAAGTTGCTGATTATTTGCAAAAGAAAATAAAGTTTCTCAGTTCGAACATTAAATATCTTGTCTTTGCTATGTATTCAACTGAATATAAGTTGAAAAGGATTTGCAAATCATTGTATTCTGTTTTTATTTACAATTTACACAACGTGCCAACTTACTGGTTTTGGGTTTTGTACATTGTTTCCACGAGTAATGACAGCGGGTATTGATTTATAATTCAGTATTGTATCTGATTTGTAAGGAAGGAGCAGAACTAGATAAGGTCTTTGCTTCTTTCTGTTCTTTCTCAAACTGGTTACTGTGCGTGTGTATGTACTCACATGCTTAATATGTCTGATGTAAAGCTACAGTGTAGTTAAATGTACAATTTGTGTACATTGTACTTGCATTGATTTGGTCGTTGTTGTTTGTTGCTGTTATTTTTACTTTTTAAAATTTTTTTTAAGTTTGAGATAACTACATAAATAAAAATGTTGTACAATTTAAATTAAAAACACCAACTCAGTAATTAGCTCATTACATTACTTGAATGGTTTAGGCCTGGATCACTTGTACTTGTATACATATAGAAAGTCCTTATTTGAACACCGCAGACCTCTTTCGTCTTAATTCTGGTTCATATTTTCATTTTTGATGATGGCTAGACTATGCTCAGAATCACTAATGTCTAAATAAACCCTCTTGTTGTTACTCAGAGACCCTGTATTCTCAGTCTGTCTAAAATGATCTGTTGTGTTGTTTCTACCAAGCCATCTCGTTCAGTTCAGCTTAGTACAGTTTTCATTAAAGGTGTTCCACCACCATATAAGGAGAAAGGTACCCAAATAACTGGTCTGTGCCATCCCAAAATTTGGCATCCATTTAGAGGGGTGCCAATGGCAGAATGTCACGTACTAAACCAATGCTAAAGGGTGGAGCTAAAGCTTTGCTGAATGTTGTCTGGTCACAAAAATGGTCAATTCCAGCGCAGCAGCAGCAGCCACAGCAAAAATGGAAAGCTAAGCGTGTTCTTATGAGCTAAAGGTTTAGAGGGATTTATTCACTTTATCTTAAAGAATGTTGGCACAAAATAGTGTTCTGTAGAGCAGAAGACGACCATTAGGCTGTGGACTGGTACTAATGTACTATATCATTTGGTAGCGGGCAACAGAGAAACAAAAATAATCCATGAGAGTTTGTTATATAATTGAGGTAGAAGGGTGTTTTATAATTATTGTTTCACTGCTGCCAGGTGTGTGGGGGGTGACGTTGCATGTACAAGGGTAAATGAACAAGTCCATACAGGGATCAGTGAGTCTGTGTGTCCTGCTGCTGCTGACGGAAAACTAACAAGTCTGTAGGGGCGTCATGCAGGAGTGAGCCTAACCCTCCTGACTGGGGTGGCCCAGCCCCTGACTGAATTTCGTGGCCCAAGCGCGGGGGCGCAATCCTACTGCTGGGATTTGCCATCTGTCCAATCAATCTTGTTTTGTGGATTTTAATGGTTTGATTTTTTGTCTGCTGTGCCAATTTGACAATTTGGTAGACTGTCTGCGCAGAGATGGGTGTGATGGCGCACCAGGGGGGAGGTGAAGGCGCACCTGGGGGAGGTGCCGACAGATTCCAGTGGCGCAGTGACAATTTCGTGCCAAAAAACAGTGCAGAAAGTGCGCTGAAAGCACGCCAGCTCCAACCTGGTCTAACCTCGGCGCAGGGCGGAGCGCACACTCCGCAGCTGTAATTTGGTGACAAGCGCACATGTGGGCACGCCTCAGAGGCAGGTTTCCAGAGTGTCAGGCACATTTTAATGCGATAAACAATCACAGCAATCACTATTTAATGTAACCGTCTGAACCAGCATATACAATTGTATCTATATTAATTGTCCCGTCACATCTGATGTCGGATTAAAGCCGTTTGTCATAATAGAAACTTCACCTGGCAGCTGGAAGTTTGATGCACATTTTACAAGTCAACAATAAACAGCCTTAACATCTGATACTGAGTATAAATCTGGCTTCTCTCATTTCATTAAATTCCAAGAAAAGAGGGAGAAAAAAGACGAAGAAAAAGGAGAGAAAATAAATGTATGTCACTCAGGATTTACCCGTGATTTCCCATATTCCTCTATTTTAGTCTTTATTTTTAACGTGATCTAAAAAGATAGAGTAGGCTACATCATTGCAAGGAGGATGAGGAGGAGACACCAGGAGAGTATACAGTATATCACTAAAGGCTCTGCTATTTGGCGATGACAAACCAGGAATGCAGGTGGATCACAAGTATTATGAATGGATAAGCCAGCTGTGGTGTAACTGTCTCTTATTTTTTTTACTCCTATTAATGACAAAGGAACAGATTACATCTGTCCCGGGAGCTGGCCCACACGGTGACGCGCCCCGCTGTCCATGCCTGCTGAATGACAGCAGCTCTGACCGTCTCCAGCAGCGGGGATCATTCAGACCAATCAGACGCTGCGCCTCGGCCGCAGCGCATTTAAAGGCGAGGAGAGGCGCTCATTTGATTGGTGAAGACGGCGATCGGCTGTGATAATCCCACTCACGTCTATTCTCCTCCTACTGTGACATTTGCGCGGAGAGGCAGAGACGTGGGCGTGGACGGGCAAGCTCTGCGCCCCTGTGCGCCATGAGTGCGCCTGTCTTGGCACTGCAGGAAACTTGCAAAGTGCGCTGGTCACACCCAGTGCGCACGGCGAAGGCCGGCGCAGGCAGGTGCGCCTGCGCTTGCGCCTGGTCTACGAAATTAGAGCCCCCTGACTGAAGACCCAAGGAAATGTTTTGTTTTGCTTCAGTGTCTTAATCCTACTGCTGATTTGTCTGCACATCTGTCAATCAATCTTGTTTTTTGTGGATTTTAATGGTTTAATTTTTGTCTGCTGTGGTGTGAAAAGGTGCACTGCTAAAAATATAAATGTATCCTGAGCTTTTGTGTGTTATGAAACTTGGCACAGAGTAACAAAGTTTTTTAAATTGTGGAAATTGTTTTCATCAAGCCATTTTTTTCACAGTAGGTGGCAGTAATTGCTTGATAGTTGCCCCCCACCAGAAAACTATCAGGAGAATTAGAATCTGCTTGGCCATTTTGAAGGGACACTCAAGAATTTAGTGCGCATTTAACAGATGTCCTCACTTTCACTAATTCCCATCCCTCATAAACAAATGTCAATTACTTAACAAACCGAGACAAAAGAATCTGAAGGTGTTCCCAGAAACATGACTCAAATGTCAGGACGATCAAAACAGCAGCTCAGGTTTACTCAGCAGTATCAGGAACAGAAGCCAAGATGTTCTTTAAACTGTTAAACCATTAAGACAAAAGAGAACCAGTGAGAGAATGAATGAATGAATGATGGGAGGGTAGGGAGGAGGAGAGGTGTGGGCTGCTGCACGAGGAGGCAGGACAAAATCAGGTGATGAGGATGGCGGGAACAGGCAGAGTTTCTGAGGCAGGAGGGAGTGGCAGGATGTGATATGACAAGACAGCTAATATATGGCGTTAACGCAAAGAAAACAAGTGAATGTGGGAAGTTCAAGTTCCCTGGAAACACTAGATGGGAAAGATTAAAGTAGAGGAAGACACGAGGGCAGGGAACTGAAGCTAGACTACTAACTCTTCTTGGAGCCAAACTCTTCATGGGAGACTAAAAGGAGGAAAAGAGCTTTGTGTTAAAAGAGCTTTTATTAACACACAACAGCCTGAAAACTACTGTGAATTTACTCTCATATAAAAATGAAGGAGGTATAGAAGTGTTTGATGAATGTTGGAGCAGAAACGTTATCATAAATAAATGAATAAATCAAATATCAGTAATCCAGAAATGAGGCAAAAGATAAAATTGTATTCATAAGAACACATACTTTTTCTTGTTTGTTTTAAGCCTCATCATGTAAACTTTTAGATCTTGTATTTGTTGAAAACCAGTAAAAGAACTAAAAACTGTATGAAGAGGGGAGGAGGCTGCAGAAAAGCACTTAAAATAGACTAAAAAGTAGTTCTTCCTATACCAGCCTATCTAAAATGTATGCTCAATTATGACGGCACAAACGATCCAAGGTGTCATAATGACTGTTTTTATTTAAAACTGCCACTTTTAAAGATATAAGGCTGTTTTTAGAGATTATGTAACCATGCTGTTCTCCGTAGTGATCAAAAGAATCCTCAGGTGGACTCGAAGTCTAAACCAGGTGTGAGGGTCTAAAAGTATGTGACATCACAGTGTCCACAGGTCATGAACCCTATTAGAGGTCACAAGATAGAGCCTGAGTATCCTGAAATGATTAACAAGAAAGTAAGAATTTATGAGCTTTAGGGCTGAAGGCAAAACCGTGATTCGTCATGTGGTCACAGTAAGCATGCAGTTAGATGAAAGCTTGTTCTTCTTACCTCTGCCAAAGAGGTTATGTTTACATTGGCATATGTTTGTTTGTTTGTGAGCAAGGTTATGCAAAATTAAAGGATAGACTCTGCAGAAATTTTCATGGATATTGGCAATGACCCAACTTAGATTTTGGTGTTGATATGTGTATTTGTCTGATGCAAAAATTTACTAAATTTCCAAAATCCAAAAGGTAACATTGGGCAGAAATAAAAAAAAAAAAACATGTCTTTGCCAATTTTAAACAGATTTGCATCCAGTTTTACAGGATAATGTCGCCTCAATGTATCTGTGGTCAAGGTCACTTTCCTCTGAATCCGATCCAGATTGGTGTCAAAACAATATTGAATGTTTTATTGGGAAATTCCATTGACGACATTCACTAAGTCAATATCTAAATATTAAGTGATGTTCCCAAACGTTATGTTCATATAGGATAACAACATCCATGCATGTGCTTAGTTTGGTCTGGATCCTGGTGCTATTCTGGATCTGGATCAGAACTGTATCTTTTACAGAGGTTGTGGAAAAGCCCCCTGCCGAACCTGAGCTGCTTGGTGGAGGTCTGTGCTCTCTTAGTGATTTTCCACTTAGAGGCTGGACTACTGCATTCAAAATCTTCAGTCCAGTTACACATCTGACTGTTAGACAAATCCACAAAAGCCTTGCTCGTCTTTTTGAGAGGATTTTTCTGCAGTTATCTTACATAAGTACATCGAAAAGAAACATGCAGCCCACAGCCCTCATGAGCGTGATCACCTGTTTCATTCATCAGGAGAACACAGAGAAGCTTACAGAGACCTTTGTTACTGGAGGCTTTGCTGCTGTTAGTGGGACCTCAGATCTCAATGGGCTTTCACAGGAAGTTGTACTTTGGGGGATGAGTCAAAGGCTGCTGCTTTCAGAAGTGTTTATTTAGTTTGTAAAGAACTGTCGCTACCTCCCACATAGACATTAAGAGACAAGACCAGACATGAACTCTTAATGTCAGACATGAGCCAGAAAAGCATGTACATTCCTGAGTATGACTCAAGAGAGATGATGATTATTGACTAAAACATGTTTTTTTCCTTCAGGAACCTTTTCTCTCATTAAGGTGTTACAAAGATAAATGTCAGTTTCAGAGTGTTCAGATTCAATCGATTTCTTCAAAAACTATTGGATGAAATTAAAGGGTCAAAGTCGATTTAACAGATATGGGGGGACACTACCCCTCCTGTGAAGCTGTTATGGTAGTTAAAGAGAATAAATGAAAGACAATAAAATCTGAGGGGAGGTTGGTGTTTGCACATAGTCTTTGAAATTGTGCCTCAACCCTTATTTTGTAGTTTGTAGGGTAAAAGAGCAGCTGCTGTCAAAATCTTCAGATTAAAAATGGTCGGCACTGTTCTGTCTGTCAACATTTCATAATGATTTAGCATATTCTTGTCTTTTATCTTGTATTTCCTGTTTTAATTTGAAATCACAGACCTTTGTCTCTGTCGTAAGTGTGGTCCTGATTGTTGCGCGACTCAACAATCTGTGGCTTTTTGTCACAAACTGAGTAAAAAAGGAAAAGCAGAAGAAGGCTGCAGGTGGCAAGAAGAAATGCCCCTTGAGAAGCACAGGAGAGTTTTGGAAACTTTACAACAGAATGAAGCCGAGGATGAGAGCAATCGAGCTGCAAAGAAAAGACGTATAAGGGTAAGCTAATGGTAGCAACGCTAGCATGCTAGGTCGTCGCGCTCATGACTCATCGATGACAACATTGTCTGACCAATCAGTAGCCGGCAGTCGGTGACGTCATCTCCTAGTATCGACTCAGCTCACTTGGAACCAGAGCGGAGTAGGTACTAAAATTAGCTTGTTTTAGGAGGTACCGGGCTAGTGGAAACACGCTGCAAATCGAGTCGCGGCAAGTAGAGTAGGGCCAAGGCGTCCTAGTGGAAAAGGGCCATAAGTGTTCTTTCCATCTGTATAGCAGATGGGAAGATGTCTACCCTTGTCTTGTGCCAGTACGTCACACTTTCAAGTCTTCATCCTAGCACTGTTCATAGTCACGTCTAGATGGTATGACCTTGCTTGTGTAGCAACCTAGTCTTTTGCCTCATGTCTTTGATACAATCGCGTGGTCTGATTGTTCTATTATGTACTGAACCCCGCCTGTTTTACCAATAAACAGATTTACCTTTTGTTAACGATAAAAGTGTTGAGCATTTGTGTTCTGTTCTTGGGCCTCGTTCTTCGACAGGCATTATACCAAATCTGTTCTGTGCACAGGCTTGAGAATGTTCTGAGGCTCTGCACCACGGTTTGCTCTATGCGTCTCAAGGTGCCTGCAAGATTTACTGAGACTCAACATCAATAGAGTACATCATATTGGCCCTCTGTTCCTAAGGAGAATGCAGAGAAAGGTTTTGGACCCTACATTTCAAGTTCTCTCCATAACTTCAAGGGTAAGTACCACATAGTTAGCTAGCTGTTGCTAGCAACCTGCTAATTTGACAATCTGTTAAACATTGATGGTATCAAGCACACATTTCCCTGAGATGAACCTACACAAAAATGAAAAAAGATATAAATGCACTTTAATACACCGTGACCTTTAATGTTATTATGTCTGTGATATGATTTTTTTCAGTAATGCGTTTTAAATGCTGTCTTATGTTTATTTCAATCCCAAGTCTGACTGGTGTTATGGTTTAACTTGCAGCTATGTTATCTGATGTTAGCAAGCATTCTGAGTAAATATTTCTTTGTTTGTGTTTCAAATCCAAGGCATTCCTAATAACCTTTTGCAAATTCTGTAATTTTCAAGTTATTTATGAGCATGCATTGTTTTCAATATTTGTTGTTACCATGGCAACCAGAGATGAAGACTACCATGGTTTACCAGTCAGCACAGTCCTGTTAAAGTTCCCTGATCTGTAAAACAAATTTACCACCTTGTACTAATAAAGAAACCTTGACTTGAAGTAGGGGAGCACAAAGAGGGCAGCAACACCTGTGAGAATGTTTGCTTAGTTTGTCATCTACCTGGAGAGAGATTGGTGCGGGATGTGATGTTTATGGCTTAAAACGCAATTTTGCCTGTCGACATAGAGACACCCTGAACTGAGGTTTTGAAAATCTTCAACTTGTAGGAGTTGCCAAAATGGATGTGTCAGTGACATTAAATGGCATTTTAATGTGTACAGGCTATCAAAGTGTTCTGAAAAAGTATCCCCCTGTGTGAGGACATTGCCTCAAGGTGCGTTCACACCGGACACTACTTGCACTACCTCGGCAATCACTTTCCACACAAAGTCAATGTACAGCCGCGATGGGGCGGGGCTAACCCTCCCGCGATGCGACAGCCGCTTTTCTCACTACCACATAGCTTGTTGTGCGATGTTAAAGTAAAAAATAGTTGATCTTTTCAGATGATGTCGTGTGTGCTGTGCGGCAGCAGCCAATCAGCGGTGTGTGCACGTGTGATGGTGCCCATGACAGACAGTTTTTCATCCGGACTACAGAGGAACAATTTATGTCCGTGTGGGAAACATTAGTCAGTGAGGACATTAGTTCCACCGAGACGGACCGCGGGAAACTCACAGATAATGCTGTAGAAGTTTTGAGTTTGTTAAGTGAATAAAAAGGATACAGCTGGAATAATGTCCGCTTATACATCCTATTATATGATACATGTTATGATCGCGGGGAAACTCGAGCTGACGTGACATCAACGAGCGACCGCCGACGGCAACGGTGACCAAAATGAGGTATTTATGGACGCGCAACGATACGTCTGTGGGCGACGCGATTTTGGTAGCTGGGTAGCTTGTGGTGTGAACTCAGCATAAGGCTTGTTTACACGAAAACAAAAACAGGCGAAAATTGGTTGTTTTCATTGCATTTTAGTCTCAGATTTACACGAGAACCATGCCCAGAGTACCTGGATCAGCAACATTTTGAAACCAGGGTCCAGAGTAAAAAGTTCTGAAACATTTCTGTCTCTGTGTAGACGAGATTCACCATTTACTCCTGAAATGCTGACGTTACTGCATGCACAGTACTCTTTCACATGAAGCTGCTTGCGCATCCCGGGAGCAACAACAACAACAGCTTCGGCAATTTATCGAGCAACGTGTGTGCCGCTTACCGTGCTCAGTTTGTTATCCAGACAAAAATATCCAAACAAATTTGTTGTCCAGACAAGAAACTCCTGCGTCTTTGTACGCATGTTGTAACACTGCTGTTTCTGGCATGCAGGCTACAACGTTTTCGGTTGTTGTGGCATCTCATTGTGAACACAGAGTGCATTGAAAACGAAAATGAAAAACATTTCTGTTTCTGGGGGAAATGTTGTCATGTAAATGGGGCCTAAATCTGGGGAAAGAGAGTGGAGTATAAGGATTGAAGAACAAGACCTGCAGTTTTGGAGATGCTATGAACCAGCCATGACAGACTCGTTTAAATCCTACACTTGCCCATTTTTCCTGCTTGTAGCACATCAACTTTGAGGACAAAATGTTCACTTGTTTCCAAATATATATGACCTACTAACTGATTCCATAATGAAGAGGTAATCAGTTTTAATCATTTAACTGATCAGATGTCATGATGTTATGCCTGATCGGAGTATGTCTATGTTCTTGAGTCAACAATGGCTCAAAGTAAATTCCCACATGTACTTGAATCGAGTAGGCCTATCCCGCACACACCCTACTATCATGAACAAACATGTTACTGATGCAGAATCTAGTTTTTGTGTTTCTTCCAGGCTTGCATAATAGTTGACTTGTACATCTTTTGATCAGACAGCCCTCGTACACTAAGTTAATTGGTTGTGAAGTTTCACAGGAGCTTGAATTCAAATCAGAATATCCTCAATAAGCCAAAACTCTATCTTCAAAAGGGGCTGAAAAGGGGTTGAGTCGAGTTTATTGGACATCCTCTCAGTCTGAACTGATCGTGGAGATCACAATCCTGCAGGAACTCCTTCTTAAAGAGGCCTGTAGGAGCCAGAATGTAAAAGAAATGAACCCACATGATGAAGTGGCAGCTCCATGATCGGATGGTATCCTCATTTCCTACCTCACTCTTGATCTTTGACCTCCAACAACTTCCTCCTTCCTGGAATGTGTCCTTGAGTTCTGGAGAAGCTGTCGGTAAAACAATATGGCTACAAACTAACCCCCTCCTCGAGCTTTCAAAGAGAGCGGACTTCCGTTTAGAGGTAGAAGTCGCTCTCCGGTTGGCTTCTTTAAGAGTGTCTGTCTGAGGGTGCTGGGGTCAAAAGTCAACAGGGTCAACAGCAGACAGGAAAACATAAAACTCACATCTGCGCTTGCACTTGTTCAAGCATTACCCGCACACACACGCAGACACATGTGCGCACACAGCTGGATCATAGCAGCCTCGACTATTTATAAAAGTCCCCTAATGCAGCCGTCTGCTGTCACTGAGAAAGTAATTAGAGATTGCTGCAGGAAACAGGAGGAGTGGACCACATGTTTGGATGCCATGCAGAATCACTCCACCAGTGAGCATGAAAAGGGAGAGAGTTTTTCATGGTGAGTGTGTGTGTGGTGCTTTAACCTGAGGGCATGTTGGCAGAGGCAGAAAAGTCAAAAAATGTTGAAATCTGCTTAAAAAGAATTTCCCACTGGAGCTGTGTTTTTGTAATTGTGCTTAAGACTTGGGGTTTTGAACCAAAGAACTTCCATAATAAAGAACATTAAATCTAACTGAGCAAATTTCCCTGCCGTTATCTCGAATAATACATCCCAACATTCATTCTTTTAAAACTCAGAGATCCAAAGTTAGAGATTTGATTCAAGAAGCACATATGTGGAGATAAAGTTGCTTTCATTCTGAAGACTGAAAACAGCAAACTTCTACATTATTTAGCAGTTTAAGAGTTTATTCACCTCTCCTTAAGGGCTTTCAAGCATGTGAGGCCAAACTGGAGGCTTAGCAAGCACTTACATTCTCTATGAGTGGATGTCTGTGTAGGATCTCAGTCACACAGGTCAGGTTTTCCAATGCTGATCAAACTGACATCTCAAGAACCTGCACCAGTCCCGTTGTCTCTTTGATCAACACTGGACTGCTTGCATGATGTTGTACCCCTGTGCACCAAAAATATAAAAGCACTGAGCACCTCTTGTATGTTGGTGCTTTGCTTTCAGTTAAAACAGTTAATGCAGTGATCATCAACAGGTGGCCTGGGGGCAACATCAGGCCCCCTACAGCCTCCCATCTGGCCCATAAAGCAATATTAAATAACGAAAATATAATGGGAAGAAACTTGTTGTGGTTTTAAGGGTATCTTTTTTTATTTGTATGTCCAAGTGTCGACAACTCAACAATTGCAGTTGAGACTATTTTCTCAGAAACCTGACCTCATGTTTGATTGTTTTAAGGAAATCCATGTCAGCGATTATATCAGCAAATTATCTTCCAAGAAGATGATTATTTTGAGTCAACAGCCCCAAAATCAAGTCCAAATATGACAGCCCAAAAATCAAGATGCCAGTGTATCCCGTTTGGTTTCACTGGCCTGCAGCTAGATGTCAGATCAGGACTGATCTCACTTTTAATGGCTGAGAAACATTCAGTTGGGAAAAATTTGAATGTTTAACTCATAATTTGTAAGTTAAATCAAAATATTTGTATTGCTCCTGTGTATTTTAAACTGATACATCGAGAAAAAACGGGACCTTATTTAAAGGAAGCTTGTGATATTTGATTTAAGGGCTTGAAATTAGTAGAGTTGGGCCTATGATAAAATATTACTTTACTTCAGTCATGATTTTAATTTTTTCCATTCTAAATATTTTGCAAGATGCTTAACATTTACAATATTTTGTGGTTTTAAACCTTTTGTGTGTACTTTACATAAAAAGGCCTAATTCTATAAAATTGAAATGAAATATATGACAATATTTTTATGTCATTCCAGTTTAATGAAGAATAGGAATAAAACTCATAGATACCCATACACATGCCAGTAGAGTGTCAGTGCTGCTGTGTCAGTTTAATAATGCAGAGATGGAAGCACATACCTGGGCTCCAACCAGCATGTAACAAAAGCCTTGTTTTCTACCATGAGGTGAGGCTCTAAATTTTTTCATGTAAATTTAGTTAAAGATTGAGCTATTTTCTTATCTATTGGTTGGATGATATCATTGCTGACAGGAATAAACCTCAAATTTTTATTTTTCAGGATTTTCTTTTTTTATATGAAAATGTATTTGGTCACCTTACATGTTGGTGAGTAGTTTGTCTTTTAACTTCATTCAAATAAAAGTAAAAAAAAATCTGTATTGAGGATAGCACAATATTCATTCATCCAGAAATATAGCTTTTATTCATATCCTGTAAAGTTGCAGTTTCAGACGCAAGGTTTGTGCCTGATGGTGGCAATAGTCACATTTTGTTAGGAATCTGTATTGAGGATAGCACAATATTCATTCATCCAGAAATAGAGCTTTTATTCATATCCTGTAAAGTTGCAATTTCAGACGCAAGGTTTGTGCCTGATGGTGGCAATAGTCACATTTTGTTAGGAATCTGTTTGATAGTGACAGCACCTAGCCCTCAGTCGCTGCAAGTGGCAGCAAAGCCAGTGGCAGTGATATAACATTCTCAGAAAATTGATTGATGAAATTAAAAAGATGGATTGCAGGCAGTTAAATACACATTATGAAATACAGTTATTGACTTTTAATTCAAATATGACAGATGGTGTCAAAACTAATATGACCGAGGCCTCGTGTCAACATCCCACAGATGCTGTGACTGACATTACTGCTTCATTTTGTCATGATTATGAAGTTTTTAAAAACTTTTTTCTCTAATCTCTTTTCTGTTTCTTAACAAAGATTTAAACATATAACATATATTTTGCATTATGACTGGCTTGCCACACAATAAAAATATCAACTGAAATTCTTTAAGTAAACAACAGGAGAAGAAGACTGTTTCAAAAAGATTCCTCTGTCGGGAGATCAGTGGTTTTCAGGCCCATTTCTCTTTAAATTCTCTTCTTTTTCATATTAAACACAGCAGGACACATCATGTTAATAGAAAATATTTATTTGTAGTGCATAAATACAGCTGGATTTGCAAAGTTGATTGATAACCAGAGGTAGAAGACAGTACCACGCTGCTGTAATCATTATCAGCCTCAAATTCTGTGTGATTACTCTGAATAAAATAAAGTAAAAAACTAAAAACTAACATGATTTCACTGTCCTCAATGTCACCCTGAAGATACAAAACAGTTTTATGAGCAACATTCATTTCCATGTGGTTTTTTGTTTCTTGTGCTGTGGTGTTTAAAATATATTGTGGAAAAATGTACATCAAGTATTTAAAGAAAAAGCACTCAGTTATCTTTTACTTAAGTAGGGTACATGTATGGTAGTCCTAGTGTACTTCTGCACATATCACAACTCAGTATGAATCATAAATCATATTTCATACTTTCATACCACGTTTCTGATGAAACTCTGTACAGTCAAAACAAGTGCTTTTTCAAAGGCAAAAAAAACAACACAAAAATGTACCAAAGACAGTTCTTCAGAGTAACTATCACTGCTGGACATAAATAACTGCATTTCACTGGAATAATAATCAAAGTATTTCTGTTCTGATGAGTATAAACAGTGCATTCTCTTTCACTTTGTTTCAAGGTTATCATAAACAGGTTGGCTGTCTCATAGTGGTCTTAAGGATTCAACAAACTACCATGGAAAAACCCAACTCACCACTAATGAAATCATGACCTGATTTACTGACAAATAAATTACTTGTTGACAAATTTATCTTGGGGGAGTGCCAATTCCTTGTTGGTGGGTGCAGTGCCAAAACACATAAAGGCCTGAAACAAGGTCTGTGTGGGACTTAACCATGAGAGACTCAACTATGTTTGTCTACATCATAAAATACACATGCACTTGTGAATTTACAGCGTAATTCTGTCTTTAAAACTCTTGTCTTTGCTACCACAACGGCTAGCAAAATAGATGAGGGCCTTAAACTGAAACAATTCCATCTTTAACAAACAATGTTACATAGAGGTTGCCACAGCTGTGAGCGCCAACCTGATCAAACCAAGAGGAATTTCACTTATGCTAAAAGTAGCAGCATGAGTCATGAGGTGGAAGCATGCTAGTGGTCTCAAAGACGAACCGCCATGTGGTTCAATAATAGAGTGGTGCAAGAATGAGTCCAAAACACACTTTTTTAGCACCTCTGGTTCTCAAGTCTTAAAGTATATCAGATTTTAGAAAGCTTTTCAAATAAATGCCTTAATTAGGTCTGAGATGAACACATTCATATGAGATTTAAACATTTAACTTTCCAACATGCCTGCTCTTGAATTTCAAAGCATCACTGAGATTTTAAAATGATTGTTGCCAACAAACTAACAAGGGCTACAAAAGTGGCTGGGGACCCGAATGCAATCATTACTGATAGTTTTAATGCAGAATAAACAGTAGCCACAGTCAAGGGCACCAACTTGATCAGGTGTGAAAAAAATCATCTATTTGGCAGGTCTGAGGAAGAGCATGCAGGTTGAAACGTTACTTCTTTCTTTATGAAATCATTCTCGAGGAGCTTTTGGTGTGCACATCTCTCTTTTTCTACACCAACTTAATCAGGTCATTCAAATATGTGGAAATTTCTAAACAACAGGTTACAACGTGGTGTTTTAAATTGGAAGGTTGCTTCGACCATGTTGTGGTTCAATAAAAGAATAGCGGCTTATACTTGCCAATTACATTCATGAAAGTTAGGTTTGCTTAAGAGAATTAGGATGATGGAAAAGGCATGGACGTCATATTTTTACCAGCAACCACAACATGTGTTTCAAAAAATGTTCACTTATCTTTTTTGCAACACTTCCCTAACAAAACAAGCTTAAAAAGTCCACATGCTTTTTGTCATGGGAGCCAGTGCAATGCTAACTTCCAGGTTGTCAACCAAAAACATGTCTCCAAACACATCTCTTTTTTTTTTCCTCACACACCTGTTCCACCAAAAACTGCCAAGTGACCCCTTTGAGGTCCCAACCCACCAGTTGAGAACTGCAGAGTTAAATCACCTTTAAGTACCTGATTTTAACTGCATTTGAATAGGGAAAAGATTTGTCATATCTGTGAATAAGGAGCTAAAATCAGTCTATTGACCTCTAAAAGCACACTGAGAATATGTGACCCTCATTAGAGTCCTGACATGAATGCTGCATCAGCCTGCAAATGTCCACACGCTTCAGTTTTGCACTCAACAGCCATCATTTTGCAGCATGGAGAAGGCGAAGGTGCACAAACTGGCCCACCTGCCGCAGTACTCCTCTGCTTTCCTCCTCTGCTGCTCCTTCCCTGCGCAGGCCGTGGGTCTGACTGAACTGTTGGAGCTGGTGGAGCGGGCGGGTGGTGGAGGTGGTGGTGGGGTCGGTTGGGGGTCTTCAGATATCCCTCCTGACTGAGCCGATTTAACTGAGGTCGCGATATCCAATTTGAAGTGCGCATCACGGGGCGCGCGCTTGCACTTGCTGGACTTCACCAGCGCGCTCTGATCGACGCACACTTTGTCTTGCAGCCTTTTAAACGCGCGTGTCACCTGTTTCCAGAAGCCTTTCGGGTCAGACTGGTAACTCGGGCAACGATCAGGTTTGCCGTTGTAATCACACTGCATGTCGGTCACTCCGCCTATCACGCGCGCCTCCGGGTTCTCGCATTTCACCGACAGCCTAACCGTGTCCTTCACGTCCTTGGCTGCCCACGTGCACTGCATCTTCATCTTGTTGATGACGAACTTCCCCCGGCCGTTCGCTGGAGACTTGCTCCTGTGCGCTATGCCGGGGGCGGGGGTCGAGCTTGTGTCTGCTCCGCGGCTCTTGTTGCGCGCAGCGGAGGAGAGATGCTGCCCGAGGAAGACCAGCAACAACCAGGGAGCCACAGACTTCAGCAGCTGCATCCTCGAACCACACGGACCAGACTATCACCTGAAAGGAGAGAGGGGGCAAAGTTATAGCAGAGAGAGAAGTTCTTGGATGAAGATGAGGTTCAGAGGCGGTGCTAAAGGAGGGGTCTAAAATGAACTGTTATTTTAGATTATTAACTACCAATATAAAAAAGGCTGCAACTGTAAGGATCCCGAAAACAACATGAAGTGATTAAACTGACCCAACAACATCGAGCTAAATAGAAAAATACAGAAAGTTACAAAAAAACGACATTTAAAGCTTGATATCCCAGGAGAACAAGTCTCATCCCATATTTCAATGTTTAAACATCTGAATATTTTTAATGAAAATCGTTTCAACTAAGACATAAAAACACACAATAAGCAAAGAGAAAGAAAAAAAATCATGTCAAAACACACAGAATAATTATCCCTGAGATGACTGCAATCATTTGTTATAGTTTACTGCATTAAATGTGAGAAAATGTAACTTTGTTGTTCCGACATTGAAACTTTTATCATGTTATCATGAAAAATTGAACATTATTTTCCCAGAAAGATAAAAAAGTAATATGTTGACGAAAGTGACGCATATTAAATTATTATCACGGTAAAATGGATAAATAAAATGTAGGAATGAAGGTCTGCTTAGGACTTATTTTTTTGCCAGATTTATATTCACAACCCACTACTGCTTCATGCAGGACTTTGGGGTGTAAACACATTAGTTCGAGTCACTGCTGTAAAGGATTGTCTAAGTCAGGGCAAAAAAGCTATGCAAAAAGCATAATCACCAAAAAATTATCAGATATCAAGATCACGATTATAAAGCACGATTACTAAGTGATTTTAAACACTCCACATGTTTTCATTGCACGTGTACGCTTTTGAAATTATTTTTAAGAATGAGCAATACATATAAATAGCCTACATATATTCAAACTGATTACTCAGTCATTGTACTTGAGATTAAAATATGTGATTAGTTGTTCAGCTCCAGTTCGAGTTTCTAAATCTTTAGGCCAACAAATTAAGCAACAGCAAATGAAAGTACCTAAAAGGAGCCTCAACATTAGATATTACGCTTCTGAAGTTTAACTTATTCAGAAATACCAGTCTAAATATAAAAGTTCCAGAGATGTCCAGGGAAGCAAAAGGTCTACATTTTTTCAAACGCCTGAAAATAATTATTAAAACAAAAGTCTGTGTGGGTGCCGCAGACAGTGTCCCAAAAATCCCATTAACAGAGTCTAACTCACCAGAGAAACAAGTGCTCTTGTGCGTAAAGCTGCGTCCTCGTCCTGTGTCCCTCCGTGGTCTCGCACATGGCTTTCATACAGAGATGCTGCGGCACGCCCCCCTCTCTCGCCCATACGCACACACACACACACACACACACACACACGCACGCACAGTTACGCACAGGCCCACGCATCTCCATTGAGAAAAAAGAGAAGTTGGCAGCGTTTCCTCGGGCAGAGCGGAATGCGTTTTGTTCTGTCATGACCCGGCATGTCCAAACCAAACTCCTCCTTCAGCAGAGAGTCAACGTGAAGATCAAAGAGACACCAAACCTAAACTGACGACGGATCTGCGTGTCAGGGCGCTGTGGGTTTAATCTAAATACTTTTAACAAGCCTCCAAAACCACACCACGACCCCACCTCACACTCTCACACACGGGCACGGTGCTGGAGGCTCGACTCCGACTCTCCGCCAATCAGATGCAGCAGTCAGCCATCAGGAGATCGTCTGAACTCAAACTCAACCTTTTTGGGCTCCAGAAGAGAAGAAGACTTATGATGACAAAGGAGTGAGCTGGTGGAGAATTTAGATTTAATCCCTCCAAAGGAAAAACAAAACTCAACAAGTAAACAAAGAGCAGGACATTCTGTGACTCCATACTTTCTCCATTCCCCAAAGCACACTGACAAATGAGAAAACTAAACAACAACTAAATAAAGTAAAAAAACACAACAGATTATACAAAACAAGTCAAAGTACACAACAACAAAGGAGCAAGTAAAAACATAAAACAAATAAAAAGCCCAACAAATAAAACAGCTCAACAATAACTCAACTTATAACAAATAAGCCCAGTCACACATTAAAGGTGCTATGAGGAGAATGTATTACAGGAGACATTAAGACTCTGCTACCCATGAGCACGTGCGGTGACTGTCGTAATGCTGTGTTCCAGTAACCTCGGAAATGGGAGTGACATCATCTCCGACTTATCGGCGTTCCAGTTGAAGTCGGATAAAAACATGCTGATCTACCAGGCTATTGTTAGCTGTTGTTAGTATGCCCTGCGTTGTTGTACGAAGAATGTGATTATCACTATGGCAGCATTTTTGTAAATATAAGTCTAACAATACGATGTATAGCCTACAGAGCAACACACCCCAGTCAGAAGTGCAAATAAATTGATTATTACAGGAGCTAAATAACTGCTCATACTGGGGGCATCCATCTTCGATTGTCAGCTCGGGGGTGGCGAGGTTTCACCGAGTTCCCAGTAGGAAATTCTGACTTCGGGGGACGTTGCAGTTGCAGTTTCCTACTTGGAACTCGGAAATTCCTATTTTTGACTACAACTAGAACGCACCAAAAGACCTGACAATTTTTGGAAAACTCGTATCGTAGTTTTGTAGCTGGCTATATAGTGCTACTTACAGCCCAGTGCTCTAAGACGTGTCCGAATATTATAAATTTGCTCTAGTTTTAATTGTCTTGTTCCCGAAGTTGAGTATCCAGGCCAGTCCAGCACTGTCCGACCCGACCGCGAAGCTAAGAAATAGCATTTATAGATAACCTATTTTGATGGGTTATCAGTCGTTCCACCCATGCTCTTTCAAAGTCCTATAGACTCTTAAATGATGGACCTGGAGGTGCTAAAATGCTGATCTATCACCTGGTTTAAGGACTCATTACCTACACTGTTACATAACTGTAAGGATACTCCAAATAGAACACTCTTGGAAAAAAAGAAAAAAAATCCCTGGGGAAACATATACATAGTAAATAAAGGGGCCCCAGAATAGCCCCCTGGGGAACTCCACGAAAGAGAGGATGACCTAAGGTGGAGGCCTCTCCAAAAAGTCACTGGTGATCCGTCCCCCAGATGTGGCAGCCAACCTATTTGACCCTAAGACCACAACCAACAGAATAAAGTAGGGGGTTACATAAGCCCCTCAACAATATTAGTTTGGAAACATTGTTCTGGGTGATTATGCCTCCTATTTAATGATACTAAATTGCTATTTCATTCTTATCTTAGGAAATCTTGATGAGTAATCTTTACGAGGCAGGACTGTGCATTCATGGAACGAGAAGCTCAAGGTACCAAAATCTTCTGCAATATTTTCACTCTTGTTTCAAGCTTTAGGTGCTGCCAGCTGTGTGACTGGTTCCTGATTTTGACAGCACTAACAGTATCTCACAAAAGTGAGTACACCCCTCACATCAATCACCTCCACAAATGTTTTATTATATCTTTTCATGGGACAACACTGAAGAAATTACACTTTAATACGATGTGAATTAGTGACTGTGCAGCTTGTATATCAGTGTAAATTTACTGTCCCCTCAAAATAACTCAACATAGCCATTAATGTCTAAACTGCTGGCTACATAAGTGAGTGCATCCCGAAGTGAAAGTGTCCAAACTGGGCCCAAAGTGTCAATATTTTGTGTGGCCACCATTATTTTCAGCTCTGCTTTAACCCTCTTGGGCATGGAGTCCAGCAGAGCTTCACAGGTTGCCACTGGAATCCTTTCCCACTTCCCCATGTCCACGTCACGGAGCTGGTGGATGTTCGAGACATTAGTTGAGAAGCACAAAAACAAGCGTGTGTTGCCTACAGTGAAGCATGGGGGTGGGAGTGTTATGGTCTGGGGCTGCATGAGTGCTGCCGACACTGGGAGATACACTTCATTGAGGAAACCTCAAATGCCAACATGCACTGTGACATACTGAGGCAAAGCATGATCCCCTCATTCTGAAAAAGGGGCTGCAGGGCAGTATTCTAACATGATAATGACCTCAAACACACCTCCAAGACGCATGTTATGCAAGGTGTACACTCACTACTTAAAAATTGTATCAAAGTGTCATTTCTTAAGTTTTGTGCCATGAAAAGATATAATAATAATAATAAAGATATATTAAAGAATGTTATTATATTATTATTAGTACACCCCTTACATAGGAATGTAAGGGGTGTACTCAATTTTGTGAGATACTGTATGTGCATGGGATCTACAACTTTATTCAGTCTGTTTGTGTTCTAAGCATCAACTCAGTCTGTCCCCTCAGACTAAGGCCCATTCAACAGGACAAAGTTTGGTAGTGATGAGGATGAAGTGGCCTGTTGTGAGTCCAAACATCAACCCAATTGAACGCTTTGTGGGACCTGCTTCTGCATACTCATCCCACGCTACTCGACCTTTGGCAACGGCTGGTTGAGGAATGGGATGCCATCCCACAGCATAATGTGGTCAGTTTGGTGACCAGCAAGAGGAGGTGGTGCCAGTCTGTAGTAACTGTGGATCTTCAACACACTGAGGTCCCTGACATACTGAAAGAATTTATGTGTCAGTGTGTCGTTTTTTTCAGTACTACTATGGGTGAACAAAATCAGGGTATTTTTTGGCAAATTGTACTTAATTTTATTTATTTATTATTATGTTTTTGTGGGGGGCATGTTTAGCTGTGTTGCTCTTTTCACAGAGGCAGTGTCCTTAAAAGTTATACCTCATTGTTAAGCAGACTAATCTGACTTTTCAACAATATATAATACAACACCAATTAGTATCATCAAATGACATTGTCTGAAATTACATCTCCAAAGTTTATTTGATGAGTTTAGAAAAAGGTGCAGTGATTGTTTTAAAAAACCTGATCAGTGGTTAATTGACCTCATATGACAGCATTAACTTTTGGTATCTACCCTTATTTCAGTCATCAATTTAATTCAAATTGTCAGAGGCTTGCATGAACATAAACAAAACAAAGGCAGGAATGTCTGAAAGTACTGAATGGAAACACACCAGAGTTACTGAGAAATCTAGTTATGATGTGTGACAGGAGCAGTATTTCACCATATAAACCATTGTTTCTTGTAAAAAGGATTAACTCAGCAAAAGAGGTATCTTATGCAATCCTGGGCTGTTTGGCAGGAAAAATGATTGCAGCACCTCTGTCATTTGTCCTGCTTTCTGACATTGACCATATTGTTAAATCTGACCTTCTTTGTTCATGTTATCTATCAAAGAGTTACACATTAACCAGATGTCAGCCCCTTTCTCTCTAAAAAACCCCCCATGTTTCCTCTTTTGATAACCTGGTATCAGCTAAACATTCCTTTATTACTCAGCTTTGAAGAGAAGTTAGAGGAAGGGCTAATATCTGACCAAGGCAGGGGTGCTCAAGCTCTTTTCTTCGAGAGCCACACTCTGAAAAATGTAATCTATTCAACTCAAGGACTTAGGGGTGGCTTACCATATTTCAGGTAGATTTTTACTTTTGTAATTGTACTTAATTATTTTATTTCTGTTTTATGTATTTACTTTTCTTCCTTCTACTTCATTTCTGCTTGGTAGTCACTGTGCAGAAATTTGGTAAACTTGATTTTTTTTATGTGCTCTATAAATAAAGTGGATTGGACAAGGCTGAAATGAATGTAAACGCACCAACAATGCTCAAATTTCAATAATATAAGGGGCCTAAAGAGCCAGAAACATGTTCCCAGATTTATTTTCTGCTCACAGCAGTTTTTCTGCAGGGCCAAAGACCACACAAAAGCTGCCGTTCTGCTGCCAACCATGAGCTGATTTGTCTTTAACATATCAAGGGGCCCAATGAATTTTGACCTGCACCACAAAAGTCAAACCAAATGATCCTTGAGTCAGGAGAGACATTCAAACACTTTGATTAAGTCAAGCATCCCTGAATTAAATATCAAATTACAATACCCAAAACCAGTGAAGTTGGCATGCTGTGTAAATCATAAATAAAAACACAATACAATGATTTCCAAATCCCTTTCAACTTATAATCAATTGAATACACAGCAAAGACAAGATACTTAACGTTCGAACTGGTAAACTTTGTTATTTTTTGCAAATATTAGCTCATTTGGAATTTGATGCCTGCAACATGTTTCAAAAAAGCTGGCACAAGTGGCAAAAAAGACTGAGAAAGTTGAGGAATGCTCATCAAACACTTATTTGGAACATCTCACAGGTGAACAGGCTAATTGGGAACAGGTGGGTGCCATGATTGGGTATAAAAGCAGCTTCCCTGAAATGCTCAGTCATTCACAAACAAGGATGGGGCGAGGGTCACCACTTTGTGAACAAATGCGTGAGCAAATTGTCCAACAGTTTAAGAACAACATTTCTCAACGAGCTATTGCAAGGAATTTAAGGATATCATCATCTATGGTCCGTAATATCATCAAAAGGTTCAGAGAATCTGGAGAAATTACTGCACGTAAAACCAACATTGACTGCCCGTGACCTTCGATCCCTCAGGCGGTACTGCATCAAAAACCGGCATCACTGTGTAAAGGATATCACCACATGGGCTCAGGAACACTTCAGAAAACCACTGTCAGTAACTACAGTTCATCACTACATCTGTAAGTGCAAGTTAAAACTCTACTATGCAAAGCCAAAGCCATTTATCAACAACACCCAGAAACGCTGCCGGCTTCACTGGGCCCGAGCTCATCTAAGATGGACTGATGCAAAGTGGAAAAGTGTTCTGAGGTCTGACCAGTCCACATTTCAAATTGTTTTTGGAAACTGTGGTCGTCGTGTCCTCCGGACTAAAGAGGAAAAGAACCAGTCGGACTGTTATAGGCGCAAAGTTCAAAAGCCAGCATCTGTGATGGTATGGGGGTGTATTAGTGCCCAAGGCATGGGTAACTTACACATCTGTGAAGGCACCATTAATGCTAAAAGGTACATACAGGTTTTGGAGCAACATATGTTGCCATCCAAACAACGTCTTTTTCATGGACGCCCCTGCTTATTTCAGCAAGACAATGCCAAGCCACATTCTGCACGTGTTACAACAGCGTGGCTTCTCAGTAAAAGAGTGCGGGTACTAGACTGGCCTGCCTGTAGTCCAGACCTGTCCCCCATTGAAAATGTGTGGCGCATTATGAAGCATAAAAAACAACAATGGAGACCCCGGACTGTTGAACAACTTAAGCTGTACATCAAGCAAGAATGGGAAAGAATTCCACCTGAAAAGCTTCAAAAATTGGCCTCCTCAGTTCCCAAACGTTTACTGAGTGTTGTTAAAAGGAAAGGCGATGTAACACAGTGGTAAAAAATGACCCTGTGCCAACTTTTTTGCAATGTGTTGCTGCCATTAAATTCTAAGTTGATGATTATTTGCAAAAGAAAATAAAGTTTCTCAGTTCGAAAATTAAGTATCTTGTCTCTGCAGTGTATTCAATTGAATATAAGTTGAAAAAGATTTGCAAATCATTGTATTCTGTTTTTATTTACGATGTACACAATGGGCCAACTCCACTGGTTTTGGGTTTTGTACAATCAAAAGCAAAAGATGAAGAGGATCCGTGACCTTGACCATGACTGTATCCCATCTAACTGTGATTTAGTTTTAGTGCTAGACCTAGTTTCTCCTGAAGTCATTGTGCATCTCTGACAAATTTTAAAATGTAATATCCTCAGAGAGCCCTTGAAAAATCGTATCTACATGGATGGATGTGCACGATACCCAGTATCTTTGACTACCTTTGACTTCCAAAATTTAACTGAAATGGGTTCAACAAGTTGATGTATAACAGAGAAGAAACTTAGTATATTAAGTGCAAAGCTCATCTGAAAAAATAAATATCTCATTCTTTTCCATGTAATGTTTGGATGCTTGAATCTGCCCTGTATTTCACTCTCCGCTCACTGCAGATTTGTTGAAGGTCTATGATTTCCCCACACCCTGTCATTATGTTTCACTCCTGTAATGATGTTATAACTGCAGAGGAGGATCAAACACAGTGTTGCATAAAAGGAAGGAGCTATACAGACTCTAAGTCTCACATGGCGAGTGTCCAATACTCTATTGTAAAGATACAGCAATTATCTGTGAGTCACTGAGACAGGATGTGTTTGTGGTGGTGGATTAACTGTCATTACACAGGAGAAGAGTGTGGTGGCTGTGTGGTTGTGTATGTGTGTGTGTGTGTGTGTGTGTGTGTGTCTTTGAGTTCTGTCAGGTGTGGGTTGATGTTACAGGTAGACACAGCGCCATCTGCTGGCTGACATTGTACTGATTAATGAAGATGCAAAATAATTATTTACTACTAATAGAAGGGTTTTATCCATTAAGATGACTATAATTTTAGAAGTTATTCTAGGAGCTGCTTGACTTAATCTCCCATGATTATTAATATCTGCCCTGCTCTGTTTGTTATCCTTTCAGTTGTTAATGTCAGTACAACATAAATCCCTCTGTTATTGCAATACCACACAATTCCCCACAGAAAATTGTCAAGAGTTAACATTTTAGCACAGGAAAATGTCTTTGAGTGCTAAGTTAATTCTACTCTGGATGTAGTCAAAAATCCCTGGAAAGTAATAAGAAACCACGGCACTGAGTATCAGACTGATCTGTCTGTATATACTGGGACAATCATGATCTCTCTGTGTTAAGCATCAATAAAAAAATAGTGTCTTTTCATTTTAGGAGGTGCTTTTCATACATTTTGATGACCACTTTTCTGACTACTGCAAAGAAGAACAAACTGATAAACTCTGTATGCTCGATCTATTAGCTCACTTATTCATGGTTCGTTTAAAAGCACTAATAAAAATGATAGTTGCTACATATTGTTTTATGTTTTTAAAAGTATTTTTACTTTTTGTGGTGCAAATGTTTTGAAATAAATGTGTTATAACCAAACACAGTATCTTTATTTTAGAATAAAACCCCAGTAAATGTAAAACAATTATAATAACAGCTACATTTACACTTTGCAGTGTTAATTTAAAGCTGGATTTTAATTGTTGAGAAAAGATACTATGAAAGAGTTGAATTGTTTATCATAAGCCACACGAACAGGTATTACAAACTGTTAAATTCTGTTATACACTCGTTACTCAGTGTTAATGTGCCAACTCTTCAGAAAGAGTTCAATCGGCATTCTGTGGTGTGGAACCATATAGACACTAAAGAAGTGTGACTAAAAGCTTTAGTTGTGTTAATCTGACTCTGCAGATTGTTGTGTTTATGTTTATTATGGCCTTGGCATCAGAAAAAAACTGGATAGATGGATAGCCTGCAAATTATTTGTGCACATCATTTATCGTTTACATCCATGCATTCTCTTATCTCCTGCAGAATCAGCACCTGTTTCAGAGATGCCCTAAGGTAATCAGTGTTTTAATGTCAGAAAGGGCTAAAAACTGTAAGTATTTTCTGCCAGGTTTAAACAGATAAACATGACTGCTTTAAAAGCTCCCAGTATTTTGGTGTAAGAGGTGACTTTGATTAAAAATTTGTTTCATGACTTAGTGTTGTACACTAGTTTCTATCGTACCAAAGCAGTCTAATTTACACAGCAGTAGGATGCCATCCAGTTGGAATATGTTTAATATCTTATATAAATCAAGCACATGACTTTCAAGGCTGAATTAAAATATTGCATAACAGTTATGCACATTGGACTTTAATTTTTCAGTTTCACTTGAATTGTTTTTATAGCTGTAACGTAAGACAGGGATGGGAAATGTTGTTTACAAAGAGGATCATACTAAGTCTGTCTTGATTGCCAAGTAAAGAAATCATTGCAGTTTGTAAGACATTCTTCGTCATTATTTACAATCACTATAATTTACAATTTCACCAAAAGAACAGATACATATCACAAGAGGTTATCGTGTCATCATTTATAAATAAATACTTCATTGTTAATGATAGTATTCAAGCAATTTTCCGTTGCATTTTGTTGCAAGTACCAGAGCATTTATTGGTGGTTAAAATTTGTTTTACTTACACGTTGACATTCATTTTGATATACTAGGTAATTTATTTATTTATTTATTTATTTTGCAGTTGCAGCTAATTGTAACTAGATTTTACCTGAAAAGTTGCTATTTTCAACGCTGTCATGTCAGAATTTGTCACATGCTCTTCATGGTAAATATTTGGTGACATTCTAACTTCACTGGCAGGAGACATTTTCCCATCCATGCTGTAATATATCTGCACCGTAATTTAATCAGAAGCAGACCTGCACATCTGTACAGCTCCTCCAATGGTGTCCATGCACGTAATTTCTGTTAATGTGGTATTTATATCTCTACTGATTGACACTGCCAGATTCATACTTGGTCTAACTTTTCATTTCCTTCTGTGTCCTTTATTTTAACTGTATGTCAAAATCCTTAAGTGTGTAAACGTACTTGGCAACCAAAATGGTTCTGTTCTTTAGGTTTAACAAACATTCCCCTCTAATTCGCCAACTTAAATCTGCAAGGCATTCTGAAAAAAAGTGAAGTTGCAGTATTTTGCTGCAGAGCATAAGTTTGTTATGACTGGCTTGGTTTGTTTCGGTTGGAATAATCAAAGTAATTGCCGCAGAAAAGCAATGATTTGCAGCATCCTGCACCTTATGTGTGTTTATGAGTGTGTGTGTGTGTGGTTTCCGCTCACACAGACCTCCTCTGTTCCTGCACACGGTAGCTCTTAAGACTCGATTCATCAGCTCATACAAAGAAGTGTTTAGGTCTGCTCGGACGGCTCCTGAGACTGAGCTGTATTATCTTTACTGCAGTCTGGCTGTGTCTGTCCCTTAATTACTTCCTCAACTGGACATGTTGTTACAGCCGGTGATGATGAGGAAACAAGGACTCCTTTGAGTGTGAGAGTGTGAAAACCTTCACTGCTTACTCATGTTAGGTGAGTGGTAGCAACAGAGCGACACAGGAGAGCGAGGAGAGGTCACCACTTTGACTTTATTCTCTAAACCTTCACATTAATGTGACACAAAGAGGGAATTTTACATCATATACAAACAGAATCACATGCCTGCCATATTTTCCCCTTTGTCTTGCTGTGTTTTACAGATAAAAAAAGAAAAAGACATGTACACTACATGACAGCACATGCAGTCATCCGCTAACCGTACACAGGTGTAGGTGGATTGTTTTTGGCTCAGCCCAAATGATGCTGCAGTGTGAGGAGTCGGACCTCACAAGGCGGCGACATGACTCCAGAGGGTGCAGCACAGATCCTGGAGAGGTCAAAGTAAGATGAGAAGAGTTCTGACCCGGTCAATCGCTGCTCTTTGCAACCTGAAAATGTGAAATAAGAGATTTAGTCATTAAATTCCATGCTCTCTTTTTCTCGTTAATGGGCAGCATAGAGACATTTTGAAATGATTTCCTAACATGATCTACAAGTTAATATTGCAGAGGACGACTTTTATCTCTTCTAATGTATCTGGCGTACATAGGAGATTAAATTTCTCCTAACAAAACATCCATGATTTAAGGCTTTTTCTAATTTTGAGTCTGTCTTTCCTACTTTAACTTCTCTTCTTCACATGTTCACTCACCGTTGTCTTTATTGTCGCCTCAGTTTTGGAACCAGCTGATAAAGTAGGTGCAGATGCCATGGAAGCTCCTCCAGCAGTACTCAGAGGCAATACGAGAAGCTTTGGACTCGCTCTGGTCTGTAGGACGGGTAGTGGTCTTCCCAGGCTTGGGGGTGGTCTTCTTGGTCTGGGGGCCCTTGCCTGGCTGGGGCTTGACGGGCTGTGGCTTGGCGGGTTTAGGAGTGGTGACGGGCTTCGTCTGGGCGGGCACAACTGGTTTACGTGGTTCCTGGACGGGTCTGGAGGGCTTGGGGGTGGTGGTCTTGGGCCAGGCGGCCAGGAAGGTCATTTGGGCCTCATCGGGGTATTTCTTGCACATCTGCGGGCGGTAGATTTTGGGTCCCTGGCAGGCGTGGCTCAGCTTCCTCATGTCCCACATCATCTGAGTGAAGTAGTGGCGAGGGTTGAGGTTGTAGGCGCGGCACAGGTTGGGTTTGCCCTGGAAGTCGCAGTAGTAAGAGCGTCCAGGGGTCTGGCCCTGGCTTGGACCTTTGCAGGAGACACGCAGGCGAGTATAGTCCCCAACCCCAGAAACCACCATGGTGCAGGTGTCTTTGGTCTTAGTGCTGAATTTGATGGGCTCGTCCCAGATGCTGCGTTGCTGTTGTTGCTGCTGTTGGTTCTGCTGCTGGCTCTGCTGCTGCTGGTTCTGCTGCTGCTGCTGTTCCCTTTTTTCATTAGGGGTGTTGTTTTGGGCGTTTGACACACAAAGAGTGGCTGCCAAACACAGCAGCAACATCCTCATCCTGCCTCTCATGGCGGCGTTTGGTGTGTTAGTGATGAATGGATGAGGGTCCGGGATGATGTGAGAGTGAGCGTCCGCACAGAGGGGTAAGGTGCGCAAGGGTAGGAAGCATCTGAGTGTGACTTTTTAAGGCTTCAGCTTACAAAGAAGGTATTATTCAGGTGAGTTGGGGGCTCCTCCCCCAGGACTGAAAACCCCCAACTACCATCAACCGCACATGTGCCTACACACTAACACACACACAGACCACATATGGCTCGTGTGACATGTTCAGAACTAAAAAAAAAAAAGTGATGGGTGATGAAGGAGGGGGGCAACATAAACTAAGGAAGGGGGGGTAGAGGGAGGAGAGGGGGAAGAGGGGGCAGCGGTCAGCAGGTCTGTGGGAGTCAGAGGGGGAAAAAGCCAGCACACACATGAAGCTGTTCAAATGGGTTGCGCGACCATTATATAATCCTACATAGGAGGCTCTTTGACTATTGATGAGGGAGGAGAAGACCAGGGGGTCCAGGGCTAAATTACAACCTGAAGATATTTGCTGAAGATTTACAGTTGATCCGTGGCCCCTGTTACAATAAAAAACCCATCATGTTCATCTGAAGCAGTAGTGACTCTTTAGTTGTATCCGCTTTGAACAGAGAGCCATGAGAAAAAAAGAAGCATCATCGTTTAAAACCTCACAGCGCACATTAATGTTCACAAAACTTCCAGACAGGTCAGATTAGTCACAGAAAATATTAAGAAACTTTCAATTAGAGCACAAAAAGCTTTATTTAAGTAGGATTGAGTATGATGAGATGAAGAAGCCTAATGGTAAAGATATTACATAACAAAGTCTCCCTCTTAGATATTTAATACATTGAAAAAATTCACTTTTAAAATCCATACAGTTAAAATTTTTGCATCGGTCAAACCTAATGTCTTGCAGAGGAGCTTTTTACAGTCAACGTTAGCTAATATCAAGATAAAACTCTTAGTATTCTCATAGCAGATTTAAGCTTTAAATGGAGAGTATTCAAATATTCATAATGTGAAGCCTCAGAATTTTGTTAATGCAAGTTTGATAGAGGGACTGATTTTCAATAAAACAAAGGCGAATAGATTACCAATCTTGAGGGATATTTTGCAACATTTCCAGGCAAAAAGAAAACAGCTAAAGATCCATTACTTACACAACCCTTAATGCTAACAATCGTCTGTATCTGAAATTGTCTTGCTAGCTAAGTTTTAACAACCATTTTGTTGTTTGATACCTAACTTGCATGCTCCTAAAAAATATTCACTATATCATAAGAACTGATGTGGTATTTCATAATATGTCAATACATAAAACAGATTTTACCATTATCAGCTATTTTAGAAAACAAATTATACTGGCGCAACATCTTTAAGTCACACGAAGCTAGCAAAGAATTTACTTGCTGATAAAGTGCCTGAAACTTTTCTGTTGTATTGTTTTATATTACTGAACATAGTTCTCAATAAAATGCATCTTGCAAGCAAATGCCTCGTGCTAGGGGCCATAGTATATCAATACTAAAAGAGCCCATATTATGCATTTCAAGGTATAATCTGGCCTTGAGTGCATTAACATGTCTCCTCTGTATGATATAGCACCCCTATGAACAAGAAACAAAGTCTGTGGAATAAAGACGTCTCCCTCTCTAAGCAGTGCCAGCAGCTTCCTTAATATCATGTCCCCAGACCCCCACTAATACACTAATGTGAAGTCATATCATTGGTCTGTTGTCAGTTTAAACCCATTTGCCATTGTGGGACAAAGACATTCGAATGACTGCAGAGCTGTTGACAACATGGTTCAGAACAGTGCACAACTGACCAGAGCAGACTGAGACTGTGTGGAGAAGGAAGCCTTAAAGAGGCAAGAACTCTAACAGAGCATCTCAAGTAGAAAAAGAGTATAGCACCATCAGTAGCACTCTATCTGAGAATATGAATGTGAATGTTCCCAATCATGAACACACCCTAGCAGTCATCAAAAATTAATACATGACCCTTATATAATGCAAAACATGACCTCTTTAAGGCAACAAATTTAATCACCAATTAGCCCATTAGATAACAGCTAATGCTAGCACCCTTCTCCTTGTTATTATTGTGCAGGATATACATTTACTAGCTCAATGAAATCCCATTGAGAGTTCATACATTTCACTGTGGTACCTTTCCAAAAGGTAACATCGGCTTTTTCAAGACCCTCTCATTCTCAATGCACTTTTTAAGTTTGAAGTTGTGCCAGAGAATCTGACTTTAGTGTTACACTTCAAAGAGACAGTACCCAAATTCAGCAAACTCCAAGCCAACTCTAATCCAAGCTTGTTGGAGTTTGAGCTTTGATAACCAGCATTAGAGCTTTGTAACAACTATAGGGAAAAGTAAACAGTCAGTCAACTCCTGGCTAATGCTAATCACTTAGCTAGCCATTTTCTGCAGCTAATAAGTCAGAAAAATATTTTGTGGCCATCGGATCTTAACATTTCCATGTCTTCTTTGCTGATGGTCATTCTAAAAGTGGTCAAAATATTATCATTCCTGGTATCTGTCATAAGTAATGACAAGACTCAAATTCCTGAGCTTTGACTCAGGAAACCAAAACCTTCATGTGGGCTAGCTAAAGACCATGTCAGTCCTTGGACCTGTGAGTCTATTTTCATGCAAGGCTGCGGTGCAAACAACCTGTCAGTTAAGAGGCTGCTGCTTGACAAAGCACACACCATTAAAGCAGATCTTTTAACATTTTTAGAATTCAAAATATTGATCATTAAGGACCACAGTACTTTAACAGAAGCAGAAACTTTGTGTTAGCATTATTCTTTTGACTTCAAACATAGCATGATAAAAGTATTTACAACCTAAATCAAAAGTTCTACATTAATAAAATCCACAAGCTCACACTTCTGTGGGAAGTATTTTACTGGTGTTTCTAGTACTGCATCTGATAGTTAGCTTGGCTTAGCTACGAGGTAAAACCCTTGTTTGTGTCCAAACGCCACAAAATCTGACAAACACCACAGCTGACTAATTACATGTTAAATCTTGTTTGTTCAATCTAAGTTTAAGAGGAAGTTTCATGGCTGACACAACACCTCTGTTTTTACTCTGATAAGACTAACAAGATATAGTTGAATGCGTTAACTTCATGCTCACTGGTAGTTCCTCCTACCTGTAAATGTAGGATGGGAAAATATCTTTATTTCTTCATGCTAAGAGATCAGGCTGTTAGCTGTAGGCTTTTTACGCAACTTGACAGTCAGGCACGTAATTGCCTCAGCTGAATTAAGCTCTTGCATAAGCTACACAAACATTGCTGAGTTTTTTTTTACGGCAGCAGTCACAAATCATATTTGAGTGTGTGCAAACACAAGTTACAAGCAGCTATGATTAAAAGAATTTAATATGCACCAAAATGTCAGAATGGAGACTAAAGAAAGTAACACACTTAATCTTAAAATGTTAATGAATGAGTGCTGTATGATGGCAGTGCTCAGTATCATTCCAATGGTTGGAGTGGTATGCAGGTTACAAGTTCAAAGTCCTGCCTGCCAGCACGCTACAGTCAATTTTAACATATAAAACTAAACAGGAAGACAGAATCTGCTTTTTAAGAGACTTAAATATTCTATATGGACTGGCTGACTTGGACAGGGAGCGGAAGAAGAGAGTGTATAGCCCGCTGCTGAGTACAAAGTCACATATGTGTGCACGCATGCCCTCAGTACATTCAGGAAGTTTTGTTTTTATAGCCATCAATCTGGCGGGGAGAAGAGAAAAAAGTTTCCCCCAGTGAGAGACATCGGGAATGCAAAGTAAACATATGAAGCGAGTGTGTGTCCGCGTGTTGCTTGGAACAGATGTTTTCCCAAATTAAGTTAGTGTAGTCCTCCTCTGATAGGATGCAACGCCATCACGCCACCTCGACCGCTGCCAAGCCCCCTCCTTCAACCGCTCCCTGCAAACCTGTCATCTCCCCAAAGCAGACCTGAACCCTTTCAGCTGCTGTGTGCATGTATTCAGCTCTGCATGTTACATGACTGTTCCCTGCAATACTGTTGGTTTTGGCAAGACACAGGAAGTTATTCTTTCACTTCGTCTACAGTACATCAACTGTACTCTTGTTCACTGCTATCTGGAGGCACTTTCAAAAGTCTAAAGGATGATAAAAGCTCTCTGAAAAGATAATTTCAGTGATTTATGACCCTCAAAGAGGCTGTATGTTTCTCTTTGGACGTATATTGTTGTTATAGTATCTGAACCATAAAACAGTGGTCATGTCAGTCGGTTTATGTTCATGTGCAGGAGCGAGAAAACAAAGCAGACACAAATTTGATTTAAGTTTTTATTTACAGATTTGTTCCCCCATACCACAAACACCAGCTCACTTTTTTGTGTGTGTTTCACAAACAGGCCTCAGTTACCAAAGAGGCCTTTGGGAATTTAATTTATCAAACCACATAATGGCAAAGACAAACAAAAGAAACCCTCAAACACAAGCAACTAGGCTGTCACTAATGTTCTGGCGAGAGATGCCTAAGACACAATATTTTGTTTGTTAGCTGTCTTTATGTGTGTGTTCTGGTTTCTGCAAACACCAAGGTAACAAAAACAGAAGCAACAGTTTGTCAGACCACTCCCTCAGATATGCAATCAATGCATAAAATGAAGGATTGAAGAGCAAACTGCTTTTCTTTCTTCCCCAAGCTTTCAAGGGCCCCAGATGATTGTGTGTGAATGTTGAATTTTAAATGACACTATTCAGCAGGAAACAAATCTTATTTTCTATTCTTTAAGATCCAAATCATTTAAACAAATATTAAAATGCCACATCCTTTTTCATGTCAAGTTAAAAGACATATGAAGGAAATACCCTCCTCCCTTCCTCAAACCCTTATTTGTGCCTTACACTCTGAGTAAGCTGAGAAGATGGATTACACCCTCATATCTGTACGCTAATCATGAAAAAACAGCCAAGAGACATGCAGCTTAGCACAGAACAAAGACCAGAAAGTCTGGCTCTGACAGTAAATTAGTAAATTACATGTACAAGCACTTAAACAACACATTTCTATCCTGTTTTACCTTGTAAGTTTACAGCTGGGGTAGGCAACTTTGGGAAAAATCTGCAAGAATAAGCTGCATTTGAATCTGACCTTTAAATAAAGCACCAAAGACAAAACACATAAATGTACAGCACAATGTATGATTAACATCAGCATGTTAGTAATGTCATTGTGAGCCATAAAGCTGGTGGCTTAACAGACTCTCAGATTGTGTTGAAGGTCAGCTGCGATATACTGCTGTCATACACAGCACGGCATAATGGTCTGTCAATATGCAGTTACTTAATTTGAGAGTTTTCTAGATCCAGATCTCAAGCTTTAAGTATGATTACAGCCCAACAGTCATGGAGTTTGGGATTTGTCAGTCGCAAATATTAGTCAGTTAATCTCATTAAGTGTTTCAGAGTGATTATCAATCAACGCCCCATTTGGGACATCTCATGGTCTCCCAACAAAAAGGTGTTCCTTTATTTTAGATCAGACACAGAATTCAGGAACGTTTATGAAGCTCCAAAAACACCTCTGCCTAAGTGATGGGTTGGAAAGGATCCACCATGTCTGGATGAAAAAAAGAGAAAAGCTTGACACAGCAATCCAGTGAGTCCTTTTCACCTTAAGCATCAAGCAGAGGTATTGACCATCACACTTTTCAGAAAGACAAACAATGTAACACTGCCATTACAGTATGTGTCTTTGCTGTCTTTGCTGTCACGCCTCCATCTCCCAATATCAATAAATGGAAATATTTATTTGTGGAATGAAGAAAGTAAATCCCTCTGCATCAGATTCCCTTTGTGCACTGTAAATGTGCAGGGTTAATGCAACAGCAAAAAAAAAAAGCAAATGCTGCTGTTTTTTGCCAGTGTGACAACTAGTTGGTCCTTGGCATTGTGGGGAACAGTACATAAGGTAAACTGGTCTTATATATGTTGCTGTTTTTTCCAAATCAGTACAATTTTTGAGTATTGCGGCTTCATATGTCAACAAACTTCATATACTATACTGTATGATTTACTTTAGCCAAATCAGCTCAACAGTCAGTGTAATATGAAGCTTTGAAGAGAGCATACATCTGTTTTCCCTAATTATTAACCTGCAAATATGCAGCTAGTATTGAATAAAAAGATGCCAGTCGTCCATCTTCTCACCCAACTCTGAGCACAAAAGCAATGAATGTCTTTACCAAACTGTTAAATAATCTCTGAATTCCCTGATCAATGCAACCTGTTGGGGTCAAAATGATTCAAGCTAAAATTACAAGTATTCACAAAGAAAAGAAGAGCTAATGCTACAAAAGCTACATTCATGTTATAAAACAAAACATTAACAAAAATATATAAAACTTTCAAAAGATTTGAAAGCTGTAAAAAAAATGTACACTTGTGTCATCAACTCATAATTTAGGTAGAAACAAATGTTTTCTCTAAAATAAGGTCTAACTATGGAGGTACATGGCTCTGGGAGAAGATATGGTGGTACTGATGGGGCTGGATACAGATGGGTAGAGAAAACAAATGATACGTATATTACAATTGGCTGGCATCAGAGGTCCTTGTCAAATGGCTTGAAGCTGTTCTGGGGGGTGGGACGCCCTCACCACACAGTTCCTGTTTGGTGCTGATCTTCCCTGAATAGGAAGGCTGGATTGTCCAGTGATTCTGGAAAAAAAATAGTTTATTTAAAAAAAAAGGGTAAACGTATCATGATGCATTTTTCTAAAAAGCAAAAAATAAATGAGCGCTTACCCTCAGGGAAACATCAGTTCCAGGCCTCTTGTCCACTGTGGAAATAAAAAAAAAAAAAAATTAATCTGTGGTTCATCAAATATGTTTCAAATCGTCAAGAACTGCAGTAGTGCAACTTAACCATTTGTTGGTTCTCTTATTGTTTTGCTTACCCACCAATCATAGAGTTCTTTCTCCCAGTAAACCTTAGAGGGCTACTTTTAGTTAAACAAACTTTCGCCCAGTCCGAGACTCCAAGTGTGTCAGTGAAAATGTGACCATTGTTTTGTCACCATGGTATCTCTGTCTGCATGAAAACTCCATATCCTGAATTTGATCAAAACCAGGATACTGAAGTCCGTGTAAACTTAGTCCAATCCACAAAAAAGTAAAAGAAGTCAAACTGAAGAGTATTTTCAAAAGAAAAGGAGCTCAGCAATAAGACACTCCGTTCAACCTAGTAGCAGTGATCAAGATTAGTGGGGCAGGCAACTGTCAATTATTTTAGAAAAGACAGGGAAAACAAATATGTTAAAGGATGTGTATGGACACAGAGTGGTGCAGGGATGATGTTTTTTGGGTAAATGCAGAAGTTAGAATTGTGCTGGTTCACTCAACTAAAAGCCTGTGGAAATTTTCACTGTGTTCTGAGATCACTGATGATACTATGGTCTGTGGACAAGAAAAATTCATAAAACTTAAGTGTTGTTCATCATGATAATCTCCATGCAGGACCTGACTTTCAAAAGTTTCTAAGCTTCAATGTAATTGGTGAGAGTAAATAGCTACTTAAGCTATTATGAAACTACAACATGGTGATCTGACGGGTCAGAAACAGCTTCCATACTTCCAATGTATAACGTCAGGTTCACAACAGATGCATGCGGCTGACACATGTGCCAGTTCCAGCTCAAGAGCGCCATGGCTTTCATACGAGCCACGTATGTGTGCTCTGTTGTGGCTGCATCTCCCTCCTGTCACAGCTTCATTCCTTCACAAACATCACCCCAATAATGAGCTTCCATTGAAAGTCTAGAAAAAGAAATCCCACAAGGAAACAAAACCTGATTCATTCAATAACTGTTATGAGTTACTGGCCTAAAAAGAATAAATAACTTTGTCATTTATTCTCTTCAGATAAATATATTTTTTGAACAAGGAAATTGTTAATGCTTAAATATCAATCCTGCTTTTTTGGGCTCATCCCTCCACCACTCTATATGCGACTGGTGCAACATTCCTGTGATATCACAGATGTTATTATATCAAGCATCTACATATGGCTTGCACAAGGGATGGACCAATCAGCTTTTCCGGCCACTGATCACCTGTTTCTGAGATCGCTCGATACTGTTACCGGTGATGTTTCAAGTTTTTTAACAAGTGGTCGAAAGGTTTGCTCAACAAAGAAAAAAAGTTCTAAAGGACCAACGTAACCATTACCCTTCATAAAGGAAACCTGAATTACAAATTTAAACTACTCATTCATCACTTGTTTTATTATCTGTAAAAAAAACAGCATTATTGACCGACGGACTAAACTATTAAATCAATCCAACAAGCAAAACAGTGCGAATAGTTTAATAAAAAAGCCAATACACATAAAAATATTCACTCATTAACATAATGTATCTGATGTAATGTTTCATAATTTTTAGAAATTAACTAAGCATTTTCATTCAATGTTGCAGCACAAATCTAAATATCCAACTCTGTAAATTACATTTCAACACATCAAATTCTTTGTTTTGTCAAACACTCGATTAACCAAGCAAACCTGAAAGCATCACAATGCTTCCAACTGGACCTCAAACGCATCACGAAATACCGTGTGCATTTGTTTTGGAGAAATATGTAGCTTGTTTACTTCAGCTGATGGTCTTAGTGTGAATGTTAGTACAGAACTAGACACTGGACTAAAACTTTGACTTAATGGGCTGAAGACGAAGTTTTGGAAATTCTACTTCAGTTTATTTAAGAGGATGACAGAGCAGCTTCGCAGCGATCTGACGGATGTCATCCAGGAGTAAACATGAGGTTAACGCACAGGTGGTAGGTATCAGTGTTTGAAGGCATTAACTTCGATCAAGTAGTCATGTTTTATTTTGTTGACAAAAATCATTCAATCCTGATCAGTACCAATACAATTACATTCAGTCTGCAGCCAAACAAATCAAATAAAACCATATTTTCATCTGCCGTATGCAGTGCACAAACCTGAAATTAATTAGTAAAAATGGGTTTTAGTGTCAAAAACAAAAACATTCCCCTTCCAGCTATTCTAATATACTGACATGTGGCCCAGAGTTTGACTTTACATCTGTGGCTAGAAGCGAAGATGATGTTGAATGAACGATGAAGAAAAGAAACAAGGCAGGTTGCACCTTCTTGTGTTGTTTTAAATATTCAGTTGGAATTTTTGTCCAACATCTTTATGAAAATCTTACCATGCAAGTGAAGAAAAATGTGAAGGAAAATATCCTGGATGAAGTCAAGTTGATGATGAAGATGACAAAATGGCGGGCGGTTTTTTAAGAGCTATTTGTTGTTGTTAGATGAAAGTTAGTGAAAGTTCAAACTGGTCATCAGTACCTCGTCGACGAGTTCCCTTGGGTCACCAGTCGGAGTAGTTCGGAGGAGGAGCGGAGGCCCGAGGGAACCGGGTCAGAGTGTCATTGTAGGGAGAGGTACTGAACATGTACACAAACACACACATACACATAAACACACACATACACACACACATATGCACACATTGGGAATTCTTGAAATGTTGCAAATGCCTCCACCTACACACTTTTTATGGAAATTACCCCTTCACCAATTACCACAGCAGCATGTGAGAGTGCAGAGACTCTGCTCGTACCTGAGCACAACGAGGTCTCCATGGATTTCACACACTTGCTCACCATGATTACCTGTACTACCCAAACTGCAACACAAGAGCGAGGGTGGACAGGTGAGAGACAAAATGGAGGAACTCCATTTGAAGCAATGAGGACGGAAAGGTCTTCTGAAAGTGAATCAAGATGATAAGAAAGAGCATGCAGGAGAAGATGTTTGAATTAAGATCCATGTGAGGAAAGAGAAGACAGAGCTTTTGATTTCTGATGACAAGAGGAAGAATTATGCAAAGATCCAGAGCTCAGGTATCCCATATGAAAGAGGGGAGTGGGAAAAGATGAAAGAACAAGTGAGTGACGGATGTTACAGAGCAACAAGCCATGGAT
This sequence comes from Scarus forsteni, assembly GCA_036419115.1. Taxonomy (NCBI): domain Eukaryota; kingdom Metazoa; phylum Chordata; class Actinopteri; order Labriformes; family Labridae; genus Scarus; species Scarus forsteni. The sequence goes on along the minus strand of JAZDUH010000098.1, from coordinate 13,252,875 downwards.
AGGTGCTGCAGAGACATGCGAAGATGATGTCAGGACAAAATATGAGGAGAATCACAAGAAGATAGGAAGGAAAGAAGAGGATGATTAAGTTCATTTTGGTCTAAAAGAAGTATTAATAAAACCTAGATGCTTATTTGATATATTTTTGTTCTGTTTCTGAATATTCAAAGTTTTATTTGGACTCACTCTTCGAAGACGTCCTCTGTGTCCATTCTTCTGTAATACTTGGCCAATTTGACAGAGAAGATGATGCTGGGGATCAGAAGGATGCACGAGCCTCCCAGACCAAACCAGAATGTGTTCTGTGAAACAAAACAAAAAACACAATTTCTCCATTTTAACGATATTTTTTCAATCAAAACAAAACACACAATCTGTGTCAAGGGAGGGGAAGAAAACTTCAACCCCAAAAAAGGGGGTATAAAAAATGCAAGTCCAGGCACAAAAAACAATTAAATAAAATATCAAATTGCTTTCAAATATCCTAGCTGAATTTGCAGTTATTTTGTCCTGCCATGTACAAGAGCGTGACACCGCTGCTTTAGCAAGGCCCATGAAACTGCACATGAAACAACAGTAAGGAACAGAAGTAGTGAACCATTCAACTAAAAAAAACCTGATGCCTCAAACTTTTAAATCTGCTCCTTGACTGGAACTGCTTCTTATTTCCCATCCCTTCAGTCCTATTTAATATTCTGTTTCATGCCTTTGGAGATAAACTAAATCTAACTGAATCGTGAAGAGCTGTGTTGTGAGATCTTACAAATGCAGCAGAACTACACAGTAAATAAGTGTCTCCAAAATGTGACCAAGGAAATATTCATCTGCATTGTGTGATGATTTTTCCAGGAACTAGGGCTTCTAGATAAATAGGTCTATGTTTTTTATTTCTATGTCAGTTTTTTAAAGCAGACTGACATTTGGCGACTGACTGGTGATAAAAGTACCTGTGTAATATTTACTTTAGGTCCAAATGATGATGAAGAGCTGAAGAGCTGACATTGTTTTTGATCTTTTTTGATATGTATGATTATATATGTATATAAATCTATCTATCTATCTATCTATCTATCTATCTATCTATCTATCTATCTATCTATCTATCTATCTATCTATCTATCTATCTATCTATCTATCTATATGAATACATACATACATACATACATATATAAACCTCTTTTTCTCACAGCCTAACAAAGTTCCTGCAAAGAAGTGTGAAGTAGTTCTTTTGAAAAATTGTTAATCACACATAGATTAGTGTTAAGTAGCTTTTTACTGCATCCTGTTTATGCTTTATGAGTTTCATGACTAAAAGACTTTTAAAATTTAAAGCTGACTTATTAACATCAAAAGGATGACAAGAAGTTTTAACCTTACAGTGTGTTCCTCACAAAAGGCAAACGCACATGGATGCATAAGAAGTACACATTTCCCTGCACAAACAGTGCCGGACGTTTACTGTAAATATAAACACATGTGCACGTACACATGCAGCTGTAGCCGCAGGCGCGCTGCTGGAGCTCTGATATATAAAATCTGTGTTTATATGGACCACAGTCTGAGGCTTGTTTGAGCTTGCATTAAACTCTCACAAACTCGCATGCATGAATTATGGCTGATATGTAAATATGAACCTTTAAAACTCCTCAGGAGTCAGAGTGCAAACACTGAATAATCTGTGTATGTAAGTCCCGCCCTTTCTCAAAACAGACTGTATCTCATCTCTGTGAGGCTGCGTGTGCATGTGTGTGTGTATATGTGTGTGTGATAGAGTGTGTGCTGAAGGCTCGAGAACATACTGTTCTCATACGTGTGGCCCAAAGACTCTGCAGCCTTCATCACTGCCTCGAACAGTCAAAGAGCCGTTTATGTTTCCAGTCCAAATCCAAATACATGTGGGGAGCATGTTCAGAACATACAGCTGCAGAATGAATCAGCACACACACTGAGATAACCACAGTCTTCTGGACTCTTACCACGGAGTCGACGATGAAGCTGCATCCAACTATCTCCATGCTGTCCACGATGTTACTGATGGGTTTGCACTGAGCAACCTCTGCAGTCAGCTACAGTAGAAAAAACACGTTAAGAATGGATTACAGCAAAGAAACCCAAAGTATAGATCACAGAGAGCTCCCTCATAATGTCAAATAAAAGCCAAACTTCCTGAGTAGGTTTACATCTGTGGAAATGCACCTCATTTGTGGGCACTTCAGTTCCTGCTCCTAAATCTCTCCTTAATTAGTCTGTCATAGACCATGAGTTTTTAACAAAGGACTTGAAAATATCTGTGGTTACAACTTCTTAGTCCATCCTCAATTTAGTCAAACCAGAAATCAATCCTTGCTATAGCGTGAGTGATTACTAAACTAATTTAAAGATCCTCCCTGAGAACTTGATGTACCGCAGCTTACAAGGGACACATGCAAGTACACAAAAGCAAACATATAAAGAACTCTGCCTCACAGGTTTACCATGACATGCTCAAACAACATTTGCAGTGATTAATGAAGTTAAAACATTTACAGCCATTCATAAAGTAAAATAACATGTGTGCTTTACAAAAAAAGTTTGGATGGAATCTCATGTGGGATAAATTTGTATTAAGGGACAGAAGAAATTGGATGGCATAGAGTTTAAAGTCAGACAGTATGTAGTAAGGGGTCAAAAAACCCAAAATATTTCACACAAGCATCAGCATGAGTCCTGGGCATGACCAAGAGCCGCCATGGTTAAATTTTATTTGAAATTATTTTTACCAGATCACAGACTTGAGAAATGTAAATATTATGTTTTTTAATTTATTTACTTGAGTTTACTGTAATAACAAATATAGGATTCAATAAATGCTTTATTTAAGTGCACTCTACAATCAAAGATTCTGATTGTTTTTGTTTCCATTTTAAGTTTGAAGTACGTAAACTTATGTGAACCCATACAAGTTTAAAGTACTTAAAGTGTTGGTAAATACAGATTACCTGAAACATTTGAAGTTAGTTATGCCAATGCATTGATATGCTAGTGTTCTATACTTCAAAATATTGATTTAACTAAGTCCATTTACCAATAAATACTAGACAGAGTAAAGCTGAAACTGTGTCATTTGAGCACCACTGACTAGTACAAACACATTTTTTTTAAATTAGCAAAACTGTTCAGGTTTATGTAGCTTCAAGGGTCAAGATATTTTCCTTATTTGGAGATTCAAGAACTAAATGCATATAAATAAACTTTTCAATGTTTCTTAGGAACTCAAAATAAACTCAGAAATGAAACAGACACCTTAAAAAGTCAAAAAATTATGGGAACCACCATCCTGTCTAAGCTACAGCATGTCCATCATTTTAGAGTCCCCAAGAGACATCATTAATTGTGTACATCGCTACATTTACAACAGTCTCCATATTTGGTTCAATTCTGCAGTTTTGCATTTTCATTCTTTAAATCAAACTGGTGAATATATGTTTATTTCTTGGGACCTTTGTCTTTTGCATGTGTTTTCAGTGGATTCATTCTCTCGAGTTCTCAGCATCATGAAATAGGCAGATCATGAAGTATATCATTCAAACACCACAGGAACATTTTCTGATGTCTGTTCTCACTTTGTGTGGGTAACAATAACTGCACCTGCTGATAACAGCACTCTTTGCTTTATTGTCTTGAAAGTGGATGATTCACCCTAAACTTTTACATCAGTCTTCAGTGTTATGGAAGTGCACTCACCGAGTTTCTGACCCATGCTGTGTACTGTTTGAAGTATCCCACGAGGCTCTCTGTGTAGGCCCTCGTCTCCTAAACACAGACAGAGAAGAAACATGTGAGCAAATTTGTGTCTGCAGAATGTTCTGGATAAGAGTCCTGGCTCCACAAAGCCTCTCGTTTTCTCCACAGATGTTTCCCTTTGAAAGGAGGCTACTCCATGGGGTGGGGACTGAGGGGTTTCTTTCCTACATGTCAAGTGAGCCCCCCTGGGAGAATCATGAAAGAAATTCTGATCTTACCATGTGAGATGGTATGGTGAGGTTTTGTATAATATTAAGTTCAACAACAACCACACACTTCCGTGTTTCTCACGCTCTTGTTACAGAAGTATATTTTTCCCACTCAAATCCTCTACTAACATCCTGAAGGTCCGTAACATATCAGCTTTTTTTTTTTTATCCTGGATCCAAGATAACAAGTACTCAAACACTTGGGACCACAGTACTTTGACTTAATGTAAATGTAGGACTGAAAAAAGAGAAAAGGCAAAGACACAAGACTGAGGAAATATTTTTCATCTTCACATCCCGTAGTTCATTGTGATTCCCTTGTTTAATTGTAATAGTTTTTCAAACTTTCCAAAAATGCAAAGACCTTTGTTGTGTTTGTATTATTATTAATAAAACAGTCTGTAATGTGTGTATAAAAGTGTTCTATGCAGCATATGATTGTTACAGTATGATGCATAAAGGTGTTCTCAGCAGCCTACAGCTTCATTTTGTTGGATCATAAACATTTCCATTGTAGCAGCTAGCTCCATCAACCAGAGATTCTGCTGTGGCACACCAACTTTAAGGATTGTGCAGTTGTTTTTTGCTGTCCCACACAACAGGGAAAAAATGAATAAATGTTTCTATGATTAAAAGTCATTGTTCTCCAGGAGCATACAGCATCATTGACACACAGGCAGCTCATGGGGAGTCTTAACTCAAATGTTTATAACAGTATGATCACGTCAAAGTCAAATCACTTCTCCCTTGTGCCAGGACCAACATTCACAGACAATTTCATTAAATCTCTTTAGGTATCTTGCAGACAAGCTGACAAACTGCTGCAAAAACATCTAAAACTTGTCAATCAACAAAAAACAGGACATGTTAAATGTATATTCACCCTGGTTAGCTATATGGCATTGAATCATGATTAAATTCCAGCAAGACTATCCAAATATTGCTAATCTGATGATATCTTCAGAAATAGAGGAAAGAGCTTTGACTACACTGAACAATGAGTGTTGTTCCTGAGAACCTCTGCAAAGGAAGGACTGGACCAGCTCTACATCTAAACGTTCAGACAAACAGAACTTAGTGGCGGCTACTCAGACTAAGTTTACCAATGATTGTTTAAGGTAGCTTCAGTAAGATCGATTTTGTGGCTAACCACCAATATCCAGGCTCTGCCTGCCCTCCTCTCACCAAATTGAGCGGCCTGAGTCAAACAGCAACATCAGCCATGCCTGTTGATGGCAGATCTTCTCTTACAGATCTGGACAGCTGGTACAGTTACTAGATTATAGTTCAGAGACTTGGATTATAAATCCCAGGACTGGTTTAGGGCTGGAGCAACCTATGAGAATCTCCACATAAACATAATGAAACACTGCACCATAAGACCACAGGGCTTTTCTTGTTTCTTCAAATGCATTTAACCGTATTCTTGAATAAATGTAAAATTTGGACTGAAACAAGATAAGATGATAAATGTACCCACTTATAAATGCATACATACATTTTGTTTTTCAAATACCTGTTTCACCACATGTGAGGCGTTATGAGTGATGAGGTACTCTGCTGCATCGATGGCACTCAGGATATTTGTGACCTTGACCTAAAAAAGAAATCAAAAATTAGTTTATAGTCATGAAATATTGAAGGATTATTGATAAAATGTTATATCAATAGCTACTGTTGTAAATGAAAGGTATTCTGTTTTGTTCAATCAATGAATTTTAGTCAAATGATTCACTACTCTCACAACGGTGATAAGTTTGCTGGTTTATGTGATGAAATCAAAAAGTATCAAAGCGTCACTAAGTTTCAGTGTACATATGCAAGATGGTTACTCCAGTGGTCTCAGATGTGAAGGCTCATTATTGGACTCATTCATTTGAATTTTTTAAACTCATGGTTGTATTTAAGTAAAAAAGGAAAATAAAAACCTTGTACGTAAGGTGTAATTAAGGGTGCTAATTGATCTAATTGGTTTCAGAAGTGTTCTCATTACTCTTCTTGCATTAATATACTTGGTTACTGCTGAGGCTCCATGAGTTTCTTGTGCTAAAAGGCCCATACTGTACAATGTATTTAGTGAAGCACTCTAAAAACTCAAACACTCAAACTTTTCTTGTTTTAATGAGAGATTCTGACAGAGGGTTCAGCTGGTTTGTTTCTCACCGGTAGATCATTGGACGTCCTCTGCAGCAGCTTGATACTCTGGCTCATAATACTCTGTGTGAGGAGAAATACTGTTACCAAACAAAGCATAACTGTACACACTGATTATCACATGATGAATGGATATCAATAACATCAAATTTACCAGATCACATCACTGACACAATAACTAACACTGATTAGACACATGGGCACAATTAACACTGACACACTGCTGTGTGTCAACAGCGGCTTACCCGCGCTCTGACATATTTCTGTCACAAATCAGACAAAGAGAAGAAAGAGAGTCTGGATCAGCTAACAAGATACCCATTTCCTGATAGTATGTTATGTTTGAGCATAAAATGGGCAAAATAAAAGCTGTCAAAGTTTTTAAACATGTGACATGAGGCACCTTTGAGACTGACTTTACAGGTATTTTTTGATCTTAATGTAGTTAGGCCAGGGATGGGAAACCACGTCCCCAAGAGGACTGAATGATTATTGTCCTTCCACCAAAGGCCCACAAAGCTACATGCTGTAGCACACTTTTCAAAAAGACCTTTAAAATAGCTCTAAAAATATACAAATGTATGTTTTTAACCTCCTTATAATTATTGATTTATAAGTTTAGCTGCAAGAAAGGCTTACTCTAATGATTAAATCAGTTAATCATTGTTTGTATGGCGCTAATTCATAACATAGGAGAGGATCTGAATCTATCTGCTTGTGCATGTGTACAAAGTGAAGGAATTAGTGTGCACGGTTAGATAATTACCATTGCTTGCTCCATGGGCACGACATGCTCTCTGTGGATTTGCCTGATGCTGCTGGCGTGTCCTTTCAGTGCGTTTTCCAGAGCACCACGTGGCTAAAGACAAACACAAGAGCAGAAGACACAAACATATGTTACATTTGCATATTAAGGAACTACTTCATAAACGTGTAATAGATTGTTAAGGCTTTAAGATAAATAGGTTATTGACTCAGTGATTTATTTTGCTTTCCTTAGATATGCATACAGACACAGTAATCCCTCTGTGGCCTTTCCCATGTGCTTTAAATGGCACAGTTCCTGTACATGGCTGTATTTATACTATACATGTGCCATAAATGTGTCAGTGTGTGTGTTTGGGGTGAATGGGCAGCTTGTTCAGGTCTACAAGCTTGATCACTGAGCATGAGGTAAAAAAAAAGAAGCTCTAGAGGCTGTCTGGCTGTACATTTGGACCTATTGGTTTAAGAAAATTTGAAGCTTTGCATTTCACACAAACAGTGTACAACCTGTAAGTCAATACAAGTCTAATAAATAAAATATAACGATCAGTCTGGGGGAGAAAACTTGTGCATAAATGGGTTTCACCATTCATAAAATTCACAAGAATCAAATAAAATTCAAAAGGTCAGTAGTCAAGTAGGCTAATGCTGTAACCCAAGCATGTCTTAAAGATGTGCCGCTAATTTCTTTTCTTAAATATAAGTGTTTTAAGATGCACTCACTGTAGTTTTAATAAATACAATCAAAAAGTGACAAAGCACAAAGCATAAACTAGTCCTGTTAATTAAACATGTCTCATTGAAGAGGGAGGATACATACATTTATACATTTGCTGGACTTTGAAAAACTTGCTTTCTGTTGCCAAGAAGTGAAACTGCCATCAATAATTCTGGGATATTTTAAAACAAAAATTAGTATCATTTGACCAGTGTATGTTTTACTGCTAATTGCTTATGAATTGTAGATTATGAAATCTTTTTCTGTCATTCTTGATTTTTGTTATCTTTGTAAAACTTCTTCTTCTAACATATATCTTTATAGTTTAGTGGGAATGCTCCTGGTTAAATAAAAATAATATCTGTATTTTAACTACATGAGTAGCATCTCTACGTTTAAATTCTGATTTTGTGACGACCTTAGAAGAGACTCACCAGCTGGTCAGCCTGAGCCTCCAGGTTGGTTGAGAAGGACAGGAGATCCACCAGAGTAACTCCTTTATTTACCTAAAACAACAGAATAAAGACACGTTAAAAGATGCAGAGGAAATCAACAGGAACATGTGTTTATCAGTGTAAATACCTTTATTTCAGGAAGTAAGATTCAATATTTAATCATTAATTCTGAACCATTTTACCACTTCTAGAGTATTTACCACTTTGAATTGATCTTTTTTGTAAAAGCATGTTAAAGCATTTAGACATAAAATAAGAACCCAAATCTAAATCTGTAAATATTACAATATAGTTAACATTTTGCGGTGCACAAGCAATAAAAAATATGACATTATAATTGCAAGTAGTAGTGGGAATAAACACCAACCTATGTATTTACATTTCTATTAGCAGTACACAAGAAAAATAGAGAAGCCTTAGCTTTTTACTAAAAACTAATCTTTGTTAAACAGCAATTAAAGTTATGCTAATCTACAGTTATTGTCATCACCAAAAGGTTTCTCACTCTGGCTTTTCTCCCCAGGCCGCCCATAAAGGGGAATAAAGGGCCAAGCTTTCTTTTATTTGTCATAACCTGTTCCAAAGTGAAACCTCAGCGCTTCTCCTGACATGGTACAACCCTGTCTTTGTGGTTTTCTTTATGTGAAAATTGAACAGTTAGCACAACAATATTTATGAATTCAGCCATGCCAAAACCTGCAGAAAAAGTTTTCAGCCCTACTGCTGCCCAGAGGGTGAATGTTGGCAGCACAAATCCTTCTTATCCAGCATGCATATGCTCATTTAATTGTACATTTTTAATGCATGTTTATGTTTTAAGTCTGTTTGCCTTTGTTTGAGTGACAGGACAGTGGGTATAGTTAAAAGTTGTGGGGACAGAGTGTGGAATTACATTGGGTTACATGGCCACAACCATGAGGCTACACACTGATATTATTAAATGACATCTAAGGAGAGCCCATTTACTAGATTTACAGGAGCCCGGCCATTTCCTAGGTTGGGCCTGTTTCTCTCTTTGGACAAGAATCCAACAATGTGACTCAAAACAAGCACTGTACACAGAGACAAAATCACCTCAGACAGGTAGGCGTCATAGTCGATCTGTCCAATCCCAGAGTTTGCAAAGTTTAGAAGGTTATCTCTACCAGCCTGCTCCAGCAGTGTGATGTCCCGCAGGTCGACCTGAACACTTTCAAGCACATTGGCCAGATCTTTGTTGTACTGAGGAGGAGAGATTTTAGATTAGTAGTTTGTCATTTACATTCCTTTCACAATGAACAGAGCTGAAAGTGACACATACCACAGTTCTGTTGAGGAAGGAGTTGATGTTGAACATGGTCTCCAGCTGCAGAGCGTGGTACAGACCATTGTTCTCGTAACACTCCCTGCAAGACAAATACAATAAGTTTAAATATATGTGGTTATAGAGGTGGATTATTAACCTAGCTTGATCTAGTACATGAAATATAATGGTGTTTTGAATTATGTATTAAAAGGGTTATTTGTACCAAAAAGTGTCACTTTACCAATGTAGTTATGGATTAAACAGTCATCCAAGTGGTTGTTATTACTGTTTATATTTATTCAACAATATCAGAAATGGTTAAACATATAAGAAAAATACAGAAGTACTCTTAAAAAGAATTAAGTTTATTATACTTCTCTTTGTAAGTAGGCCTGTTAAAGTTAATTAGTTCATCAATAAATACTGTTAGTTATGTTGCCTTTACTTTAGATTTTGTCTTACACAAAGTGCCCTTCACTTTCTGTTGAGATAACTAACTAACTTTAATTTTGAAATAATAAAATACCATGTGGTGGGTACCAATATCAGCTTTGTAACAGAACAACAGAAAAAAGGCATTGCTACGGATTAAAAAGTTGATTAAAATGGCCAAACCAAGCTGTGTGAAATGTTTGTCATCAAGAGGCACAGTTTTTTGACCTGTCCTGAGCAGGCTTTGACTTTATTTTGAGTAATGAAAAACCAAAGGAGCCGATGTGTCCTTAATTTATATCACTTGCCAATTTAAGTAGCATCCAGAACTGCTTTGGTAGCTTTACTATCTTGTTTACAAAACAATACGGTAGCACACAATACAGTTTGAAACATACCGTACTCTACCGTACCGTATGTATGTTCTATTCTAAACTGGAGATCTAATTTTGCAAAATAAAAAAGTAAACTCATGCTTGCATCCTCTATCACATGAAATCAGTGTGGATAACCAATAGCTTCATGGTGATTATAAGTAGTGTTAGCTGTTAGTATATTACCTGTACATGCTCCCCAGAGTCAAGTCAATGTTTGGATTCTGAAACAGCATCCCAGGGAGGAAGTTCTTCTTAGCAGGATGAACCAAGAATGGTGTGTCTATGATCTGCACATAAACACATACACATACATGCACACTGATTAGCAAAGGGTCACAGTAATGTCTGTCACATTTCTCACTCAGACAAGACCCTCAGAGGTAAACACAGAGAGGAGCAGAGAGATGACAATTCTAAAGTCTACATTTTGTACCTGGAAAAGCTGTCTGTTAGCTAGTGGTTCACAAATCAGCTTCTCCACGTTACCACTGACGACAAACAAGGTGGTCACGATGCCCATCAGCACCCAGGCAAAGATAAAGGAGAAGCCCACACCACTGAGAGAGCAAAAGACAAAGACTGGTAAACTTTATCACAAAGACACATCAGGTCATTTAGTTTCTCTCTCACCGTACATCACACCACCTTCATTCAATGTCTCCCTTTTTTCCTAATGCCTTATAACTGCAATCCCATTCAAATCAATTTTCAGTCCAACTTTTCTGTGGTCTGTAAGCAGCATGTTTTTAGTTCAGAATAAAACTCTGTCATCTATGGCTGAAAAATGCCACACTAAAAGCAAATCTCAGTTTACTTGTTCTGAGTATCCTATTTACAGACTACATTGTCTCTAACGAGTTTGCAATTAACATAATCAGAATGTCTGTAGAACACCAACATCTAACAGTAAGAAAGTTATCAGAAACAAATCCAAATTCCAAGTGTCATTAAATTAACTTTCAGATGATTAAAGATCAATGATTTTCTCTAATATCTGAGTGTTGTTTGGTAACATACGCCATCAGCAGGTTGCCGCCGGTGTTGGATAAACAGCCCCTTGTTGTCGGTGTGGCTGATTTATCGTAGCCACAGGTGCCACAAAGGAGACCGAGGAAGTTGAAAGCCACAACCAAGATAGCCATACAGAGCACTGCGATACAGCCGATCCACCTGCAGCACAGACACACAACCACTGGTGAGGGTACTTTCAAGAGGCTCCAATATGTTTAATGGACAGACATTTAAGATGAGCTTTATTAATCTGAGTAACTAGTGTCTGCTTAATGTGGTGTGAAACTTTGTTCGAGGAAATTAGATCAATGAAGAAAGCTTCTGACATTTAATCAGTGAAAAGGAGCTGCAGGAGCTGCAGGTCCGAGTAATGAAATACTGAGAACAACTTCTTTCTTTCCATTTCTATGAGTTGCTTAAGACTTGAATTAGCTCTTATCCCACGCTAAATTTATTTTGTTTGTGGACTTGGCTCTTATAGTGTTGCACATGTTTGTGCCCCAGACAAATTAAAATGACAAACCTGTAGAAATCCATTTGGTCCACCTGAGGGTAGTAGGACTCGATGTTTTTCTGTCCTTCCGTGAGGAAAATGGTGAAATTGGCCAGGGAGGCCTCAACTGGAAACATCTTGGCAAAGGCATTGATCTCTGTGCCGATCTTATCCAGCATGTTTTTTACTCCTGCAGACAAAATGACATACAAGAAAATAAGAGGACAGAAAAAAACTCCTGGAAACTCATTGGTGATGATATTAGGAGGGTGGGAGGGGAGGCTGTCTAAACTAAACAGAAAAGATACTTACGGGGTAGAGCTGTGGATTCATCAATGTACGAGCATGCAAGTGGAGGTATGAGAAGAAAAATATAGAGGGAAACACTAGAGTCAGAGTTTGTAGGACTAATTTTGTAGAAAGAAGGGAAAATAGTGCCCTACAAATAGATTTGTAGGGCAAACTGCAAAGCATAACTATCACGTAATACGTAAAATCAAACATAGGCCCGTGGTTTCTTACCCGAAACAATGTTCTTGGTTTGCTCCTTAACCAGTTTTGGGGTGTCATTGAAAGATGAGTAACCCTGAAGTTTTGAAGTAAGACAGAACAGATAAAATGAGAGTGTTTTTAGAGAAGAATAAGTGACAGAGAAAATAAAAGATGATCAGGAGGACAGTGACGAGCTGCACACAGGGACGAACCTTTTGTACAATGTTGCTCAGGTCTGTTTTCAGGATTACATTGACATTCGTCAAGGCATGGTTGACATCTGCAAGCTGGAGGGGGAAAGTTAAAATAAGTGGTCAGCTATTAAACTATTTGTAGTAAAAAGTGCTCTTTCTTGCACTGAGCTATCTTTAGTTTTCATGGTACCTTGGAGTAATCAGCGCTGATTCCCAGTTGGGACAGCGTGGAGCGGATGGTGTTACAGGTGGGGGACACAGCTCCATTAGTGCACGCAGGGTCTGACAGGGTGTTGGACAGAGAGGCCCGCTCCCCTGACAGACTGGCTCGGAGTTTTCCCGCCCCCTCCTGGAGAACCTCCAATGAGGAGCTGACATTTTCCAGGGCCTCTTTGGTCTCCCGCATGGCTGCAGGATGTGAAAAGGATTGATCATATGGGACCAGATTGTTCACTCAATTAGGATCAATTATTTTATATAAATGTATTAAGACATCTACCAAGCACCACAGAAGTACAGATGAGTTTATCAGAAACACTCTTTACACTGGTCACAACAACAGATCACAGAGGACAAGCACAACAGCAGATGTTTCACAGGTTTTAACAGAAGTTTAGGATCAGGGTCTATTGATTAAATAACACCATATATGCACTGACACCAAGTCACGATCACAGCAAAATTAGATCCAAGTCAGCTCTGATTACCTTTGATGGCACTTTCAACTTTTGCTTTTGTGAACAAAAAATGTGGGGGAAATAACAAGCAAAAGAAAAAGTAAAACAATCTACCAGAAAATGAGAGATAAAACAATAAGATCAACTATCATGCCATGCATCACAGCTCCAATCAGCTGAAACAATCAACATGTTTTAACACTATGTTATTGGTACGTACTGTTTCAAGAGAAATAACTAAATATTTTGTTTCCTTTCCAGATGACATATTTTATTTTATATATTTACATTTTTACATAAAGGGCAGTGTACCTGATGAACACTGACACGTACGTAAATGTACCAGGTTGTAGCCACAAGCTACTTCCCATCTGTAGTTCCTGTCAGGTTGATTCAATGCATTTGTGCGAGTGTGTACAGCCTTAAAATAAATATAGTACATAAAACAAAAGTAACAGGCAGTATCAAGATGACAGATACTCAAAACAACATGGGCTTTGCATTAATTTACCAGACGCATATGCATCATTACAGCTGTATCACAATAAAAAGAGCAATTAAAGTGCAGAAAAGTTTAATGTGCAAATTGCAGAACCTAAAAGTGCTAATTTGAAATTGCACACTAGCTTAAACCAGTTACATTGCACAGGTTTTGTATAAACAGACATGTCAAGGCTCAGTATTGCACTCAAGTTAGATACAGAGATGCATTTATGTATGCACATTAAAGTCAGATGTTTAAACAAGGTCACAGATCTGGTTCATCCTGAGCCACACTCTCAGGTGACCCCTGACTGCTGCAAAGCCGGAGCATATCTGACTAAAAGTGTAAACTGTTCCATAATGTGCTGCCTTAGAGCGACAGAACATTTTGACCAGAGCTCTGGTTCGTCAGAGGAGAACCTCACAGTCACCTCAGACAGTGGCTCTTTTGAGTCGACTTGAAGACCAAGCCTAAAATCAGTGCTTAGGTTCTGTTTGCACCCTTCATAGGCCCTCAAATGTCTCCTTTCTAAGGGTCCTTTATGTTACCCACACAAGCACCATAGAGAGAGCTTTTTGTTGTTATCATGGTGCATTATTCGTACGGATGAGATGAGTTAAGCAGAAAAGACATAAAAGTTTTCTTGGATACTGGTATTTTGAGAGTTAAAACATAAAACACAAAACTTTTTGTGAACTAGATAAAAACTAGCTATAATGTAGGAGGAGGGAAGCACAATATTATAAGCATAATACTAGTGTTCGCAAAAATTATCTTACAAAGTTCATAACTGTTTCAGTGGAATTTCTATTATCTGATGCTCAATATGTCATATGTACATATCTGCAAACTGTACCAATATACCAAATATGCATCACAGTATTGTTTTGAGCAGTTAGTTTGTGAAGTTACGCTATAATAAAAACAACAGACCTACTTCATTAAACATTAAAGTGGGTTCTGGAGACTGATAAGAACATACCAGAAATTGCTGATCATCTCTGTTTAAAATTTTGCCACATGCCTGATTTCTTTTCTAACCACACAATGTGCAAGGCTTCATGTGGTTGAAAGTCTCTTCGTTTATTGCAATCATTATAAGGAAAAAGAGTATAAGGCTGTTCTGTTGTGAACAATCAGTGAAGCATTACTTCCAGTATGGACAGAAGTGGTTTCAGGGGAATGCCTGTTCATAAAATATGTCTCCATTTCATTTAAGACACTTCTTAAGAAAGTTTAATTTGGAGAGCAACATGAAACACATGGATGTGATCACCAACCATATCGTGATTTCTCCAACATTTATTGGTAGACTTATTTTTATACCACAGGCTGCCAGTGTGACTCTAAAAAAATCTAAGTTTGATCTTCCAGTCAAATTCTTCCCAAAAACTTGCTAGAATTCCTCCCATACATTTGATTTTCCGTGTGTTATCCTCAATAATCTCATTCACCTACACTTCCCAAATACTTATCTTTAGTGTTATGATTATTATTTCAGCAAATCATGCATATTTAACAAGAAATACTTGTGGTTTCATAAATTTAGTCATCATATGTCATCAATTCAAATGCTTTGTGTCTTGTCTGTAAAAATCAAGCATCATGTATCTCTAACACAGAGCATGGTGTGTTACCTCCAGCCATGCGCAGTGCTGTGTCCAGTGAGGGGACGACTTCTTTCTCCAGCTTACTGTGAATCCTCCCACCAAGTAGAGGCCCAATGTCTGCCAGAAAACAAGACAAAGATTAGTTTGAACATTTGAAAGCAAAAACTCAGGTCTTTGAGAGTGTGTTTGTTTAATTTCAAGTCAAAAGTACCCTCAGTACTTACTAAAATGCTTATATTCATTCCACAACTTCAAATGGACATCTTATTTCAAGAAATTAAAGTCATTGAATTGCTTGTATTTATCAGAAAATATCTGCCAATGAAACAATCATCACTTTACCTCTTGTGCGTCTTAAATTCAGATTAAAAACTTATTGAGATTGTACATTATTCTTCAAATATCATACAAGTAAAATTTGTCATCATTAGCAGATATTTTATATTATTATTAGCAATTTAGGCTATTTTTTTTTTGTTTTTATATACTGTAATAGGATGCACAGCTGAGCAGGTCAGACAATAAGTCCAGAGAGACTTTTAGACTTGAAATTGGACAAATAAACTTCCTTAGATTTGAGTTTTTGCAGTGCAGAGAGCCAGAACATGAAAATATTAAACAAAAACTGGATGTAAGAGTCTGAGTTGAGCTTACTATCGAGGTCTGACAGGACTTTGTGTTTGGCTGTGGTGTACTGTCCTGTCAGATATTCAATTTGCTGCAGGAGAAAAGACACACATCAGCACATTACAAAAACATTCAGATTTGAACTTTGGTATGATTTCATAAGAACATTTATATTTGCATGTGAGGGCTTACCGCAGGTGTGTTGTTTGCAAACGTCTTCAGGTCTCTCATGTTGGTGTTGATGAACCGCCGAGTGTTTTTAATCTTGGTGCTGACGTTATGGTTTGCAGCATAGGCAATGAGCACTCCCACACTAAAACACACACAAACACACACTGAATTAGAAAGGCAAAGACATTCAGTGAGGCAGATTAACCAGCAGAGGGCAGCATGGCCACATTAGCTGTATCTGTGCTGAATGGTTTTAAGAAGTCACTCAGGGTAACTGGAGAATAGAGTGACTGATCTGAAAGTCCCATTTCTCTCTCGTTAAAGAAGTTCATACATTTTTGTTTCCTACGCAGCCTGAGATGTAACAAAGGATGTGTACGTGGTATGGCAGCAGCTTTGTGTCTGTTTATGTCTGAAGAGTCATCACGAACAGCTCCCATCTTTGATTCACATGATTAAAGCTGAGTGGCATGAAACAAAATAATTTGATTAGTTTTTTTCAATGAAAATAAAACTTAAACTGTGAGTGACTGAAGGTCAGTCATTTCTCCAGACTTATATTTGGAGTTGGGATCATTTTATGTTTGCTCATGAAAAAGCTTAAAAAATTCTGAAACCCCGACACAGACCAGGAGAGACATCAAACTGAAGAAGATGATTATAACTCCTTATTTATTAAATGTTTGTTCGATCTTCAATGTTGTCATTAAGGAAAACAAGATTAGTAATTATCATTTTATAGAGGAGAGGTTTTGTTTTTACAACTAAGGCACAACACATTCAAGCAAAATCTCCAGGAAAACTACATTTATATCCACGAAAACAGCCTCTTTCGAACATTTGTAACATTATTTTATCAGCCTGTGTATGTTTATTTGAATTAACTGAAGCAGAGCAAAATATATCAAAACACTGTATCGCCCAAAAAACATTTATAAGTGTCTCATTGAACTTAATAAATTCAGCTAATACTCATTCTTATGACTAGAAAAGACAAACATAACTTAACCACGGGTTAGCTAATTGAGAAAGAAAATAAGCTGTTTTATATTTGATACCCAAACATATTTTATAGTTTGACTGCTGAAAAGGGTGCTGCACCATTGTGGTGCAATTTGGAGCAAGTTGTGGATGTGCTTGGAGTTGAGCTTCCCTCCTGGAAAATGCTGAATATTTGTGCAGAGGGAAAAGCAGTATTCCTTATATAAATAAATATTTTTTTCAGAATAATTTAAAAAAAACAATAAATAAGCTCAAAGCAAGGACTGTGTCACTGAATTATGACATCCAACCCTACAGCCCCATTCTCTTCCATCCTACCTTATTTAGCGCAACATCTATTTTAATATAGACAATACTGCATAAACTTAAACCATGTTTGAAAATATACAGCCTTTTGAAAAACTTGATACATATCACAGCCCTATTTGGTAGCAGCATTGATAAGCTCAAAAGTTTTGATTTTCAGGTTTTGTTAAAAAAATCTTGAAAATGAATACCAGACTTATTCACTAGTGGCTGAACAGCTGAACTAACAAGGCATGGTAGTAAAAATTCCCAAACAAACAGAAATCATTCCAATTAGGGCCGGGTACCCATTCAGATTTTCTGGATTGATTCGATTTGACATTACAAGGTCTCAAATTGATTCGATTCACAAGATTCAATTCAATATTTATTCAGTCTGGGATATCTTAGTTACAACAGTGCTGTAAATTTAAAAAGTTATTCTCTTGACCTGGTACATCATTAAAAATTGTTTTGACATGAAGAACTAAACCCAAAGCAGTTACATTAATCGTATTTTAATGATATGCATTAATACATATTCTGCATATTACTTCTTTTTTGTCCAACTCATAGTTTTCTTTGTACTTGTTAAATCTAAAGTACTGTACATCCAAACATCAGCTTTTAAACTTGCCAGTGGTGCCTATATAGTGCTTCCACCATGTTTGTTTGCAGTAACATCTCATGAGATCTTGTTCAGTAGAAAGCAACGCTAAACGCTGATCACACGAGACTAGCAGGGTTGATACCACAGGCTGTTTCTCTGCACATTCAAAGAAGAAAAAACTACCCAAGATAAAAGATCGATCTTTGGATTTTATGGATCGATTATGAACCAGTTAAAGGAAAATCGATTTAAATTGATTAAATTGTTTTTTTTAACCCAGTCCTAATTCCAATGGACAACTGGCCATAACCCTTCTGTCAGTCAGCGTACAGCAGCCAGTTTTGAAATGCTAGCAACCTTAATCAGAAAATCACAAATTCATTTAGATTTTAAATGTTGGACATCATTTACAACAAAACCAAAATCAGCACCCTGCCACACATTTGAGATAAAGTTCCATCTGATATTATGTTATTCTGCCTGCTGCTCAGCTGGATACTTTCTATTAGCAGCATTTGATCATCAGAGACTGGCAGCCTCAATCACTTTTCAATCATCCCTCCATTATCTGAGCTAGTCTTCCTTAAAGAGATGCTTGGTGCTGGAGTCTATCCCTGCTGTCACTGGACGATAGGTGGGGTACACTCTGATCTGGTCGCCAGCCAATCACAGGGCCACATAAAGAGACAGACAACCATTCACACACTCACCCACACTTAAAGGCAATTTAAAGTCATCATTAACCTTATGAGCATGTATTTGGTCTGTGGAAGAAAGCCAGAGTAAACCCAGACATGCACAGGGAGAACATGCAAACACCACACAGAAAAGCCCTGACAACCACGGGGTTCGATTCATAAACCTACTTGCAGTGAGGCATGTGCACACTCTGTCACGGCACCGCGCTGGCCTCAACACATTTATTTTTCATTAATGTTCTTCACATACAAACTTTCTGTTTGGGCACATGTACCTGGTCTGTAATGTTTACATAAATCTCTCCACTGGCTCACTAGTTGGTGGGAGAACACTTTATGAAATTACATGAGCTGCCTGGTGATGAATAACATAAAAACATTCAAAAGAATAAAAAAAATATTTCTACATTTGATTCAAGTCTGAAAAATAACAGTTAATAGATCTGTGTGAAGGGTCTGCACTTAAATGTAGCGAAAGTTTAC
This sequence comes from Scarus forsteni, assembly GCA_036419115.1. Taxonomy (NCBI): domain Eukaryota; kingdom Metazoa; phylum Chordata; class Actinopteri; order Labriformes; family Labridae; genus Scarus; species Scarus forsteni. Next base: position 13,233,860 of record JAZDUH010000098.1, on the reverse strand, counting down.
ATTTATGCAGAATCAGAATCAGAAAATGTGTTGTTTTTTTATTTGTACTGTGTCCTTGGGTGTCACGAAAGGCGCTTTAAAAATAAAATGTATTATTATTATTAATAATTCTTCAGCCAAGCTATCATACAAACCCCTGAAAGTTGAGATGCCACCATAGTGAGACCAAGTGAGATTGGCTTTTAAAATCCTGGAGGGGGTTATTTGTTCCACCTGATTAAAAACGTAATAAAGGCCTATTTGATCATTTTAGCTAAATGCATCCTGCTGTATCAGAAGTGAAGAATTGTGTTAAAATCATCAGAAAGACAGAAAGGACCCTCTTTGTGTAAAACAACAAAAGACTCAAAATAACAAGCTCCAATCAGGTCATATTTCCACGTCTCCAAATGGTCACAGAGAGCTCTATGTATGCATGTGTGCATGTTTCAGCGTGTGTGAATCAGCATGTGTGTGCGTGTGCTGTGAAAGCACTCATTCAGACAGAGAGGCCTCTCAGAGTCAGCCAAGTGGTATCAGTAACACTTAACTGTCCTGCTCAGTTTGGATTGTATTTCTCTGCCGATGCACCTGTCCCTCTGCTGAAGGTAAACAGAGTCGTACAAGGCCAAGAGGATGGAGCTCTCACACCAGCTGATGTTCACACTTTCAGTTGTTAAAAAACAACTGCAGAGGTTTGTTAATGTTGCTCTGAAGGTGTCTGATCAGACCCAGCCTTTTTGGTCCAGGTAAGTGAAGGATAAATGGACTTGAGCTTATAGTGCTGCCATCTTTTGAAAACTCAAAGTGCTTTATACTGATACTCACATCCACCCATTCACTCAATGATGGTTCTGTTTCTATACAAGTTGTCAATCTGTATCGACTAACACATCTACGCCCTATCATGTTCATTGACCCGCCACTGGCACAGCATTGACAGAAACTTAGGGTTGAGTGTGTTGCCCAAGGACACATCAACATGTCACAGCCAGAGCAGGGCCGTCAACCTCCTGATTGATGGTATAGCATATAACAGACTGAACCACTGCTGCGTGTTACTTACCTCTGCGAAGGAGGCATTTATCTGTCTGTTAGTGTGATAGCTCAAAAAGTCAAGAATAAATAATCATGGACTGTTCAGGAAATGTAAGTTAAGGCACAAGTAAGAATTGAATACATTTCAGTGATGATTCAAATCTGGAGGAGGATCCAGGAATTTTTGAAGGGTTTGATAAAATTGCAAAAAAGGGAGAACAGTGTCAGAAATGCCTTTTCTAATCTCATATTTGTGAATATCTTAAGTAAGAGGATTTTGTAACAATACTGGTACACATACAGACACAACATTAATATGGAAATTGTCCATAAAAATTGCAATGTATTTGGAAGAGAAAAAAATCTGTGTCAGTTTAACCCAATATTATTCAGCCCCAATGCCAGATATCTCTGATTACAGCTTCAGGTTTTTCTGAGCCAAACAAACTTGATATGACTCTCAATTAATCACAATATGTCTCCTTTTTACTAAAAAAATCCTTGTTGGGGGCTAAATTATACTGTATAGTTCATATCTATTTCACATAATCCAAAATCTTTAAGTTGCAATGTGGTGGCAGTGTCATACTTAGCAGCTTGGGATACAACCAGAGACAACGAAATAATGCAGATCCAAACAGGGCAGATTCACATGGTCAACTGTTAAATCTGAGGTTTTTCAAGACCCCCTCAGGACCCAAAAAGGGTAAGTGCTGAAAGGTAGTGTGTTTCCTCACAGCTTCCCTATTTACTTTTTTAATTTTATGAAAAGCTTTGATTCCCATCATCCTTCTTGACCCTACCATTCCCTTTATTTTTTAAATTTGAAGTCATACTCCCTTGAGCTTGTACTTCCATTCTTGCATTACCTTATGTACAAAGTAAAATAATCAGACATGTTGTTGACAAAACACTACTAGGCTGGGTACTCACAATAAAATAAGATGCATATCAGGATCCAGAGGCCATATTGCAATACATATAAATTGTTGACAGTGACTACACCCTTTACAGAAATCCTGAGAACCTTTTATCGTAGAAAAATAAAAGAGAAAGCACAAAGTTTGAAGGCTCCTTTAGCTTGACACTTTCGATGCTCTTCAGAGATCTTATAACCTTACAGTGCAGATGGACCTGCCTGATTTATTGACTTAAATCACGCACCTCCATCTTGCCAAGTTACAATCTTCTATGACTTCACAGCCAAAAGCTAGATGGCCAATCAGGGAAGAGAGGTGGAAACTGAAGACATGACAACAGCGGGAAGTGACTGAATGTTTGAAAGCAATGTGGATCTCTGTGGATGTGGTAATATCTGTGCTTTTTTTTTAGAAATTGGCTCTATATCTTCTTTAAAAGAGAAGCAAAGAACATCACGTAAAGCTTTTCTTATGGGAAATCATGTCATTAACAGTGCTGTGAAACTGGGAGAGATGTGGAAATCCTGTGATAACAGCTAGTCTATGGTAGTCATGGTTACTCAACGATACTCTGTGAAATATGCTCTCCTCAGAAGTTTACCAGAACTTGGTGGGGATTGTTGATGAGGTTCATGTCATATATAATCGGTAAATGATTAAACTGTGTTGTATACTTTAATGTAAGACAATAGTTTAAGTACTGAAACATGGTTTAAGCTAACGTCTAACAACAGGTTTGAGCTGCTACATCATACTATGGTTTGATATGGACTGGTCTGCGATGAGTGTGACTGGCAGACCAATCGTTCAGTCACAAGCTGCTTTTGTTTTAAAGGTTCTGCTCCTGAAAACATTTTCTATGAGCTTTTTCACAGATTGACTGGTGAAATATTTCCGTGGCGGATATATGAAACTGTCAGGTTAGAGATCTCAGAAGATTTGGAGCCTGTGATGGATCATGTTGGCTTCTGCTTCATGTGGGATATATGTTTTACAACTGCTGTCATAACATTCAGGAGCAAAGAGTGAGTGACACTCAGGCTGTTAAAAATACTGTACTAAGACAGTTTACAGTTGTTTCTTTTTAATAAATTATGACCTTTAATTGTAAAAATCTATTTGAATGTTCTTAAGGCTGGTAGGGCTCTGTGGAAACCCTCGTCCTAAAGTGAGAATAATATGACTCACATGATGAAAATGGTGGTGGCAATGAGCGAGGCAGTGTAGAATCCTCTCTGACAGTCTGCGTTTTTTCTCTGTCTTTGGTGCATTTCTCCTCCACAGTTCTCACAGCAGCGACAGATGCAGAAACACGTGCCAATAATGGGGGTGAGGACCACGAAGAGGATACCAATGGTGCCACACACGATGAATCCAGCCTCATAGTAGATCCACTGCAAGAGGACAAGATCCATGTAGTGAATGTAGTGTGTCACTGCTTACCTGTGTAATGATTCCGCAATATTTATGACACTTCAGAGCATTGCCATGAGAGGCTTACCTGCAGTAACAGCACCACATTGTCTGGCTGTAAGAGAAAAATCAAGAAAAGAAAAAAGTGTCAAGAGAATAAAGTAATGCAGAACTAGATTTCCAAAAAGTGAAGTCAAGAAATCAGAGAGTGAATGTAGAAATACTCATCCTAAATTTTGATATTTACATCAGGTGGGTTATGACGGAAAGTTTTATTCCCACATCTATAAATACAAAACACTTTAGATCTGACACACCTGAAAAACAATAATGTGTCTAAAATATTAATCTTTCGAATGGCACATGGTTTTAGCAAAAAAAAAAAAAACTACACAACCAAAGAAACTCCCACTAACTTTCCAGATGGCTTTATTTTTACCATCTATTTTGGGGGATTTATCGCACCGCACATTGGCCTCAGGGTATACATTTAAACCCCCTGCAAAAAAGCCTTGATATACAGTACAGGCCAAAAGTTTGGACACACCTTCTCATTCAACGTGTTTTCTTTATTTTTATCACAATTTACATTGTGGATTCTCACTGAAGGTATCAAAGCTATGAATGAACATGTTTGGAATTAAGTACTTAACAAAAAAGTGTGAAATAAAAGAAAACATGTCTTATATTCTAGTTTCTTCAAGGTATCCACCCTTTACTCTGATTACTGCTTTGTAGACTCTTGGCATTCTCTTTATGAGCTTTAAGAGGTAGCCACCTGAAATGGTTTTCACTTCTCAGGTGTGCCTTGCCAGGGTTAATTAATGGAATTTCTTGCCTTATTAATGGGGTAGTGACCATCATTTGTGTTGTGCAGAAGTCAGGTTGATGCACAGCCGACAGTCCTATTAGACACTTTTAAAATTAATATTATGGCAAAAACCGATCAGCAAAGTTAAGAGAGACAAGTCATTACTAAAGTGAGAATCTAAAATGAATTTGTGATGAAAATAAAGAGAACACGTTGAATGAGAAGGTGTGTTCAAACTTTTGGCCTGTACTGTACATCAAGAGTATAGCTTCAACCCACTTTGCTTTACCGGTTCTCTGTCAGTGGTATTTGGTATGGATGCACAATATTGGATTTTTTGCCAGGATTTTTTGTCAAGAGTAGAAAGCCTCCATTTTACTAAAACTGACCCTTTTTTTATCATGACGGTCTATTAATGTAAGAAACAGATATGAAAAGCATCTAATTCTTCAGTAAATTTTCATTTTCTAAGAACATTTTGGGACACTTTTAGCCTTAATTTAGTGTTCAGACAGCAGACTGCCTTGAACAGTCTGAGAGACAGAAGAGGCAGACATGTGGACATTGGCCAGAAGTGGGAATCGAAACTAGGCACAAGGCAAGGAAGAGGGAGTAACCTTCTGTTCAAGCTGATCTGTGTCCATGGTCAAAAATGAGAAGAAGTGTTGACATCATGGGACAATACACCAAAATATGAATATTCATATGAAAACATCAGCATTGATGTCAGCTAAACTGTTAACGTTCAATTAACCGTTCATCGGTACTGGCATTGGTGCTGATTTTCACATCTGGTGTAATGCTTTAATAATTAATTTTAAAATAATATGGAAGGTAAGACATAATGGTTGATATCACTGAAGTATGAGAACTATTTGTTGATCCCCCAAAATATTATCAAATTCTGGAAATGAGTGGGGGAAACATATGTTGTTGCTTTTAGGGTATCCTCCTGCTGTCAAATTCCTTTAAAATCCCAAAACAATTGTGATTCTAAGACTTTTATCTGTAAATAGCTTCATGTTTAAACTGTTATGCAAACCTTTTTTAAAATTAATTTTTATAACCCGTATTAAGTCTGTCAAGAGAAAAACTGGCCCTTGTACAAATATAGTGGATGACTCTGTTTTATAGGGTCGAATATACAAAAACATGACTTTGAGTAATAGTACATATTTTTGACTGAAGATGAAGACCAAGACTAAACCTAGAGTAAATGTCAAATAATTCTAAAAAAGTGAGCAGTGGGTCTCTAAAAACCTCTCTGAAACAGCAGGTTATATTTCGACTTTATTCTCTGACGTACCTTTCTCCATTCTTCCAATTTGATTCCTCCCATGTTTTGTTGTATAACTTTTACAATCAGATCTGCAAAGAGAAAAAAAGCACAAACATTTAGTCATCGAGCTCATTTGTTTCCAAAACATCGTCTGGTACATTTGTAATCCCTGGTCCAGCTGTGTTTTACATGCAGAGCACAGCTCAGCGGGGGACTCGCCTGCCAATTTAAATCATCAGCAAATGAAACATTTCTTATATAATATTTGACAGTGGTGTACTTTTTTTAATATAAGAACACAGACGCAGAATCAGCTTATTATTTCTTAATTTCCGGGTACAATATCATAAAAGTATTTTGTCATTTGAGCAGCAGCTGTGCGTTTGAACATGTAGATTTAAGGGAGGAAGTGGCTCAGTGCAGCGGTCTGTGTTTATGTGGGTCAGTAGACACTAAGCCTGCCTAATTATTGACTAACTCACACGTTAACTCTTGTGGCAGGTAAACAATGCTGCCCGAGCACAAAACACTTCACATCTGTACCAACAACACAAAACCATACACACTATGTATGCATATACAGCGTACTTAGCCAGAGCACTGGGCATTAAGGAGCCTAGAAAATGTATTTGTTCACTTTCATTCATGATACAAAGTCAGACAGTAGTGTACTGATATAGTTTGTCAAGTGAAACTTGGGTTACAGAAAATGCCACATCAACTTAGTTCTCTTTGTCAGAGGGTCAAAATATTAACATTTAAAGAATACTGTCAGTTTAATAACTAGATTTATAATTTTATAAAGGACCAAATAATGCACTTTCATAAGGAGCTGTTTTATCAACATTTATAAACTCAAATGTAGTAAGTAATACTTACACACAATTTTAGCTACTTTTCTGAGGTAAATAATTTAACCAACATTTCTATCTTTACCTTCACAATAAATTACAATATACATTACTTCCTACTGTACCTCTATTTTCTATTCATGTTTCCTTCATGTTTACATATTTTTGTTATTTAAAATCTAACTGGTTGAGGGAACAGAAGGGCCTCATGTTGCTCCCTTGGGCTGCCAATCGTCCATCCCTGGTCTATTTTGAGTGATGTAAAAACAAAATCAAAAGCCTAATTTTCAGCAAAAAAATAAATAAATAAAAATAATGTAATTTGACCAGTCACTTCTTAAATCACCGACAATCATTTGAAGCTATACTTTTTTCACGCTTTTTCCAATAACTTAGTTGTTTCTGTTACTCAGTTGAGTATGTTAACTCCACATTTGCCCAAACAGAAAAGGGTGAATAAACTTTTTGAGCTGTTTAACACTTATGCTCTTAAACCTCAAAGTCCAGCACTAGATTTGTAGAAAGTATGTGAAGAAATTATCAGTTCAGATTTGATTTTTGGCCCACACTGCCTAACCGTACCGGACCATGTGAGCAGAAAAAAAGCTGAAGAAGACATAAGGTTATCCAAACCAACATTGTTTAATAAAACCGCATTATTAATAGGAACACACAATATAACTGCAACAATATCAGCAATTGAGTAGGTCTGCTACACTTCTTTGCAACCCTTACTTTGGGTTATTAAAATATTTTGTATGTGTGCTTGCTTGAGTAAAACTTTAATTTGGCATTTCTATTTGTGAATGAGCACAACACAGTGTTGCTGCTACTTCAAGGAAAACATCTGAGTTCCTCGTTCACCGCAGCAGCAGGAGCTATACTTATGTAGAATAAAAAACAATCCAGTATCAGAAACTGAGCACCATTTTACCTAAAGCAGTTTTTCACTGTGTCAGAGTTCCTATCATGGACCAGAAATACTGATCAATTCTGAGGTGTAGGAGCAGATAGTAGTAGGAAGAAAGTGAACGTCTGTAAGTGTAACCTCAGAATATAAATGTCCACCTAAGATGAAGAAGCTTCACTGCACACACCAAGCAGATGACTGACAGTTTAGCATGTAGACGTGGACACAGGTCACAGCACATGCACAGACACACACAACACGTCTCACAAACCTTCTGCTGGCACACCTGAGGTATCTGCTGACACATCTGTCACAAAGAGTCTGACTGGATTTCTATAGTAGAAAAGTAAGTTACGCACCACTGATGTTTACAGCAGGAAACATCTCCCACAAAAAAATCAATGTTATCCTCAATTACAGAAACCCTTCATAAAACAAAACAGGTGTGGTATGAAAATAAAAACCCACGAAAGAGCACTTAGCTGTTTCTTTTTTAAAACAGGAATTAAATTAGTTTAATTAGGCTGTAAAAAATGTCCATTCCCTAAAGACGATCATAAAACCTCAAGGGCTCCTGCAGCCACCTCAGATGAATACTCGAGAAAGAACAGCTTTGGTTTTTCTGTACGTGACTCATTTTCCACCCTGAGATTTCCACTTGGTGTCAACATGGTGGTCGCCTCATATCGGCCTCTAAAGCCCCCTTTAGTGACCTAATACCTGACATCACTCTGGTTTCTCCACTACAGTCATTTTTCATATTTATAGAGATCTTCACACATTTTACTTTTCCATTAACTGTGGCAGCACAAATGTCCCCCTGCTGAGTAACAGGGGACTTCAGATATAATTTGTGACCATATGGATAATCCTCTCAATGCCATCCCTCCCTCCTGCTGGGAGTCGTCTGACTTCTCTTCCCTCAGAGGTCTACAAACTGTTTATGAGACGTGTTTACCTGAAGAAGACCCCAGACTGTCATGTGAGGTGACCACATGTAGTTTTGTTTGCTCTGCAGATGCAGCATATGAACACATCTGAGTCGTGTGGATGCCACCTGCTGTTGCTCAGCTACTTAGTTAGCATTAGCCACCGAGGGCGGTTAAGCTTAGACAGCTTAGTTCAGTGACCCAGTATAAGGGTTTGCTACTCCAAACGAAAGGAAAAGGGGGGAGAACAACCATCGGAATTAGACCTGAGAGGCTGAAGAGACCCCTGACTCATGTGAATTTATCAAACTGCAAAAGAAAACATTAAACTTTAATAATTGTATTGTTTTCTGTGATGAATGAACAAAGAAGCTATAATGAGCTGGGATTATATTTCTATTGCTTTAGTTTCACTCTCAGTAGAGACTGCGGTTTGACTTGTAGACCAACAATGAGTTTAAATAAAAGAAATGTACCATTAAATCTGAAAGTCAAAATATCAGCATCAAATCTTGCTGTAGGTTGACAGTTAAGATGTTTACGTCGTGCTGTACAACCCTCTTACTGTAATGTGTAAATATAGGCTGGCACAATCCTATATGCTGACCCTCTCACAGAGATTACGGGAAGGTGTGAAGACAACCTTACGCAACCTGACAGCCACCTCTGCATGCACGTTAAACAGCCTCTTTTTAATGGAAACAAGTAATACAGTATATCTGCTCTCACTTTAAACTATAGTTGTTCTCAAACAGGCTTTAATGTTTTGGAAACATGTGCCATCACATCACCAAATGAATACCCTGAGGTTAAAGGGCCGTGAATATCGAAAAATAACAATTAAATCTTACGGCTAAACTGTTTCTGATTTTTTGACAGTTGGTCTTTTCTCATTTTGGGCTCAAACAATTCAAAGAAAAATGAGATGTGCAATATAATTTGACATTATTGTGGTGAGGATATGAAATATGATTAATCAAAATAAAGCAAAGAGTCACTTAGCTCCTCCTCAAGTTCCTTGTGACGTGGTTCACACAAATGCAATGAATTCTTGATATTTAATTTGCATAATAACTGAAAGAGAATCTGATGTCGAGTGCTGGACTTTGAGGTTTAAGAGCATAAACAGCTAAAAAGGTTTACTCACACTTTCTGTTTGGACAAATGTGGAGTTAACATACTCAAGAGAGTGACGGTAAAATCTAAGTTATTAGGGAAAGAGTGAAAAAATATATAGCTTCAAATGATTGTCAGTGATTTAAGAAGGTCAAGAAGCACAGACAAAATACATGTACTAATCATAAGTTTGCTGATTTTTGCAAGTTAATAGTGATTGACCACATTTTGACTTGAATGAAATAGGATTTTGTATTTTTAGACACATCTTTAAGTCCATGTTGACAACTGCAAGCAATTTTCAACATTTACCAGTGCCTGAATGGGCAAAGAAATGCACTTTTTGACAGCAATTATGCTTCTTTCTCCATGTTATGAACCCATGAAACATCAATGTTCCAGCTCAGAGATTATCTATAGACTCTTCTTTGTTATGCTTTTATTTTAATATTTACTCTTTTGGTAATGATGCTTAACTTCCTGTTTAATAAATTAAATGCTTTATATTGAAAGAAAGTTGAGAATCTCTACAAGGTAACACTACTGTAGCCTAATCATGAAAAATCAATCATCAGATCAAGAGTAAAATGGTCAATGGTGATCATGTTTATACCATCACTGTGAACACATGAAGATGCTCGTGAGTAGGGATGTCCCGATCTGATATTGATATCGGTCAAAAAAACAAATATCGGATTATATCGGCCTGCATCCTAAATCTCCGATATCAGCACTCCGATACAAGCAGTCCATTCTAATATATTTATTTTTTATTTTATTCAGTTGTAGAATATGCTTATGTTTAAGTTCAACACAGTGGTTATTTTGCAATTGGTGAAATATGTTTTTGTTTGATTTATTGAGGTCACTTTTCAGGGTCTTCTAATATTTTTTATTCATGTTGTTTTAATTGTAGTATATTCTTATGTTTAAGGTAAAAATTTATTTAACCTATTGGTTAATAACAAATGGGTCAGTTTTTCTCATACCTACTATTGCTGACTACTGTTCTCTGTTTGAGTAATCTGACCTGATCCAGCCTTTTCTTACAGTCCATACTACAAAATAGGTAATAAAAGTCTGTATGATTCCTGCTGATATCGTATCGGATTGATATCGGTATCGGCCAATACTCAAGGCTGCAATATCGGTATCGTATTGGAGGTGAAATAGTTGTATCGGGACACCCCTACTCGTGAGTAATATCCAGCTCAGCTCGGGTGTTTCTTTACATAAAAATGCCCATGATTATTGGGATTCTAAAAATGTTAGGCATTAGTTTTTATCTAATTTTCATCCCAGTGAACTGAAACACAGAAAAATGTTCCAGCCAGGGGGAGGAAATGCTGTCAAAGTGCTTTAAACATTTAAGGTATAAGCTTGTGAACTAGCATATCTACATGTCTGTGATTACAAAAGAGATTTAAGGCACCTGCCATAAAAGTGAATATTATCCATGTATTTTTGTGACATGAAGGGCTGAAACAGTCGGCTAAATGGTAAAATGCAGAAAGCCCATGGCATTTAAGTTCATAGTACACACAGAAACACTTTTTCTTTTTCTTTACTGTAGGTATTATGTGGCACCCTGATCATAAAGAGAGAGAAAAACTGCTTCATAGAAACTCTAACAGCTTACAGACAGACTGTACACAAAGCTCAAAGCTTTAAAAGTGAACACCAGGATAAAAAAGGTTGCTATTATGGCTCTAAAAAGCTCTTCTTTGACAGGCTATAGATGGGAGGTGTCTCAGTTTAAAATATGCTTTGACATAATTCATGTCTATTTTTTTAAAGCATACTTATGCACAACTTTAAAAAAGACTGTACAGTATGTTTTACTCCGAGTTATGCAAGCCTCTAAGACCCTTCAGTTTGTATATGAATGGCACCAAGGGCCAAAGAAAGTTACACAGCCCATACGGGAGAGCCACAAACTAAGAGGATTATGAGGAATATCTTATTCCACCATCGACAACGGACACTAAGACGGTGCATTTATCACGTTTCTATTTCAGTGACAAATTTGAATTCCAGGAATCATGAAAACAAGACAATCACCATATAATGACAGATGAAAAACAGTTAGATAATACTTATGCATTTTTTAATTTTATACCTTATTGTCATTGTAGGTATATTTTTATGCACTTATTTTCAGTACAGTTTAATTTTAAGAGTGTACATTGCGCTTTAATGTTAATGGTTTTAAAGTTTAGTATGGTGCAGATGCTGTGAAATTAAGTGTCTTTTACTATTGTGATCTCAATATCAGAGTGTATTAGCAGAAATTTGGCAATATGATAATCATGAGATGGGAATGGGATGTGAATATGATATGTATCACAATATACTCCAATACTATGAGCAGGATAATGTTTCACCATTTGTTGGAGGTTAAAAATACACATTTCGTGGATGGCTTTCACATAGAGACACTGACACCCATTCACACATGTACTCACACCTAAGGGCCATTTAAAGTCACTATTTAACCTAAAAAGCATATTTTTTGGCTTTTGGATGAAATCAGAGGTCCTCGTTCACAGGCCTGAGGACTTTACTAAGCTGTTGGAACACAGGGAAGAAGCCAAGAAGTTCTAATATATTAACACAGTTTTACACCGCAAAATATCTCGATGCATCAATATCTTCTTATTCTCTTAGTGATCATGATTTCTGTCATATCAAGCAGCCTTAATAAACACCTCATTAAACGTGCCATAAGAGTAAACTTTATCGGTAAGAGGAATATGAACGACCACTATAAATATTCAGAGAGCACAAAACTCCGCCAAGGCACTTTCATAAATGTCAGTAAAAAATGTGGGAAACTGCCTGTGTACCAGCTATAAGCCAGACAACAAAATACATAAAGCGAAGCTATTTACAACAAACACTTTTTACAGCAATAAATGAGTTCTTCTGTCAAGTGCAGTAGTTTTACTGTCAAACTTAAAAAACAATATACTTCAACTGGGAGACTGGAGTCTGTCTCATTTCCAGAGAAATGGCTTTAGTCCACACAAGTCATCTGCTAAAATACCACCAACAAGAACATTCAAGTGCAGTTTAATTTAAAGGCAAGGAGACGAGGAGGGTTGTGACAGATTAAGTGGACATGAGAAAAAGATGAGTAGAAGAGTAGAAGAGCAGAAGAGCAGGCAGAAAGGACTCAAATTCAGCATGTGTCATTACTGAATCTATCTTAATCAGCTGCTCTCATAAAAAGGCACAAGGACTCAAAAATAGATGTTAAAACGAAGCTAAAAAGCCCAAAATGACACGAATTATAGATCATAGATGTACAAATCAGGTTGTGTTTGTTTCTTTGGTTTTCTCCTTTTGTTTGAGCAGATTTACCACATCAATATGAAACAAACTACCTTTTTTATTTCCTCTTGTCGCACCAGTCAACAGATTTGTCTGTCTGTTGAGTCTGATCTGATTCGACATTTACATTTATTTGAAATTTAATCTGCTTGTTTGCAGATAAACAACTTGTCTGCAACTGATCACAGTAATTAAGGAGACAGACAGATACCAGGACTATATGACCCACTTTCAGTTCATGACAGTGTGTGTCCATGCCCGATTGTGCACGCCCATATGTGTGTATGTGGGTGTGTGTGACAATGCCATCTGTAGCAGTTGTAGCTTTGCAGTGTTAGCATTAGCCCCGTGGATGCTAATCCTCTAATCTACCCTGTGTGTACCGGAGGGATAAGACACACTGTCTCCTTACGCTGTGAAAGAGTCCAAAATGCCCCAGAGGAGAGACCCTCACAGATTTAACATGGAGGAGCGATTAAGGAGACAGCAGACCCTCATAAACCAGCCATGACCCCAGATCTGCTGTCATATCAGTCCAGTCGTTCATATCTTTAGTATTTAAAAGGATTAAATTACTAAAACAAAATAGACCATAGTGCTGTCCTTTAAGACACGCAGACGCGACATGGGATATCAGGCTTAGTTTTTGACAGTTTCAAAAATGAAAATGTTGATCATATTGAGTTGATAATATAGACTGCAATGTGTCGGATTAATAAATGGTTAACTATTATGAGACTGATCAACCAGTTCCTCCACCAGATCTCTGAAGATTAGTCAGTTCACTTCTCTTCCTGAGTGTTTCTGACATCAATTTGTTCTTTTACTATTCTCCACCTTACTGTGAACCCAGCCTTTGCTCTGACCACGTCACCTCTAACACAGCTAATTATAGCCTCGCTAAAGCCCCCAGACTCAACTTCATTCAACCTCATGTAACAACGAGGTGGCCGCTGTACTCTAACTAAACAGTGACTGCGATGCACTGCTATAGTGGAATCACTATCTGACAAGAATCAGCAGAAAAACAACTTAAGTTGCACAACGTTATGAATAGAGTTTTAGCAATCTTCTAATGATATTATAGCCAATATCTTTGCTGTAAATAATAATAACAACATATGAAAACTTTATCTTTATAGCACCTTTAAAACAGAAGTATACAAAAGGCTTAACAGAGAAAATAAAGACAATTAAAGCCGCAAGCGGCGATGATCGGGCCCTCGCCCCCCACGCGCCCGTTGGGCCCTGTCGCTTCCGCCACATGTTGCGTCCGCCACATGCTGCTGTTGCAAAACAGTGGTGCCGCTAAATGTTGCTTGCCCCACATGTCCCAACCGCTGCATGTTACTGCCACCCCATGCAAGCAGGTTTATGAAATATAAAACACAGTTAATGCCCTGTGGGTGGCACTGTTCCTATGTCGCAGGCACGTCCAGCTATACCTGCCTCAGCAAATAGCCACAACATAGATATGGTTAGGCCTGTACAGCATACAGATGAATGATGGCAATGACTCAAACAGTGTAGAGCTCGGCCAAGAAGAGTTGGTAAGTAAAAAAAAAAAAAAATGGCTTAATAAGTATTATTAACAGTGTCAGATCACCAGCATGAGAAAATGTCTTCCACAACTTAAAACAGCAACATACAGAGTCCACCATTTAAAACAGCAACATACAAAGCCTATGAGCATTATGTCAGACGATGTGATGCACCAATATCACAAATGTCTCTTGAACACTTTTAACCGCAGTGTAACTCAGTGAATAAAGATGATGACATGTCAAGAATCTATGGTGTCTCACTCTAAGCAGGAGGTGGAAGCTTGGGTGACAGATCTCTGAGGTTGGTGAAGAAGGGGGTGGGTCAATTGGTGTGAGAGGTGACCTCAGCTCAGTCTGAGAAGAGGGGGAGGGAAGAAACGACTGTTTAAGCATGTTTAAGTGTTTTTGGCATTAACACTGCTTGTGTCTATGAGATGGTGCTATTCCTATAACACAAATATATGTTTAAATTAAAAAAATAAATCCAGAGTGGAGCTGTGATCATGTGTGTTTAATTTGGGGTAGATTGGATTATTTATAACATACATATGTAATTTATGTAATTTCTAGAGCTTAGCACGATTGCATTATAAGAGAATTGAGCTTATAGATGTGTTAGGAGGTGGACATTGATTAGGTTTGTTAATTTTGAAGCAGATTGGAGCTTAAATAAAGGAGTTAAGAGTGATTTCCAGGTTCATGGCAATCAGTGAAGTTTGAGACCTCGCCATCACCAGACCGTTTCACCTAAGGACACGACATGAACACTGATGCTTGATGAAGGTGTGAAGACCCTTTCTGAGAATATTTGAAAAAAATATGTTGAAAAACGGAGGAGATTTTAATGGTCAAGTAAAACATCAGACTTCCTGTTACCAGCAGGGGGCGCTATATTTGAGAGTGAAATAAAGGCTATAGATATACTCAGGCATGGCCAGTGAACATGTGTACATGTTTTGGTCCGGATCTAACATTTTACTAGAGAGTTATTTAGGTTTACGTGTTTTCCAAAAATGGTCAAATTTGGGTGTCCTTCGTGGCCACGCCCATTGACTTACGAAAAATCTTTTAATAACTTTTCATCCTCAATGTGTCTAGTATACACCAACCCAATCTGGAATTGATCCGATAAAAAACCTAGGAGGAGTTCGTTCAAATGCGAGCCTTAAAATGGCTAAAATCGGAAATTCAACGTTAATTTACGAAGTTCCTGTTCGGAATTCCCAATGACAATTTATATATTTGTGATCGTCCTGGTCTGGGGGATATGCCCAAAAAATTTCGTGCAAATTGGAGTTAGTCAAAAATTCGCCAAATTTGGGCGTGGTTTCTGGCCACGCCCATTGACCTACGAAAATTCTTTTAATAACTTTTCATCCTCAATGTGTCTAGTATACACAATTCAAATCTGGAGTTGATCCGATGAAAACCCTAGGAGGAGTTCGTTCAAATACGTACCCTGCAAATCGCCAAAATGCGACTTTCAACGCTAATTTGCGAACTTCCTGTATGGAATTGACGATGGGGGCAAGAGAGTTTTTTGTAGGTTTGGGCATGCTAGTTATGCCCGCAAAATTTCAGGTCAATCCGTGAAAGTAGCCGGATGTTCTGCAGTTTAAGGCCAGTAGGGGGCGCAGTGGCGCACTTTTTTTTGTGCAAACACTGGATTCATAAATTTTTCGCCGTGACTGAACTTTGGGGATAGGTGTGTTCGCGTTTATCTGAAGTTGAAGGCACGCAATTTGGGGTTAAAGTGGCAGAACAATTTAGCGATTACAATAGGGCCTTCGCCGGCCATTCGGCTCGGGCCCTAAAAATAAAAGTGAAAAACTAAAAGGAGAATAAGCAATCTGGTCAAACAGAAAGAGTCAAACAAGAGAGCAGGAATGAAATTGAAACACAGAGCATCAAGAAACTTAAAGCAGGTAAAAGGAAAGAAACTGGAAAAATGAGATGCCACATCTCAAGGGGCTTACATTTAATGCATAAGCAACAAATATGGTGCTATAAGAATAAAGATTAAATGACTGACTTTACGTTCAGCAGAGACAAATGAGATGAGGACAGATTTATGATCTGGGCATCCACTGGTTTGACTCGATCATAAATTCTTTTTAGTGCCTTTGTCTCTGGCTGGATGAATATATCTCTGGATGTATGTATGTGTATATCCTACTATATTTATTTTTATGTATTTGAACATATCCATATGTGTGTGTCTATAAAATGAAGAGTAAGTCTTTAGCCTGCTCTGTTGTAAAGTGCCTTGAGACTACGCTTGTTATAAACTATCCATAAATAAAGAATGACTGATCAAATGACCGACTGAATGAAACATTTAAAGTAATATATGAAAATACTTCATTTGAATGATTAAAATGCCAGCACAAGAGTATCATTGATGAATATTCTTTTGAAAAAATTATGCTAATAATGATGAGAACAAGAGAATAACACTAGAGTAACAGATGACGACATCACATCAGGGAGTTTGGATGATTAGAGTAAATAAAATAGCATATTTTTTGTGTTACATCTGTTAGCTACACAAATGAGCTGTCACACTGAAGGCTACAAGTCAATTTTCATAAAGTAAGGATTTTATATCTTCAAAACTCCAATATCTTGCATCCCTTGCATACATTTCAGTGTGCTAAAATGAGATTGGAGGGATCAGGATGTCGAGATCATTCAGAAAAGGGCTGCAGTGGGATGGTGCAACAGGTAGTGCTATTGTCTAAAACGGTTTCTGGGTCAACTCGCCCAAACTGGGCCGCTGTGTGGAGGTTTGCATTGTCTTCCTGTGCGTACATAGTTTCCTTCAAGCTCTCCAGTTTCCTCCCACTTTGAAAAAAAGCACACACCCCAGCCATCCATCTACACCGCTCAGCACCTTTAAGGTTGTTGTGAGCTGAAGCCTGACCCAGTTCACCATGGGCATGAGCAGGGTACACCCTAAACTGGTCACCAGCTGATCACAGGGCTGACATGCAGAGACAGACAAACAGTACCTGGCACACTCACACCTAAGAGCAATTTTAGAGATACCAAATAACCCAAGGAGTATTTTTTTGGTCTGTGGGAGGAAACTGAAGCACCAGAGAAAACCCACGCATGCATGGGGAGAATATGCAAATTCCACGCATAGAGGCAATGATGGCCTGAAGGTCAAACCAGCAACCCTCTCACTGTGACAAGCACTACATTGACCTGCTATGACCTGCTGCAACCGGTGAGGTCAAAGGGATGGATGGTTATATCCAACAATATCGTTTATCCCAAGAAAAAAACTTTCAGCAAGAGAGCAGTAAGAAGCTGCACTTTTAAATCAGCAAAGTAAACTAATTCCATCATGATCCAACAGTGTGCTCCATCATGGGTCAGCCAACTACAGGAAAGCAACAAATGCTTTGAGGATGGAGGTGTGGAAAAGGCTTCAGGAAACAGAGCAACAATTCACAAGGAACTGCAGAAAAACTGATGTGCAGAAAAATGACAAGAATCTTAACCTGGCCTATTAAGTCTGGGTGTCTTTTGCGACATTTGGATGGTTGCTGTGCAGATAGTTTAGTTAATCCAAAGCTTGGATTTCATCTGAAAAAGCTTTCGAATGTTCAGAACTGAAGCAGCCTTTCGGATTAAAACAGAAACATCTTTAAGAACCTGAACCAAGTCCAACCTCCATCCGCCAACTTCCAGCAGACATTCGATTCTACCCCTCAATGTTATATTTAATGTCATTATTGTCACTGGGACACACAATAAAGTTTATAGATGTTATAGGGACCATTTTGTAAATGTTTTTATGGATACAATGGTCTGAGTCTGTTCTTCTCGCTTGTTTGTGGTCAACACTCTGGGACTGATAGAAGCATTGAATGACAGTTGTCTCTGTTTTCTGGAGAACCACTGTTTTTACATCACAATTTTAACTCCTAAGTATGAAGGACAATAAACTTGACTCCACTGTGTGTTATATGCTACAGGAAATACCCGCTTTGTGGTCGCCGTTTCATTTGATTTCTGCCCGACAAAAAAAGTTGAGTAGCGGATTGTAGTCCTACCTTTGACAAAGAAGTCATAGCATACTGAGCTGTAGTTACCCCTCTCCTCTGTACTTTAAGAATAGTTCTTCTGAAAACATCCTAATAATACTGAGCTCTTAACACTTTAATACAACCAAGCATACCCTACATACCGACAAACTTTGCTTTGTATTCAATCGATTCAATTTTCCAATTGACTTGATTTTAATGAAACAATAATGAGAGAGACATGAGGTGAGTGGAAATTACTCTAAATCTGTTGATATAAACTCATAATAAACATTTAGATGTCTAATGCGATGTCTACTAATGTTGGCCTCCCTTTTGCAGCACATACTCGAGAACAATGCTGCTGCTATCTCAAATCTCTCTTGAAGGCACTCTAAGCAAGCTTTGAACCACATCAGTCTTGATTTTATTGTGATGCACAAAAAGACTAAGCCTTGACAAAAGTTTGTTCAACCAGAAGTATTACAGCAATAATGTTTTTGGAGAAGCCACTCTGATAGCGTGTCAGTGAGGTAGCTAAAATTTCTAACTGGGGATTCGTATCACAATACATAGGTATGATATGTCTCCACAACATAAACAGGACACTACATCACAATTTTTAGGTATCTTTTATAGAATTAAGGACCCACAATTTTGTACGCATAAAATATAGACTTTCTAATCAGTGTTAGTTATATCAAGCATGGTCCCTGCAACATCCATAAACTTTACTGTCCATCCCAGGGGCAGAAATTACAGCTATTATGTTACAAGGGGAGCCAAATGACTGAATTCCCCCTGCGAATAGGGGCGAGGGGCTTCACTGAAATGCTAAACAAATGTCGCATTTACAAAAAAAAGTGAAAAAAAAAAAAAAAAACACAATATACATGTACACCCTACTGCTACTGACCATCTCTTGACCCCATCTCATTGTGAGCAAATCTTCTGAAGGCTGCTTACAGCAGGATAACACACCGTATGACACAGCTCAAATCATCTCAAACGGACAAATTATCTTCACAGTAAACAGATCTCAGTTCAACAGAGCACACTTGGGTTGTGCTGAAACAGGAGACCCACATCATGGATGTGCAGCTGACAAATCTGCAGCTGACAAATCTGCTGCAACAGGGTGATGATATCATGCCGATATGGTCCAAAATCTCTGAGGAATCTCTGCAGCACTTTCTTAAATCTTTACTAGGAAACATCAAGACTGCTCTGAATGCTAAAAGGGGCCTGAGATGGTAAAAGCAAGGTGTACCTAATGAAGTGGTCAGTAAGTATATTCCAGAGACTCAGGCCCATTTACAAAACTGAGCAACACAAAAAGACCAAGATGTTGGGACATTCCCTCAGCCAAAACTGCGAGGAGCACACAATAGGTAACCCAGCAGTGACTGTTCTGCCAGGGAGGAAGACGGAGCCAACACAACAGAGCTGCTCATCTGCTCACTTGTGTGTGAGCTGGCAAAAAGCTTTTTCAGGTCCCTGCCAGTCTTTAGAGCCTGAAAACAGAGTAAACAAGATTACCCAAACAAACAAAGAAAAGATTAATGATGTTGCTGACAACTGACTGACATGACACAGGAGATAATGTTTGGATTCACTGGAAATTAAATGGAGAGAGCTACATCTGCAATTACTGCTTAATGCAGGTGCAGGTGTATCATGTGTCAAATGAAAACTACAACAGGCAAACTGAGTTTATATCAGGTAACAAGGTCTTATTTTACTCTTCACTCCCCTTTTCAAGTCTAATAACTGTTGCCTGTTTCTCTAATATGAATAAAGCGTTAAAGGTTTGGGATGGCCAAATCAATCAGAAAAAAACAACTGTAGAACTCAGGGGTATGTTTAATAGTGAAAGCATAAGTAAGCATTTCCACACCCACAATGCAAAGGTAACTCAAAGAATTGGGACTACACACCCACACAGACAAATACACACAAGCACACACATATACATATACCTATATATATATATACATATACCTATATATACATATACCTATATATACATATACCTATATATACATATACCTATATATATATATATATATATATATATATATATATATATATATATATATATATATATATATATATATATATATATATATATATATATATACACACACATATATATATATATGTATATATATATATATATATATATATATATATACAAAAGAACAACAGCGACATACTGTGACACACCAGCATTATTTATGCCATTTTGTTATTGGTGTCAGTGCTGTTGTGTTATTTGGGTCTGTTATTCACCCCCTCCCCCTATGTAAAGTGTCTGTAGTTGCATGAAGTGGCTCATTCTCCCAGCTCCCTAGAATAAGCCTACCATTGTGACATTTCACTTGGGCTGGCAATCCCAACGCAGGGCACATACTGTGAAATCAATGCAGAGACCTTGACAACATGGCCCAAAGCAGCACTGATTTGTCAGATTCCTGTAGAACAGACCGCTCAACCAATCAGAGGAGACTGAGCCAATGTGGGGAAGGGGCACTTGACGTGGTGGGTTCTCTAACAAAGTGTTTCAAACAGACTGAGAACTGAGGTGGATCAGGGGTACTCAATATGTGAAAACAAAAAGGTTTTTGATCAAATGTTAGAACCCAAGTAGAAACAAAACTTGGGCTATTTAAAATCTGGGTTGGAACAGGTACCTAGTTGATAGATTAGTACATTATAACGTGTTCAGAGTATGTCAGCTTGGCAAAATTTAATGCAGACGTCATTCAAATGCTGTTAAGAAAAGTTCAAATGCAACTTAAAAAACTCTCAGAATTTCATGTTTAATCGATACTTGAGTAAATATTGTAGTTTGAGGCTGGGGGTGGGGGTGGGTTTCTGCAATGTTGAAATAATTACAGTTGGATAGTGCAACCATGTTTTCTTGTTCTAAGTTACTGCTTCTTATTCCTTGGACTTTTTGCACTCTTCTGCTGATTGAACAGGATTACCCTAACAGGATTTAAAATAGTGTATAATCGTATATTATTTATCAAATAAATATACGTAATGAATAATCTCATTGTGTTATTCAATTGTCCTGTCTGCAGCACACTTGTTGCATTGGAGGCTTTTGTTCAGCTCTGTTTCACAGAGTAAGTAAAAGTATGTAACTGAAAGTGTATGGATGACTTTTTGTTCCCTTTATCAAGTTTCACTGCCAGCTGTTTGAGGTCCCAGTTCACTACAAAACTAAGGCCCCATCCACACGAAGCCAAACCGAGGTCTAAACGCAATCTCTGTTTACAACTTTTGCTGCAAGTGTGCATGCTCACTGTTTTTTCGTCTGTTTCCCCTTTTTCCGTCATATCGTTACAGCGGCCCTAGAGGTCTGGCATGTGTTTTACAGTGTTTTGATGCATATCGAGTGCATTCATATAGACGCACACATTTTCTGAGACGCCTTCATCTTTATGACGATCGTTTGGAAACTGTTAAGCGTTTTGTCTTCGTGTGGATGGGGCCTAAGTCAACAGACCAACTACTAGACAAGATGTTGGCCCAATCTATGACCTGGTGGATTTGAAATTGTCCCACAGCAATTTCTAAAATCAAATTAAAACTTAATTAAAGTCCTTATTAAATTAGGGAGTGATGAATGTGACAGAAAAAATATTGAATCATAATTATTGTTCTTGTTAACAGCATTGTCCTGAGGTCAAACTTACAAAGTTAACATCTCTAAGCACTTACATCTATACAGTTTTGCAGTATTGTTCAGTTTCTCTTGTTTTTTAGTTGAACACAATGGTAAGCCACAACTTTCCCCCAGGGCCAAGGGCCGAGTAGGGATCCTGAAATTTGGTTGGACACCTCAAAAACGTCAATACACTGAAGATGACATATATATATCAAAATGACCCAGTGATTCATGTCCTTGTAAAGTCTTAAATTATGGAGAGTTAAAGTCAAACTAGTTCTTTTTATTGAAGGTTATAAATTGAAATGTATTCAAAATCTGAAAACTTTAAGCAGTGCCTCTGTGCAAAATCACTATTCTTCTCAGTTAGGACAAGTTGACACTCAGAATAGTCTCAACACACTTACTGTATGTCCTAATGATGACATCCAGAACAAAACGTTTCTACCATGCTGAGGATCTTTGTAAACCAGCACAAAGTCAATCGATGTCATGTCGCTGCAGGTTATAAACTGTTCATGACTCAGAGGTACCAGAAGGCAGTGTATGCAGCATCCTGGTTTCCTGATTCGAAGAACCTCAGATTCTTA
This sequence comes from Scarus forsteni, assembly GCA_036419115.1. Taxonomy (NCBI): domain Eukaryota; kingdom Metazoa; phylum Chordata; class Actinopteri; order Labriformes; family Labridae; genus Scarus; species Scarus forsteni. The sequence goes on along the minus strand of JAZDUH010000098.1, from coordinate 13,211,434 downwards.
GGTGAACTGTGATTCACCTCCATGTAAGTGTCCCAGTCCTGGCTCTGTTTCCCTGAATTAGCTGTATCAATGTCTCTGTGTTTTGATGACTGTAAATCTTCTTTAACTGAACCTCTTTTAAATATCTTGTTTTACTCTTTCAGCGCATTAAATATATGTGATTTAATCTATCTTCAGTGGTCTATTCATGTTTTTTAAGCTTCTCCATTGTAACACAAAGTTTACATGCATTTGGCAAGCACATTATTTGGCCTCAGAGAGTCCAAAACAGAGTCAGACCTGAGTATGACTATTTTTACCTTCTCTTTACTGGCTGACGGTCTCTTAAGAATACAATTCGAAGTTTTGGCTTTGACTTTTCAATAACTTCTCTGGGCATTGACACCAATCCTGATCGGACTGAGGGCAGTGCTTTGAAATTAAGGGTGTCAAAAATGATATTTTAATCAATGTGGATGTAGATCAAGACAGTAAATAATCATTTACTTCTGCAGAGGCTGCTGCTAGACAGCAGTATTCATTTTGTTTCCGTGGAAGAAAAAAACAAAATGAATATACATTTCTGCCACAGATGATCATGACACGATGAAATTGCATTGTGATGCATTGTGGTGTAGAACTGAATTGAATTGTAAGAGTAATGAAGAGTCACAGCTCATTTAGGGATGGTCTGGTGCCATGTCTCTGTCTGACACAAAGTCCAACACTCAGACAATCTAAATCCACAAAATATAAAATCTAGTGCATAAGCTGCACTTCTAATAACTATTTTCATCCAGCAAGATTGCTGCAGCCTATACAAGTATAAATTCCTTCAAGGCACCATCTGTGCCACATGCAGCCACCACCACACATTTCATACAGTCTCAAGTGATTAGAAATTTAATCCATTTAATTCAATGTGTCCCTCAACACGGTAGAGTTAAAGTAACCACCTCAGCACGTGTCCTCACATGTAACTACCGGAGTGAGAAAAGCACACAGATAAAGACATAACTCCAAGTTGATTCAAATCCTCTGGTGTCTCTGTGTGAGACGTCACAGCAGCAGCATCACGGCAGTCTACATATTAAATGTATTATCTATTCATTATCTTTAATGGCAGAGGCTATATTTAATGCTAGGCTCTTTTAGGGCTGTGATACAACCCCTTTCTGCTGAGAAACTGCTAAACCTTCTTTCAGTGGACCATGCTGACGAGTTGGTCAGCAGTTACCCTGCAGTAGTGATGATAATATCAAGAGACCAGTAAACCACAGTATTTTACAGAGAGCAACATTGGACTAATATTCTACAGCACAAAATTAATATTCAGGAGCTATTAGCAGACATTTACTTTCTGTCCTAGTTGAGCCTCATTGGCAGCAGGCAGTCAGCCATTTGACTCTCTGTTACATTTATTGTCATCATTTCTGTCATTGGGACTGACAAAGTTTATCCATGTTGCAGGGACCATCATTTAAGGGACTGGCAACAGCACGGATCAAGAGGGCCACATTGAAATGATCCTCATTACCAGTGGGCAAGATTTTTGTGATTTGAAGGACACAATAATGGACAAATATATAAAGCTGCCATAATACTTTATTTTATCAACATTTATATATATATATATATATATATATATATATATATATATATATATATATATATATGTGTGTGTGTGTGTGTGTGTGTGTGTGTATATGTATATATATGTATATTCTTATATATATGTATATATATATGTACATATATGTATATATAGATTTATATGTATATGTATATATATATGTATATATATACATATATAGAGAGAGAGAGAGAGAGAGAGAAAGAGAGAGATATATATATATATATATATATATATATATATATATATATATATATATATATATATATATATATATATATATATATATATATGTAAACACAAATGCAATTAGCAATGCTTAATCTAATTAGCTAAAACAGAATTTAAGTTAGTTTATGGTACTTTATTTTGCAAAAAAACAGAGCATTTACTGGTTGCTATTTTTGATCCTGTCATGACAGATTTTGTCAGGTTTGCTCCCTTAGCATTTTGTTTTCAAAAGGGACTTTATTCACCAAGAATGTCGCATAAACGTTCTTCACATTTTCTGGGGGGCAAAAACCAAAATTAAAATGTATTCATAATTTAAGATTTTTACTCATTTAATTCAACAGTGGAAGCATTTCCAACAAAAACATTACTGTGTAAATATTTTTATATTTTTAACATTTATGGCAGATTCTGTCTTTCTTTTAAGTTGAAATTTTATTGATATTTGAAAATAACAGGCAGGCTGCATTCAGGGAGCAGAGGGGCCTCGGACGGCCAGTGGCTCATCTCTACTGTACATGAAAAACACTGACTGGAAAACTGTATTTTCACTTTGAGCTCTTCGCTCCATGCTGATGGATAAACACCATGAGACCACTGAACAGTGCCTGTGTTTCAGTATGAGTGCTGCTGACCTAACGGCCAGGTCACCCTTGTGAAAGAGATCCTGATCTTAATGGGTTTTTATGTGGTCAAAAAACTTTTGTGGAGAATTTTACAGCATGTGTTCTTCAAAATGTACTCTCCAAATAAAGTTTGTAAACTTTATTTTGATCGATTGCAGGACCATGCATTTGTGGCCTGAGCAACACGGCTAAACAGAAACAGGCTGTTCATCAACTGATAAAAAGTTAAAGACTTTAACTAAAAAAACTGGGGAAAAAAAACAGACAAAAATATGAAGCATTGAAGGAGATGTGGCCTTTGAAGACATTTCATTTTTTTTAAACCTTTCCTTGGCAGATGTGGTCTGAAGGTTATTGGGCTGTCTTGATGGACAGCCAATCAGATCCTCTGGCTCAGCGCCGGTGAAAGTTTTTGGGTCTACCAGTTGAGTTTTTTTGTTCAATAGTCGTCAGGATGTTTTAAAAGTTTGAAATGACTGTCTTTGTGTGTCCAACCTCAGCAGTGATGGTGTGCTGCGAGAGGCCTTGCAGCCCAGCAATCCGACCATGTTCAAAGAGGGAACAGTTTTTGCCTTTCCAACAGGAGTCATAACAGTGTGAATTCCTGAAAGAAAATGACATGGAATCCACATTTTGGGCAGATTTCAGCCTCTGAAGGCTGTGGTCTTAAACTTGTGATCAGACAAAATTTTTGTCTCTCACTTCCATTTCTCCTTTTTGCATTTTGAAGCTTTATTTAGAGCCTTCTTAACATCAGACAGTGCAACACTGCAATTTTTCAACTGGTCTTAACATTTTGATCAGGAATGTTTAACTTCTGTCTATCCATTATATACACCGCTTATCACATTAATGCTCACATTCAAACTGAACCACCAGGTTTTGACGCACAAAGTGAAACCCCACAAAGCTGATGATTTAAATGAAGTGCACTTTTAGATTTATCTGAGATTTTCTTAAGTCGAATTTAGCCAACTCTTACTAATAAAAAAAAATAAGCACTGGATTCATATTGATGGTTAGAGGGGATCTGAATTGATCAGATTCATTTAAGCCAAAGCCATTAACAATATTGCTTCATGGTTCAATCTTCAATGATTCCCTTAATAATTCTGTCTCATTTTCTGATCAAACACTCGACTATCCTGATATTTACTGCTGTTTTACATGGACAAATGCTCATACAGGTTGCTGATGTTTCAACTTCCAGAAAGTTGTGCATAAAGCGTCTTCTTGACAAAAATGAAGTCACAGTTTTGACCCATTCCATCTCCTGTCTGCCAAAATGTTTTTTTTTTGGTATGTCTACTGACTGCCTCTGACGTTAACTGATTTGCAAGGCATGCAGAACAAAGTGAAGGGAGGTGAATAACAAAAATACTTGTGATATCAATTCCTTCAGGGAGCTGTTATCGATTCTCAACTGTAAATGCTGTTCCCATCCCTAATGTTCAGTGGCCTATGTTATCAGGGGCGTAAAGAACTTCACTGCAGTTTTGTAAAAAAAAAGGGGTGATGTTTAAAGGTCAATAAACTATTGTAAAAAGGGAAGGTGTACATGTTGATTCTAATCATGTCAGTTTTATCTTCACTTCCTACTGCTGTGTGTCATCGGCTGGTTTCTTGCTTTCATTTGTGTTTGCCTGTGCAGCACTTTCTCCAAGAATACAAGAAAGCTGAATTGATGAAGCTCTTTTTAAACTGTATTGGACATCTTTTTGTGAATTGCATGCATTGCTGCAGGTCTATTTGATATTTAATTTGGGGTGTGGGACTTGACATCCAGGTGGTCTACCTGCGTGTGACAGTGTGAATCATACAGGAAAGTCCCTTGCAGCAGTAGCATATGGTCCAGTGGATTAAGGTATTATGTGGTGATGCAGGTGACTGAGAAAGCCTCCTCTAATCGCTGATCTGCTAATTGATTAGCCAGCCAGCAGCTCTAACCCTGAACACCAAAATGGCAGCAACTTAAAACCTTCAATCCTATTGCACGGTGTCATCCTCCAACGTGACCACTCATAGCTATACACCGAGCGCAAAAACAAAGCACTTAGAGTGGGAGTGTTGCTCTGGAGAGCCTTCACTGGGTTACTATGAAACATAGAGAGGGTTAAATGATAGCCTGCAGTGTGTATTTGATGGAGTGACAGCTATGATTACCATTTAATCACCGAAGAGTTAAAGCATGGGGTCCTGAGAGGATCACTTATGTGCGATATCAGCTATTGATCCCATTAATCTGATCTTAACTTTGGTTTATGGGCTCAACAAGCAACAACACAAGCCCTCCCCTCTGTGCTGCAGCTCTTATGACCCAACAGCTTTTCAAACACATTCATACGAGCTGTGAAAGCTGGAAACAGGTACTTTAAAAATGAGCAATGACTCTTTCCCAAGATGCCTCTGGAGTCTGGAGTTTAAAGTGTTGTTGGTCTTGGTTGTTTAGTTTATGATGAACTTCTGCACATCAGGTCAGTGAGTCTCTGTGATGCTTCAGAGAGACAATCAGGACAGTAGTTTCTAACCTAATGACTCTGTGTCCTTTAAACAAAGGAAAGGTAATTAGTAATCCCTCATCTTAAGTCGTGGCCTACTTGGGCCATCAAAATGTGATCTTGGGTGCTTTGATATTGGGAAGAAAATGAGCAAAATGGCTTCATGTTGACCTAAATTAATTTTATTTAGTGATTAATCTAATATATGCACATATACTGTTCACTTATCAACTCATTCAGTTTTACTCTGTGCTCATGCACTTTCATTCAGTTATCAAACAGCTTTGCACACACACTCCTGTCCAGTCCACTTGTTTTGTCTTTCACTGCTTTACTCCATGTACATTTACTTCTTCACAAGTCCATTTATCTACATATACTTAAGTCCATGCCAATCTATTTCTTATTCATCACTTTAGTCCATGCACACATACTTCTGTTTTTTTCTCTTAACATCACTCTTGTCTATGCACTCATAATCCTATTCATTTATTCATTTATTTACCACTGTTTCTTTTATTCATTCATCACATTAATCATTGCACACATCACTCTTTTTTACTAATTTACTCACCTAATTATATACTGCTACGGTCCAGGCTCATCTGTCCTGTTTATTTATTCACTTTTCCATGACTGAAGGCCTTGCACTCATAATCCTGTTCAGTCTGAACATATATTTATTTAATTCCTATATTAATTTGTTTCATATTTTTGCTGCAGTATCTTCTTATGTGTACAATTGGTTCTATTTTTGCTGATATGATAGCATTTTTCTCTTACCTTATTGGTTTTTTAACCCTTTACTTCGTGTATAACAGCTACAGCTGAAACAGAGGGCATGCCTTTATGTCAAAATACGTAGAGCGAGATTAGCATTTTCCCCGCTAAGTGGCAGAGAACAACGTCTTTTAATTCAAATTGGTGGTAAGAAACATTTAAATGATTTACTTAATCTGTAGTGCTGTGTTATTAGGAACCATAAGAAGGCCTGATTGTTTTTGATTATATTTATTATCATCACAGTGTAGATTCTAGTTTGATTCATGTTTAAGAATGACTAAATAAACTATAGGAACCATAAAGTTGTGTTTATAATGCAGCACAAATTTGCTTTGCTTCACCTGCATGATTCTGCGTATATCCAAAATGAGACTGATGTACACAGGCTTTCTCTGAACATACGGCTTAAGCATCTGTGTCACTGTTTTCTCCTCCTCTTTGTTTTTACAATGATGCCTGAACTGGCCAGAAAACTTAATTTCATGAAATATATGTGACAATAATGTAAACAGCCGGCCAAATGGGGGTCATATTAATTTAATTATTTCATCAATTTGTAGTAAACTCATTGTTGACTGCTGTCAAACCAGCCGCTTTGGTTGGACTTCTCTGTGTTCTATGTGCCAACAAGCATAAAAACAGAATCTAATGATTTGCCGAAACTTGATGTCTCATCCTTTAAAGCTGCTGATGAATAAAAAAGAGTGCAGGTCATATTCATCACAGCATGGATGCCTGTAGGCTCAGTGATATGATACCAGTTGCTCTGATAACACAGATTTGTCTTTGCCATAAACCCAGAGTTACAGCTCCAAATACACCAGCAACATCAGCTGAGGATCTGCACTGCCCTTGATAAACATTATTAAATAATAAAAGCCAAAACATTATACTTCTCAGCTGAATTTAGGTATCTGACTGATAACCTCCCTTTAGCAGGGAATGGCCTTCTGCTTCTCAGACCCTCAAGGCTCCACAGCCTGACGACTATTTTGGCTTTTAGCTCAGTCTTTGCAGATACATGTCCCCTGACATATTTCCATGTTAGAGAGAAGTGTTGGGGAAATAAAGATGTTTAAACAACAACAATAAAAAAATCTTCCAGTCAGTAATACTCCACTATCTTTCACCCACTGAGGTTCATCTTTGGACCTCTCTGGCTGAAGTCTGAAACCTGTTGTCATATCTTTGGGTAAATAACCCCCTCAGCAGCATCCAGTGCTGACACGTGTTGTTACAGACTATCAACCACAACTTCTGTTTCACAGATATAAAAAAGATTTCTGTAAATATCATTATAGAAGCAGAGGGGAACCAGAGATCAATTTCATCAGCAAGTCTAAACAGAAAAACATGAAGTTTTTCAGATCATGTTTCAGTAATCCATTTTGCAGTCATTGATCAACAGTCTCTATTCTTCAATTTTATCATTCACAAAGTTAATCTGATAATATGATTGTATAAAAGCAGGCCCACTCCTCCCTAAAGGTGGATCATCCCCACAGAGGGGGCTCATACTGGGGCAGGATTTTTTCTTCAACCAAACCTCTGATATTCTTAATAAATAACCAGCTGAAATCAGTGTCATGCATTAGGGTTAATATTTGGTACGGCTGGCATTCTCAAATGTTTAATTTACCTGCTGCTATAACAAATAAATGAAGACATTTCTACAGATTTCCAATCAAACTAAATGAAACAAACATTTCATTATTTCATAGTGTTATACAGTTTAAACTTGCAGGGTGGGTAAAGAGGTTAGTGTTGTTTAAAGTTATTTATCCTTTATCAAAGAAGTCTATTTTTTTACACTTATAGATCATACTTCGACAAAAAACCTCATACTGTTATCTCAGAAAAAAACGTGTCCTGACAGTCATGTGCAGGAGGGGTCACACAAAAAGTCCCCTTAAGGCAGCCCTTGACATTTTCAAATTAAAAGAAATGCAGAAAGATTGAATAATACAGGTAACAAACAGTTTCTGTCTCCTTGACTGACTAATGTAGGAAAGGCCAATGGGCTGACACTTTGTGTTGCATTTGGTTTGTGTTTATTCAATGACATGTTTTTCTGGAGCTAATAATTTTGTTTTTAACACTTCTTTTACACAGAGGTCAGTTTATCAAAAATAAAATTATAGATTTTTTTTCTTTGTTGTAAGCTATAAGGCAGTGGCAGGAAACTGGCATCTGGAGGCAACATGTGGTCTTGGTTTCTTCTGTCAATTCTAAATTCCCCAACAAATGCACCCATAAAGGAGAAAAAAAAACTTCCATGAAGCATATTGGTCAGATTTACTACCATGACCCCATGGGCAGGTTACAATGCATAACAGGAAATGTGTAAATCATTACTATAACAGTCTTTGAAAGTTGGTTTTTTAACGAAATATATGGATGAAATTAGCTTAAATTGTGTTTAATGAAGCAAGAATCATGCAGTTAGGAGGAGAGGTTGGGCAAATGAACTTCATTAGCAACTATAAACAATATTTTTCTTTAAGACTGCCGCCCTGGCCAGGTTATTTAAGATATGTTCATAATCTAAATGGGACTTACTGGTACAAAAAATATGTATGAACTAGGGCTGGGCGATATGGCCTAGAAATAAAATCCCAGATTTTTTTCTACAACACTCGATTTACGATTTTAATCGATTTTAATCGATTTTTCCCTCCCTAAAAGGAAACAAAACTCCCAGTGACATAAAATGAAACAAATCAAGTTTTGCCTTTATGTTGTCTAAATGTTTCCCTCTTAAAGTCAAAGTCTGGGTCATACAAGGTTGATTATGTAGTATAAACGTAGGCAGGTTTGTCTACATAAACACTAAAAGGCTGAGTTATTTTTACAATATTAGCATGAAACTCTCTGATCAATATTTAACCTACTTAAATAACAAATACAACCTATAAAAGTGCTTGTGCAAACCCTACAAGGCTGACCATCATGAAAATTGTATTTTTTTTTCAAAAATTGCAACTACTTACAATTGGACTAAGGCAAGATTTATTTTTTTTTATTTAATCGATTTTTTTCCCAGCTCTAGTATGAACCAACGAAAAAAATCCTTTACATTATACTAGTTTGTTCCATTTAAAAGACATCTTTAATTTCATGATTAGTCCACTAAAATTTAGCATTAGAGTTGTTGTATTAGCTCAAAAATAGGAATATGAAGGCTTATCAAATCTAGGTATTCATTATTTTGTTTAAATATAGATATTTTTAAAAACCCTGTCCATAGCATTCTTTATTTCTTGATGATTTGGCCCTCTGGAGCTGAATAACATTACTGTGTCCCTTTCCCAGATATAAACTCATATTAAAAATTTTGTCAGAAGACACAGAAGGTGACAAAAGCCGAATTTGCAGGCTCAAGCTTTTTTTAATTAGGTCACTGAATTTTATAGGTAACAAAACAAAGTGTAACACCTGTCAGACTACACGTGGTTAAAGATTAAATGTACTTTAGGGTAATTTTATTCTCGTGTTGATCATGAATGATGTGAAGTTTGGGGCATTTTGTACCTGTCAGAGGAAGAGGAGTGAGGATGAGGAGCATTAATGTGGGGGAAGGGGGAAGAAGGGGGTGATTAACTTCTCACCTTTAGGAAAAGAGTTCGGCTGGACCACGTAGAGAAACGCGTGGACCATGTGGAACAGGATGCCCACGGGCCCCGGCTCGTAGTAGGCGTGGGTGTCATACACAGCCGCCGGTACGAAGCCAAAGTCCAGCGGCTCCACAGGTGGAGGGGAGCGCTGTCTGCGGGTGTCGGGCCGGACCGCAGCCGAGCTCCCGTCCCTCTGCTCCGCCTGCTGCTCGCCGCTCGTGGCCCCCCAGCAGAGCAGCAGGACCAGCCACCGTGTCCACAGCATGGCTCAGGACAGTTCAGCTCCGACCCGAGAACAAAAGACAGAAACAACCGGGAGAGACGGCGTGCCAGCCCCGGGCTCACTGCAGGCTGAGGGGGGATGGAGACACCTGTCCGTCACGTAGCTCTAATCCCGCGCGCAGCACACACACGTTAACGGTCCTCAGGGAAACTTTGAAGCGTCCCGTTAGCTCCTGGTCCCCCGGGGTGGACTCTTTAGGGACATTGTACCGGACTGCTTCAGCGGCTCACAGCTCAGACCTCCGGCCGGGGATGTGTCCGTTATCTCGGTGTCCTCACTCTCACCGGCTGCCTGCCTTAATCCCGCGTGCACGGAAGCCTCCTGAGCGCTCGTGACCGTATGGAAGCTCGCACGGGCGCTTTCTGTGACGCGCGACACAGCAGGGGCCAATCACCTCGCGCTGTCTTTATCTCAGTGACAGGTGCATCGGTCGAGAGGAAACTTTTCAGTGAATTACAGCCCGTAAATCAGTGTTTTTCAGAAAGAAGGGACGCTCAGAAAGTTAAAGAAAAAAAAAAAAAAGTTATATGATAATAAAATTTGTCCTAAGTGTCAGACTCATATTTACGCCTTTTAGATTAGATGTAGTCCTGCACTTCTATATCAGCTCATTACAACAGTCTTTAATGGTACAAATATACCGAACAGGCTGAGTGTATGAATGAATGAATAAGCATACATAAAAGAAATACGTAAATAATTACATAAATAAAAAAATACTAAACTCTAAAATAGTTTATGAGGCTTGTTTTGAGTCTTTTTTTTCTACAATTATAACGGGCTGTTTAAAAACATCAACAGAAAAAACAACTTATCATAAAAAATGGATATTTGTAGTTATAAGTAGATTTGTATCAATTTTCCAGATTTGCCATTTTAAAATATAAGTAAATAAGACATAATGCAGGTGTTTGTACACCTTCATGCAACTTTATAATTTTATGTAAGTAAGTATGTTTAATATGTGTCATCACTTTAAAGAGGCTAAACCTTTCAGTTTTGATCGTAAATCTTTACAGTTTAATATTGTTTCTGATTCTGTAAACTAAAATAATGTGAACTGCCTCTGTTAATGACAGTTGCTGGCTGCCACAGGCATGATAATGTCAGATGGGCACATTTTTTACCACCTCTGTGTAACAAATTACAATTCTTTAATTTTTCATCTGTGGGAAGAGGTTTACAAAAGCAGCAATTGTTTCATTAAGTGTAGTCGAAGATGTGACTCAGAGAGTCAGGAATAGCATTGTCCTGTTAATCTGCTCATAGATGCCAGGAATGGATGGAGTCATCACCAGAACTCTTAAAAATCTTTCGGGCATAAATGACTGCCTTTAAAAAAACACAAATAAATGAACAAAAAAATCTCCACACTTTGAGAAATCAGCTAAAATACTGATGGAACCTCTTGATGAAAGATCCCAGACAAAATCCATAAACGATTAATAAATATGTTGCGTCAGTTAGCTCATCAGGTGCTGGGTGAGAAATTCAAGTATCGTGTGACTTTAATACTTTCACACCCTTAAACATTAAGCTCCTGTCTTCAGACCAGTGCCTCTTGAATAAACAGTTGTAGATTACTCTTAATTATTTCATTGTGCCTTCTTGTGAGATCTTCTGATGTTTCTTCTCATTTTATCCCCTGTGTTCTCTAAACTAAAGATTTTGTTCCCCCAATACATTTCTCCTCTAACCCTTGAGATATTTATATTTCACTGTCCTACTTTTTTTTATTTTACGTCATCATTTCCCTGCATGTCTTAATATATTTGCTTTTAACTAATGAGCACTTTAACTGCTGCATGTATGGCTGGTGTGAATAAAAGTTTCCTTAAAGCTATGGTCTACGATTTGGAAGGTTTGTACATTTTAATAACACCGTTTATAAGGCTGTTATGGTCCTATGGTCCTATCTACACAGTATAAAGACCAAAAAGAACGAAAAAATCCATTCAGTATATCTGCTGCAAAGCTGCATACTAGCTGACCAATCAAGCCTAGAAGCCTGTAAGGTTCAACTGGTCCGTGAGTTGGTCCGTGAGTCCATCCAATCCCCTGTCTCCCTCACTACGCAGCATCATGCGTAGTGCGTCATGGTCCCGCCTCCTCCCCTCTACCTCCGGTGAGCAGCTAGCAGCGTTAGCTACTGAACTATCATGGAGCCGGAAAAGCCTAGCGCCGAAACCGGGAAGCCGCTTCCCTCTCCCGCAGGGCCCAACGGAGCTCTGCCCGCGGGATGAGGCCTGTTAGCGGGCTAACGGCTAACGAATGCTTCAGCCGGCCGTCAGACCTTCAGCATCGGCCGTTTCGCCCCGGGTTGATCAGGTAATGGCTTTGTTTACTACAGTGGGAGATGTCTGCTGAATAACCCTGGTTAGTCTGTGCCTGGCCTGGCTAATGACTTGTAGCGGAGCGGGTTAGCCTGTTAGCCGCTAATCGTTAGCACTGTAAGCTGAGCTGTGGAGGACACCGAGAAAGATAAATCCTCCCCCACAATCGGCTCCGCTCTGGTGGCGCCAGACCCGCATTGCCGCCGGTCCAATTGAAATGGCTACTGCTGTGTGTTACAAGGGGGATGTCTGTCGTGTTTGATACTTTCAGTTGAGCTGAGCTGTTTTTGATTGAGTTTGCTGCTGATATATTGTGCTAGTCGCTCGTAGCTCAGTCCGAGGGGGCTTATATGAGGCACCACGAGCTGGGGGCGGGATGCGGTTTCAAATCGTAGATCACAGCTTTAACTAATTTGACACAATACTAAGCATCAAATACTAAGAGTGTACCAGCAATTTCCAATCATAAACTCTGAGGAGGTTATAACCAGTAAAACATTTTTTATGTAATATTGACTAGAGAGCATTTAGGAGAAAATAGCAGCCATCTTTAACTTCCACTGATCAGTACAAGTTATGACCACATGGTGGACTAAGTGTTGATGTATGAGACCAACTGGTTCAAAAGGCAGAGAAAGTGTTATTGTTTTTGTTTGGGTCAAAAATTTGTGCAGGGTCTCAGGGGGGCTGATGGGTTGAAATCTTTATGGGGACGGGCACTGATAAGATTTTGCTGATAGAACAGTTACTGATGATTCTGCATGTTTATCCTATTCTTTAATGATTCCTGCTTCATTTGTGCGCAGGCAAAAGTTGGCCTACACAGGTTTTCAGAAGCAAAAATATCAAACACAACTTTTGTGGTACTTATGCTTCATGGATACACGCCGCTGCAAGATGCTGATGTTGCCACTTACTGAAAGTTTTGCAGTCAGCATCTTGTTTACCACTTTAGAGACCCCTTAACAGTGGATGAATTGATAAGGGAATTGTTAAGCAAAGACTGAAGATATTGATTCTTTGAGGGAGTTGTTATCCATTTTCAGTTGTTTTTTGATACCCACCCTCAGACCTATGGCACTGTTATCAACATGTCATCACTTTGGTGAATGAAAAGTAATGTTCTACAGGCAGTTAAGTAACTAATGCTAAAAAATGCTCTATAGTCGCTAATACAAGGAATTACCCTTTTATTTTCAGCACTTTGGAGACGTTGGTCTGTTTTTAAAATGTGCTATATAAATAAAGTGGATTGGATTGGATTGGATATTTTACTGTGGTGCTGAGCAATAAATCCAGTAATGTCATAAATGTAACATTTCTATGTTACTTTGGTAAAATGGAGCGGAATAAAAAAGATATACCTAATCCAACGCTAATGTAATGTCCCTTCTTTGAGTCTCATTTTGTTCCATCTTAGGTTGAAAATGCTACATTATTCTTCAATCTGGTTTGGTAAATTTCAATCTGATTTGAATTATTAGACAAATAGGTGGAATTTGTGAGGAGGAAAAACTCCAGTGTTTGTAAGTTTCACCATTTTTAAAATGCTAGCCATGCATTTGTGCAATTCAGACTTAATGTATGATTTTATATCACTAAGTTAAGAGTGTTTTAAAACAATAACAGAAGAAGATTCAGTCACACAGCCTGGTTGCAGAGCAGTGGGCATTCAGAGAATCTCTTGAAGTCTTTTTCACATGTCAGCTGTCATCTGCTAATACATGGGTACAGTCACTGCATTGTCAACTGGATTAAATGTAAATGTGAAAAATGTCCAAACGATTAGGAAAACACTCAAGTATCCTGAAGCAGATAATTTTTCAGGGCTGGATCCTGGAAAAGTCCCCCAGTGTGTGCGATGACAGAAGCCCCCTCAAAATGCCCATTCAAGAGGAACAGTGGTGTGCAGTGTTTGCCCCGTGAACAGAGAGCGTGAAAGACTTTTCACACACACGCACACAATACTACATGCTAGTATTCAAAAGCCATAACGCACTGGTGAAAAGGGTTATAAAAATTTAATCGGTTATTCTCTACAGGAGGACGAGGCGATAGATGGGCTGCACATGAAAAATAAAAACAGGAATATCAGATCAGAACACACTGAAACGCTGACCAATATTTACTCAAACGATATGGCAACAACGTGACAGGTGTAATTATTGAGTAGATTTCAACCTCTAAAGCTTCTCAATGACCTGTGTTAAATGTAAAACACTTGCAAATATTAATGTTTTGGATTCAGTTAGAGAAAATTAAATAATTAGCTGACAATCAATATAGATAAACAAATCAATACCACAAGGAAAGATAAATTACATTGACTGAATATCTCCCAAAAAGAAGTTCCAGCTAACTTAACATCTGGATGGTGCTGGGCTCAGTAAATAAAATTCACACAACTCACATTTTCAAACTTTACTTTTTTCACTATTACACTACAGTGCGTGTTGCTCAACCTTAATTTACACCTGAATCCATTCAATAACTCTGCGTGTCACTTTATTGCCATCATTTCTGAACAGGGAACACAAGGTTTGTCTTTCAACAGTGATGTCAGTCCATGCAGTGCAAACAACAGCTCTCATCTGCAATCCTCACACCACCACGGTGAACCCTCTCTGTTTAGAACTAATGGTCCTTCAAAAAGCAAATATCATGTATAAAGTTACATTTCAGTATCATTTTCCCTCTTAACTTTAAGAAGCTCCGACAGAGTATGAAGAAGGGAATGCAAGTGGGTAGAGCTGAGCAATAAATCAAGTTTTTGAATGAAGCATCTTTGCAATTTATACTTATAAGTGGGTAAATACTGGTTATGTTGATGTGTTATGTTTAATAATTTCTTTACTATAAGTCCTTTAGACCAAACATTTGTTTGATTCTTGTTTTAAAAGAATTGAAAACAGTAGGAACACTTGTAAAACTTCAATATATATTTGCAACGAGACAACAGGGTGGAATTTCAGAGGAGGAAAACTCCAGTGTTTGTGTGCTCACCATTCTTTAAATAAGAAGTATGCATTTGTGCAATTCAGACTTAATGTATGATTTTATATCACTAAGTTAAGAGTGTTTTAAAACAATAACAGAAGATTTAAAGCATCTGTAACATGTGGTTTAAAGCAACAGTATGAATCTTTTGGCCTAAAACAGAGAAAATGGCCCTGGCTGCTGTTACATGAGAAATATGAAGGCAATACTAGGGATGGGAATTGATAAGATTTTATCAATATCAACGCTGTTAACGATCCTGCTAATCGATCCAATTCTTAACGATTCCCTTATCGATTCCTGCAGATTTTGTGAGTGGGCAAATGTTGGTCTGATTTTCAGTGTCAACAATGTCAAACACATCACAGCATAGATATCTGCTTCTGTAAGTTCTGGTGTTTCCACTTACTTAAGGTTGTGCAGTAGGTGCAATGAAAACTAAGCTACAATTCTGACACTTCTAACCCTGTCAACTGAATGGAATTGATAAGGGAATTGACGAGCAAAAAGATTAATGATATTGATTATTTGATGGAGCTGTTAATCTATTGGTTGATTCCTAATTTCAGTATTACAGCAGAACATGCACCAGTCTTCAGCTAAAAAGAGGCCAGTTATCCCATCTCTGTACTATCTGACAAAAACAAAGACTAACAAGTAAAAGAGGATGGTGACGGAAGGCTATGGCCTGAAAAAGAAGAAAAAATAAAGGACAGAAATCAAAGAGATGTTTCTTACTCAGCTGAGTTAAATTACTGTTAGACTGATGGTCAAATGCCAGTTTTAAGGTGGAAAAGATGCAAACTGTTGCTTTAAAGCCATAATCTAGCTTGTCCATCTTAAGAAGCCAATATGCCTGCCTCTACAATGTTTGACATAATGGATAAGTCAATGGTTGAAAGAGGACCAACATAGATGAAGCCAATGTGACAGAGAGAGTGAGAAGTAAGGGGTGATGCCAATCATAAAGTTACTGTACGGTTAGATCAACAGTTAAACTTTAGTTTCAAGCTGGCAAAGTTTCATATTGTTGTTTTAGATGAAAGTTTTTGACAACCAGAATTTTATACTTACAACTAAAATAAGCAGGAAGTTGATCATATAATTAACTTTGTACATGCTGCAATGTGACTGTTGTGCTTGAGCACATTGTCATTGCAGCATAAATATAACATATAATTTCGCCCTTGTCCATATCTTTAACTATACTTCCTGCTTTGTCCCCATAGTGTTTAAATAATGTCTGATGTTTGGTGGTTTAGTCAAAGTCTTAAATCATTAATCTTAATATCTCTGCAGAGCAAAGCAGGTTTTCACTTGACTAGGAATTCATTTCTAGGAAAACAAACATGTTATAAAGGAAATATTAAATCACAATGTAAGCTTTCACATCCATTTAAGGTCTTTATAACAATGTGCTTTGTAGACACATTTTCCTTTTTTTGGTACCATCTATGGTCCAAATCAAATATATTTTAGTGTACAGTTTGAGGGGTTAAAAATTCAGGGGAATTTGAGAGATAATTTATCATTTAGGAGGTAGAGCTGTGTCCTGAGTTTATGTCAGGTAAGATCTACCGTTTAAACAAAGTCTAATATTAAAAAAATAGCCAAATATCATTAAAAAAAATCAATGAAAAGCTCTATATTTTTTCCTTAACACTGACATGCCAATTATGCTTGATTCACCATCTTATTTTTGACAAATGCTTTTTGTAAGAGAAAAAAAAGTTTCACGTTTTGGACTCATGGTTGGGAAAGGAAGAAATCTGTAGACGTCACTTTGGGCTCTGGGGAAAGAAGATCTACCAAATAGAAAACAATCTTTATATTCAAAATGAACATATTGGTCGGATGTAGTTCTTGTTAAAGCTCTTGCACACATTATTTAACAGGAGTTATAAAACATGATCCACTTGATTCATGTAACACTTCACAGCATTTTAAGACTCTATCAAACAAACAAAGATTGAGCGAGTTCAAAACCAACAGCCAACTACACCATATCATTTTAGGAATATGAAGGGATCAAACATGATTTCATAACTTTAAAGGGATGTTAAAAAAATGGTGAGGTTTACTGCTCTAATGAGATCACAGTGGCATTATAATCCTCCATCTAGTTTCCTGTTGGGATACGAGTCTCCGAACATGAAAACCAAACTGAAAACATGTCATCATTTTACATCACCATCTAAAACAATGTTTCTCATGTTAAAGCAACAATATGCAAGGACTGGTTTGGGCTAATTTGGGCTCCACAAAAAAGAAACTGCACTGTACTAAAACAAGGATGATGCTGTAACATCCACCCATCATGAACAAGCAGCTGATGAGGACAGAGAGAGGGTGGTGGATCTGACAAAGACTTGAGAGGCCAAAGAACATGTACAATTAATAAAACGCTGTAGTGTCATCAGCCTGTTAACTGATTCATGCGGCATAAGTGTGTTTATTCAACTGCAGCCATAGCAACTGTGCTCCATGGCTAAATTAGCAAGAGTGATTTAATGACCCAGGGGAAACTATTTTACTGAGGTGAAAGCCTTACATATTGTTGCTTTAAGTAGTTGCCAGTGTTACAAACTCTGATTTTAAGACAAGACCACAGCGGTGTCACCATGATTACCTGAAGGCTCTATGTTTGTGTCATGACAGCACATATGAAGCATACTGATTGAAAAAAAAGTTTAAATGAAAAAAGTCCACAACTGTGTGATTGGAGGCTAATTCCAAATAAAAACTGGTTCCTTTGAAAACAAAATTAAAAAGCGCCATGTTGTCTCAGTGCTTCAAAGTAACAAAATCAACGCAAAAAGCACAACAGAAAAAACTCTAGTATAGAGTGGTGCAGTAATGATCTCATTTTAAGAAAAAGTGTCATGTGAACAGTGTTACATTAAATCATTTGATGTAAATTAATAAATAAATAAATGTGAAGCAAGGACGACTTTCTTACTCTGGGGTAGAAATGGAACAGACACATTAGCTTGTTCCTAACAACAGAGTCCAAACCGAACGTGACCGAGAGTCAGCGACAAAAACAGGTTAGTGACACAGAATCTTGTATCAGTGTCCCAACTGTCCACACGTAATGTAGCACAAGAAGCAAAACTGAAGCCTAGTCTCTGTTTTCCTCTCTGCAATCATGTTTGCAGACAATGAAGGAGTAAAGAGGAAAATCAAAAAGGTACTCGAGGAGATTTTTGGGTGTTTTCTTTGGCTTTTCTCACTCAGCTGAGCTTAAGAATTTATTAAACATAGTGGGTATAGAGGGGCACTGGACTGTTTTCCTGAGTGAAATGTTTTAGTTTTACTTTCAACCCCAAGACAGAAACTTGATTTTGCTCGTAGAAAGCTGTGGATTGACAAGCTTTTGAGGACACCGCTTATCAATACAAAGCACCACATGTCCATTTCTCCACCTGTACAACTAAAGCATTAATGTTCTGTTTACATGAAGAAGCACTGCTGAATATTTAATTCATAGAATTAATTAATTAACAGATGCATTGTGGAAGCAAAGCTTTAACACTGCGCAATACAGTGCAACATCCACTGCCCATCTTCAGTTAGGACACGGCGGCTATGAAAGAACATGGTGGACCGACCTTAATGTCACCACCTCGAAGGCTATGTTTACACGGAGACTCTGTGACTTCAAACGCAAATATCTTTCCTTTGCATATTCAAAGTCAATTCGCGTTCAGACGGAGACGCTGGAACTGAATGAAACAGCTGTAGTGTGCCAGTTCAGTAGATGGCGGTGTAGGTCTGCAGAGAGGCAGCGCTGCTACAATACATGTATGAAGAAAAAAAAACTTCACAACCAACAATGGTGAGTGGACTCACCAAGACACAGGAGTTTCTTTTCTGGACAACCTTTCTGTCTGGATAACAAACCGAGCACGGTAAGCGGCACACACGTGACTCTGTAGATGGCTGAAGCTGTTGTTGTTCCTGGTATGCATGTGTAGCCTTCATGTGAAGGAGTACTGCGCATGTGGTGGCGTCAGCATTTCACCCTGAAACGCTCTGACTCTGGTTTACACGGAGCCGCATGGAGGAGCATTTTAAAACCCCTCCACTCTGGACCCTGGTTTCAAAAGTTTCGGGCACTCCATATAGAGTTCCCATGTAAACGGAAGGCCAAAATGCAATGAAAATTTATCGGACTTGACCGTATTCGGCCTCATGTAAACTGCCCCTGTTTTCAACTTTTGCATCAGCTCTTCTGTTGAAGACTTTCTTCAAAGTGTGACCTGATCAAGTTATTGATCATGGCTGAGTCAGTTCTGAGGTTAACACTGTTCTTCAAAGATGATCAAACAGCATGATGTCTCATGCCCCAGACAAACTCTGCAGTCCAACTTATCTGCTTTTAGCAACCATCCTTCACAACACAAAACAAGCCTTCAAATACTCACTAGAGGGCTCTTTCAGGTGTATTTCAGCTTCTAGAAGAAGAATCCTTTAAGCTCCCACGTATCACAGGCCCTGTTCCAGTCATCTAACTGACAGCTCATGAAAAGTCACATGGACACTGTGACGAGGGAACTGGCTAAGATGCTAACTCCATGCTAAAGGACTCATTACTGCACCACTCTTATAACCACTGTCTAAAAACGGAGAGTCACTGATGTGTCCAAGCCATGAGCCTGTCATCTGATGACCTGGTCTCATGCAGGGTCACTGCTGCCATATGTAAAAACTTTGAACATCTGGGCTCTGAACATTTAACCAGTTTGAACAGAGTATCTATCATCTGTTGGGGTGTCAATCTGCAGAGTGATCGTGATTTTAATGTTCTGATGGGATCGTTAGTCTTCGTCAGCTGAATCATTTCTGAAAAAAAATCCCAAAATTTCCTAAAAACAGCATTTAAAATATAAGAATTTTTCACAATTTCAAAATAAAAAAAGTACAAAAATTGACAAGGTTTGTTCTTTCTAAAAACATCTCTGCGCTGTAGACAGGATTGTGCTTTTGGACACACACTCGCACAGTCCAGCTGTCTTGTTCCTCTGATTCCACAGCGACAAAATGTTTCTGCCTTCGTGCTCTCTTCCAGCACTGCACTCCAGTTTACCCCATCTGTAGCATCAGCAGACCTGTCTGCAGGTTGCTGTGACCGCTGAAAAGCATCCTCCTCAGTTGTTTACCTGGTTTCCCGGGGCGCTGACTTGAACAGACAGAAACATCTGAAGTGGCCTTTGAGGCCTGAAGTAACAGCTTAATGCCTTGGCTGGTTTTGTCTGTAATAAATAAATAAATACTCCAGGGGTCAGGCATACGAAAATCTGTCTGCTCTGAGCATGCTCCGTGACCCGAGTCTGAACCCTGAACATGATTGTTGAGCCAGGACACTGACTGCTTGTTTATATGGCTTTCAGTCTATCCGGTTGCCACAGATGGTGAAGCGGTCTATTTCCAGCAAATCTTTCTTGGGTGTTCTGTGTTCGAGTCCGCCCCCTTCCAGTCCTGTGTCTACATTGATGATTTTGTCATCGTCCTCCTCATCTGGTGTCGTCAGGAATGTATCCGAGTCACTCTTAGGTAGTGTGGGGGCGGTGCTCTCTGGCATGTTGGCAGGCTGAGAAATGTGTGACTGCAGTGATATTCCTCCTTTGTTGGTCGCAGGTTCTGTTTTAGAGAAAGACAGAGAGCAAGTGAGCATTTAGTTTAGCTAGTTTAGGCTGAAAGCATGCTGCCTTTGCATTAATTTTTTTTTAGAAAAAGAAAACAAACTGTCCCCTTTAGATTAGATTAGATTGTACGTTATTAAATGACTTTATAGCATGCTCAGTGAAATGGACTGTAGTGTGTAATGCACTGATGCAACAAGTTTGTTATTTGGGACAACAATGCTCGCTCTTTTACAGCAGTTCTCATGTTTCAGAGAGGGAATTTAATCTGGCTCTGAAAAATAGGAACGTTAACAGGGACTCCTCTTCACCAAGGGTGTCCGAACTATAGTCCAGGGGCCAACTGCAGCTGGCAGTCCGCTTTTAGTTGGCCCACAACAAGACAGAAAAATAATAACTTTAGACGACTTTAGAATGTAAAGCTTGTGCTTGACTGATGAAGACAAACCTATAACAATATTTAGGATCAGCCTGAATCGCCCTGATTCATTTTGCTATCTTCTCCGTCTCAAGGTCTGCTTTACAAAGATTATTATGCCAGTCAACACCAAACAAGCTCCTTCAAAGTTTGTCCACTTTGTGGACTTTGCTCTTGTTTCTAGTCTGAAAGTGACCATGAACCATCAGCATCTCGTCTTTGCTGCTCTTAGGGTCTTTCTCATCTTCATCAGGGGCCCATCCAGTGTTAGCCTGGGCCAACCAGGACCCCCTGAAATTCAACTGGCCAACCCAAAATCTTTTAACTCAAGTCTGTTTGCCTTGTTGAGCCATTAATGAAAAACTGTGATGTAGGCAGTTCTTTTCATTGACATTTTCGAGAATGAAGCCTATCTTCACCTGCTCTGGGTCGTTTTTACACCCTCAAATATGCTAAAGGTGGGTCTGACATTGTGGCCCAGTCATTTTTTCATTTTCTACACAGAGCAGCTTCTGCAAAGAGATGACAGTGACTGCTCTGATCACAGCATTCTAGACATTTTGCTGCATGATGTGTATCAGCCTTCTTTAAGTAGAGGAGCCAAATATATTCTAAGTCACCTCTTCTTAACCTCTCATATCATGTTCTCTCTGCTTTCTTTCAGTATTTAAATTGCTCACTGGTAACAGATTTTGGTGTCCATGCCGCTCTGCCAAGCAGTGGTGCTTTAAGCTTGGATATTTTCGTCTTTGAAACATATCGTGCCCCAGACTTCCCCTGTTTTAACTTTGACTTACTCATGCTCTACTTAGAGGCCTGATAATATAATCAATTGAACAATTATTCCATCACGACTGAGCAACTGCAGCACAGGCACAGGGATGCACAGCCTTTAACAGTCTGCAGAGTCAATATAAATCATCAGATAATTGAATTAGATAGTAAGGTTCCAGTTCATTAAAGGATTATTGTCTGGCATATCAGGCAAGTCTTTTAATTCAAGTTGGGATTCTCTGTAACGGATGAATGACACTGGCAGCTCTGTGCTGTTTAATTATGGGAGAAACACAAATCTATCTATGATCCACACATTTACAAATGTACAAAGTAGATTATCATCTTAGGGACTTGACAAAATATTTAAAGCATAATTATAAGAGGTTATACTGATAATCTTGATTTATGCTTTAACCAAATTACTCTCCATTAAAATATTCTATTCATTTGTGTTTCATCTCTAAGTCTTTGGTGTGGATCATCCTGTGGAGAGGCTGCACATACCAGGAATATGTAGCTTTCACTTTTGTTTGTACAATATTTTAATTAATATACCTATTAATTATGTTTAAATACTACCCCTTTAGGTTTTTTGTACAAGTCGACTCAACACTTTAAAAAGTCCTTCAGAGACAACAGCTCTTTTCATGGAGCAAAAACAGGCTCCAGTTAGCCACATGTGGCTTTCAGCTAACGACGTCTAACACATAACATCAGAAGCTAAAAACAGTTTCTTTGGTGCTGTGGCCACAGAAAAGAATCTCGACTGATTGTTACCTGGGTGTGGTACAATGTGAACATGTTTGATGCGATGAGCTCTGGAGTTCACACGGCTGGAGGCAGCAGAGGGTGGAGGGTCGGAGAGCTTTTCTTCCATGTTTGCCTCTTTCACAAACATACAAGACCTCCCCAGCAGAACAATGCTGTTGAGCACCTTGAGTGTGATCATCCTGCTCACAAAAACACATGAAAACTATCATTAAAACAACATGAAAACAATGATGACAAAGTATAACACTGTGTCCTAACTGAACACGAGGAGAGTGAGCATCAGCCACAAAATCAGCTTAAATATACTGAAGAATTTGTGAGTGTCTTAAGTGCCAATGAGCAATGCAGTGCAACGGTGAAGACTTGACACCCAGTCTTTATCTTCCTCTCCATCACCTGACGAGGAGGTGCAGGAGAGGTCTTTCTTGATTTTCTCTGGCTTTTCTCCCTCAGCAGGGCGTGATAATCTGTTTAGCACAGCAAAGACTGAGGAGCATTCATCTATTATGTTAAATGTTTTATTTTCACTTTTACCAACCAGAGAGAAACTCTGCTTGGCTCACAGAGAGCCGTGTCTTTATGAGCCTTTGAGATCACCTCATGTTCATGCAAATTCTTTACGGCTGTTTCGTCAGCTTATCGTTAATGGATACAGTGTGGACAGCAGGCATGCAGTGCTGTCCAATAGGACGAGACATCTGATGCTCACATTCAGTTAGGACTCGGTGTACGTGTGCTTAAAGACAACTAGACGTTTACCCAAGATAAAACAGCAGCACACACATAAAGGAGAGTGAACCCTGAATCTTCACTGAGCTGGTCACAACTCTGATCAACTGGAAAAAAAAGAACAGAAACATCATCAGATGTGAAGCTCGTACAGTTTAGCATTTGAACATTTAAAACAACAGCAGAGAGCTTCTTCTTCAAAAGTGACGGACCAGCAGAGCAAGAGGGAGAGGGATGAAGCCCATCCTTCTGGAAACTGAGTCGCTGTAGTCTGTGTAAGCCTGGGGACACAGAGATGACGTGCTCAGTGCATTGTTAAATACATGACAACAAAATCACCTCATTTAGAAACTAGAAATATCACCATGTTTTGTGTCCAAGTTGGAGGGTCACTGGCTGCATGAACTTTACCTGAGTTAAGCACATGCTGCCTTTAAAACTTTGTAGTTCTCTTGTTCACATAGTGTTTCTGATTCTGTGGCCAGGGTTGAGTGTTCTGAGTTACAGTATTTACAGCAGCTTCTTTGACCACAATCAGGGCCACAGTATCTTTGGGCATGTCAGACTAACAACCAGTAGCTTGTAAGTAGAAACACCTCTGCAGTATTGTTTCAGCTGTTCTAATGATTATTTAGACAAAGTGAGTCAAACTATGTTAGCATATCATCTGTGTCAGAGCTAAGAAGACCACCAGAAACACTTAGCACTTTCATTTTCAACACTGAAGCTCATTGGGCACAATGAGGAGGAGCTGCTGTTTAAGCTTATTGGTCCACCTGGCTCCGATCTTCAATGTCACAATGAAAGACAAAAAAATGTCAGTGCTAACCTAGGCCTGTCTCAAATCACTGTTTTACTACACTGATGTAATAGCAACACTGACTGTTAAGTTGTTCTAATTGTGGCATTGTTAGAGCTTGACTTTAACACCCACCAACCTGCCAAATTGAGGGATGATTTAAGCAGTGGCAGGAAACAAAAAGACACCGACTTGAATTTGCTGCTGTACTGAGCCACATTTTAAAGTTCAATACATCATGTTCACAGCATCTGTTTCACTCTTGACTTGGTTTGGCAGTGTTTGTGGGGTAAATGCTTTTTACAAACAAGTCTGTTTTGCACATAAAGGGGCCATTCTTAAAAACAACTGCACACTAGCTCAGCTTCTCTATGTATCGGTTCATCGAAGTACAAAGAGTCTGTAGTTTACATACATTTTAGCGATAATCGTCAGCTTTGATCATGTGAAACTCAATTTCTTAACAGCAAAATTGAGGTAAAAGAAAAGCGTTAATGGATTGTACCTTTTTAAAATAACCAAGCAAAAAGGTTTGTATTCTCCCTGTGTACAACAATCAAGCACATGTTCGAACAAGTCACGACGAGATCACTAAAATTAATTTGTGCTATGGTGCTTTTCTATTTTTAGTATATGCTCTGTAAAATTTGGATACTTCTTGTTTTGTTTTCCATGAGGCCATAGTGTGAACTTTGATTGCACCTCTTCAAGGTTCACCGGGCTGCCATAGCATGGCTGCACGGAACTACAGTGACATCCACACAACAACAAAGGAGGAAACAGAGGTAACAGGGCTGATGGCTTCCCAAGGTAGCATATTATTTGTGGCTTTTTGTCCTAGTGAGGAGACAAATTCTCTCCCAAAGATGGCTGCAAACAGCAAATCAACAATGTTTAAAGCAGAGGAAGTTTTAGGACAACAGAAGACATTTCATTTCTATGTGAGATACTCTGACCAGTGATCAGCACCGTGACCAGGTGACATGTAATCTAGTCTGAGCTCGATTGGAACCCTGCTGGAAGTGATATGAAATACTGTGCCAGGTACTAGGTACAAGCCCTGATGAAAAACCAAAACAAACACGCACACTTGAGTTGAACTAAAAGCTCCATTACAGACAGCATACCCCGCCCACCACACATTATCTGAACTTGTTTTACTTACGTTTTTCTGTCGACTGCTGACAAGGTCAAAAGCCAGACTGGCTCTGTATTCCCCATACACCTGGAAATCACACAGAAACATAAAACATATCAACCACAGAGCTGATATGAAATAAATCAGTTAGTTTTGTTACAGATGGGTGGGGGGAACTTTTTTCATTACTGATATTAACACAAACTCATTTACATTCCTCAAGTCAAGCTGCACGTTTGATGCCTTAATTCTTTTTTTAATCTCGTGTCATGTTTGATATAAAGTAAAGATATACTATTTACAGATAAAAATTATAAAGAAAAAAAGTGAAAACATGCACGGATGGATCAGGATTAAATGTAGGTCAGTGCTTGAACCTTTACTACCTGTCAGTGAGGTTTGTTTGATTAGATGTGACACTTTGCAGATAAAGGAGTTAATCCCTTCCGGTAGGGAGGTTGATTTGTGTTACGTAACCCCAGCCACAACTTTCTAAAGAAAACCATACAGGAGGAGAACAGACTTGAAAAAAATGTGTTGCCAACAAAGGCATAATGAAATAAAAGCAAACAGGTCCACTGATGGACAGCTTCTCTGACAGTGATAGGCATCATCAACCCTGACGTGGGTGGTTTCTACACCTACAGCTCAGTTGCTCTGTTCTGATTCAGCTGAAAAAAATGGGACAAATCCACAAATTTCCCTTGGATTATTTCACACAGTAGTATTTAGAAAATGGATGAGTCACTCCAGCATCCTTTTGAGTCTCACAAAAGTCACAACCAGTGCTGCTTTGACTGTGAGTCATGCTGTACATTCTAGGAACAAAGTAAACAGGCTACAACACCCTAAACAATAATGTAATAAAGCTATTTGTGGATAATAGATTCTTTTGTGAGATTTTTTAACAATGTGGAACACACCTTACTAGGGGTGTGCGATATGACGATATTAAATCGTGAAGGATTATAATGTGGGGATGATCTCATAAAGCAGAAAGATCATCAAATCGTCCGTGTGGGTGCAGAGACTTTGACGCGCACCCGATTAGCCAACTGTAGCACATTATGCACAGTGCATGGTAGGATCTCCTGTTTGGTTATGTAGCGTGAAGCCATGGCGGAAAGAGAAAAGGAGATAAAAGCTTGAGGACGTCTGAACAAAAATCTGTTCTAAAGCAGCTGTATTATTCACTCAGACTATAGACATTGCATTTAGATAACATTTGTTTTGAATTGTTGCACTTTAAGAGATTATGTTGATGTGTTCATTACCTTTTATGTTTACATTTATTGCACACTTTTAAAAGAACTGCACTATTTAAATTAAAACCTGTTCAGAAAGTTTCTTCGGCTTTGTCATTTTTTTTCTTTTAGGGTTTTACATGTTTTATATGTTAAACATAAGGGAAAATGGTCAAACATGCAAATTAGTCTAGAAAAATCAAAGTAAAAAAGAGTTGTGATAAAATCGTGATTGTGATTTTATTTTTTTTTTAAATCGTGACATGATATTTTTGCCATATTGCCCACCCCTTACTATATAAATGTAAACAAACTGTGCACAGAGAGCGGAGGCTTTTACTTTCCACTGTTGTCTGCAACAAAGCACAGGGGACACCAGATAGTATGGTAACTTCTGACATCGTAACACCAATAGAAGTGTCTGCAGAGGAACTGTCAACAATGTGAGTAGAGACCAGCTTTAAAAGAGATTAATCCTACTGCTTGAATGAGCTCAACAAAGTTCTGGGACTAAAAAGACTTTTTGAATCAGCCCATGTCGTTGAGTCCTGTGATGATCTGCTGTGGAGACGGCAAGTGATGTTAACTTGTTGCTGCTTTCATGGTGTGATGCGCCTTTGCACACCAAGTGATTCTGTGGGATCCAAAACATTACTGTTAAGTAGTACTTAATTGTTTTATGTCTGGTTGACTGGTAGCTGTTCCATTAATACTACTGCAGTTGCGTGTTCTACTGCAGCATTGTGATGAGTGAATTCACCACCCTGTCTGTGTCTGCTGTGTTGATTGGGGTGCTAACTGCAAATGAAGTACTCCAGAAGTGGATTGAAAAAGCGCTGGGACCAATCTTGGCGTGCCTAATGTGCTGAAACTGGGATTGACTGCTGTGTTCATGTACATGCAAATGAACCGTGCTGAGCACAGAACGCCCACTCATATCAGAGGAGCTCTTCTAAATGATCTAGGTGTGAAAAGGACCTCAGACTATGTGAGAGAGAAATTGGGAGGAAATAACATAAATCTGTAACACTGAATTATAAATATGAGCATAATGACAGAAGAAAATGACTAAAAACAAACCAAGCATTTGAGCTCATTCATTCATCTGATCAGCTTTGAAACTGAAGACAAAAACGAAAACTGTGTCCCATTTAATAATTTTGTCTGAAGCTTTGAGAAGGTGTTTCTTAAAGGATTATGTTATTGTCTTAACCTTAAACATGACTCATTAAACTCACAAGAAATTGATGGCAATGTTAAATAAAAAAAAGTTCAATAAAGCAGTGTAAACGTGCAAAAGGTAAGTGATGTATGGTATTTTAAACACTTTTTCTTCTTGTATACTGCATTAAAACACAATTTCTTCCTTTCTTGAGTCATATTAAGGGGTGTACAAAGCATTACATCATAGTTAAATCACTGTAAATCTCAAACATAAAGGACTTACATCAGCACTGATGTCATTAAACTTGGTGATAAAGGCGTGCTTTACAACATCCACTGCGACCTCTGAAGCTATGACCATGAGTACGTCAGGAAACAGCACCCACAAGTGGTCTACAAAAAGAAAATCAAGAGCTTGTCAGTGACATCAGCTTGTGTGGTGTTAGCTTTAAAAATCCAGTGACAGTTGACACGTAGAAATCAGTTGATTAGCAGTATTATGATGTAAAAGCAGCTGTGTAAATGCCAGAGTTGTTAAGGTTTCCTATGCTGGACTGTGTTAGTTACCGGGGTTCCAGGAGAACTGCTCCATGTTCCTCAGACAGACGATGAGCAGGAGGATGTAGTTGGTGAACCTCTCTTTAATGTCTGTGGGAAACAAACGAATCAATCCTGGATTAACCTACTTTGTGCTCACTGCCGCTGAGCTCATTTCCATAAATTTTACCTTCCATGAAATCATCACAAGTTCAACAGGCTGCATTACAAACTATTCCCAGACCGCACCAGTGTTGTTCCACACGTTTAGCTCCATTGTGCATCACCAGCCACTTACCGCTGTTTGACATCTGAAAGAGGTTGTTCTTCTCAAACTTTTTGAAAACGCTGCCCTTGATCTCCACAAACTGCGAAAGAATAAAAACCGGGTTAATCATTCATGTTGTTTGAAATTGTTTTCACGTGTCTGTGTTTACTCTACTCACGTTGTTTGACATCATGATGGTGAGCAGAGACTTGTTGTGAGAGTTGAACGCTACATTGAGAGTGGTGGCCTGGACCATGATGAGGATGGCATGGAGGACTAAATACAAACATGCTGAGGAAAAAAGGACTGAAGACCATGAAAATGTTCTAGCTGTGTCAAACAATAAGCCCAATAATAAACAAGCTGCTGCTTTTTTGTGCATTTTTGTCTGTATTTGTATCAGAAACTCACACATTCTTGTGATTATTTACCAGTTAATGAAATGAAAAAATGATCTAATTTGTTAACTCGGAGTTCTTCACAAGTTGTCACATCACTCTCACTCCTTCGAAAAGCAAATTAAGACATCAAATATGCTTCATTTGGTAAATTATGCACTATTACATGTGGTGCTTTTCTACAGGTGGGACTAATGTTGGGTTCCATTAACCTCTGAACTGGTAAGAGAGAACTGGGAGTGACGTCATCTCCGTCTTATCAGCGTTCCAGTTACAGAATTGGAAAAAAACATGCCGATCTACCAGCCTATTGTTAGCTGTTGTTAGCACGCCCTGCGTTGATGTTCACAAATATCACATGAAGAATGTAAATATCAATATGGCAGCATTTTTGCAAATATAAGTTTAACAATACTATCTATACAGCTCATTTATAGCGACACACTCCAGTCAGAAGTGCAAATAAATTGATTATTACAGGAGCTAAATAACTGTTTACACTGGAGGCAGCCATCTTCGATTGTCAACTCGGGGGTGGTGAGGTTCCCCCCAGTTCCCAGTAGGAAATTCCAACCTTGGGGGGGCGTTCCAGTTGCAGTTTCCTACTCGGAACTCAGAAAAGCCGACTTCCGATGACAACTGGAACGCACTATAACTCAGCCTGGGTATTTCAAACAGCCTCCCCATCTACTATGTATCCTGGCATAGAGGCCTAGACATGATACATATCAGGACACACTTAACTTGTGGACTTTGCCTATGCTTGATCCAGAATACCCAACATAATTTTGTAAAGATAAAAAAACAGCAAGGACAAGGTATAAAGGAACCTAATACTTAAGACATGCAAGCTTAAGGTACTGAGGGCTGTTAGAAGTGATTTAAAATTTTAAATCTATGCAGAATTATGTAGTTTGGCTTCTACTGCCACCTTCTGAATGGCTCCATGCGCAAAAGTACCCAAGGTATATTTTTCAAATACTGTGGCAGATTTAGGGCCATATTACTCTGTAAAATCTGCATCAATGTGAGTATTGGTGTGGAGTGGATGAGGATATGTTGTGGAACTGAGTTTTTGGCAAATGCCTGGAACAAATTCCTCTCAGCTAGACTCTGCTCAGATTGGGAACACGCATTTTGTTTTCCCTAACAGTATAAACTTTCACAGTACCTCCAATACGAAGATGGCCTGTAACAGAAAGGCTGCCAAAACTGCCTTATGAAGTCTAAACAATAGCTACGACTATGGAGGACTTTGAGGTGACAGTGTAGATTCTAATCAGTGGCTTTTCATCACAGCATTGCAAAATAAAATAATACAACAAGTAGTGGAGAGCTGGGGATGTAATACAAAGCCAGTGACAGGAGACATTCGTGTTTGCATTAGAAATCTTATTTTAAGACTCCCAGCGACTAGACTCTGACCATTCTGCAGCCAGCTGCATCTTCACAACACACTTCAGTGTCGACTCTGCTCAGCTGAGGTGATACAAAAAAGTACCAGGTACTAGATTCAATTTTTTATGGTGAAAAAGTATAATTAAGCGACCACATGCTGGAAACACACTATTGGTCTAAATTATAAATCAGCAAGTTGCATCTTAGAAGCTGATAGATCTGGTCTTTTTGCAAAAAGTAATTATCTACGCAGTTAAACTAGCCAATCATAATTT
This sequence comes from Scarus forsteni, assembly GCA_036419115.1. Taxonomy (NCBI): domain Eukaryota; kingdom Metazoa; phylum Chordata; class Actinopteri; order Labriformes; family Labridae; genus Scarus; species Scarus forsteni. The sequence continues at coordinate 13,180,896 of JAZDUH010000098.1, read as the reverse complement.
GAACCAACACATGCTTTTTTTATGGAGGGTGAGCGGTTAGGTGGAATATTCTCATCTTCAGGTTTATACTTTTCTTTCATTTCATGTATTTACAGAAACACATGGTAGACACATTTTATAAAATAGCCCCACATGGTTTATGTGCATCTACATCTTCCTGTTTGGAAGTTAATCTCCTCTGTGTATGAATTAAAAATCTGATATATAACTTTTATAAGAAGCTGTCCCCACATGCTTTCTGCAGACTGACACTGATATATTATCTCAGGGTTGTTTCTCTCAAGTTTCTAACGAACATAGCCCAACCCTTTCAGTGAGGATACAGACGTAGAGCACAGCCATGAGGAAATGAGGAATCACGCCTATGTGTGCGCGCTTTTTCTCTTTTGGTTCTGTGGCTGTCCAGTACAGAGCATCCAGGATGTCCTGACCAAAGGATGAAAACAGGCGATCCGCCACCTGATGAGAAGACAGAGAGAGAGCACTCATGTCACCTGCTGAAAATACAAAGCAGTGTGAGTGATTAAATTTAGAAAATAAAGCTTTGTGTACCTCCAGCATGTTGTATATGATGTAGAGCTTGATGACAGACTGCCCCCTGATCAGGTGGTACATCATGGAGTAATCCACGTAACTCATCATAGAGTAACACAGCACCATGATGAAGCCTTTCAGCACATCACACACCTGGGCTGGCTGCAGTAACCGCGAACCACTACAAAACACACAAAAACATAAATTAATGAGAGGAAATGTTCCCATAAGAACTTAAAAATGAGACAAAGATAAACTGAGCCACAGAGAGCAGGTTAATCTGCTTAGTCTGAAAGTCAGAGAAAGAGCTGCACTGCCCTCCAGAGGCTAAAACAAAACTGTCCTGTCTATTGGTGCTGAAAAGGAAAGCCTTTTCCCACTTTGTATACATTACATAAGATGAACGAACAAACTCTTGGTCTATGAATTATTTTCCAGTAGTAAAATTAGTGCTGAAAAAAAAAAAAAAACAACAACCAAAAACTGTACGGTCAAAAATTGTTTTCACTAATCCACTCCTTTTCTTATCTTATGAAAGGCTGATCAGTATGCACACAAAAACATGTTAATGAAATACTCCCTGTAAGAGTTCAGGTCATGGATGGGCCAAACTCAGTCAGGACAAAATGTGGCCCCCAAGTTTGAATAAAAAAAACAAAACAACAAAGTGCACATAGAAAAGCCTACCAAAAAGATATCTAGAATCAAAAGAAGTTATCTGTAACAAATGAGCTTTGCAACTGACGTCATGTTTCCTTAAAAATCTTGAATATGCATCACTTATAGTATTTGTTCAAATGACCTGTAAGTAAAAAAAATAAGGAAAAAATTTTTATTGCCACATAAACTACACTTAAAAAGTTTCTGTTGGCTTAAAGACTTTGTTAAGGTCGTTCAATAAAGTTTTACTTTATGCTTTTTACCAAAAATTGACGGTTGGTATACTTTAGAAAAGCTACATGTATTCCTTTAGTATAATTAAGTAGTCATGTATTTTAAATAGTACTGTCAGATGATTAAAAAAATTAATCTAATTAATTACCGGATTTATAATTTATTAATCTAATTAATCACATTTTAATCTCATATCTGCTTAAAGTACCCACATAAAGAATTTGAATTCTAAGATATTATAAAATTGTAGTGCATGATTAATCAAATGAATACACTAAGAAGTGAAGATTTGTAAATCCACATTTTTATTGGTGACTAAATAAAACCACAGTCAGGGCAACTTGTCCAGAAAATTCTAAGCTCAATCAGCGACTCAAATGACACTTTAAGTGTGTTTCATAAATCAAATTCAAAATAAGAAAAAGGTCGAGGACATCCAGCAAACAAATTAGGCCTGACGCATTATTAAAGAATTCAGTAAATCTAGATAAATAAATTCAAAAATAAAATAAGACTAAGTCTTAAATATGCCATTCCTGTTGTCACCTGGGCTTTGTTTGGTTTGACTAGAGAGGCATGTGTGAAGTGACGTGTACGGGTGCCACTGCCATGTACGGGTCCTCCAGCTGGACAATATCAAAATGTTTGTGTGCTATGATTGATCTTGCGATTAATTTTTATAACGCATTAATTTGCGATGTGATTAATTAATCTAATTAGTGCACTAAAGTGACAGCCCTAATTTTAAATAATGAGTATCTCACTATTTTGAGTGCCTTTTTCCAGCTGTGTGGGTTACACGGGGGCAGTAGCCAGCTTATAGCCATATTCTTATTTTTTTAATTTTATTTATATATTTTTTTCCATATCTATCTTTTTATATGTCTTTTTATATTTTATACTAAACTGCCAGTGGGAATCCTAATTTCCCTGGAGTTCTACAAAAGGATTAATTAAATTATATCTAATCTAATCTAACAGTAGTGTGTCCTTATCGGTTGTTAATTCTTGCTTAGATGATCATTCAGTTACACATCACAAGGACAATATAAAAGCATTTCATTATGATCAAGAATATTACATTGAAACTTAAATTTCTGCTGAAGTCAGTTTGCCTTAACATAGTTTCTAAAAGTAGTGAATTTAATCAAAGTCAATTTGTTTACCAGGAAAAGAAGAAGAATGCAAAGCTTGCTCTGTCATAATAAGATTGACTGTAGAAACCTAAGAAAGAGCATACTGCCCCCTGTCCTTCAGTGGGTCTGACTGACCATCAGACATCATGGCAGGTCTTTCCTTCAGAGAGCTGTCTCACTGTAGACTGGAAGGCATCCTAAAAGTTTCTATTAATTCTAGATATATCCACAGATTTTTGTGGATGTTGTGTGTTTGAATTAATCCTTTGACTGGATTTGTAACTTGAGGAGCTTTGTTCATCTAGCAGGATGATTTGTTGGAACATTGTGGTTGGTGGAGTACAGGAGAAATTTGAATGCTGAGTTGAATCAAGGACTCGTTGTTTATAAGTCTGTGGTTTTCGCTGCACAGCTAACAGCTGCTGTGTTGATCAGTCAAAATCAAACCATTGCAGCTTTCTCTTTGGCAATATTGACACAAGGCAGTTGTGCAAATAACTGGCAGAGAAAAAACACATAAGTAGACAGGTGCTGATAGTCAGACCCTTAACAAATGCGGATGTTACCTTCAGTAAATAATGAACAGAATTAACATCATGCAATATCCATCTTCCCAATTTCCCTGAGGAAGTTTTTCCAAAGGGATTAATAAAGCACTGTCTACTCTAACAAACTAACTGTAACTGTAATTCAAGGCTTTGTTAGCAGTCACTAATCAAGTCTGTGATAAACTGTGCCTGCCTCCAAATTTTTTTTTTTTCCAACTACTGGTTAACATAGAATCAACAATGATTTGCAAGAAACTTTGACTCCAGCATCTTTTGCCAGTGAAATATAAAACTAAGAAACAATATAAAACCCAATAAGACAAAATGTCTTAATCTTATAAAACAACCAAAAGATGCTGGAGTCAAGAGGTCTTTAACATTGAGCTTTTTCTGCACATCAAATGAAGCTTTGAGAGTAAAAATCATTTCTTTGTTTGGAAGTGAATCACACAGCTACAATCAGAGAGATAATCAAAGCAAAAACCTATTGGCAGAGGACCGATGGAGAATATTTAATGAAATTCCATGTACAGCATTAAGAGTAAATGTACCTGAGACCACAGCAAGGTAACGTGAGGAGCCGTAAAAGGGCCAGAATCACCCTGAGAGGCAGCAGGGTGAACACGTAGAGAAAAGCATCCAGGCAGAGGAAGAAGCCAAACGTCATCAACTACAGAGGGAAACAGAGACAGAAACATACAGGGAATATTTATCTATCCATGACCTCTGTTTAAAACAATAAGTTGTGAAGAAGAGATTGTTTGTTGCCTTTGTACCTTCTCGAGCTCCTTGGGGATGCGGAGGCAGGTGTAGACTCTCTCTCTGCGCTCGGTGTATTTGGCCTCATTGTGTTCCAGGAAATAGCCTCTGGTGAGCTCAGTGGTTATAAACCGGACCAGGGACAGGTCTACATCCAGAAAAAGACAGATATGACACATTAATGAAAACCTACTGCTTTTAAGCAGTAGCTCCTAACAATCTGTAACAGGTCTATATTTGCTTTCACATCAGTGCCTTGCTTATCATCTGCTACTATTGTTCAGACAGCTGTTTTAATAGTTCATTTTGAAGCATACAAGAAGGGAATGTAATAATTCAACCCGTTCTTTTTAAATTTGGATCAGAACAAGCCCTGGATCTACTCTAGGCATCTCGTGCAAACATTTATCTTAAATACGACTGAAGGGTTTAAATTAGAAGACTAGGCCAGAATATGTGATCCACCAAATCAGAGGATCACAAAAGAAAAAAGGGAACCATGGTCTGAAAGAATAACATTTATCCCTTCATCTTATTCTTGTTACTTAAACAAACTGTCCAAGGCTGGGCTGATCCCCCTCTCAGGACTGTAAAGACACCACAGTTTGATTTTTCATCCATTTGATCTTAGAGGTGGAAAATCTGAGATGTCAGTCTGATCCAAATCGTCCACCAAGGTCTGAATTCAAGCTCTACCACTCTGATCTCCAATGTCAAAGTTTGGAGGAACATGGAGCACACCCATTAGGGATGCACAATATTGGATTTATGCCGATATGACAATATTCTTTTGATTCATTACCGCTGATACCAATACCGATATTTCAGATCAAAAGCACAAGCTCTGTGTTTAATAAAAATTGACTTGTTTCTTTCAGTGTTACAGCATAGTATCAAATGAACAGATGTAAAACAAGAAAAACTGATTTTAACTCTTGCAAAAATGAAACCCTCGATATGTAAATGTCCCCATGCAGTGACAAGAAGGTGCATAAATTTTAAACATTTGTATAATTTGCCGATATTCCAGCCGATATATTTGGCCGATATGTGTGGCTGACAAATCCGCTGTAAATATCTGCAAAAATTTCAATATCGGCTGATTCCGATACTTAACTTTTAGGCTGATATCGGCCGATACTGATATCAAACCGATGATATCATGCATCCCTAACACCAACATTATACTTAAACAGTGTTTCTCCAACCTATATCAGTTAAGGTTGGTTGTCTAACAAGAATTACTGACAGTCTATTTACTCCATACAGTCAAAACTAAATGTGACAGTCAAACAGGGTTTTGGTTCGATGATCCAAATTAGATTTTTTTTTTTCTTATGATTTAACTTTTATTAAGTTTTAACTTGTAACATACAGCCCATCCAACAATCAGTATAAAATAAGACAAACTTAAGATACACCACTCACTACAACAGTGAGACATACATCAAAAAAGAATAATAGGACAAAATAGTAAAAATAAATAAAAAATAAAAATAAATAAATAAATAATAATAATAATAATAATAATAATAATAATAGTAATAATAAAATTAATGATAATAATAAAATAAAATACAGAATGGAACAAAAAGAAGTACAAGACCAGTCTATTACAGGTAGTTAGTTTAACTCCATCTGTTCAACAGTTCCCATGGAACCGCACCGTCAAAAGTCCATAGTGTCCCAAGTTTAATTCAGTATCAACAAATGCTCTTCCATTAGTCAGAACTCATTGCTGCACCTAGTCCACCTTCACCCACCATTTCATGCCAATCCTTCAAGCACAAAATATATCAAGCATATATACAGACACATTTTAGCTACTCTGTAAAGAATATAATCTTAAAAACAGACCCCATTTGTCATTATATTTATCAATATCATTTGTTGTACCATAGGAAATCCTTTCGAAAGCAGCTACTTTGCTTAGTTCCGAAAGCCAGTCTTGAAATAAAGGGCCCTCTACTTCTTTCCACTTTCTCATTATCATCTGTTTACCAATCATTATACTTGTCTAAATCCATTTGGTTACAGGTTTTCTAACATGGGCCAGGGGTTTAGGATTGCCTAATATATAAAGGCTGGGACAGAATTCAAAATCCACCTGTATGACCTCCACGAAGACCTCGTGAACCCTTTCCCAAAATGCCTTTATCTTTGGGCATGACCAAAGGGCATGTGTTAGGGTGCCCATTTCGCCTTCACATCTCCAGCAATCTGGTGTGTCCTTCAAACCTAGCCTGAATAACCTACTTGGATACCAATAAAATCTATGAAGGATTTTGAATTGAATTAACCTTGTTTTGATATCTCTGGACACTTGTTTAGTGATTCCAACAATCGCATCCCACTCCTTTTCATTAAAAGATATGTTCAAATTCCTTTCCCATAAGGCTTTCAGAGCTGTGTTCGACGGGTAACCAGAATTACTCATCAGCATAGCATAGTAATGAGAGGCTCCATGCTTAATATTTGCAATCCATAAAACCTCTTTAATGAGGTCCACACCTTGGGGTGGTGTATGTGAGGAGCCAAAAATACCCAAATTAGATTTTTACCTAACTGGGTGAGAAGAGGGTGCCAGTTTCAGACCTTGAGTCCCTATAAGTCACATGTTTTCATTATTGTTTTGGGGGTCTTAATTTCAGAGGAGTGGAAGGCTGCAATGGGGTGGTGATGGAAATACAGATGAAAAAAAATCAATATCAATATCTGTCCTACTCTAACAAAAGTTTGAGGTACCTGCACACGCTGATATCTTTTTTAACTCTTCAAAATTACCAGCATGGTATCTGATGCCATGGTCAACACAGTTGCTGATAGCCTGATGCTATAAAAGAGGCGTTCGCAGACCCAAAGAAATTAGTTGTGTCAAGTGCAGTGTATCATAATGACTGACATCAAAAGATCAGACTAGAACAACTCCACAACAGAAAGTCTACCATGATCTGATCTTTGTCCTGCCTCCTATTAATATTCTTCTAATATTGACAATTGAAAAGAATAAAAAGTTCAACATGTCACATGGCACAGCAATCTTTAATCCTGGTTTCTCAATTTTTATAATACTGGCTGCCAGTAACTGTAATCTCAATGACTGTTTGATTAATTGCCCGGCTCTACATGGCAGCATTCTGAGGAGCAGGAAAGGTTGGAGATTATTGTCATATACCATAAAAGAATGTTGATGGCCCACACCTGTCTTCAGTTACAGACTCAGACACAGTTATGTAACATTTCACACATTTGCTTCAGAAAGACTGGCATCACACACACAATGGTAGAGCCGTGTGCCAGTTTGTTGTTGTTTGTTAGTGTACAAGACGTGCCATCATGACAGAACTTGTCTATTATTCTGTTATCAACAGGCCTCCATATAAAGAGCGCTGTGCAGAATCAATGCCAAAGTACGCTCTGCTTTTCTGGCAGCCTGCTGTTGTCAGACTGCGAACTAAGACACTTTGTCATCTGCAGGTAATTAACTGATATTAAATGTCTTATTTCAACAATACAAAAATGCTGACACCCTTAACACACCTCTGGGAGCTTTCTAAATAATTCAGGCACTTGACTGTGGGGATTTACTCTGACAGTGAGAGGAGTATTACAGAGAACGGTCATCGATGCTGACTGATAAAGTCTGTTTTACAGTAGAAGATTAAGATCCTAAAGGTGCTGGATTGCTCTGAGGCCGTAGCTTTGTGCAGATCAATAAAATTTTCTTCCAGCTTATCAGTGAATAAAGTTAATGGACTCAGGATTGTGCAAAGGGCATGTGGAGGTTGAAGAATTAAGTTCCTTTCTTGAGTGGATGTCACCATTGTCAATTTGACAGAACTTTTTAGTACTTTGCCTAAAATATCTTTCAATTTTAGTCATAATTGAGTCATGTTTAATATTTTTTAAAATTTTAATTTAGTTTTAGCTGACGAAATTTCACAACATTTTAGTCGACAAAATCTACTACAAATTTAGTCAACTTAAGTATGAAGCGTAAAGTGTAGGGAATTTTTTGTTTCCTTAAACTTCTGAAGATATTTTTTTTTTCTTTCCTTTTTTTAAATGTATATTTTGGGCATTTACTGATTGGAGAGAGACAGTGGATAGGCTTGTGAAAGGGGGTGAGAGTGTAGGGGAAGACACTCTGCAAACTGGTCACAGGCTGGATTCGAACCTGGACCGGCAGAAGTATATATATGGGACTTGCATGGTTGTTAACCACTCCACCAAACCAGCACCCCATTTTTTTACTTTGATAAAAAAAATAAACATCCTGATCCAATAACTCTTTACTGAATTTTAAAAAATTATAGTATTTATCGACAGAAACAGATATAACATTTGTATGGAATGCAATCACCTTTGTTTAGGCTACCTGGCAGAGCATCTCAGTTACAACACCAGAAATGACCAACAGTGAACCTGCTCTACATGAATATATCAATTCCTAAAGACAGGAGCTCTGATTGGATCGCTCCCCAACTTATTCAGCCACAATGAAGCTAAGGCAGTTGTGATTTGATGTTCTTTTACCTCATCCAACCTTTCCACACAACCAAAGTAGCTGTAATTGGATATATTTCTAACTTGTCTCTACTTTCCACGTCACAAAATTAGGTCTGATTGGATTAAGTCTCTGTCAAACATTTTCGATTTTTGATTTGCTGATAAAAATGTCAGTTAATGTAGTTTTAGTTTTTGTCAAGGGCTGTTGACAAAGACTGTTGACAAACATATGACAAAAATAATTGGCCAAAAAAATTAACACTGGATGTCACAGAGGTAGAAGCACACAATTTTCTAAAAGCACAACCCAGAGAGGGTCATTTTATTATTTCTGAAAGTCAGTCTATTGCTTCATAAAGCATATGAAGTTTTAAAGAGTCCTCTGCTCCTTGACATATGTCAGGTTGGCCTTATTTTCTACAGTTTTTAATGTGTACAATGAAAGGGGCGGGAATACAGAGTTTCTTGATGCATCAAGTAGGGCTGCACAAAATGGGTGATATATCCGTATCTGCAGATGATTAATTGATGATTTAAAGGGTTATTTTCTTTAAGGGTAGATGTAAACATCTCATAAGCAAATATATACAGTGCTGACATTATAGTCTGGATTAAATACATTTACGCCATGTGTTTTATGTTGCAAACCTGCTGTTGAATGAGTAGAAATGAGATGAATTTGCTCCGTGTGTAGGGATGGGAATCTAAAAGCAAGTCCAGACTTGATAACAAATCCCTTAAGGCATCTGTATCGCTAGTCTTTGTTTACCTATTCCCTTATCAATGCCTTTCACTTCCACTGGAGGACGTCACATTCTCATCAGAGGGAGTCAGCATAACTTATCAAAGAAGTGAAAAAACATGACTGCAAGTGTAATCAGCAGCAACCTGCAGAATCAGTTATCTATGTGCTCAGTATTGAATATCAAGAATGATGTGTCTGACACTGTTACCACGTAAAACCTATAAAGGCTAACTTTTTTTTTCCACACAGAAAATCAGTAGGAATGGATAAGGTAATCATTAAAGGATCAGATCGATAAGCAGAATCATTAATTGCATTGGTGTCAATAAAATCTCATTCCTTTCCATCCCTGTCTGTGAAGCAAGACCATTAAAGCTTTGTAGTTCTCAAAAGAGCAGCTGAAGGTTGATTTTGCTGCTACTGTTAAAAATACACTATGGGTCTGTCAAAAATTGGCTTTTTATTATCATATTTGCATCTGTTTCAGCTAAGTAAATTTGTAAATATCAGCCTATCTGACATCAGAAAAAAATCCTGATTCTATAACTTAAGGATTTTATTGCAAGATATATGGTAAGACAACATCAGGTCAGCATCTTTTAGTTCAATTGCAGTTTATTTTGCCATAAGATAACATTGTAAGGTAATTCTAACCAGGGCTGTAAAGTAAGTAAGTGCATACACTCAAATATTTACTGTAATTTAGTTTCTTTTTTCTTCAGCATGTACTATACTTTGTTGCATTTCTTATAGCAACAGAGGACTGAGACAGTTACACCATGGACAGTTATATGACTACTGTTTGTAGCTTTAAGTAATTGGAATGTTTAGTCAAAACTATGGATTGTCTGTGTTAATATTGTCTTATCTGTTTTAGTTTCTTCCCAGAGGTCTACTTTTAGGCTATTTTAGTCAGAAAGAGTGCAGCTGGCTGTTGATAAAAATGTCTGAGGCACACCTAAACATGAAAACTTGCCTTGAAACCGACTTTTTGTGAGTTCTTTGAATCAATAAGAGAAGGAAATGCACACAGTAAATTGCAATACGCCTCAGAAATATCGCGACATGATTCTGCTCCAAGTTGCCCAGCACTACTTCATGCTACAGTGCAAAACGCTTGCTCGAGATCTATAATTACAGCTCCAACATTCAAGAACTGCAAACTTCAACCACGTTAAAAACTTTCAATTGCAACGAAGAGAGCGAGGGTAGCTTTACAGCAAAAGTAAATGCTCGTACAAAAAGTTCACGAAGTTGATGCATGTATGTGTCCGAAAACAGTATGTACCCTCTCTCACATGTGGGACTGGTGAATGTGCGCCTGTGCAAAAACAAGCACGCCTTACTACTGCTGACAGAGGCACACTCCTGGATCATTACATGCAACCGCGTTGATTTGCTGACAGTGGTGACTTCTAAATCCAGCGATTATTTTGTTGCACATTACATAAGAAGCAACCTAACGGGACTTAACTTCAGCTCTTTATCAACCAGGAGCGGAGCAGCTGAGTATAATGGGGACTCGGAGAGGTGCCCACTTCACTGCAACTGCAAGCTCAAACAGCCCTGCCATTTACACAAAACCAGACACAAATTGTAGGCACTGTATAGACGTTTTACGAGCAACGTAAACAATAAACAGCTAGCTTGCACTGTCAAACTGAGCTGTGCTGCTGCTGCTAGCTCTCACCCGACAGGTTCCGTTTCTTGCCCATATTGCCGCCATTTTTGTCGTTGGCGCTCAATGTCTCCGTAATTCCGTCTTTATCCTTGTTCTTCTCTGATTTGGCAGCATTTCTGTTCCTCTCCTTGTCCTCCTTCTCCTTCTCTTTCTCCTCTCCAAGACCTGACGACAGCGAGTCCGCCATCTTCGCCAAACGGTCTCATCCGCTGCCTGGGAGACTGACAACTGCGTCACATGATCTGGCGTCATCACGCACGCCCTGCAGTACCAACGGATCACCAACAGATGTCGCCAAATCATCCAAGTGAGTATATCTTCCACCCAGTGTGTTAGGGTTATAAATTATTGATAGGGGTGGAAAGAGGACAATTTTGAAGACGAGTAAAGTACAGTTTGAATAAAAGTAAAATTACTGGTTGATTGAGCATCTACTTGAATAGCAGTTCAAAGTAAATCATGTAAAGTTTCCTAAAAGCTCTGGAAAGTATGACTTTTTCTGCAGTGGCTGGGATGTTCAAAACAAAGTATGGAAATGTGTCGAAATTTCACAGATCCTACAAATGTCTTTTTTTGTGAATAAAATTACATTAAGAAAACCTTTTTACAAAAAATATAGCTATTTACGTTTTTAAGAAAATAAATTAATACGTACAAGAATCAGTTTTGCAAACACAACGTTTTGGGAAAACAAACCGAGACAAGGTGCACCTCAGCAAACAAAGACCAAATCAACACTTCAGAAACATAATTAAATTGGAAACACTTTCAAAAACAAAATAAATGTAACAATCTTGAAAACAAATGTACAAAAACAAGATACACTTTTGCAAATCTTTTGATGTCCCCATGTGGGACTAATAAAAAAATATTCTATTCTATTCTATTCTATTCTATTCTATTCTATTCTATTCTATTCTATTTTATTCTATTCTATTCTAAATCTTGAAACAAATTAACATTTGGAGACAACTACATTAAGCTTAACACTTTTACAAAGGAGAAATACAACTGGAAAAACACTATTTTACAACATTAACAACATCCATAAACCCCCTTTGTACTTCCTTTCCACCAGATGTATAAAACTAACAACTGCTTAATCAGGACCGAGGTATTATATCATATATGTGTGTAAAAACCACACATTCTGTACGTAAATTATGTTGTGAAGCCGTGACTACCAACATGGTAAACCTGCTGCTTGACTCTAAGTGCTTTATTATACATTTATTATCAACAGAAACATCATTTAACATAAATTTTCATTTTAAATTGATTCAACTCGATTGAATTGTAGATCACATTCACATGCTACTATAATAATCAACATCAGTCCTCTCCATCTTACTTTCATTACAGTTGTTAATGTTACTATTCAGTTGATCACTTTTTCCATAGTTGATATTAATCATACCTCCAAAATACTAGCTTTGGTCCTTTAAAACCATTTATAGAATAGGAACTCATTGAAAAGAGACACCACATCTCGGGGGCCTAACTTCTGATAAGTTTCAATTTATTAGAGGATTTCCCCAATTTATTTTAACTTCAATAAAAATACCTATTGAAGAAAAGACTATGACACTGGCCTACTCTTTTCTTAATTGTCCTAAGATAACATTTCTTAGGATTTATCACTTTACTAATATGGTACTAATATGGTATATAAATGATTGTTATTTCTTCACTGAAAATAAGGAACAATCAGAAATTCAAATTTATTTACAAGTGTGTTTAATTATGCTTGAGAGCAAAAGTGAAATAAATGCAATAATTGCACACAAAATAATGATTATATCTATGAGAAACAATATCAAGAGCACAAAGGGCTTCATATTATACCTGACAGGATAAATCTTACATCTATTAATACTGTCAGAATTAGCCTATATTGAACTTGCAGCTTACATTTAATTTTTGGTGTGAGGATTAATATCGAAATTAAGTTTTTGTTCCTCAGCTCTTTCAAGCATTAAACTCGTTCTAGCCTCTTTACCCTTGTATTGTTTTTTAGAAACTTTGCCTTATACCCCAACCCCCCATGAATTATTTAATGAGAACATTATTTATGTATTTTTGTGATATATAGTGTGTACAGAGTTGCGGTCATGGCTTTATCCCTGCACTGAACGTTATGACAGTGCATGTATTAACACTCAGTACATACTGTTCATGGCGTGCAGACAGGGGAGTTTCAACAGAGGCCCCCCAGCTCATTTCTGCCCCGAGGCCCTCTGGTGCACAGCTGGATTAACCTGCTTGAAGGAACCATGACAAAAAATGTTCAGCTGTGTCTCCATTAATCATTTAACTGTACCTTCCATTTTTTAATCTAATGCTACATTTGTTCCTGAGAACATTTTGTTTAAAAGATACTCTTTTCCAGATATGTGGACAGAGATATGTACTGAAGCCCATCTAGTGACAATGCAAATGTTTAGAAGGAGTTCAAGTGGAAGGTCATCAGCCGTTTTTTTAGGACACATGCCAGCATACTCAATTAACTGCTGGGGGAAGTGTGGGACAGGTATCGGGGATCATGCACATATGTTTTTGTCATGTCCAAAATTACAAATGTTTTGGAGGGAGATATTAAGATCTTAAAGGAAGTGTTTGGTTTGGATGTATATATATGGCACTACTGTGGGCCATACCTAATGGCACAGAGGGAAGGACTAAAATATATTTACTTCATATCTTGTTAACAGCAGCCATTAAATGCATCACGATCAAATGGCTGAAACCAGACCCCCCAACATACCATATGTGGGCTGAAAAAGTATGGGAAATATATAAAATGGAAAAGATCACATACTCTTTGAGACTCCCAGTGGTGTAAAGGAACAAAGTAATAGTACTTAGTTACAGTACTTAAGTATGTTTTGGGAGTATCTATACTTTACTTGAGTTTCTATGTTTTTTGCAACTTTTACTTTTACTTCACTACATTAAAAATTAAAAAATGATACTTTTACTTCGTTACTTTTAAATTGTCAACTTAGTTACTCGCTACATAATAAAATGTGAATATAAATTACACTTATTTTCACATTTTATTTTGAAGAGGACCGTACGGACTGTTCGTGCTCTTGCACAAAGCTGAACACACCTCTGCCTGCTTCTGCAGCCTGTGAACGACTGTTTGGCATTGCAGGACTTGTATTCAGCCCGCGAAGGACACGACTGAACTCATGCAATTTTGAAAATCAACTTCTGCTAAAGATGAACCGCAAGTTTGTGGACTTTACGTAAGGGAGGAATGGAGAGAGGGAGTAAGAGGTGAAGGGAGCTGAGGGAGGGAGAAAGAGTTAAACTTAATAAAGCTTGGGAGAGCAACAACTATTTGTACCTGTTATCTTTGTTTGTACTTTTACTTTTAATACTTAAGTACATTTAATAGTAGCTACTTTAAGACTTTTACTTAAGTGATTTTTTAATGAGTGACTTTCACTTTTAGTTGAGTATATTTTATATAAGATATCTTTACTTTTACTCAAGTATGGGTTTCAAGGACTTTTTACACCACTGGAGACTCCAAACTGACATTTTCATTAAAAGGTGGAGCCCAGTTATGGCCATAATTCTGCAATAAGATCACACACTCCTTCGCATTGTGGAAGATTGAAGAGTCTATTCCAGAATACACTACTCAATACCTTTGTGGATCTATCTTTATTCTCCTCTTTCCCTTCCTTCCCATCATATATTTCCTGATTCTGAATTCCCCTTTTCCCCTTTTTATTTATTTATTTATTATTATTATTATCATTTTATCATTATTATTATTATTATTATCTTTCTACTCTTTTTTTTTCTTCTAAGTATATGAAATAATTGATCAGTTTATTGCTCATGTCTATTCCATTAAACATGTCACTACACCACTTGGATGCAGCTGGAAAATGTAAAAGAGTGTTAAAAAAATGTCAAAATGTAAGTATTATGAGTTCTGCCCGTTTTTCAATAAAAATAAAGTTTAAAAAATACTCTTTTCATCTTAGAGAACTAAGTGAAGATGTATTTGTAGGCCCAATGGAATAGATTTAATGATTCAACATGATATAAATTGATTTTTGATGAATAATGATAATATAATCCAAAATATATAACCTCATGTTATTGCATGGTTTACTCAAATAGAAAGACTGTTATGGCAATAAGGTGATCTCTCTTTGTTTAAATTGAAATTCAAAGAGCTTTTTAAGCGTAATTGTTGCTGGGCAGTATAGCCAGAGCATTACATGAAAAATTAAACATAAAGAAAATAATTAAAAATACACTATCTTCTGAAATAATGTTGCACTATTAATGACATCAATTAAAATACTGCATAAGTCAAGGTAACATTAATACATCAATAAGGTTAAAAAAGGTTATTATCACGTATGTATTGGAAAAAGGTTAGATAAAATAAATATAGAAAAACAACAGAAACACAGTGTTTGTGTGAGAACAATGTATCAAAATTCATGTATATCTGTGAATATGTTTTGTAAGTGAATGTTTTATCCATAGGTCAGGAGAGATGTCATGCTGCATGAACTGTAAAGCCTGCGGTCAGCTCAGAGCGTCGGAGAGGGGTGACTTTGTGTGTCCTCTTGCATGAAGCTCAGTTGAAAAGTCCTGCTGCAGACAGGTAATGTAAATATCGATGCTTTTGTGCTGGATATAGCCCTTGGTCGCCAGTGGAACCACAGATGTGTCCAGATGGGAACAAGGAGTGACATGAGCCTTCTCTAAAACCTTTGGCCACACACATCCTGATCACTGGCTAGATGTCCTACTATGTTAGAAATGGCTCCTTGGGCTGTGCTGCAATCTTAGACTGGAGAATATTCAGGGTGAAGTCTAAGTGCAAACCTCATGGATTTGTGAAATGTACAAATATGGATGTGCTGCATCACCATCACACTGCCTCTACCAAAAGATGCTAATCTATCAGTGCAGTATGTCAGCGTAGTTCTCTGCATCTTCTCCACACTTTTCACCTCCACATGTTCAGGTTCCAGGGCACCTGTTGCCAAAACCAGTGCAAACAGGTCTGATGGGGAAGGGTCATGTCAGGCCTCCTGGCAGCCCCATGAGACCAGAGATTGACTGTGTGTTTGCTCTAGATTGTCTGGGCAGTGAGCTGTCGACCATATCACCCTGCAAACCTGCCCTGCATATTTTTAAGACTGCCTGTTATTCCTAATTGTTGACAGGGTGAGGAAGTGGTCCTCTTTGAGGCCTGTCAATGAAATCCAATGGAGCTTGTCTTCATTTTGGAGAGGGTATGGGGCTAACTCCAAATAAGGCTGCAGCCTGGTCTTGCTGAAGTCGTCCTACCACACAGACTCCAGATCAGTCAAACATGACCTGTTGATTCTTGGAGCAGAAATTCAACGAACATGTAGCAGGGACTATGCTCAGTTAGGTGATGATAGCTGACAGTCCTCAAAACAAGAGTCAATAGCAACAGCGACAAGAGCTGTTTGGCTTTTGCAGAGATTTGACTTGCTCATACCATCTTTACAAATGTGGCACAGTTTAAAAGGAAATAATCTGGCTTTCAAATAGTAAGACACTTTTTGTCAAGAAGCTATGAACAAAGAAATGATCCACCAAACAACAGTTTGCTTGCTGTTTGTTTGTAGTTTGTAAGTATGTCCCAGTTGGTTCATCACAGTCTTGATACTGCAACATGTTACTGAATAAGTGGATCATTTAAAGGGCAAAATGAGATATCAAAGACTAAATTTTCTGTATCTAAAGCAATGCTTGTTTGGTGTTTATTACTCCAACTTGACCTTTAGGGTTAAAACAGATTCACATTTCATTCTGACATCATTAATTCTGCTTATGTGATTTTACATCCGCTCTATAAGGTCATCACTCCTGGTTAATTTCTTGTCCAAAAGGCCAAGCTGCAAAGGTTAATTTACCCTCTGATTAATGAAAGATGGAGACGCAGAGAGAGCAGGGATAGGGTTTCTCTCGGTAAGAGATCTCTCTGACCGCCGTAGATTCGGTTTCTCCTCAGTGACTCAAACAAATTAAAAACAAGGAGCTTTTCCACGCAGACTTGTGCCTGTTTTCTTCTGATTATGATTCATTTTGACCTGAAAACCCAGATCAAACACTCATGGTGATCGCCGGGTGTTGGTCGCGCTCGCTGCCCGGCGTCGTGTGTCCTTCCTCGGGGCAGCATGGGCCCGTAAGATGCCTTCTCTGTGGAAACGGATAACCTTCTCTGTGGCCTCGGTGCTCTGCGTGGGCTCCGTGGTCCTGCTGGTGGTGGCCCTGTCCACGGAGCGGTGGGTGACGGGTAAGATCCTGTGTAAGACCGGAGCGGAGATCGTGAACGCCTCCAACCCGGAGATGGAGCAGTTTATAGGGGACATCTACTTCGGTTTGTTCCAGGGAGGGAAGAGCAAGAAGTGTGGACTGGGCAGGAGGAAGTCCAAAATATACAGTAAGATAAAATAATCAGTCATAACTTTCTTTATATATATCTATCTATAGAAAAGTACACATGAAACAATAGGCATTATAAAGTTTAGGCTAAAAAATCGACCTTTTTGGAGTAAAAATGTAGCCTATCACTTTACACCTCACAGCAGGAACGTAGCCATCCAAACAAATAATTGTTTCACGAGAAAGATGTAAGTCTCATTTCTCATACAGCATGATGCGACCATGTATAAACATACTTAATTATACATTCAAACTGTAATGTAATTCTGTTTGATTTTGCTCTCAAAATGCATCAGATTGATGCTTTAAATCTGAAATAATCAAAAGTTTCCTCCAGGTAGCATGACCCAGACCCCTCTAGTGGGGTTGTATCTTTTCACTTTTTTATTTTACCCATTTTCAAGCCTGAGAACCAATTTGGATATCTGGTGCTATAACGCTGTTAAAATGCACTGGAAGACATAGTGACATCCACTTAATTGAAAATGTTCTGGGGGAGGACCCCAGACCCCCTAAGGATTTATTTAGTTACTTATTTTATTTCTGTGTCCTTCACAGTTCAATGTCGAATCAACACTGTTCTTCTGCATACTGATCCTAACTTCAAACTAACTTCAGTAGTCTGTATAGTTAGTCTGTTTTAAGGCTGTATAATGTGTTTAACCCTATCATGCATGGTTAACTTAAGATATTTGGAATAAATTTTATACCCTTTACGTTGCAGTACCATATCCAACTACCAGTTCGTGAACTCCCAAACCCTTGTCTCAAGTCTTATATAAATATTAACTTTGCCCCTCCTTTTTTTTTTTAACCATATAGAGATATTGCATCCAAATTTCATAACAGCCAACAAAGGGCAAATCTGTTATTTGGCATTTAGATTTCACATAGTTTTGTAATTTTTTATTTTAAAATTATGGTGTAATTCACATTTGAATAGTTAGATTAAACAGAAATAACACATATGCTTCAGATTTTGCTTTTTCTTTTATTTACTCTTAATGAATGTTTGTAGGAGACGTGTTTGTGGATCTTCACTAATTTACTGTGTTGATGCAGGGTGAAGTGGACAGATGTAAAACTTCTTCAAAATATGAAATTGAAAAAAATGACCATGAATTTTGACATGTTTGAAGCAAAAGAAAGCATTGACAAAAGTATTCCTTTTCGATTTAATAATCCATGCATGAAAGGGTTATGTAATATTGAGCTTTAATGTAAGATACAAACTTATTGGCCCATCTGTTATAAAAACCATGACACATAAATATTTTGGAAATTTTAAAAAACATGCTTAAAACTGAAAATGTTGTTATTGGACAGACATGACTGAACAGGAATGAGGAACTTCAAACTGAATTCAACTTTTTTTACACAAATTCGAGACACTTGGAAGAAGAAGTCAGAAATTAATCAAGCAGAACACTGAACCATTAAAACATTTTTTGTGTTTAGGAACTATAATCTGACATCTTAATCAAGAAATAAAAATGTGCTTTACTATTTGTGCAGTGTTTTTGTACAACAGCATATTAATCATCATCAGTTACTTACACTTGTGTTTTAACATTAAGAATTACATTTTTGTTAGAGGGCTTCTACATACTGGTGTACTGGTGTATTAACTATAACAGAATGCAAAGGATTTTGGTAACTACTAATAATGTTAATAGACCTTATTCACATGACGCCATCTCCTCTTCCTTGTTTACTGATAGCAGGGGATCCCACACTAAACTCCACTTAGTTTATATGGACCTGCAGGATCACCAGATCTTTCTTTTACTCGGATCTCTTCATCAATCTCAGCTCTGATCAAAACTGTTATCTTTTTTAATTACAGATTTCAATCCTTTAAATGCCAATTTCATTGGAGATGCCACTGACTTGGTGAAAACAAAACACAAAAAGACAGATTTTTATATATGAAAGGATCAGAGGATGGATATTTTTTCAGAAAAGAGTTCACAGATGTAGAGAGTCTCAGGTTCTCTGGTTGTTTGTTCCACAGGTGAGGAGCATAAAACTGCAAGCTTCTTCACTCTGTTTAGTCCTGATCCTGGGAACAGTCAGTAAACCTGTCTCAGAGAACCTGAGGGGTCTGGATGCCCCATAGAGACAAAGAGGTCCAAAAGATAATTAGACCCAAGCCTGTTAAGTGCTTTACTAACCAGGAGATCAATTTTAAAGTCTGTTCTCTGACTTAAAGGAAGCCAGTGTGTAGATCTAAGAACTGCTGTGATCTGATCACATTTTTTTTTTTGCATCAAGTTTTTATGCACAGGAACAGTTGAAACAAATTTTAGCCTCAGCTTGATGCATGATATCCAATTTAAGATGCTAATAACGTGTGTTTGTTGTTTGCTTTATGTCTCTCTTGCCTCCGTTCCCAGTTTTTCCAAAGCTTGTGCGAACATTAAATGGTGGTCTTCACATGATGGTGATTCTCTTCTTGCTGGTGTCCATCGGCTTTGCCATAGTCAGTCTGTCTTTCTGCATTTACAACGCACGCAAAGTTCCCTATCAGAGCATCAAAGGGCACAAAGGACTCTACCTGTGGAACTTCATCGCAGGTGTGTTGAAGACTATCCTGACATTAATTGTCTTCTAAAATCACCCTTGGATGAATTTCATGTTTGTGTTGTTTCATGTTTACCTCTTGTCTCTGTGTCTTTGTCTGCAGCTTTTTTTGGTGCCCTGGCCCTGCTGTGTTTCCTGGCCTCCATGAGGCACCACAGTCTGACTGAGCGGGTGGCGAACTATCGTGAGAAGCTCTTTATGCTGCTGGTCCTGGAGGACAGTCTGGACTGGTCCTTCTGGCTCGGCGTGGGCAGCATTGCGACTCACTTTGCGGTCTGTGGTGTTGTAGCCATGAGCAGAATCAAACTGCCCAAACGGGAGATCAAAAAACCTGAGGAACCAACAATTTCATCTCTAGACCTTCTCTACTGATGGACCAAAGGAGAAGCTCTTTTATTTCTGTCATAACATTTTTAATGAGTGCACAAAGCACGAAGACTTGTTGTAGAGTGACTCAGCACTTGACCAGCGACTCTTTTTTGCAGGATTAAAATGCATATTGGTCTCAGCGTTACACTTTCTGAAAGAATGAAAATATCTCAGATTTAATAAACCTTAGGCCTCTTTTGCAGTTTCTCTCTTTAATCTTGAGCTTTAAAATACTGGTACAGTTTTTGTTTTAACTCTTAAATTTTGGCTAACTCGTGGACTGAATTGGTCAAAACATATTTAACACTCACACTGCATGGATCTATCAGGACTGGATGTGTTTATTGAAAACTGGGTTGAAAACTGGAAAAGGAGTGCGAAGAACATGTCAAAAAGGAACCACAGGTTGCATTTGAACCCACACTAACCCCTCTAATGGACAGACAAAAATGACCATAGCTAAGAACCAGAGTAATGAAAAATAGAAGATTATCTTTTAGGAATAAAAAATAGAACAATATCTTTTATTGTTGTTGTCTTCCCCTCTAGTGAGGTAAGTATCTGCTTCCTTCACCAGCCATTTGGAACTGAAGAAGCTTCTTGGATGAGAAGTTAAACGTCTTCCCAAAACTCAACACAGTTCAGTTGCCTTGTTTTTGAGTTTTTATGATAACCATGACCTGGATGAATGAGAATCTACATAGACCTAAAACAGCCTGTTTTGAGCAGGTCTGAAACAGAAGGGTATAAAGGCACGCCAAAATCTGATATCTGAGAAGATATTAAGGCAAGAAACTTAAAATACAGAATGTTTAGTGAAAATCTGGGACCACAGGAACTTAGTGACAAGGAGTAAATATGAGACTTTGAACATAATATAATCAAAGTATAGCTGAATTTTAAATCTATGTTTTCAGATGCTAGATATGAAAGATATAAAGACATCTGTTTTTTTATCTTCTCTGTTTGGAAAGCCAAGTTCTAGTCTCAGAAAGTGATTAAAAAATATGGCATCTAAAACTGAAAATACTCTGTATATATTGTGTTTATAGCCACATTGTGTAAATATGTCATGGTTATTGTCATGAAATAGTCCATTGTTGTGATTCATCAGTGTCTGTAGTTAGAATAAAGTATTCTGTCTGTGGTTTGGACTGGACGGTGGGTCACATCTTTAAACTAAGAAATTAATCAATTATTGACACACATTATCTGGGCATCCTGTTGGATTGACTTAGGCATCACAGTTTAATGTTACTTTTAGTCTCATGAAATGAGAGGGTAAAATCTTTCACATACAGAAAAGGAACAGATTATTCATTGATATTTTTGATAAATGTATTTTTAAAGGTGCACAGACTAAGTAGACAATATTGGTATGGCTATTTTTTGTGCTTCATTTTGCTCTTTGTGATTTGTTATATTTGTTTTCATTTTTGATATGTTTCAGTTTTAACCTCTTCCATCAAATGTACTTTTTTCTCTTTGCTGTAATTTGTACATGGGTTTTTAAACTGAACTAAGAGCTCAGAGCATAAACCACTGCATAAGCATGTCTGACATTCTTAGCAGAGTTATTATATAAAATGTGCCATATTGTGCAATGTTAACAAATTTAATTTAAAGGTTCCTTCCTGGTTCTGCATCTGGATTCAAATCACCATCCAAATCTACCACCTCTGTCTTGTCATTACCAACATTCCCCGTAAATATATCAACTGCCCTATCACAAATCCTTTTAAACATCCCTGGATCACCACCAAATTCTAGTCACTTCCTCTTAGTGCCATTAACAACATTGCCTGGGATATCATCAACATCTGTGTATACATTTAACTTTAGTTGTCTTTAGTTGTCTCAACTGAGTTGTGTTGTTATCGGACAGACAGACAAACAAATGCCGGTGGAAATATCCTCCTGAGTGAATGTTTTATACAATACCCAAAACCAGTGAAGTTGGCACGTTGTGTAAGTCTTAAATAAAAAAAAAATACAATGATTTGCAAATCCTTTTTAACTTATATTCAACTGAATACACTGCAAAGACAAGATATTTAATGTTCAAACTGAGAAACTTTATTTTCTTTTGCAAATAATCATCAACTTAGAATTTAATGGCAGCAACACGTTGCAAAAAAGTTGGCACAGGGGCATTTTTACCACTGTGTTACATCACCTTTCCTTTTAACAACACTCAGTAAACGTTTGGGAACTGAAGAGACCAATTTTTGAAGCTTTTGGGGTGGAATTCTTTCCCATTGTTGCTTGATGTACAGCTTAAGTTGTTCAACAGTCCGGGGTCTCTATTGTTGTATTTTACACTTCATAATGCGCCACACATTTTCAATGGGGGACAGGTCTGGACAACAGGTAGGCCAGTCTAGTACCCGCACTCTTTTACTGAGAAGCCACACTGTTGTAACACGTGCAGAATGTGGCTTTTCGTTGTCTTGCTGAAATAAGCAGGGGCGTCCATGAAAAGGCTAAGTTGGATGGCAACATATGTTGCTCCAAAACCTGTATGTACTTTTCAGCATTAATGGTGCCTTCACAGATGTGTAAGTTACCCATGCCTTGGGCACTAATACAACCCCATACCATCACAGATGCTGGCTTTTGAACCTTGCACCTATAACAGTCCGGCTGGTTCTTGTCCTCTTTGGTCCGGAGGACACGACAACCACAGTTTCCAAAAATACTTTAAAATGTGGACTGGTCAGACCACAGAACACTTTTCCACTTTGCATCAGTCCATCTTAGATGAGCTCGGGCCCAGCGAAGCCGGTGGTGTTTCTGAGTGTTGTTGATAAATGGCTTTGGCTTTGCATAGTAAAGTTTTAACTTGCACTTACAGATGTAGCCACGAACTGTAGTTACTGACAGTGGTTTTCTGAAGTGTTCCTGAGCCCATGTGCTGATATCCTTTACACAGTGATGCCGGTTTTTGATGCAGTACCACCTGAGGGATCGAAGGTCACCAGCAGTCAGTGCTGGTTTTCGGCCTTACTGCTTACATGCAGTGATTTCTCCAAATTCTCTGAACCTTTTGATGATATTACGGACCGTAGATGATGAAATCCTTAAATTTCTTGCAATAGCTCGTTGAGAAATGTTGTTCTTAAACTGTTGGACAATTTGCTCACGCATTTGTTCACAAAGTGGTGACCCTCACCCCATCCTTGTTTGTGAATGACTGAGCATTTCAGGGAAGCTGTTTTTATACCCAATCATGGCACCCACCTGTTCCTAATTAGCCTGTTCACCTGTGGGATGTTCCAGATAAGTGTTTCTATGAGCATTCCTCAACTTTCTCAGTCTTTTTTGCCACTTGTGCCAGCTTTTTTGAAACATGTTGCAGGCATCAAATTCCAAATGAGCTAATATTTGCAAAAAATAACAAAGTTTATCAGTTCGAACGTTAAGTATCTTGTCTTTGCTGTGTATTCAATTGAATATAAGTTTAAAGGGATTTGGAAATCATTGTATTGTGTTTTTATTTACAATTTACACAATGTGCCAACTTCACTGGTTTTGGGTATTGTAAATAAAATAAACCTACCTCTCCACGGTTATCGCTGCTGCCACAAGATGGCGACAACAATCCAGTTTTGCCTGCTGGTGACGTACAAAATACGCGACACTCTCAGCTTGAGCTGCCTCCCATGCATATGTCCTCTAAAATCTTACATCAGTGATCAATTTCGACTTAATATTAATGCAGAACAGATGACAATGTTTCTGCTGAGGAGGGCTGCGCAGGCGGCTGTGAGGACGAACAGCTACAGGTGTTTCTGTTCGTCACGGACTCACCTGAACGAGAGGAAAGTGAGTAACCGACCGAGCAAACAGTGACATGGAGTTAGAGAAGAGGCTCTGACAGGACAGTGTGTTACTTTACCTGTGATTCCACCTCCGACAGGACAGTCTGTGACTTTAGCAGCTGTGCTAGTATGATGTAATAGTATGATGTGCAAACTGTGTTAGTATGATGTTTTAGCTCTGTCTCTGTGTGTCTGTTTTTACAGGGTTTAGTGTTGGGGGTGTTTGAAAAAGAGGGAGAGGAGGGCAGTCTTCATCTCACACAGGCAGCTGCTGGTTTGGACCAAAGTCTGTCTGGGAAACTGTCTGAGCTGCTGAAAATGTAAGTGTATGTCATTGGTGTTAGTCGTTAACTTGTGTTTTTTTGCGATGAAAATGTGTGTGTTCTGAATTGAGTGTTTCACCACAACAGTAAGTCACCTACCCAATTTGGCTGAATTTTTAAAAAGGCCACTGTTGGAAACAGCAGGCCAACCCTCTCACCCACAACACACTAAGAGAGGGGGCTCATCAATCACATTTTTTTTTCTGGACATATTTTTAAAACAAGGTCATGATGTCAATATTCAGCTCTGACAAATAAAAATCCATTCACCCATTATCTACACAGTGTATCCCTTTTGGAGGTTGTAGGGACTGGAGCCAATCACAGGGCCACATAGAGAGAAAGACAGTCATTCAGACTCATGGTAATACCCAAGGGCATTTTGGCATCACCAGTCAACCTATAATGAGCATCTTTTGGTCTGTGGGAGGAAGCTGGTGTGCGAGGAGAGAGCCCATACATGCACATGCATGCAGCCTTCTTGCTGTGAGACTGGTGCACTACCTGCTGCACCACCGTGTGGCCCTAAATAACAAACAGCTGCAATCGTTTCAATGTACCCTTTCAAGCCAAGAGCCAGCCAGGTTTCTGCCAAATACCAGCCAATTACCAGCCACTGAGTTCCCTGCAGCCTCTCTGGAGGGCTGAAGTTCATCATAAATGCATCAGTATCACTTTAATGAACACATTTTGTTCAGTTGTATGTATTTCTTAACCTTAAAAGGATTACCCATAATAATGTCAGCCAAATGGGACAATAAAGATGTTTTGGCCCTCTGCTTTCACAGGCTGTCATGTTTTCTATCACTGGTGGAGGCGCAGGTTAATGAGTTCAATACCGGTTTTCCAGGTGTCTACTCAAAGTGAAACTATTTCACTTGCAGTTGTTTTGGGGGTGAGTTCATAGTTGTATAGTACATAGTAATGAGGATTGATTGAGTTACAGGAATGTAACTGCAAAGAGATACCTTCAAATTGCAACATATTTTTTACCTCACATTTCACTGGATTTAAATAATATAAAAATAATTGAACCAAACTCCGCTCTGCTCTTTCTTTCTCTCTGCTGTCCATCTGAACCGTGATGTCAAACCCTAATGCTTTGTAAGGACAACTCACCCTTAGTTCTGCTACCTTTTAAAGGTTGATGAGGATTCAAAAGTTATAACATTTAACACCTTATTAAGTTTTCAAGCTGAAGTTCTGAAAAAAGGTATGGCTGAGTGGTCTCACACATTGTCGATGTGTTTTTCTCCAGCTCTGGACCCGCTCTGAAGAAAGGAAAAAGCAGGATATTTTACGGGATCCACAAGGTAACAGAGGAGACATTTGATATAGACATGTCTGTTAATAACTTTAGAGTAACTCAGTCTTTGCTGTCTTTTTCAGGACTTCCCATGTGTGGCAGTAGTCGGGTTGGGCAAAAACAATGAAGGGGTGAGTGGGGCAGAGAACTGGGACACCAGCAAGGAGAACATCAGGCAGGCTGTGTCAAGTAGGTGACATAACCTGTGTCATCTTAACACTGGTTACATTAAGGATCTATTCTACTGATACCCGACTGACATTTATATGCCACACTGTTAGCTGGGTGCAGGTTACTTCAGGACCTGGAGGTGAACCATGTGGAGGTAGACGACTGCGGCGATGCTCAGTCTGCGGCAGAGGGTGCAGCTCTGGGTTTGTTTCAATACGACCAACTTAAATCAAAGAAGAAGACTAAAGTGACCACACAGCTTCATGGAAGGTAGACAAACAAGCTGTAGCTGATCAAACTTAATTTTACTGATAATCTTCTATGATACATCAGATGACATGCTAATGTCCATTATTCTGTTCATGCTCACAGTGCTGACCCAGCCGGTTGGGAGAAAGGAGTCACATATGCAGAAGGACAGAACTTGGCACGTCTTCTCATGGAGGCTCCAGCCAATCACATCACTCCAACTGCTTTTGCCAACACCATCGAAGAGAAACTAGGGCCATATGCTGAACGAGTTACAATTAATAAGAGGTTTGTATTTCATTGATCAGCATTTACTGAGGTCTTAAAGTTATCAGTGGATTCAACAAAGCATAAAGACAAAGACCCAAAGAGCGATCTCTCTGAGTTTTTAAGCCTGTGGGGGACCATCAGGAGTCTTAAATGTGATGATCTTATGTCTCGTGTTTAACACATTTAGGCTGTCACAATAAGAGCAACAGGTCAGCTAAAGTAGTGTGATACCTGACAAAGAAAAACCCAATGTTGTGCATTTATCCACCTCATGTTTGGAAAAAGAAAGAAATTGGATTAGATTAGGTTCAGTGATTTTAATTGTCTGTCACAGGTAACAGAAATGTTTATTTGACTGGTTCTAAGATAAGTAGATACAGCCATATGAACACAGTAACGTGGCTGCACTGACAATACAAACACATTAAAACATCACAAAACATGGGGCGGACATTAGCTCAGTTGGTAGAGCTTCCGCCCCATGTACGGGGGCTGCCAACCCCCAGCAGCGGCTGCTGGTTGAATCCCGGCCTCAGCCCTTTGCTGCATGTCATCCCCCCTCTCTTCACCCGCTTTCCTGTCTATCTTCAGCTGTCCTATACAATAAAGGCCATAAAAAAGCCCCAAAAAATAACTTAAAAAAAAAAAAAAAACAATCACAAAACATGTACAGTTACAGGTGATAAACAGTCATGTTAAAAAGAAAGAAATTGGACTGGATTAGGTTCAGTGATTTTAATTATCTGTCACAACTAACCTTTGACACCCACATCAAGCACCTCTGTAAGGCCTCATTCTACCACCTATGGAACATCTCATTTATGCACACAGATCACACAGCTGGATGGAGGAGCAACAGATGGGAGCGTTTCTCAGTGTGTCCAGAGGCTCAGAGGAGCCCCCTGTCTTCTTGGAGCTACACTACAACGGATCTCCTGACAGCAAACAGGCCCCACTGCTCTTAGTGGGGAAAGGCATCACCTTTGACAGGTAGACTAGATTCAGACACACCCCAGCTACCAACATCAACTTCCAAATCTGTCCCTACCACTACCTGACCCTCTCTCTGTGAATCTTTAGTGGTGGTATTTCTCTGAAGCCGTCTGCCTCTATGGATGCGATGAGAGCCGACATGGGCGGAGCTGCAACTGTGTGTGCATCTATCGTCACAGCAGCAGCTCTCAAACTACCCATCAACATCATTGGTGAGTCTTGTGACATTACTGATAACTTAACCTCATTTCCTGCCGTAAAAGGTCTAAGTTAAGGATTTATGGATATTCATATTAAATACGAATAACTGTGTTTTTTTATATAACTCAGAACTATAGTGGTGCCTTCAAGTCTCTGATATGTTACTACTTGTTCCCATGACCCAGGTCTGGCTCCGCTGTGTGAGAACATGCCCAGTGGAAAAGCAACCAAACCAGGTGATGTTGTCACAGCCAAAAATGGAAAAACAATCCAGGTGGGTGGTAGGTCAAATTTTCCAACAAATGAACTAGTTGTAATCAATGCATTCAGTGAAATGTTTGCGTCCAGTTGAACATTTTCTCATTGTCGCTGTTTGTTGTTCTGTAGGTCGATAATACAGACGCAGAGGGCAGGCTCATTCTCGCTGATGCTCTGGTTTATGGACACACCTTTAACCCCAGAGCTATTGTCAATGTAGCTACACTAACAGGTGAGGCTGCTGCCACTGATTATGCTCTTAATGTGTTATACTGACGGTTGAGTTTTCTACAGCTCCCAGTGTTTGCAGCTGTCAGGCTGAGCCGACACTGTGTGATTGTTGAAGTGCTGGTGGAATGTCAGCTCACACTGTGCGATTAAATTGTTTTCCTGTGATATACCAGTACTCATGAGTATGTGCACCCGCAATTTGATCTGATGTTCAAGTTCAACCTGAGGGCTGACACTTGCAAAGGGAAATCCAAACCTAAGTAAATCTGGGATATGTCTGTAAAAACATGAAGCAGACCAAATCCTGACAGAAAACAGTCCTTATGGATCAGTCAAACTGGAGGTAGATGATATAGTTCTGGAGTCCAGTCTTTTAAAATTATGTATTTTCTTTTGACTTTAAGGTGCGATGGATGTTGCTCTTGGCTCTGCAGCAACAGGAGTGTTTACAAATTCTGACTGGCTCTGGGAGCAGCTGCACAAGGTACCGTGTGTTCAGAGCAGAAACACTTAGAGCATCTCTGCCTCAGCTCCTCTTTTGACTCATAACGTGTCTCCATGTGTCTGTGTCTTTGAAGGCCAGTGTCGTGACAGGTGACAGAGTATGGAGGATGCCTCTGTTCCAGCACTACACCAGACAGGTGACTGACAGCCAGCTGGCCGACCTCAACAACATCGGGAAATACAGCCGGTATGTATCTCATGACTCAAAGTCAGCCTGCCGCTCATGATGCAGACAGCAGAGAAGACTACAGAGCCTCCAGTGGTACAGCTATCACAGCGACTGAGGCCTTCTGCAAATCCTTAAATTTAATTTAGAGAATAAGGCTGTAAAACATCTTATCAGTCTTACCTTCACTTGTAAGCCGTCTTAAATCTTTGGTGACATAATAAATAAGACCGCTGTAATCAATTGTATTTTGGACCATTTGAGGAGCGGCCTCAGAAAACACTGACAAAAAACTGGCAGGGATGTCATGTTTGCACAGTAAACATTTAAAGTTTTCGGTCAATATTCATGTGCACACTCTGCTTTTCTCTTGGCAGAGTGACTGTTAGAGACTTATTATGAAACAACCTGGCCAGCCGAGTTTAGGAGATCCATGAACTTGCTTAAAAAAAACTTTTTTTTTAATATAAAAAGTGGTTTCTTAATGTACCTTGGAAGTGTTGAGTGCTTTGTGCCTTAAAGTGCAAAATGGCATTATTTTTCTCAGTTCTGGGTTTGAGAAGATCCATAGAAAGTCTTAAATTGGATTAATTAAGAGTCTTAAGGCATCCTGCTATTATCCCGAAAGACTAAACCCACAAATGTGAAGTCTTGATGCAGTTTTATGCTGGATTTGTGGTTTTATGGTGAAGCTTTCTCATTATTTGCATTTTCTTGTACCATGCTGTGTTTCTATTTCTGCTGTTTATTCTTTATGTGTTTACCTTTTGTGAATTTGGTGCTGTAAAAACTGTATTGTCACTCATTTCAAACATATTTTACATACATAGTAATTGATAAAACATGCATGTGTGAAAATCACTGTTTTGTGTTGCAGTAATCACAATGTTTCAAATTAATGTGGGGAATAAGCCATTGAGCACAACACAAAATTTTTTTAAAAAATTTTAATTCAAAAAGCTTAATTTAAGGTTTATTTTATTTCATGATGGCTGTCTGAAAATGAGTATTTTGTATCTTACACACAGAACAACTAAGCAAAGGATTTACAGCAGAATACTAACCACTCCATGGAAAGTTAATTTTGAAGGGATTATTATTTAATTATAGTTATTATAGAATGAACTTGACTAGTTATAGTTACATTGTTAAATCATTGTTCTAAACTTGTGTGCCCAGATTTACTGAAAATATACTGATATATACTTCCTACTATCTCCTTCAATCATTAAGTGCAATTCTCAGTGCAATATCCTTTCTGTCAAAAAGTGCATATATTACCCATATTTTCTAGTAGTTGTAGTGAAAAGTATAAATTCAT
This sequence comes from Scarus forsteni, assembly GCA_036419115.1. NCBI lineage: Eukaryota > Metazoa > Chordata > Actinopteri > Labriformes > Labridae > Scarus > Scarus forsteni. The sequence goes on along the minus strand of JAZDUH010000098.1, from coordinate 13,150,865 downwards.
CAGCCTTTGTTCATAGTCACACTTATTCTTTTTCCTTCATTGTGATTAAAATAGTTATACCTTAAAAATGATTTTTTTTTTCATTTTTGTTATACTCCTATATCAGTTTAATGTCCATACCTTGTAACTCTACTGTTAAACACTGTGTATAAGAGCAACCAAACAACCAAATCTGCCCTAGGCATAATTCAGTTTTTAAAATTCTGATTGTTTTGTATCTCATGCCTCTCAGGAGCCATAAAGGTTATGCACCAAAATCTTTTTTGTGCCGACTTGTAAAGCAGTTTGTGTTATCCATGTACAAAATATGCTATACCATGTGCTTGAATGTAACTGATGTATAAAATTCAAGTCCTTTTTATATTCCCTTTACATTGATATAGTCATCTATTATTATCTACCCAATTCTAAAATTGTGTTCAGCTGAACAAATTCATGTGTTAGTTATTTTTTCTCTGATAAACAGAGTTTTAGCTTACAACAGAGCTGCACTCAGAAAACTGGGCATAAATATGCAGTACAGTCAAGGCCTTGTTTAGCTCAGTCTTACTGTTGTGTTTGCTGATTTTTTTGTGCAGTTCTGGCGGTGCCTGCACAGCAGCTGCCTTCCTCAGAGAATTTGTCACAGCTCCTCATTGGGCCCATCTGGACATCGCTGGTGTGATGAGTAACAAAGATGAAGTCCCCTACCTGAGAAAAGGCATGTCCGGCAGACCAACACGGACACTGGTGGAGTTTGCTGCTGGACTGGCCCACAGCGGCTGAGAGACTGATCACAGGAAAGAGTTTTTAATACATGTGTAAGTTCAGAGGTCACTGCACATTAAAAGAGTGTCATCGTCATGGAAACACTGAGAGGTGTTTGATAAATGTTCCCAAGTTACATTTCGAAGACCAAAATTGATGGTCAGTTTATGTTTTACAACAAATACAAGTTTGATATCCTTAAATAAAGTTTTAACTTGGACTTTGCTGTAACTACATGGTTTATATGATCTTTTAATAAATTCAATGTAATTAAGTGTGTTTAAATGATCTTTTCTGAACTTTCTAATGCCAATGTCAAATAAGCATACACTGCATGGCTAGAAGTATTTATATGCTAAAAAATAATCCCTCCTTTTGTTTTTTTACACATATATCCTTGAACTGGCTTGAATAAATCTATCTTCTGGGCAACACTGTGGCACAGCAGTCAGTGCATGTGCTTCACAGCAAGAAGGTTTCTGGTTTGATTCCTGTCAATCAGCACCTTACTGTGTGGAGTATGTATGATCTCCCTGTGCATGCGTGTGTTCTCTTCAGGCACGCCATCTTCCTCCCACAGGCCAAAAACATGCGCAATTAGGTTGGTGACTAAATTGCCCTTAGCTGTGGGAGTGCCTATGAATGATCATTTGCCTAGTCATATGGCCCTGTGATTGGCTGGCGACTGGTTCAGAATGTACCCCTCACCTGTACTGAAGGGCAATATAGAGCACCAATTAAACAACAAGCATATTTTTTGGTCAGTGGGACCAAAATCAGGCAGAACATGCAAACTCCCCACTGCAAGGTCCTGGCCAACAGGGTTGGATCTAGCAACCTTTTTACTGGAAGGCACAGATTCCTTACTAATTCCAATTTGTTGATTCTTAGCATGACTGTCAGGCAGCTCTGAGTTATGGGCAGACAACATGTGGTTTCCGGGCTGCCAGTTTTCAACCTCTGGTGTAGTCCATAAGAAACATTCTTGAGCAACAAAATATTGAATACATATGTGTGTATGTGCATGACTGAAATAGGAAGAAAAGCCCATGGCATTGGCCTACATAAAATATAGATGAGTTTAAAATGATGTCCTTTGTTGTCTGTGTCATGTTTTCAGCCCACGGGAAATATAAAGTGGGAGACAGGAGTGAGAAAAGCGGATAAATAAGCACAAGGAAACAAAGTGAACACCCAAACAGTAACAACAAAGACGTGCAGCAGGATGCGCTGACTGCAGAGCGTTCATACAAACACACCTCACTGCGCATGTGCAAATCGGTTAGACCAAGATGGCGTCTTCCATGAGTGGGATGTTCTCCGGCCAGCAGCCTCCCGGTCCACATCCCGTAGGGGGTCCAGGTGGACCGGGCCAGCCGAGCTTCCCCGGTACCGCACCCAGGCCTCAGGGAAGCAACACGCTGGTGGATGAGCTGGAGGCTTCATTCGAGGTAAGGGGCTGATGAACTAGCCACCGTTAGCTGTCTGTGCTAACTATCTGAGAGGGTAATTGTCTTGTTTAATGAGCGGAAATCAGGAGACTGTATTGAGACAGTTGGCTTTGAGAGACTCACGTTGTTTAACAAAAATATCGAGTTGTACAAACAGCAAATCCAATGAAGATGGACGTAAAGTAAAACGTAAATAAAACCAGAATACACTGATTTGCAAATCCATTTCGATTTACAATCCAGTACACAACAAAGACAAGAAGATATCGAATGTTCGGTATGAAAGCATTTATTTCACAGGTAAGCAGGTCAATAGGAAACAGGTGAGTGTTATGATTAAGTATAATAAAGCGTCCCTGGAAGGCTCAGCGTGTTGACAATTAAGGACGAGACAAGGCTCCCCACTTATAAACAACTGTATAAACATAAACAGCAAAACTACAGGAGGCAGCATGACCAAAAACCAACATTGAATGCCTGTGACCTTCAATTCGTCAGGCAGCTGTGCATGAAAAACTGGCATGATTCTGTTAAGGATACTCTCACCTGGCCTCAGGAACACCTCCCGCAACCATTGTCAGTTTGAACAGTTTGTTGCTAAATCCTCTCGGCAGGTTAAAACTCTACCATGCTAAGCAAACGCCATATGTCAAAAACACCTTGACCCACAGCTGGCTTCTCTGCGACCAGACGAGTGCACATCCCAAACAAGTCATGGAGATGGAAATCATGGACGTTGTGTCTTCTGGGCTAAAGAGGAGAAGAACCATCAAGTTTGTTATCAGTGCAAGGTTATTTAGCCAATATCTGTATGTATGGGAGTGTGTCGTGCCCATGGCATGGGTAACTTGCACATTTATTTCTTAGACACTGTTAATGCTAAGAAAGTTCATACAGGTTTGGGAGCAACACAGGCTGCAATCCAAGCAACATCTTTTTCAGGGACAATTCTGTTTATTTCAGCAAGGCAATGCCAAGACACATTCTGGATGTTATACAACATTAGGGCTTCATAGTAACAGAGTGCAGGTACTAGACTGGCCTGCCTGCAGTCCAGATCTGTCTCCAGCTGTAAATGTGCAGCTGAATATGAAACACAAAATTGACAGCACAGACCCTGAGCGACTGAAATTGTACATCAAGTGAGAATTGGAAAGAATTCAGCCTACAAAGCTTCAATAATCAGTGTCTTCAGCTCCCAAAGCTTATTGAGTTTCAATAAAAGGAAATGTGATGTGACTTTGTTGATCATATTGCAGGCATGAAATTTAAAACAAGTGAATATTTGAAAAAAAAAAAAAAAACAGTGAAACTCATCAGTCTGAAAATACACTATCTTGTCTTTGTTGTGTATTTCCCTGAAAATTGGTTGAAAATGATTTGCAAGTCATTGTTTGCTGTCTAAATGTATGCTCTACACAATGTCCCAACTTTATTCTTGTCTGTACATGATGCTGACACTTATCAAGGGGCTGGACACTGACCAGAAATCATGGTTTGATTATTTTACAGACTGCAATGATCAGCATACATTTGTTGCTAATTGTACTTGTTGTCCCATTTCAGTTAATTTTTTATAGCCAGGCAATAATATTTCACCTATCCTTTGTCATTTTCTGGAAATGACACCAGAAGCTACCCTTCAGTGCAGCTGAAATTTCCTCACAAATGTGTTGGTTGTTCCAGTAAGGCTTTAACTTGCTCATATGTACATTCAACACTAAATTCTTTAGATTTTGGTGAACAAACTTGACCAGATCCTCTGAGCCCTGACCTCGATGAAGGGAATGTGGACTGAGCCAGGTATTATCATGCAGTGACCAGGACCGACCTCACTAATGCTCTTATGGCTGAATAGGAGAAAATCCCTGCAGTCTGAGACCTTTGACCAAGTCTGTGTGCGGAGCAGTTCAGGGTGGATGTAAGGCTTCAGCTTCAGACTTAACTATGGAGATAGCAGTGCTGGATGGAGCCAACAAAACCAAAACCTATCAAGATCTTTTATATCAAGAGCTAATCCTCGAGGTTGCATGCCCAACCAAACTTTATTACTCTTAAATACATTTTATTTTGTTTTTATTGTTATAGCTTTAAAGTATTAAAGTGCCCCCTGAAATAGCTTTTGTAAATATCATTGTTGTCAAAACATGGACATCAAACTTATGGTTTCAACCCTGACTGGGACATTGGTCTCCAAGCCAAATAAAATGAATCACCTGTGAAAGACTTGTAAAATAAATATATAAATAAAATGACTAACACATTTGATAAACAAATATGTAAGCTATAAATAAAGCATGACGTAAAAGCAAGTCTAAAACAGTGAAGAAGTGATGTAAAAGTTTGTTTATTGATTATATTCTCCTGTTTTTCTTCAGGCGTGTTTTGCATCCCTGGTAAGTCAAGACTACGTAAATGGCACTGACCAGGAGGAGATCCGAACAGGTGAGTGCAGCCTCAGACTTTGTTTTAATCCTGATGGTCTTGATCTCATACTAATGCATTTGTCTGTTGACTGCAGGTGTTGATCAGTGTATACAGAAGTTCCTCGATGTGGCTCGACAGACCGAGTGCTTCTTCTTACAAAAAAGACTTCAGCTGTCTGTGCAGAAACCAGAGCAGGTGGTCAAAGAGGTAAATTACTGTCCCGACTTGTTTATTTATTTATTTGTATCTTGATTTGTATCTTGTATCTTGATTTTGGATTACATTCATCCCCTCCTCTGATCCAAAATAGATTGACCTCACAATTAAAATGTATCTATAATTAGTCTGGACATCACAAATCATCATACTGCATTAGCATAATGTTTTCCCCACTGTATTTAATGTATATCAGCCTGTGTTTGACAGCTAAATTATGTTCTTTCACCTAAAGCGTGTTGATTTCTCATTGTTAATCCCCATCAACGACTGTATGCTGATGTGTGAATGGGCCTTTAATCGTGCCATAACTGCATCAGTTGCATAATGCACCTAAGACCTTTTAGGCACCAACACAGTTTTTAAGTTTTAATTCAGCTCTGGTACCAGGAAAAAAAACAAAACAAAGCAAACTCTTCTGCCAAGCAGGCTGTTATGTCCTTTCTTTTTTTGTGATCACCAGCTTTGTGCATTTTTTCTCAAAGCTCTTTTTTTTTACCCATGTTTGTTGGTGTTGACACAATATTGATTTCTGCCTTTTCGTTTGCTGATTTGCCTAAGTCATTTACCACATGTTTATTTTCAGGACGTGTCAGAGTTACGTAACGAGCTGCAGAGAAAAGAAATGCTGGTTCAGAAACATTTGTCCAAACTTCACCACTGGCAACAAGTTCTGGAGGATGTGAGCGTTCAGCATCGCAGACCCACAGATCTTCCTCCTCCTGGACCTCTTGCCTTTCTGGAGCAGGCCTCTGCTAGCCTGCCTCCTGCCCCTCTGAAACCAAACTGACACATTCATGATACCGTCACACTTTTTTTGTCTAGAAATGGCTCACGGTAAGAGCCTGCTGACAGTAAGACTTGCAGTAAAACAGTGATGTTTTACAGTGATGTGACATTATTGACATTTTAGTGTGTCTTGTGTCAACATATAGAAACTTAAACAGTCCCTTAAGCAGCTCTGGGAATCTAACTACATCATTAGTTAACTTCTTCTGGTTTGTTTGATTATTGTAAATATCTGTGGTTTTGACTTTTTTTACTGTTAAAATAAAACTTGTGTTTTTTTTAATATGGACTGTGGCTTTCATTATGTTTTGTTCTGTTCCTGTGTACATTAACTCTGATTTAGTTAACTCTAAATAAAAAATACGCCCTGTATACTTTAAAGGAATATTCCACCTGTTTTTCTGGGGGTTGTACTCGGCCCTTTAGTCATTTAATCATCAGTATGGACTTTAAAACTTCAACTGCAGATATCGTAAACATCAGAGAAAACAGATGGTGTGTACTTATCATGGAAAACATGTAAGATAAGAAAGAAGTAAATTTCTCGTAAATCTTGAAATGTTCTGGAAGGATATTATTAAAGTTTTCTTAGTCCAGATCCAAAATAGATGAGGTTGTTGTCTCAAAAGTCTCAATCATATTAAGAATCATTTCAAATCGAGAAAGTTGTGGGCAATAGAATAGAAAGGATGGGCTACATCAGCGGTTCTCAACCACAGGACCACTGTAAAGGGGAAAAAGTAATTTCTGTTTTTGAATACCTGAGACCAAAGGGTGTCTCATTTTGACAGAATGAGCAGATCCTCACATACATGTGTACCTTGATTGTGTAGACTTTTCACTCTGGCTCTCTTTTTCTTGCTACTAATTTTCTTTACTAAAGAGTAACATCTGAGGTAAACTTGCTGTCACTCCCTGTGGTCACTCTCCTCCATCTTTTTTTATCAGTGTTGCCGTTAAGATTTTTGCTGCCCAATATGTTATTGAAGGACACCTGGGGCTCGGATAAGTACTTGGCTCCCTTCTAGTTCAAGGGTCAGAAATAATTAATAGCTTTTAACAATTAACAGAGACATCAGACCAGCTGGTACTGATGCCTGATGGTGCTGTTTTTACAGGACTTCATCATGATTTGATGGTCCTATGGTTTATTTAGGTACCAGGTCATTTGGTGCAGCTGACAGCATTCTTTAATGTCGATGTGAATCAGCAGATAAAAACAGAGTGAGCCCTTGTGGATGTCTTTATTTGGCTTAAAAACAAGCTAATGGCTCCTGATCATGGTTATAGTGAGTTAGATATGTTCATGCGTGTTGGCTCCCCAACCAAGTGACAGGCAGTCAGCGACCATTTATCCTTACTTCATACCAGGCCATGGTAAAAAAAAAAATGTTATAAATATTGGTAGCTGCTGGACTACATGTTAGCAACTGATAAATTAATGCTTTTAACCTTGAATATATAAATTGTATTTTTTTTTCCACAGGAACTAGTGACAGAAGATGAGTTTTGAAAGCATGTAGGTAATAAACACAGGGATGAGCTTTTTAATTTTTTAAACTAATATTAGCTCAATGTGTTTTATCATCTTTGTTTAAGTAGTTGACTCTGAGTGGTTTGTAAGTACTTCAAACATCTGCACCCCAGGTCCCGTGTCCTGGGGTGTTTGACCATCTATATCATGTCTTATAATGTGTTGTCCAGTTATTAAGGATTTGGTTTTTGTTTAATAAAAAATGAAAATGTTAGTCTCTGTGGAGGATCAGACACAGCTCTTTTTCTCTCTCCTTTGGGGGTGGGGAGGCTTCAGGGGCTCCTTAGTGCCTCTTGCTGCGTCCAAACACTCGTTACCTGCCATGACTCCAACTACCAACAGTCTAGCGTGAGGAAAAGCAGTGTAAAATAAATAAAATGAAACTTGAGTCAGTGACCGTAAGAATATATAAACTACAGTAATAATGAAAATAATAGAAAATAAAACTGTGGTTAAAGGAATCTACAGTGACCAATCCGTAATGTTGCCTTGGGCACCAAAATGGCTATGGCCAACTCTGGTGCTGTGGAGGGTCTCGTGGAGGACAGTGAATTTGGCTCCTGATGCTGTGTGAAAGAATCTTCTACCCAACAGTCCTGATTACAGCCTGCCTCATCTGTCCAGGGGAGATGGGGTGTAAACAGTCCCTTAACTGAGCATTACAGTAACTTTTTACAAACATTTATTTTAACAGTGAGGACATATTAAATCAAAAGAATGATGTAATGGTGGTGCGAAACAAATCAGATCTTTACAGAGAATTTGGACTGATGTGTATGCAGTTTGAAAATAAAGTTTTTAAACTGCCCAGTCCTGAATCTTCATTTTAGTCTGGCTCTAAATGTTAGAAAAAGGCAACACTAGATAGCTGGAACACTCCTTTAACACATCAGACTTGTCCCATATGGGCTTGTTTGGCTGAGGCATCAATGAAGCATGACCAAATATTCATCAAATTTTAAGTGGACCTTGTTAAGAGTAAAAAGGATATTTGTGCAGCTTAAATTCTCTTGATGTGACATGATGACAGAGCGATGACTTGATGTGGCTGTTCCCTCTGCAGTCTGCTGTCATTAATGCATTCACTGTGTTAACACTGGAACAGACTTGTCCTCTTCAGCCTCACAGCTCTGTCCGCTGACAGGACAGCCAGGCTCAGATCTTCACAGATGGACTCTGGGGACAAAGATTTTGTGAAGCAGGAGTCTGTGGTCTTGGCAGCAGAAAAAGGGGGAGTTGTTTTTAGATTTGCAGAACTCCAAATGGGCTCCTGTTTTGTGATGCCCAAAAAGTCTCAGATTGAGCTAGCTGTTAACTCAAATAAACCGGCCAACCTTTTATTCTGCATGTTCTCGCTCAGTCCACTGCTTTATTATGCCTGAAAAAAAGACTGACAAAGATGGACGTGAAACACTCAGTGTGACTGTAAGGCACATGGTTTATCCTCATGAGCTCAGCCTCCTTATTAACAGCCATAACTCATATAAGTGCCTGAAGTTTACATGGGAAGGGCCTCAAATTGTTATTATACCAGGGGCCTTGAAAAAAATTAGACTCCCATGCTTGTATATACATGTCAGGGGTGGTCAACTGGTGACCCGGGGCCACATGGAGCCCCCCTACTTACTCACTACAACACAAGTCAGTTTGACACTTAATGCAAATGAAGTGACATGAAGATAGCGTGACAATATGAAAGAAAGTAACATGTCAGAGAAAACAGTTATGGTTGGATGTTATTGTCATGCATTTTTATGAAATAATTGCAAAAATATAAACAAGACATCTTCTAAAAACTTGGAAATGATCTGTGACATAGAGAAAACAGCTATAGTGTGATGCATTTTTTAGCATTTTTAAATAATTGTAAAAATATCAAGGGAAAATATATATTCTTTAAAAGCTGTTAATGCTCTGTTCCTCAGATAAGACAGTTATAGTTGGATGCATTTGTTGTGCTTTTTTAATAATAATAATAATAATACATTTTATTTAAAAGCGCCTTTCTTAACACCCAAGGACACTTTACAAAATACATAATAAAAGCACAGTGCATTAAAATCTCAATTAAAATAAATAAAAACAACATACAAGAGTGACACAGTTAAATGAGGGTGGAAAATTGCAGAGTATATTCAGTTTGGAACAGATGGGTTTTGAGATTTGATTTGAAGTGGGGGAGGGAGTCAATATTTCTGAGGTTCGGGGGGAGAGAGTTCCAGAGTTTGGGAACAGAGTGGCTGAAAGCTCTGCTACCCATGGTGCTGAGCTGGGCGGAGGGCACAGAGAGATGGAGGGAGGAGGATTGGACATTGTAAAAATGTCAATAAGATGTTCTTTAAAAAGTGGTAAATGCTCTATGACTCAGAGAAAACAGTTAGCTTTAGGTGTTTCTGTTATGCATTTGTGTAACATAATCGTGAATATGTAAATAAGATATTCTTTAAACACCTGTTAATGCTCTGTGACTTGCAATGAAAACTACTGAAAATGGCTTGAAACCTATAGAGCTCATTAACAAAGTTGTACTACCTGAATTTGAGTTTTGCTTCATAAATGTTGATGTAATGACAGATTTATATTTATCCTCTTGAGAGATTACCACTGTTTGAATCCAAAATTCCAATGAAGCTGGGACAATGTGTAAAATGTAAATAACAATTTCAACCCATATTTGCACTGAAAAAACAAAACTGATAAACTTAATTTTTATTTTTATATTCACTCATTTTTGAATTTGATGTCTGTAGCATGATCCAAAAAAAGGGACAGGGTCGACAAAAGACTGTGAAAGTTGAGAAATGCTCTAAAAACACTAATTTGGATTATTTTATGGGTGAATTAAAAACAGATAAGGGTCACAACTGAGTATAAAAAGAGCATGTCAGTTGATAACAGGCAGGGATGAGAAGAGGTTCATCACTTTGTGTGAGAGCAAACAGTCCAACACTTGAAGAACTTTTCTCAGTGTGCAAATAACAAAGAAGTTATTAGTTTAAACATTACAAGTATTGTGCTTGCAGTGTATAACATGAATATGTCAAAAGGATTTGAAAATCTTTATTCTGTTTTTATTTGTTTTACACATCTCGACTTCATTGTGCATAGAATTATTGCAGATTAATATTATATTCTGCTTTCACTGAGATATTTTCTTTCACTTCCATCTGACCTAATTATTGATATCAATTACTATTGAATATTTCAAGACTTTATCTCCTTAAATATCAGGTTTTTATAATGCTGCCACCATGTTCTATTAAATAAACAAATGCATAAATAAAATAATCAAAATATACAATATGCAAAGTTATTTTGTTGCTGTTGAATTACTACAGCCTGGACATATGTATGATTAGCAGCAACACTGATTTTAATGCATTATATTTTTGTGATGTCAAATACTCACACTCATGCTGATATTGTTAAAATGACCCTATTTGGTGCAGAGTGGTAAAAATGAACAATTCCAAGGCAACCTGAAACTGTTTCTAAAGAGGACCCAGAATTGTAGTCATTAATGATCCTGTGCCTCCTGTTTTATTGTTGAGCTTGTTTGTTTTTTTGTTTGTCTTTAAACAGTATCTATTGTTGTTTTTTAATTGTTGTCTTTGGAGGCCCAACATAGGATGAGCATTGCAAATTAGCTCATGCTAGGCTATAAATGTTGTAGTGTTTGGCAACATGTCCTTGCTTCATACTGTCCCTTTACAAATAAACCTTAAACAAATAAATAAACTAGAAAAGCACCCGGAGAGCGCAGACCTCCGCCAGCACCACAGTCCTCTCCAATATTGTGATTTTTTACCATAAATATTAGTCCTACATTTATTTCATGTAAATATTTAGATTCATTGACCATGAAAACGTACCATTAGCAATTGGCTTCATAATGGTGTCTGTTTTAGTTCAGTAGGTATTCATGAAAATCACATTTTTTGTCATGGCGGATCCAGACGGTGATCCAAATCAACACCAAAATTGAATCAGTTCTTCCTTTTCTCATGCTGAACATTTCCTGAAAATGTCATTAAAATCTATCCATAACTTTTTGAGTTATTTTGTTTGCAGACAGACTCTCCTGAAAACATAACCTCTTTGGCGGAGTAAATAAATAAATAAATAAATAAATAAAAAGTCCTGACATTTTTAGAAAACATCCCAGCTTCATTGGAATTGGACTTTAATAATAGCTAAAACACATTTTGTCTCTCTGGCATTGTGGGAAAAACTGATCGTGGTTCTCTTCTTAGACAAAGTTGCCCATCCCTGACATGCGTCCTGTTGCCCCGTGGATGTTTTCATTCAAAGAAAACAACCAGACTCATAGATAAACTGTTTTTCCACGCAGGAGTGTTGGCTCTCCCACAGCTAGAGGGAGCAGCTCTGTCTTTCTGCCCTCCTTGGCTGCTCGGAGGTCCGTCTTTACTGACACGTCTTTGTTTGTGCGTTTTAATCAGCGATTGGAAAATAACAGGTAGCCTTACCCGTCCGCCTCTCGCACCCAGATACACCCAGGAGATCCGAGGGGGACCGAACCCATCACAAAGCCCGTCCAGACGCCGGATTGCTGTGGCTGAGTGCGTGTTTTTGGGCAGAGGCGCGCCGAGGTGAAGGCAGCAGCGTGTCAGTGGAGTGTCCCCGCAGTGTGTTTTTATATGAAGCAGTCTGATTTAATGGGGCTGCCGTCAGCCCGTCTCCCTGCCTCTGGACAGATGATCCTCGCCTCAGTTTAACCACGAAAGACGACTTTTTGGATATGGAATGGTGCATGACGCTGGGCCAAGTTTTCAGCCTCTGAGAAACACAGGAATCATGGACAGTCATCCTCTGTAAGTGTGTGTCCGTATGTGTGTGTGTGTGTTGACGTCTCTGTGTGCCTGCTTTGACTGATGGTGCCGCATTGACAGAGACAGCGGCCAGCCGGCGTGGCTGCTCCGCCGACCGGGGATCCGAGACCCGGGGACAGACCGCGAGCCTGCCCGCTGCTGCAGGGGGACCCGCCTGGGAACTGGGCTGTTCAGAGGGGGGAAAGGGTACCGTGCAGGGCCGGGATCGATCATTTTGGGGCTCAGAGGCCAATGCGAGGCCCCACTTATTGACAATTATCAGACAATAGTGGGCAAACCTAACAATACAGTACAAAACTGGAAATATGAAAATGAAAACAAGATTTACATATCCGAAAAGGAATGGGAAGAAGTAATAATCCCACCCCTTATCCATAAAATATTATTTGGCTTCCTTATCAACATATATCTATAACAGGATTAATTTACATTCATAATACACATATCCCTGCTCATACACAAACTGAAAGTGACTCGCCTGCATTAAAACCGAGGTTGAGACAATAAAATAATAAAAAAGCAGGGATTGTCACACACCTTCATTCTTATATCTACTGAAAATCATCTCCTTTTACATTTTTAAAAAGTGGTTTACAGGTACATCTCAAAAAATAAGAATATCATGAAACAGTTCAATATTTTTCATCACTCATTTCAGAATGTGAAACCCATATATTATACAGACTCATTACAGAGTGAAACATTGCAAACATTTATTGCTTGAAATTTTGGTAATTCTGAAATGAGTGATACAAAATATTGAACTTTTTCATGATATTCTAATTTTTTGAGATGTACCTGTATGTTCAGACTTTCCTTCAACTCTACAGTCAAATTGTTTCCCAGTTTTATTCACAAATAGGAATGCAAAAAGTTTTTTACTTGTGCATATATGCTGTATTTTGTACACACATTAAATAAACAAGCAAAACACAACACATGCAAAAATAACTACAATCAAAATCAAAATGCTGTGGATATATTGTACGAATAAGGGAGAATAGATGAGCCATTTCTTATTTTTGAAGTTGGGTTATATCAGGAACAGCCAGTTAGGTGGCTGAAGGGCAGCTCTGCACCTTTAACCCCAGGCAGGTCTCATATATCCAAACCCGCACCGCTAATATGTGCCCACTAAAAGCAAACTGTTCATTATAGTGATGTAAAATACTGGATTTTTGTCTGTATCCTATCACCACTAAAATAGACCTGCGCTTTCCTTGATGATAGTCTATTTGTATAAGGGACAAGACGTGAAGCAAAAAAACATTTTATTATTTAGTGAATGATATTTTTGATTTTTAAAAGTGAACATTCAGTGTTGATGAGGCAAACCATCGTAGTACATGTAACCAATGTTGTAAATGTTGTAAATTTTGGCAAAAAGTTACGTACCTACCGACACCCATAATCGGCTTCTTGGCAAATATCTGCAGATACCTACAATACCCAAAACCAGTGAAGTTGGCATGTTGTGTAAATCTTAAATAAAAAAGAATACAACGATTTACAAATCCTTTTCAACTTATATTCAATTGAATACACAGCAAAGACAAGATACTTAATGTTCGAACTGAGAAACTTTATTTTCTTTTGCAAATAATCATCAACTTAGAATTTAATGGCAGCAACATGTTGCAAAAAGTTGGCACAGGGGCATTTTTACCACTGTGTTACATCGCCTTTCCTTTTAACAACACTCAGTAAACGTTTGGGAACTGAGGAGACCAATTTTTGAAGCTTTTCAGGTGGAATTCTTTCCCATTCTTGCTTGATGTACAGCTTAAGTTGTCCAACAATCTGGGGTCTCCATTGTTGTACTTTACACTTCATAATGCACCACACATTTTCAATGGGGGACAGGTCTGGACTACAGGCAGGCCAGTCTAGTACCCGCACTCTTTTACTCTGACCAAGCTGTTGTAACACGTGCAGAATGTGGCTTGGCATTGTCTTGCTGAAATAAGCAGGGGTGTCCATGAAAAAGACGTTGCTTGGATGGCAACATATGTTGCTCCAAAACCTGTATGTACCTTTCAGCATTAATGGTGTCTTCACAGATGTGTAAGTTACCCATGCCTTGGGCACCAATACAACCCCATACCATCACAGATGCTGGCTTTTGAACTTTGCGCCTATAACAGTCCGACTGGTTCTTTTCCTCTTTGGTCCGGAGGACACGACGACCACAGTTTCCAAAAACAATTTGAAATGTGGACTGGTCAGACCACAGAACACTTTTCCACTTTGCATCAGTCCATCTTAGATGAGCTCGGGCCCAGCGAAGCCGGGGGTGTTTCTGGGTGTTGTTGATAAATGGCTTTGGCTTTGCATAGTAGAGTTTTAACTTGCACTTACAGATGTAGCGACGAACTGTAGTTACTGACAGTGGTTTTCTGAAGTGTTCCCGAGCCCATGTGGTGATATCCTTTACACAGTGATGCGGGGTTTTGATGCAGTACCGCCTGAGGGATCGAAGGTCACCAGCAGTCAGTGCTGGTTTTCGGCCTTGCTGCTTACGTGCAGTAATTTCTCCAGATTGTCTGAACCTTTTGATGATATTACGGACCGTAGATGATCAACTCCTTACATTTCTTGCAATAGCTGGTTGAGAAATGTTTTTCTTAAACTGTTGGACAATTTGCTCACACATTTGTTCACAAAATGGTGACCCTCACCCCATCCTTGTTTGTGAATGACTGAGCATTTCAGGGAAGCTGCTTTTATACCCAAACATGGCACCCACCTGTTCCCAATTAGCCTGTTCACCTGTGGGATGTTCCAAATAAGTGTTTGATGAGCATTCCTCAACTTTCTCAGTCTTTTTTGTCACTTGTGCCAGCTTTTTGAAACATGTTGCAGGCATCAAATTCCAAATGAGCTAATATTTGCAAAAAATAACAAAGTTTACCAGTTCAAACGTTAAGTATCTTGTCTTTGCTGTGTATTCAATTGAATATAAGTTGAAAGGGATTTGGAAATCATTGTATTGTGTTTTTATTTACAATTTACACAACGTGCAACTTCACTGGTTTTTGGTATTGTATATTGGTCCAATAATATTTCGCATTCCTAAAAAGTGTTGTGTATATAAATACTTTCATTAAGCTGTTTTACTTACATCTGACCTAATTATTGATATATAGGTCTATCCAATATTAAAAGACTTTAACCCCTTAAATACCAGGTTTTTATCATGCTGCCACCATGTTTCAATGAAAAAAAGGAACAAGAAACATTTTAAATATACCACATGCAAAGTTATTTTTTCATGTTGAAATACTACAGCCTGGGATATGTCCTTTATTAGCTGCAACACTGATTTTAATGCATTAGAAGTTTTTGTGATATCAAATACTCCAATTCCTGCTCATATGATTGAAATGGCACCATTTGGTGGAAAGAAGTGAAAATAATAAATTCCAAGGTGATAGCCCTGATTGACATCTAGGTAAAAAATATTGCATGCATTATGCTTCAGTGGAAATGAGATCAAAAACTGCAGTTTGAATGTGTTTCAGAGGCACAGTAACTGTGCTTCATACTTGTTTTTTACAGTGAATTTTAGATTTATTGTAGAAGCTGAATTAACGAGATGCCAGGTACATCTTGAATGTTTTCTAAACAGTTGAAATTATTTTTTGAGACTGTCTTTGGAAACCAATGCTACTTTTTCAATGATTGTGTGTTTATTTATGAAAAATGTGCTCAGTGCCATAGTCAAATCAAATCCAAGCATGTAGTCCTCCCAAGATGTCCGTTCAGTTGTCTTTTAAATATGAGTTCTCCCGTCTTGCTGCCCAGTTGCATTATCTGTGTCATCTAAGTCCAAACTGCAACATAAATCAATTACTGATGCACAGATTGTAAAAATAAGAGACCAGGGCGGATATGGAAGTTCTCTTATTACCTCTTGTCGCATTTTCCCAAACAATGTCGATATTCTTTCCAGTGTGTGCGACAAGTCATTTTTTCTGCCCTGTGAATATTCTCCTCTAGATCAGCAGTTTTGTGCCAAATTTCAGAATTTAATTATTATGACAAAACAGCCAAACATCTGGAATATTTACTCACCCCTCAGTTAGTGGTCAATGGCTGATGTTTGAATAACGGCTGACACCAGTGTTGAACAGATGATGATGTGCATCCCTAACTTCAATCAGTGAGTGATTTAAAACTTCATAAATTTGAGTTGTGGTCTCTCATTAAGGAGGTGGTGGTGGGTCTTGAGGCGGGACTAAAGGGGACCACCTGTTAAGACTCAGGACCCACCACTGCTTTGGAGGGAAAGCGTGACCCATATTTCCAAAATAAGAATAAATCACTCCTAAAAATGTATCTTTCTGGACCTTAGATGGAGCAAATCATGTGATCAAACAAAGTCAGAGGACAAAATGAATGTGCTTGAGGAACATTCAGTGACAGACACCCTGCAAGGGCATGTATCCATTTTCTTTTAAGACATTTCCATAATTTGGGGGTTCATTGTCAAAAAAAGGGGAAAACTGCACAATCTAGCACTGTTAACAAATCCTTAAAAAGATTTCCTGGATCCACATCCATATTCATATTACTGCCAAACTCAAAGTCTCTCTCTTTTGTGCCATGACAAACATTCTCAGTAAATGTCTTCAAAATCCATTTAGACTTTTTTGAGGTATGAGGGAAAATGTGGAAAACTGCTCAGTCTTGCAGTGTTAAGAAATACTTAAAGAATTCCTGGATCTGATTCGAAGTCGGATCATCACCAAAATCAAGTCAGTTCTCCCTTGTGCCATGACAACATTAAATTCTGTTCATAGCTTTTTGAGTTATCTGGTTACAAATCAAACAAACTACTAAATGCCAGCAAGACACTGTCCCCTTGGCAGAGGTAATTTAAATTAACAACATATTTTCTTTAACTTAAAACAAAAAATAAGCAATTCCACTCTTCAAAACTGTGTAGATTGCTTAAATAGGTTGACAATATTATGATAAATTGTTGGACCTGATGCTTTTCTCCACACTAGCTTCATTGACTGATGACAATCCTGCTCTATATTTAAAATACAAGCCTTGTTCATTTAGATGTGACGTATGTTGATTCTCTCCTCTGATACATTTTAGGATCATGTAGTGTACAAGACCCCAGATAATAATCCCCCCTTTGCTCAGTAAAACTGCCTGTGATGTTGTGTTGAGAGTGGAGGGATGTAGTATCTGCTGTGTGTGTTAACAGCTATATTAACCATGTGTGTGTGGGCGTGTTTGTGACAGAAAACAGGCCCATGTAATATTACCATTAACATAGTAATTACACATCAGTGTGAAATGCGTTACATGTAAGAAAGAGGCTCTTTGTTTGCTAAAATCGTGAAACACTCAGATATTTGAATTTTTCAGCCATTTGTACATGAACAATACAATTTCTTCATATTAATAAAGTTAAAGTAGTAACTTCCTATATGAGAAATTGGATTATTCTTTCAAGGCCTGTCAATGGAATTCAGCAGCTTTAAAAAAACAACATCTCTAGCTTCTCATGGTTGTTTTTTTTACATTATTTAACAAAATGCTTGTAAAAATAAGTCAAAAATCCGACTTTACCAAGGTTGTCATGACAACTTATATTTTAAACCTAAATAATTACAGTAAGTACTAGGGCTTGGTATTAATTCAGATTTTCTGGATCGATTCGATTCAATATTACAAGGTCTCAAATCGATTCGATTCACGATTTAATTCGATATTTATTCAGTCTGGGATATCTTAGTTAAAATAGTGCTGTAAATTTAAAAAGTGACCTTTTGACCTGGTACATCATTAAAAATTGTTTTAACATCAAGAACTAAACCCAAAGCAGTTGCATTAATCATATTTTAATGAGATGCATTAATGCATGTTCTGCATATCACTTGTTTTTTGTCCAATTGTATTTTCCTTTGTACTTGTTAAATCTAAAATACTGTACATCCAAACATCAGCCTTTAAACTTGCCAGTTGTGCCCCTATAGTGCTTCCATCATGTTTGTTTGCAGTAACATCTCATGAGATCTTGTTCAGTAGAAAGCAACGCTAAACTGCTTCTCTGCACATCCAAAGAAGAAAAAACTACCCAAGTTAAAAGATCGATCATTGGATTTTATGGATTGATTATGAACTAGTTAAAGGAAAATCGATTTAAATCGTTTAAATCGATTTTTTTTTTTTTACCCAGCCCTAGTAAGTACAGTGACTGCTGATGAAACCATGGTAAGGGGCTGTTGGGGGAATGAGCCATTTCAGGCAGCTACTGGCACTTTAGATGAGGGGAAGGAGAAGCCAATATGCTGCAGGCGTTTGTCTTGTGTATAGAAGTACTCTATCATGGGGGGAGACATTTGAAACACATTAAATGACGTATGAACTAAAAAAATAGTAATCATAGGAGCTCTTTAATAAAATGAAAAGCTGACCATGTCAAAAACCACTGATAGGTCAATGAAACAGGTTAATCAGAGTTTAAGAACTTAAAAAGAAAGACGAACATATAGTTTTTCAGAGTATATTGAACTCACAGTAACAGGCACAGTTTTAGACACAACTATAGCCTAATGAAGGGATGGGAATTAATATGATTTTATTGATACAATGCCATTAACAATTCTTCTTATGGGTGGTTATTTTACGAGGTCTCTATTCATTCTTATCCCTACACACATGTATGGATCCGAGTTTAAAACCACTACCTGTTGCAAATTGATAACAAATCCCTTGAGGAACCAGTATAATCAGTCTTATTGTTTATTAATTCTCTTATCAATGCCTTTTGCTTCCCTCAAGGACATCACTCTCTTATCAGAAGCAGTTGGCATAAATACAAAACAAAGAAGTTAAAAATCATGGCAGTGAGTGGCATCAGCAGTAGATTGCAGGATCTACGCTGCATGGTGTTGAATATCACAAGTATTTTGTTTGACATAGTTGTAGGGATGGGAATCGAAAACCAATTCCAGTTGAGAATCGTTAACAGCTCCATCAAAGAATCAATATCATGAGTCTTTTTGCTAATCAATTCCCTTATCAATTCCTTCCACTGACGGGGGTCAGAAGCGTCAAAATTGTTTTTACAAAAGGTGTCTACAGCAAAACCTTAAGAGAGTGGAAACGCCAGCAACTTTATCTATGCTGTGACATGTGTTTGTCATTGTTGACACTGAAAATCTACAAGTCAATATTTACCCGCAAGGATCTGCAGGAATCAATAAGGGAATCGTTTAAGAATTGGATTGATTAGCAGGATTGTTATAAGCATTGGTATCAATAAAATCTTATCAATTCCCATCTCTACATATTTGTTACTTAAAAACCTTGAAGTCCAACCATTTTCTCCAGACAGAAAATCAGCCAAAATTGATAAAGAAGTTTTTTAAAGAATCAGTTGGATAAGCAGAATTGTTAAAGGCTTTAATAACAATCAAATCATCAATTACCATGCCTAAACACGTGACATCCCTGATATTCAGTGTCAAGCTGCAAAGATAACTGCAAGTCAGTTCTGCATGTAGCTGTGGCTCCCACTCACTGAAGGTTGCTCAGCAGGAATCCTGTGTCAAAAATTAAGCGAGATTTTAACCACTTCTGTTCTGTCCCATGTTTACAATGATTTTTTTACTTCTTTATTATTATTATGATTTTCAGATCATCAACAAAGTGGAAGGAATTGATAAAGGAAGTTAAAAACAACAAGACTAATGATATCGAGTCCATGAAGAAGTTGTTACCTGGATTATTTTCTGATTTCCATCCCTAAAAATGAGACAGTCCCTCCCACTGCATGAAAGATTACAGTGTTCAGTCGACTAGTCCCTTTAAGAGAGGAGTGTGGTGTGGTTTTCTGTGGGGTTAGTCTTTATTATTTTATTTTGTGACGTGTATTTAAGATTGTGTTACATTTTAATACATTGAGATGTAGATGGGAATATATTTTATCCATTTTCACAGCACGTATAACAACATCACTCTTCAAGCAATGGCCAAACTCCCCTGATGGGTCACAGTATCTGCTCTAATTGTTGTCATGGGGCCATTTTGCAGATAGTGTATTATTGTACATGAAGCAAAATTTGTCTCAAAGCATCCATCAAATAAAACCGTTGAAACCAATACACGGTAAATCAGACAGACCTTCTCTATATTTCAGTGCAGTGACCCAGAAAAACTAAAGCAAGGAAAACATAGGTTCTATATTCTGGTCCATCAAAGTGTTATTTAATGCTACAGCAACATTTATGTAAGGAAGTCTATAACATTGATTTTAGTGACCATTTTGTGCAGTGATCGTTTGACTCTGTGTGCTGGTAACCAGACGAGGGTGTACTCTGCCTGTGACCTAAAGATGGCAAGGATAAGCTACAGCCCCCTGCAACCCTAATCAGGATGAGTGTGAAAGATAACGGATGGAAGAACCTGCAGGTTGAGCTGCTTAATATCTGACTGAAATGCTGATATGTGATAATAAGGTTGTTGTTGCTGAAGCAATGTAATGCCTATGCTTTCAGTATTAATCCACTTAATTTTTGAATTTTAAATGCTTCAAAAGACATATTTTTCATCATAGAAACAACCAAAGAGTGATGTGTAAACAGGAGGATCCAGTAAATATTTTAAAGAATGGATTTCCCCAAAATGTCAATATCCAATACTGTTATCAAATACACTAAGATATCTGTGGGATTTGATAATCTAAAAACTGAATGCATTAACATCAGACTGCAGGCAAAACAAAAGTTGAACTCTTATGTTTAATGAAAACAAATATTTTCACATTTCAGCATAGATAAAGAGATTTAAAAATTAATTGAACCAACTCTTAAACCAAACATAGTTCCTCTTTATTGACTCTTGAAGTGAATCTAGCAGAGGACAGAAATAGTAACAACGCTGACTGCCAACAGTTAAACCAAGTCTCCTCTTTTAAAATATAGCCATCTGTTTTGGGGTTTGACTGATCAGACGATTTCTTAAAATAGACATGATTTTATCAACAAAATATTCTTGCTCTCTTGGTAATAGTTGCCATAGAGCTGGACAATTAATCAAGTTTTAATTTCAGTTTTAATTACTGCCTCTCGCAATAATGAAATGCAATAATCAAGATTGAAAGACTATTGTGACAAATGACATGATGCATTTGTTTTGCGTTACCTTTGATATTTATAATTACAGTATAAAGTACATGGGGTTTCAATGACCACATGTGGTGACTGTTGTAAAACGAGAGTAATCTTGTTCTATCATTGTGATCTCAACATCAAAATAAGCGTGATTAAGATTTTAGTCATCATCAAGCAACAAAAACTGCCATCAATTTTGAAAAAATAAACCCTGGTATTTTTGTTGTTTTAAATTATGTACAGCGTCCTTGGGTGTCAGTAAAGGCACTTTATCAATGAAATGTATTATTACTATTATTACTATTATTATAATGACAATGCACATTACCATGGTCATGTTAAGCAACATATTTTTGGATAAAAAAACATCCAAAATAACCTCAACTGAATATGTATTAGAAGTAGGTTAGGGGCAGAATTTTAAAATTGTAGTATATGTGTAGTATATGTAATTATTGGACATAAGCAAAAACTTCAGTATTGTACTTCCTTAATTATTTCACTTCATTTTACGTCTAGCTAAGAAAACTGTCTATTGCTCAGCTGTAATTGTTGTTGATCCTTGTTTATTGATATAAACAGCACTGTCTCTTTATCTTATTTAATATGTCTTGTTGTGGGGTGTCTTCAGTCATTTTTGCACGCCCCATGTGTGGAGGTATACACAGGTGTGCTCTGTCAAAGTAAAGGCTGCTTACAATTTTAAGAAATTCTTAAAAAAATGTTGGATCAGCAGCTTGATTTGGATAACTATTACTTTTTTTAAGGTTATCCTGTTCACAAACTAAGAAATGCGAGCAAAAACACAACCTCCCTGTCAGAGGTCTTATGGCCATAAGAATGTGTCAAAAATACATGTTTTATGTCATAAATCCTTGATTAAGTCTCTATTCCTACACTGAATAATGTCTCATTTTAAGTTGCTCTGTTATTCTGGACTGATCTCAGTTAATTAATATAATATTAATATCCGGTCTATCATGTGCCTCATGTCTGAGAGCCTGCCCTGTTCCTCCTTCAGGTGCACCAGACTCTGTCCACACTCTCTGGACAAAGAAGACGGCGTGGAGAGGCAGGGTCCTGTAACCCTCAACCCCCGGCACATGAGGAAGGCCTTCAAAGTCATGAATGAGCTGCGCAGGTGATGCACACTTCCCTTTTGTAAT
The DNA here is from genome assembly GCA_036419115.1 of Scarus forsteni. NCBI lineage: Eukaryota > Metazoa > Chordata > Actinopteri > Labriformes > Labridae > Scarus > Scarus forsteni. The sequence continues at coordinate 13,128,548 of JAZDUH010000098.1, read as the reverse complement.
GCTTTGACTCACATTTGAACTTTTGATTTGAATCTGTTTTCTCTTTTCTTAACTGCACATACAGCCAGAGCTTGTTGTGTGACGTAATCATAGTGGCGGAGGACGTAGAGATCTCTGCTCACAGGGTGGTGCTGGCCGCAGGGAGCCCTTACTTCCATGCCATGTTCACAGGTGAGGACAGCAGGGCTTCTCCAGATCCTTGAAGTGGGGTAGTTTGAGGTGCTTGCATTAGCCTTAACTCGAGTCACACTGACAGACAGCAGCTCTCAGTGTGTTTTAAGCTACCCAGCACACAGGCTTGTGCTAAACATTACTGCTAATAGTTCCACTGAATCTGTTTGATTTTAATAATATTATTAAACAGGCCACAAAAACATTAGAGTGGTTTCATGCTATGTGCAGATTATTTACAACTTTGCCATTACCTCATCACTGTTTTGATACACAGCACAGTCAGCATGTATCCAGTTAGATGACACAAGATCATGATATACACACCTGCATCATGATGTACTTCTGTGATCTTCCAGTTCCCATGGCTATTTACTCCCTTTTTCATTCCACCTGTTGATTCTCCCTCTATAGAAGTTTTTCAGTTTTGTACTCCTGACCATATAGGTATATCCAAATGTCCAAAGTAAACATTTTTACAGCAAAAACTCTCATTTATCAAGTTTGGTAGCGGTCATTTCCCAAGTTGGTGGAAGGACACGTAGGCTGTGCTGTGTACCAAATTAGTGCCAAAACAAAGCAGCTTGTAAGTGGAAAAGTAAGTTGTTGTGTATAATCTGTTTACGGCATGTAGTCATGCAATGCTGTTTATGTGGCTTGTTCTCACCTAGAACTCTTGAAATTACATGGATTCTGTGGCAGCATTAGCAGCAACGCTCATCACTAGCCTTCGTGCAGAGTATTTTGACACAGACAAAGCATCTGTCTGTTATAGAAGCAAATGCTGCAGTATTCTCCTCATACAACCTCCCGGAAAATTCAGAACTATCCCTTTATACAGTCTTAAATCACACTTTTTGATTCAAGGTCATAAAGTTTCTGTAAAGGTGAGTCTTTATAGGTCATACGTCTTAAAATATTGGGAATTTTGACTAAAACAAAAGATGCAGACTATGTTTAAAGGGCGTGTGAGATTTTCAAAAGAACTAACCTAATGTCCCAGTCACACATTTCCAATTCCCATGCCGATTGTGCATGACTGTACACGACTGGCAAGGCTGGTGTGATCGGCATGATAAGGAAAGAAGTCTCTTCCCCGGACACACCCCATGAATACACCGTCAGTAATGCTTCTACAGAACTTCTGCGGAGCTTCTGGGGTGTTCATTTCACTTTAATTAGGTCAAACAATGATATGATGAGGTTTCCATGAATTTCCATCTCGCTATACAGTCTCTCGTTTGTATTGCTTGCGCTGCCTTGAACGGGACACAGTCGGGGCACCATCGGATACGTCCTTGTCAGTCATCCTCAGAAAGCTTTCTGAATTGGGCCATGATCGGCCTGACTGAACCCTGTATATGCCACGCTAATAGCGTTCACCTTAAAGGATAAGTTCGGTTTCTACAGCTTTCACATTGTTTATAGAATGAAGTAGAACAATATACTCACCCAGAAGGCTTTCCTGATCCAAACAGTGCTTCAGGAGATATTTAGATCCAAAATCGAGCGGCGGACATCTGTATAATGGTAGCACACGGGGCATACAGCACCACTCCTAAAACTGCATTAATCGTCCAAAAACTCATTAGTTTCACCAATATTTCATCATGGTCCGCTCACGCTACTCCTCCATTACAGTCTGTGTCGCCCCAGACATGTCTTTGTAACTGTGCCGACCTCTGAACTGAAGAAGAAGAATGCTTGCCTCCGCGCCTGAGCAGTACTCTCTGGAGCGCTGCCTCCGCGTCCTCGTTTCAATGAGCTCCTCATCTGTAAACTCTGGCTCGAAACTGTAAGGACACCCATCATATTCAAAGTTCTCCTCTACAACATCTTCATCCGATGGATATTCGTCCATTTTGCACAAAACTGGAAGAAGAAAGTTGTTGTGTAGCCGGCGGTCGCTGCTGAAACAATGAGCCACACTGCGCATGTGTGGAGCAAGCTCTCTTCTTCAGTTCAGAGGTCAGTACAGTCACACAACATGTCTGGAGTGACACAGACTGTAATGGAGGAGTAGCGTGAGCGGACCATGATGAAGTATTGGTGAAACTAATGAGTTTTTGGACGATTAATGCAGTTTTAGGAGCGGCGCTATACATGCCCCATGTGCTACCATTATACAGATGTCCGCCACTCGATTTTGGATCTAAATATCTCCTGAAGCACTGTTTGGATCAGGAAAGCCTTCTGGGTGAGTATATTGTTCTACTTCATTCTATAAACAATGTGAAAGCTGCAGAAACCGAACTTATCCTTTAAGACTGCATTAGGCTTCCACCCCACTGTTCTGAGAACGGCGATTCTCCATGACAGCTTGAGAAGTTCCGAACAGCTGAATAGTTCAAAACTGTTCGGACCCTTCCCCGTTCCCCGCTGTCATTCACAACTATACAATGCCGATCCATATGAAGTAGCACATGCACCACAACCAAAGCACGTTTCATCAGGATCATGACAATCGTGCACAGTCGCCATGAGAAACGGGAATGTGTGCCTGGGGCAATGAGAATTTAAGTACTTGACCCCCTCATGAAATCACAAAAGCACTGACAATTGATTAGCATTTTGCTTTGTTTAGGTTTAAAAAATCTTATATTTCAGATAAAAGGTGCAATACTGTAATCCTGGACATGTCCTGTTATTTCCTCTCTAGCTGCCCTGTTGCTATGTTCTGTTCCAGGTCTAAAATGTGTGTGTTTGTTTACAGGGGAAATGGCAGAGAGCAGGGCGAAGCGGGTAAGGATAAAGGAGATGGATGGCTGGACTCTGGGCCTGCTGGTGGACTACATCTACACGGCAGAGATCCAGGTCACAGAGGAGAACGTGCAGGTAGAGCAAACAAACAGTAAAACATGATGTAACTAAAGCATGTTGTAATCCCTCTCTGCTTTTGATTCAGTACTCTAATTTGAGACCAAATTCCAAGGTATTAATTGCTGCTGTATGTCAGTCTTTGTTGGTTAGTTGGCTTTTTTTTTTACTCATTAATCTGGTTATACAAAGAGCGTTTCTTATTAATGACTGTTTTTGCACATACTTACTCACAAACAAGGTTTTGAGTCAGGGGTGAAGGGATTAAATTGGAAAATGTATTAATTTGTGTTGGGGATTAATGTTTTATCCTGTTAAATCCAGCTTGCTGTCAGCCCCCTTTGGAGCTTCTCTGTAGTAAACAAAACACAACTACAAACAACAAGTGAGGCTGTTTTTCACCCTTTGTTAGAAAATAAATAAGGAAAGCCTCAGGCTGGGAATTACCATGTCATACTTTCAGACAACAGAAGTGTTTTCCCTGTGTTCCCAGTGAGAGTCTTGTGAAGTTGATACATCAAGAAGGCTTGAGGACTTTTCTTCACAGTTTGCACAAATGTCTGCTCTGACCCAACGATGGAGAGCTAAGAATTTGGGGGTTATATGTCATCTAAAGGTTTAGTTAAATTCATGTTGTGTTATTATGGATTAGCCACATGCGCTAACCCTAAGATGAAGTGTGAGAAACATGAAACTGGTTTTCAAGGCTGGATACAAAGGAAGTGGTATAAGCTTACTGGCGTGTTGTTCTGCTGGGGTGAACTGGGAGTTCAGTTTTATTTTTGAGTTGAGTTTAGAACAAAATTAAAGACTGACTTCAAGTTCATCATTATTCAATGGCAGTGTTGGATCCTGTGGCATCTACAAGTTAATGTCTACATATTTACAACAGAAGCCTTTCACCTGTTCTGCTTTGCTGTTATTTAAAGGAACAAAACATCCTCTCTGTGTGCACCACAGGACTGACAAATTCATGTCCATTTTACAATAAATTGTCTTAAACCTGCACTTTATTCTCAACATGAAAACCAGTCAAAAATAAGTTAGAAAACAGAGTAGAAAGAACCCAAGATAATAAAAGAACCCATAACCTTTCCTATCATTCCAAACGATGTTCATCCCTTGTTTGTCCAAACACAATTTGTCAAGGACTCTCTCATGCCAAGGTTAGAACACACAATTTTTGTCTGCTATGGTGGTTGTTTTGTTAGATTAGTGGATCATAAAGCCATTATAATCATGCAGTGACTACACAGTCATACAAGAATTACTATAACATTCAACCAACTTAGTGACATTGGTAGGAAGAGTGGCCACACCAAAGACTGCAAGAGACCATGCTTTATTTACAGTCAACCAATCAAACTTTATTTTTAGAGCACTTTTCGTACATAGAATGTAACTCAAAGTGCTTTACACAGAAAAATAAAAACATTCCCTCAAACCCACCTACCCACCCCTATTTTACATAAACACCTACCCAGACGCATGGACACAATGTTTCACTCGTGCACGAGCACGCACACAGTACTACTAGGGCTGGGTATTTCCAGCAACCCCACAGTATGATACGTATCCCAATACTGAGGCTACGATAAGATATGTATCCCGATACACATCAATTGTGAACACTGACTGCACTTTCTACAGAATTCCCCGCAACTTTTGTTTTTTATTACAAGAATAAAAATACCAAGGACGAGTTTTAAATGGCTCTACTACTTAAGAACTTTAATTCAGGTCTCCAAAGATAGTAGACACCTAAGTTTAAATTTGGAACATGTGTTTTATCATGTAGCTTGGCTTCTACTTTGAACTGTGTCATTGTTAACATTACCCAAAGAGTATTTACAACAACTGTCCAACCATTGAGGCCGTATCGACTCTGTAGCATCCGTACTGATACACGTATCACCAAGGAGTGCATGACGATATTTTGTCGTCATAATATTTTGAGCACAGGCCGAAGTACTACGCAATATTTGTTTGCCTAATAAATGTTATGATGAATTATACGTTAGCTTGATGCTGAGCTGGCTAAGATTTCTCTTCTTCTAATCTGTTGTTGTAGTTTCTCTTTGAGTCAAAGACAGTGATTTTTTTCAGACCTTGTCAAACTTTTCTTCAGTCCTCTAGTTTCATCTGGAAGCAAGATCTTCACCCTTCTTTTGCATTGCTGTTCAGTTTGTTTACATCTGTGACTTTTATGCAGAGAGCTCTGTGGCCTTATTGGTTGACATCTTTGATCTTGCAGGGCAAGCTGTAGAAGGCAAGACAAAATCAAATGTGCTGCACTTCTTGTCGGGATGTGAGTGGGCATCCCAGATTGAACATTATTTACCATGACAAACATTACTAAAAATGACCCTGCAGATTGATTGGGCTGACAGGTTGCAAAAACTCTGCAAGTGTTGTGTTGGGCTAAAATGTCAAAATAGAGTGGTGCAGGGATGACATATTTTTGTAGACCAACGTGTAAGTTAGCATCACACTGCTTCTTTTCGACTGAAAGCCTGGTATAAGCCTGTGGGATTCTTCTCTGTGCTTTGGGTCATTGCTGATAATAAGCAATGTGAAGAAAATAAAAGTATCAAACTTACATGCTCTGTTCTTTGTGATAATCTTAACAAACAAATCTACTCTTCACAATGTGTTAATCTTAAACATGATAAGCAAGAGTAAAAAGCTATTAAGCTACTATGGAACTACAGCATGGTGGTCCAACTTAGAAGCAACTACAGTATTTCCAGAGTTAAACGTCTTATTGTGACCTTTTGTTTGAGGGTTTCCTCATAACAGAGTGACCTGATCAAGTCGGTCCTCATGGCTATGGCTATAGTGTATGAATTATTGGTTACTAAAAAACAATCAGAAATGCTTGCCTTTGGATCCCCAGCCATTTTTGTAGTCATTATTAGCTGTTAGTTAGCAAGGGTCATTTTAAAAGATGCAATACGGCTTTAAAATTCAAAGGCAGGCCACATGAGATTCATTTTATTATTTATTGAATTGAATTGAATTGAATTGATTTATTTATTTCGGTCACGTCAGCACACTTATACAGCATCACACATTGTCAATAGTTGATCAAATGTACATGTCCGAAAGGGAAGACGGGAGAAGCAGAGCTTATCTAGTCCCGTCCCCATTTTCTCAATATTTAGTCTCCTCTTTTCCACATATCATCAAATTATTATAAATTTTTATTCCATTTACAGAAGTTTGACATAATTCTTGACTGTCCTTTAGTGTCCGTATTTGACATATTATGACCAATCCTTTGTTCCACGTAAGGCAAAGGATTGGCCATATTTAGAATCTCATATGCATGTGATCATCACAAACCTTTTTTCAGGCACTTATCTGAAACCAGTATTCTAAATCCCATTTACTCTGGGGGGTTGGAAACCAGGACGCTAAATACTAACTCACTTCCACCTTCTTAAACTAATTCCTGCACCACTCTATTGTGTAGTCTGACCCCAGCAGGATGATTTTCTACAAAAAGTATCTGCTTTAAAGTATCAACTGATTACATTTTGAGGCCACAGTGACCTTACCTCTGTGGCTTCAGAACTGGTCACAACACATGCATCTACACCATGAATGAAATAAGATCACTACCAACCATACAACCACAAAAACCAATACAGTCCTTTACCCACCTCTGTCCAACAGTATTACCTTGCTGAGACATTTAACCTTACGTTGCAGGTAAATTGAATCAAGTTGGTGCTCATTCTTGCAGCTATGATGTATGTATTATTGCTCTTAAAACTGATTTCATAAGGGTCCAAACTATTTCTGAAAGTTTGTTAGCAAACATTTTTCAGACACACAATAGAGTTTTAAAACTCTCAAGTGAGACAATTTTAGATACATTTTATGCAAAAAGACATGCGGAAATTTTGTACGCTCACCACTGACCTTATCTCAGGCGTTTGTATGAGAAACTTATTTTGAATTCCATTAACTTTAGGACGAGGGGACTCAAAGTACTAAATACTAACTCACCTTCCTGCTCTGCTCTATACAGGTACTCAGTGAGGATTTTAGCTGCCTTTTAGTGCAAGTTGTGATGTGGCTGTTGAACTCTCTTTGTATTCTGCCCACAATCAATCAATCTAACACTGTGACAGAACGTGAAAAATCCTATATCTCTGGCTCTAGCAGACCTATAATAATCTAATTATGTCATACAAGCTAACTGATATAATTGTAAGGCTCACCTGTCTGTCTGCCCCCCGTGCTCGCTATTACCAACACTCTGCATGACATGCACCAAGTCATCAGCAGGCTAAAGCTGAGAACCTGAACATGAATCAAAGACAGAGAAGTTGTCCAATACGGAGGGCAATGGCTTAACCAAATCTAGTTTGAACATGTAAGACCTGAATAATCTGATGTCAATGGCATCAAACTGCTGTTCAGATTAAAGAGTAATCTGCTCAGTGAAAATCATAATTCACCCCAGGGGGCTTCATAATCTGACAAGAATGTGCAGTGTTTGGAGTTTAAAAGATTTATCAACATATAGCTTTGAGTCAAATAAAGGGTGGTAGTATAAATATTGTTTTTTTGTCAATGTCGTTAATTTTACTGTAGAAAACAAACATTTCTGCTGACTTCATCCATCCACTGGTGAGAGCAGTGTTGACAAAATACACACACGGCCACATGTGCAGTGAAAACAGCACAACACACTATCCGAACTGCACAAATATAAATCAGTCAGTTAATTAATCAATTGTTATTTGTATAGCGTCAATTCATAACAAGTGTTATAAAAAGGCATTTTACAATACAGCAGGCTGAAGCCTTTCTCTTATATAGATACATGTATATATAGATATATGACATCCTAACAGTGTAAATTTTGTCAACTATTCTCATCAGTTTTCATCAACAGCCCTTTTTCCCCTGACGAAAACCAGACTATAACTAAAAAAAAACAAGTGTACATGGGCTAAAACTTAATTAACTGACATTTTCTTCAACAAATAAAAACTAGACTAAAATGTTTGACAGAAACTAAATCCAATCAGATTCATCATGTAGAAAGTAGGGACAAGAACTTTGGTTGTGTGGAAAGGTTGGATGAGTTAATAGGGACATCCAATCGCAACTGCCTTAGCTTCATGGTGGTGGGATCCAAGTGTAAAACATAGCTTCAGAAATTCAAGGAAACATAAAACAAAATGCCTTACACTTTACACTTCATATTTTAGTTGACTTAATTTACAGTGGATTTTGTCGACTAAAATGTAAAATTCTATCAACTAAAACTAGAATAATATTAAACAATTAAGAAGACAAACTTATGACTAAAACTAAATTAAAAAGTGCTTACAAAATTAACACTGCATCCCAAATTCATTGGAACTGGGAGGATTTCGTTTTATCTGATGCCTCAGCTAATCATTGAGATCTTTGTGAAACTCTCAACTTGACTGTTCGTGGTTTAGTGAAGGGACATAGACTATGTCCTGTATTGTAGTGTCTAAAGTAGCCTCACAGTTTAGCAGCTTCTACAAAAACAGATCATTGTCATCATAAGGACCCGGAGACAACACTTCATGATGGTTTTCCGTGTGTGTTTGACAGGCATTGCTTCCTGCTGCTGGCCTCCTCCAGCTCAACGAGGTGAAAAAAGCATGCTGCGAGTTTCTGAGCTCTCAGCTTCATCCGTCCAACTGTCTGGGAATCCGAGCGTTTGCTGACCTGCACGCCTGCTCTCAGCTGCTCACACAGGCCAACAGCTACGCAGGTCTGTGTGTGTTTAGCTGCCATAGAGACAGCTGGTCAGGCAGTGAGAACAGATTTATTAGAGAGGAATATTGAGGTTTGGATTTGTGGAAAAAAGGTGATGCTCAGTTTCTTTTGTATTATAGAACAACATTTTACTGAAGTGGTTGGAAGTGAGGAGTTCCTGAATCTGGGAATGGAGCAGGTGTCGAGTCTGATCGCCAGTGACAAGCTCACCATCCCCACCGAGGAGAAGGTAAACAAACAGATCAGTGCTCTCAAAAGTGATGTATCTAAGTTAGATATAAGGTTTGTATTGTCATTTTGTGAAAAACACTGTATACCAATTACAAAATTAAGGCCAATTTGATAAATATTGAGTTTTAAAATTTTGTATTTATTTCTGTTGTGCATGTCTGCTTTTCATAGTCAATGAGCAGGAATTTGCCTAAATTTTTTGCTAACTGAAGTCGAAATAACATTATATTGAGTGTTCAGGGCTGGTTTCTGTTCTATTTAAATCAAACAAGTATCACTTTTGTTCCTTTTTTTAAATACTAAACTTTACCTTTCAAGCACTGTGACAACCATATGCTGTGTCTTTCCATAACTAAAATATCCATATTTACATGTGTATCACCACTTAGCTAACCAATATCAACACATGTATCAGCCTGGACCAACTGATTTAGCTGCTGTACTCAAGTGTGTTTTTGGGACTGTGCAGGTCTTTGAGGCAGTGATAGCCTGGGTGAACCACGACAAAGACGTCAGACAGGAACACTTGGCTCACCTGATGGAACACGTTCGTCTGCCACTTCTCTCCAGAGAATACCTGGTGCAGGTAAAAGAGCCTCCATGTTTTTGTTTTTCACAAATTTTCTCAGGCCATCTGTTAATATCTTTGCTGCAGGAGGAATGCTCTGTGCTGGAGTTTCACTCTTGCAGGATGAAAACTGTTTGCATTCACCTGCACACAGAATGGTAACATGTCAGTACGTATCAGACCCTCAGAAGATGTTGTTTGACAAGTTTCTCGTTTTTTCATGGGTATTGCTGGTGGCTCTTGACACCAAAGACTTACTGAACTTTATAGAACAGATACATGTGAACTGAAACGAAACAGAATCCATAGAGGCATTTGCAGCTAACTATTCAAGACTTGTTTGTTAAAGACTGGGAAAATTTAGAGTCTGACTTAGAAAAAAGCAGCCATGGATTTAAAGCAAGTTTGTGGTAATAAAATAATTACTTTTTGGGCCTTCCAAGAAAACAAAGCTCACGACTGTAGAACAAGAAAAAAGTGACAGTGGGCAGAAATGTATTGATGTTGTTGGGGAAAATTTGTCATTTTATCAAAGAACATTTTAAAGCCTAGAAAGCACTTGGAGAGCAAAAACCTCCTGCAAGGTAGCTCACATGTTGCTGTTACACCTATAAGCAATATTTCCATGAGAATGGTACCTTCATAATATGATTCCTTGACCCTGAAAACCCACAGCTAGCACTCAGAATCATGTTGATATCATTATTAGTTAGACAGTTATTGGGCAAAAACAGCTTTTTACTAATGGTACTTATCTAGATCACCAACAAAATCTGGTCGTATAAAGTTGAGCCATCACCAACATCTCCAATAAAATATCAGCTAAATCTGTCCAGCAGCTTTTGGGTAATCTTGCTAACAAACAAGCATGCGCTGTCAAAAACATAACCTCTTTGGTGGAGGTAAAAAACATGAAGCATTAACACTGATTTCAGGGTTAATGAAAGAATGAACCATCAGTTCAACAGTAAGTCATGGTTCTGAATCAACAGTGTTTTAAAAGACAGATTTCCTACCCCTTCTTCTGTGTCTTAGTTCGTTTATCTCATCATACTGCTGCTCTTTTGTCATCCAGTCCACTAAACATCCTCTCATTATTGTGTCGTTAGCGGGTGGAGGAGGAGTCTCTGATTAAGAACAGCAGCGCGTGTAAAGATTACCTGATCGAGGCCATGAAGTATCACCTTCTTCCAGCGGATCAGAGAGCTCTGATGAAAACTGCACGCACACGCATGAGAACCCCCGCCTGCTGTCCGAAGGTATTAACCCAACCATCACTGAGAAACATAGACCACCTGAAAGTTTATGGCCATAGGACGTGATTTACAAATCTTACTCCAATGGTACTTCCCTCGTTGTTTTGTTTTAGGTGATGGTTGTGGTTGGAGGCCAGGCTCCAAAGGCGATCCGCAGTGTAGAGTGTTACGACTTTGAAGAGCAGAGATGGTACCAGGTGGCTGAGCTCCCGACCAGGAGATGCAGAGCAGGTAGGAAACACAAACTGAAAAGACAATGCAGCATTTACAGCAGGCAGGACGGTCTACAGGCCCTGAGAGCTGTGCTTATGTCAACATATGACATCGCCAGAGTTATCGACTGGCAGTAAAAAAAACATGATCAGGGCAGTCCCTTATTTTCTTAGACTTATAATGTGTTATAGGTAGAGAGGATAATGGATTGTTTTTACCTTTATTTACGAGGAAGTCCCCTTGAGATTCAAACTATCTCATACAAGAGAAACCCGACAGAGGTAGCAGCCAATGCAAAATTACAAAAACACATTAAAAGGTAAACAGTGCAACAACTTTTAGCAAATTAAAAAAGCCAGTCAAATGCATCATGAAGAAAAACAGCAACATTTCTCTTTATCATCCTCTTGAATTTGCACAGAGTCATTATCACATCTAATTTTAGCTCTTGTTGGAGTTTATTCCACGCCCAAGGAACAAAGTCCAACAAAACATTTACACCTTGAGACATTTCAGTTGTCTCAACACTTCCCAAGACTCGCTCAGATCTTGGGAAGCATTCATTGTGAGAAAACGCTTCCCAAGATCTGATCGAGATTTGGTCCTGCAACAAATTAGACCACAGCAGGTGACATTCAGGTGGTTGTGGAGGTATTATGGTACTTTATCAAGTTGTTGACAGTGTCAGAAACAGGGAGAAAGTAGGGGGGGATGACGTTTAAGAAAGGGGCCACTGCATTTGAATCCATGATGCCTTTGTCAGGGGTTACAGCATGGGTGGGTAAATGGGAGTCCAGGGGCCACATGGCATTTTAAAGGATTAAAACCGCTTTGTTCTGGAAGAAAAAAAGGCTAAAATGTGCCTTGACAACTTTGAAAATAGTAATGTTTCCAAGAATTTAGAACAAAAACAGCTATTAAAGGTTCTGCAACTCCATATTATGCATTTGTCAAATTAAAAATACAAGTTACGTGTACCCCAAAACCTAAAAAAGGTTCTATTTTTCAATCAAATAAACGACTGAAAGTTGCTCAGATTCTGTGTTTAGATCATTACATTGAGAATTACCACTTGTGTTTGACCTTAAATACATATAAATGTTAATAATATAAGAGAATATGACAACTGCATATTTTTCTCTCTTGCCAAAGTTGGAGTAATTCTGATCTTTGAGTTGAGAGTACCCTGAAATTTCAACAATATGGCCCTTTGGCACTGAGGTTAGCCCTCTTGCTAGCAAAAGTTGCTAGCAAGAGGGCTAACCTCAACTGGCAGATAATAGTAAGTTTCGAATTAATCTAATTTCAATGTTGCATAACTTAATGTCATTCTTGAATCCTCCATTCATGTTTCTTTAATACTCGTGATAACGTTTAGTGTGTTTTCTATGATGCTGTCTTGTAGGCGTGGTGTATGTAGGTGGCTGTGTGTATGCTGTTGGTGGCTTTAATGGTTCTCTGCGTGTTCGAACGGTTGACTGTTATGATCCAATGATGGACCGCTGGACGAGCGTGAGCAGCATGCAAGACCGAAGATCGACACTTGGGGCCGCCGTGCTCAACGGGCTCCTGTACGCTGTAGGGGGCTTTGATGGTAGCACAGGTAAAGTCATGTTTGTGTGGTGGTAATGTTTTCTGACATTTATGTAGAAGCAACAGTAAACAGTCAGAAATATTAACGTTTTAGTATGTTGTAAGCATGTTCTTCATGTGTGTATTTGCAGGTCTGTCCACAGTGGAAGCATACAACACAAAAACAGACGAGTGGTTCCATGTGTTACCCATGAGCACCAGGCGGAGCAGTGTGGGAGTAGGTGTTGTTAATGGTGAGAACAGATTTTTATTCAGTTTGATTGCCAGTGTTTACACATGGTTTTGATTATAAAAGTATAATTAGGAAATACAGTTTTTACAGGGAGCATTTTTTCCTTTTGATTTAGACAATAATGTAGAGAATCCTGGAGCAGCAATCATAAGAGTCATTAACAAACAATCAATCAAACTTTATTTATATAGCACTTTTCATACAACATATGTAGCTCACAGTGCTTGCAGAAAAGGAGACAGGAGGAAAGGAGAGGGGGGAAAAATCCAAACTAGGCACCTGTGGGATTGGAAAAAAAAACACCTCAGCACATAAAAAGACTCCAACTAGGTGTTAACCAGGATTTGAATCAAATTTTCTTATTGGACTAAACAATCCACCAGCCATATATATTTTTTAACCGTCATGCCTGATGATGCCATAATAATGACTAAAGTATTGAAATAATAGGGGTAACGGTTGACAGAACCCAAAGCTTGGTTTGGACCTCTGATTTATGGTCATAGTTTTTTTTGGTTTTTAAGGTTTAAATAAAAATTAAGGTGCAAATGCATATTTCTAGTTTTTTCCTAAAGTGTGTACTTAAGGGTATTGAACAGGTAGCAAACTACACAAGCATGGAAACATTCTGTTTTTGCCTATAGAGTATGAGCAAGATGATTCATTCCAACAGATCTGAGCTGAATAAATATTTGTGCATATGTGATAGGTGTTTTATATGATTCGCTGTATTTTCCTTTACTGTCTAATATAAATGACTGTGAGCTTATAGAAGGATCAATAACAATAGCCCCCCCTGCTGGCAGCAACTCTAAAATTTCTATTTCATTGAACTACAAACCCAGATTCAAATAAAGATCAGATGTTGTGTAAAATGTAAATAAAAACAAAATACAATGATTTGCAAATTTTCTTTGACCTATATCCAAATAAATGCACTATAAAGACTAGATATTTAATATAACATAGTAGGTAGTAGTAAGTCAAATATAAACTTTTGTCTGATTAAACAGTTGAAGATACTTTTGTACTTCCTAAAGCTTCTGTGTTTTGTCTTATCTATGACCTGAATGCATTTTTGTGTGTTTTTGTAGGGATCTTGTATGCAGTAGGTGGTTATGATGGTGCGACCCGACAATGTTTGAGTACAGTGGAAGCTTACAACCCGAAAAGCAACGCATGGAGCTACATCGCAGAGATGGGCACCAGACGCAGTGGAGCAGGTCGGTGTGTTTTAATTTTTTTTATCTAAAAAAAAAAAAGCTCTACAAGCTGAGTTGAACCTCTCTTTTTACCTTGTGTTTAATGTCGGCCTCAGGTGTGGGTGTGTTAAAAGGTTTACTCTACGCTGTGGGCGGCCATGATGGCCCCCTGGTGAGAAAAAGTTGTGAAGTTTACGATCCGGCCTCTAACAGCTGGAGACAGGTAGCTGACATGAACATGTGTCGACGAAATGCGGGTAAGGGCGACTCCCTGGCAGATTCATGTTGAACTTTGAGATGTTAGCATCCTGAATAATCATCCTGTGTGTGTGTGTTTGCAGGTGTGTGTGCTGTAAATAACTTTCTCTATGTGGTGGGAGGAGATGACGGCAGCTGCAATCTGGCCTCTGTAGAGTTCTACAATCCCAACACGGACAAGTGGACGCTACTGCCCACCTGTATGAGCACGGGACGCAGTTACGCAGGTGTGAGGGCATCGAGAAAATGAAGAGTGGGAAAGCATGGCTGCTAGAAGTTGTAGAAGATTGAATATATGTTTTGGGCTTGGCACCTAACATGTGGCTTTTCCCACAATGTTGGTAAACTTGTGCAGCTGCTGGATCTGCCTGATTTATTGTTTGTTATCAAGCAGATCCATAATGCCAAGCTTAAATCTGCAACAATCTACAATTGTTAGCAAAGTAGGATGGCCCAATCTGCATCCTTGAGAGCAGGAAAAGATGGAGCTATGAGCAAGTCAACAGTAGGAAGTGGCTAAAAGTGTAGATATTAGCATAGATGCTAACAGCTTCAGTATCAGCTTTATCAGATTTGGAGTACATTTATTTATTAAATAAAAAAGAAACAACAGAAGTGTAAGCATTCCTTGATTAAAAAAGGATGTTTTTGCTCCACTTCCAATATGTTTTGGCAGTCGTTTGTTGTAGGTAATGGCTTATGTTTTGTGTTATACACAGCGGCAGTGGCACCAATTAGTTGGTCAGATGGGCCAGTGGGATATATTGAACAGTTCGTCTGGTGTGCCGAGTTACAATTTTTGGGCTGTAGATTAAAAAACTGTAGTCTCGGGTATGCGTCCTAGATATTATTGAAACAAAAGGCTGGTAGACTGCAACATCCTTGAAATGTAATTTAATTGACATGTCTCAAGGTGTAAATATAACCTCACTGCAGTGCCTTTGCATATTGGGCTCATGTTAGCCACCAGAAGTAGCTGCCTGCTGCATTTACAACAATGAACAGACTGTCTTGTATTTGTTTGCCCTGTTTTTTTTGTTAATTTTGTTATTTTTTAAATTTTGAGGCATGCATTATTCTGTTTTGTTTTGTTCTGTTTTAGGTGAGAATGCTATCTTTGGGTGAAAATGACACAGTATCCCTCTCCCTCTCCCTCTCTCTCTCTCTCTACCCTTCCCTCTATCCACAGGTGTGACTATAATCGACAAGCCCTTATGACTGCTCTGAATGTCTCCCGCTGACTCCGAGCAGAGCGTTTTCTGCTGCTGAATCCTGATCTTGGATCTGTCTATGATGCCAATGCTTTGATGTTGAGCAGCATTAGCGCATTAGCGCAGGCACTGACGAAGATGAAGAAAAATGACAAGATTGTTGTTGAGGACGAGGATGAAGATTTTTGCACTTAACCTGCACGAAAGGAGGGTGTAACAAGGAGGATTTGACCTGTGTTTTAAAGCCTTCCTGGCAGGACTGCCACAGTGACTGTACCACTGCAGTGTCATTAAAACGCTACTGATAATGAAGCTACTTAAACTGCAAGTTACTTAAACTGTAGTCATGTTAACATGAACCAGCGAGGAGAGGAGAGGAGGGCAGAGCGCGCCCACTGGGGGCTGGAACACCTTTGTTTGTTTATTCTTTGTTTTTATCCTCCTAAAATGTGTCTGGGATTGAGCGTGTATGTGAGTGTGTGTGTGTGTTTGTGTGTGTGCTTGCATTTGAAGGTGCTCCTTTGCTTGCACATGTGAGCATGTGTGTTTGTGTGCATCTGAGTTTCTCTGTGGTGGTTTGACGCCGCATGAATGCACTCCATCTGACCTCTGACCTTTTACAGTGTTGCAGTGTGCCTGAATGTTAAAGTACAGCCCTCTCCTTCTTTTTCTTCTTCTCCTGTGTTATGCCTCATGTGCTGTTATTGGACAGAGCACTGCCGGACCCTGGTGTTGGATCAGACATAATGGTCAGGGTGATGTGACTTCCATGTTGGTGCTTCAGCTGTTTGCCGGCATGAATTCAGAAGAAACTGATGAAAAGAACATTTCCTTCAAAAAGAAGCTGCTTTTCCTGGAATAAAACTTTTCTAGTGAAGGAAGGGAATGGTTCATGTTGCCAAAAACAGTCGGAAGGAGGGAGAAGCTGTTTGAGATGAAAACAGTTGGATGTACCGGTCATCCTCACTGTGGTTGTAACCACTATCAACAGCCTGAACTCTCTGCATGGTCCCCCATCCCCTCCTCTCCTTTTGGTGTAGCAACCTTATAAACTACTGCACACCCTGACGTACTATGAATGTGCCAATTTGATTATGTCTCTTTATTTCTGTCTCTCTTCTTTACTAATCTGTTCTCTCTCTCTGAAAGTGACCAAACCTGCTCTTGTATTTCTTTATCTTCAGTCTCTTTCTCTTTCCTCTCCTCTTATATTGAAAAAAGGAAATCTCTGCTATAATAGTATCTGGTATCGCTGTTTCTTGTCAGTGTATTGAGGAATGTCATGTAGGCTAATGACTTTGCAAATGTTTCATTACTTGTTTTATATTATCATTAATAAATATGCTTCTTGTATTTAAAGCTGTGAAATGATATAATCTGTTTTTAAAACTTTGCCAAATCAGTAAAACATTGAAACTGAAAGTCATGTGTTGTGAGTACTTGAATAATCTATTGTGAGCGTTTTTAATTGCAATTTCAGAGTCACATTTGGATGCTGTATTTCATAAAGCCCCCTGCTGGGTCCAATAAGCACTGCAGCTGTGCAGCAAGGCATGAATTAAAGTCATCTGTGTGTTAACATAGTTAAGTATATGAATATACATACATATACACCAATGCTTATGTGTATATGTGACACAAGTTTCTCAGACCATCTGTTATAAAAAAAAATAGGAAACAAATATTTAAGAAAAAAACTTGTACATTTAAAATTATATTAGTAGTGAACAAACATTTTGATCAGGAAAAAGGAATTCCAAACTGAATTCACCTTTTTATGACCAAATTTGAGCTGACTCACTGGGCTTCTCTGAGATGTAAGAAATTAATCAAGCACAACATTCAAGGTTTAAAGCTATTTTTTCTATTCAGGAATGCAAGTATATAGCCATAATTTGACATCTCCAAGGAATAATAATCTACTTTTATATATATATATATATATATATATATATATATATATATATATATATATATATATATATATATATATATATATGTGTGTTTTTTTCTGTATGGCAGTAAATTTGAAAATTCATGGATAATATAATTATATTTTAGCACTAGAAATCTGTCAGTCAAAGAGCATCCACACACTCTAAATCCTATGTTGTTGATGTTTGAGGATTCCTGAGGACCTCCGAACTTTCAGGTTTCCAATTGGTCCGTAGAATACTCGGTCCTGGAAAGACTGTCTTAGGGAATAGTTTTAGTGTTGTGATGCATTAGTGCTGTTTCTGTTATTAATTTTTAATCACTGGTCTCTTGATTTTATAAATGATGAATTTATAACATGGTTCATCTGACTACAAGCCCACACACTGTTTATCAACAGGCAGAAAGGCAGCCTCATCTTCACCTCTTTCTCTTCAGAAAGTTAGAGACTGTTTTTAACCAAGATACTTTTAGAGAAAAAGGCTACATTTACCAAATGAGTGGCATCTCTGAGACTTTGTCCAGAACTACAGTCTGTTACTAAAACAGCTGATAAGTAAAAAACATGTTAACACTTAAATTCCATAAAAAATTCAAACATCTTGTTGTGTCCCAAAAGTGGATTAATCAGATGATTAACATGAAATTATCATATGCACTTAAAATAATTTCTGCTTTCACTGAATCAAGTATTTTTCCAAATACTGTCCTGTTTAACCCTTCTTATGTTTGAAAACATGATATACAGACATTTTCAGGGGAAAATACAATGAACTCTTTCCTTGATTATTATTTTACATAATTATGATACTGGCAATTTTTCCCCCATTATCATTGTTACCATTTTTGTGGTATATTACAGTGATTATAATAACAATGCTTATTTTTATTGTTATAAGTATAAGAGCTATGCCACCTCTAAGAAAAAAGGTCACATTCAGTGTCCAGCATAACAAAAAAGGGCAATACTAAAAGAACTTCTACAACATGATATTAATTTCTACTTTATTTTTCACACATAGTTTCACCAAATTTAACCATGTTCTTTCATTTTGTAGAAACATTTATTTAAAACTGATACATTATAGGGGGATGATCTAATATATTACATTACCCTGATATTATTACTATGGGGGGAAAAGTGACTGATTAAAGAAAACTAATTTCTGACTTATTCAATTTTTGTGCTTTGTAAGTTTAAACAAATCCCCTGAATGAATTTCCTATAGGCCATTAGGAAACTTGAAGGTTTTAACCCTGTGGTAATAAATGATATATTCAAATATAAAATGACAAATAAACAATACATCTAAAGGTTTTAAATGTAGTGGGGGAAAATTGACATTAAAGATATCAGCTTAAATGTGAATTATCTTAAATCAAAGTTAAGATGTAAGTTTTCCTAATTAACTTATTTGCTGCTCTTAAATACACAAACATGCATGTATAAAGTCAGGTCCTGAACTGTACTAAGATCAAATGTAAAGTAATAAAACTTACAGGCCGAGTCTATTGTCCTTGTGTATTTCAAGGTCAGTCATTAGTAGATCTAAGTAAGCCCAAGCTCACGAGGCCCGTCTGATATTACAACTTATCTATTTTTTGAAAAAAGAAAAAATATTCTACATATTGTAAATTATATGACAAATATAAAAAGATGTAAGAAATAATGATACCATACTGTTAAAAATTAATCTATAACTTTGCCCCCTCATAAAATTATCCATTATAAACAAATTTAAACCAAGCTGAAATAGAAAAATCTGAATCAGAATAAGAATAAAGCCAAAGACCCAAATGATTGTGAC
This sequence comes from Scarus forsteni, assembly GCA_036419115.1. Taxonomy (NCBI): domain Eukaryota; kingdom Metazoa; phylum Chordata; class Actinopteri; order Labriformes; family Labridae; genus Scarus; species Scarus forsteni. The sequence goes on along the minus strand of JAZDUH010000098.1, from coordinate 13,109,281 downwards.
ATAAGCTTGGATTTAAGAGGTACAACCAAACAAAATTTCGATGTGAATTAAAATGAAAATAAAGATCTTGTCCACTTTTCTCTTTTAAGTTAAGGTGGAATAATTGTACAACTGAGTTAGACCAGGCTCATAAGGCTCAACAGATAATACAGCTTGTTTTTTCAAATGTATTTGAAACATTTATGTGTTTTCACTTCTATTGTGAGATGTTAACCTTTTCTGGCCCTCTAAGATCCTCCCCATGACAAATATTCAGTAAGGTTAAAAAATGAATAATAGTTTTAAATAGTACATGAACAGCATAACAAACAGAAGAAGCAAAAATACAATAAAAAAACTAAAGCTGTTTAAGAAATCGGCCGAAGCAAATTCCCCGTAGACAAACAAATTTAAAAAAACATTTCTTGTAAAATCTTTTTACCAAACAAAATTTAAAAAAAATAGTCAAAGCAGGATAAAAAACAGTGTTCATTAAAAGGGCTAGGCTGTGATATGCCTAGTTTGGATACCCAGGCTATCCCTGTATTGTTGTTTGTTTGTATGTCTTGTTGTATGTCTTTTTTATGGACCTATCTGAGTCTGAAATAAAGCCTATCTATCTATCTAAAACTTTCAAACGACCATAAGGTTGTTTTTGACAGTAATTTTGGATTTAATTTAGATTGGGAAGGTATAATTACAAAATATCAAAACTTTTAGTGATTTAAATGTGATGCCTTCTTCAAGACCTCAACAAACATCCTCCAGGGTCAAAAGTTACGTAACACAATGATATAAAGTAAAATAAACAATAATAAATGACTAAAGTTCCTCCAACCACACCATCTCTCCCTTACATAGACCGTCCACTACATGTAACGTTATGAAAGCCAAGCTCGCTCCTTATTGGTCGTTGCTCCAGAAACCTCCAGTCTCACTATCATCACTCCATCACGCGGACCAATCAGAGAAGCCGCTCGGCCCCTCGACGTCAGTCTCCTCTCTTGTCGGCCAATCAGATTCCTCAATATTACTGTACTTCACCCGGTCCGACCGCCTCTGTTTCAGGTAGACGGGACCAACGGCGGAAAGGTGAGAGTCAACCAACCTCTTTACGCTGTCTATGTTGAGTTTAGCTGAATTATTATCGGTCACTTTTTGATATTATGAGATATTTTACGGTATCTGAGTGTAATATGTTCACCGTGTTGTACTTGTGAAGTGCTGCGCAGATATTAAAGTCGGGTGTAGTTGAAAATACAGCTGTTGTTAATGAATAATGCTGTAATAAAAGTGTAAGTCAGTAATAATTAAAGCTGTAAAAGGAGAGGTGCTGCAGGAGAAGACAAAGGTATAAAGGTGTTTTAGCTGCTAAAGTGTCTTCTTCAGTGAATAAATGTAAGATGATATGACTGAAGTCTGCAGGAGTCGGTCTGTGTGGTTTTAGGTTCATTCAGTGCTCTGATATGTAGTCTGAGTTTCATTGTGGACTAAGACAGATAGCAGGGGTAAAAAGTAACTTATTACATTATTTCAACTACTGTAATTTAGTATCTTATTTGTGTTCATCTACGTTTACTCTAGTAATTCTTGTTGGAAGTGTTGTACTTAGTTATATTTGTCATTGCATTTGAATAAGTAAAACAAGCGAAAGGAAACAACAGTAGGGGTGTATTGAATTTGATTTTTGATGATATAAACCGATATTTAACTCATTACCTCTGATACTGATATCAGTATTTTTGTTAAGCCTGTGAAGGCCCTGTTTTACTTAAACTGATCTACTCTGTTCATTGTGCCAGTGCTTTTGAGTGAGGGAATAATAATTAAAGAAAAAAGTAAAACCTAAAATGCTATCTTTATGGAACATATACATGCATACTGTTGTATCCCAAATCAGCTCTGTATAGTTCCTGCCATCTGGACAGTAAATCGACAAATTTGTAATAGACAGCTATTGTTATCAAAGCCATAGTCTGTTTAAGGACATGCATGCTTATTAAAAAAATAACTCCTCAGATGAAAATTTAGAAAACATATTGAATTATTCCATGTCCTATACAGAACTCTTTGGCAATCACACCATTATAAGCCTTTAAAATGTTTCTATTTATTGTGTAATCATTGCTGATGAATCTCTGATCTTTGCATCATGTAAAACATTTATCATCTACATTTGTTTTACTCTTTAACCTGTTTTTAAAGACTCAACTATTCTTAACATGCCATCCTCTAATACCTGTTTTGAACAGCCTTTTTTCAGAATACATTTATAAACTGGTAATGCAATGTTTTTCAGGGCCCCTGTCAGTCATGGACCCTTACAACCTCCCTAACCTTCCTCATTATCAGCCCCTGAATACAGGGACAATACCTCGCAGCATTATATTACATTTAGACATTCTGCTGAAATGTTCATATCAGCCAATACTAATAATTTTTTAACCTGCAGATACAGAAGTTGGGCCAATTTTGCTTCCCTAAAAATATGAATTCAACACAAGTTTTCCGTCAAATGTTATCACAGTGTAAAATATTTAATCACTGATACTGATACCAAGTTTATAATTACAGTACTCAATGCTTAAACAGTACTGAAAAATGACACATGATAGGTTCAAATAAAAGGATTTGTCACTCATTGGAACTCGCTGTTTATTCTCAACATAAGGGGTAAACAATGCATTTATGATTGTTAAAATGACTTTAATATTCAGTTTTAATACAATAACATTTTCTCATACAGTAAATTCTGTCTGTTATAATACAGTATATAATAGTATTATATTTTTCTAAATTTTAACTCAATACGCATTAAGTTGGGTCAAAGTTTCCAAACATTTGGTCCCTTGAAAAGAAAACATTTGTAAGAAGCCTGAGAAAAACAGTTTGTGGGGGAGCTGCCGATGATCAATGCTCATCTTTATCAAGTTTATTAATATAAATCTACTTTCTATAGGCTTTTGGTCAAATTCATAAAGCCCATGCAAATCTGTGACTCAGAGTGTAAACGTTCAATTTGCACAAATATCTTGAACATTTTATTTCATACAGGGAAAGTTTCTTGTCAGTGGTTTAATTGTATCAGTGTTGTTTTGTATTATTTGAGAGTTGACTGTATTACAAAATGTAATAAACTGAAAAAATGTGACAAACCCATCACACCCTAGCTGCTGTTTAAATGTGATACATGAGGAGATTTTCTGAGATTACTCTGAATTTGTGTAATCTGATCACCATTAGTAAAAGAGATAGATTAAAAAAATAAGTTGTATGTAAAATATTACTGTAATTAGTAATTTTGTACTCTCCTTAGCAGCACAAAATGTGTTTATGCTCCCAAAGAGCTTGATGTTTTGTTATTAACATTAAACCAACTGCTAATAACATTCATGCCAAAAAAGTTTTGTAGAAAAGGTATGAATATGACAGGGTGGCTCTGTTATATTAGAGGGTTGGCAATGGTTTTCCCAAGAGGGGACATTCTGATCCTGGAAAAGAAAAGGCTGGAAAAGGCCCAAATCTGGGCAAGTGAATAACAATAATGAAATGTTTCCCCTTCTGATGTTGTTAAGACTAAATGAGGTTTCAGCTGAATATTTGCCTGCCTAGAAGTCCTGATATAGTGCTTAAAAACAAGATTTTCTGCTTAAAAAGTATTCATCTTCCCGTTTAAAACTAAGTGATTTAATTTAATTCTACTTAAATCACATTCTTTATTTATAGTGTCTTTGTTACTGTGTGAACTTGTGCCCCTTTCCTCCCTTGTAAAGCATTGCAGTTCTGAATAAAGAAAACAAAAGGTTAATATTTACTCACCATCAACTTGACACATAGACTTTTCTGTTTGACAAATGTAACTACAAATCCATGGATGTGAAATGCAAATGATGGATATTGATTAAAAAACATGAAAGCAAAACCCTCTTGGTTAAAGTATTTGGTTGATGGGAAAAGTGAGACAGTCACCTACTTTAAGAGACTTAAATTGGATGTTCAGTGATACATTCATTTATTTGATTATTTGAGGCCTGAACACAGTCGTCAGCAGGTCTGTTCTCGTCCATAAGTAGTGTATTATAGTGTGTCTGTTAGAGTGTAGTAAAGCCACTGCACCTTTAGATAAACTAAAAAGACACCTTGGCGTAATATTAGTACCTGTTACTGGAAACTTTCATCATTTTAATGTGACTGTGTGTTTATAATTTTTTAGTACCTTGTAGTGATTTCTGAAATTTGCCCAGGAGCAAGAATGTGATATTTGTGACTTTCAATATGCCAGCATTCTCATTTTGTTCTTGAAATAATTGTCTTTCCACATTCTCTTACAAAACTTATATTCAAAAACACAAGTCAGTTTTGCGTTGTGTGTAAATGGGATGAAACTAGAAAGCCTTCTGGATCAATGAAGTTATTTATCTTATCGATCCAATCTTGTTTACAGATCAAACTGTCCACTAGGAACAAGGATACAGTGACTTTGAGGGAGCAATACTATTATATAGTGTTATTTTTTATAAGACAAATAATTTTTCCAAACAATTTCAGTGTTTTTTGTGCTTGTTGATGGGCCATTAAAATGAAAGATAAAGTATTTATTTCAGACTTGTAGGTCTATTTCATATGAGCTGACACTCCAAAATGAATCTGCTTGATAATGGCAAAAATCTTAATCACAATTATTTTAATCTATTCTGAGATCATGACTATAAGACATAATTATTCACTGATTTAACATCATGTTCCTCATGCAATCATTTGACTTTTACGCTCTGAGTACTATAATTCTGACCATTAAAGGGAAGTATTAAATGAATAGATGTATATAAATGTGATTACCAATAAAGACAAAACAGTTGTAACATGTTCCGGTGCACATTAGTCTTTAAACACTGTTTCATAATCCTGAAAGGCAGAAATTGTTATTGAAATTTAAACTTGGTTAACTACCCAGCTCCACAACAAGAGTAAAAATAAAAGATGAGTTTTCCATATTTAAATATTGCGACAGTTATATAAAAGTGTATGAACCATGTTGTCGTATTAAAGGCTATGTTTTAGCGTTACCTCTTGTGGAACCTGCTGCCAGTGAATCATAATTAAATTAAGCATTTATTACACTAAATTTTCACCAATAATTTTGAGAGTACCTCTCAGGTAAAGTACGTCCTCTTACATGAAACATGTACATACTGTACGATAAAACAAAAGAAACACATTTATCGTGATAATTTCTGGTTTTGTGATGTTTGTTGCCAAAGTTCAAATTGTGATCACAATTGCATAACAATTTACTGTGCAGCCCTGATCTGTCTGCTCTAAAATGGTGATCAGTTCCTGCTCCACAGTTTTTGAGTCATGCATTTTACTCTCTTGTCGAAGAGGACTCTTCTTTTGACTCATCTTTTGCTTCTTAATATCCTGAAAGGTTGCAATGTAAAAATTAAAAGTCGATAGGTTACATTTGGTGCATTCAAACTGATAAGACTACTATGTAGGACTGGTCAATACATTTTTAATTTTATCTCAGTGTGAGATTTAGCTTTAATTTACTGCAAAGCTACAAATTTAACACAGTAATTAAAAAAAGGAAAACAAGCAATGATCACTCAGCATGTACATTTAGTTAGCTCATGCTGGTGTACTGTAACCAGTGCAGATTTAATTATAAAATGCTTTATGATCTTCATAATGTAGCAGCCTAAGATAAAAATCGACTAAATATCCAAAATTCTGAAATTATAATCAATTGTGCTAATTCATGAATTAATTTATATTACTCTTGAAATAAAAAATAGAGCTAAAACTTGTCACTTAATATTTTTCTAGACTTTTCAGCACAAGTCTTCACAAACACACTTCATTTCTTTGCAATCACTATCTTTTTATATTATATGATATATTACAGAAAAGAAAACATTTCAAATAACAATTTATTTCCTAATTTCATAGAGACCCATAAATAAGATCATTTTTCAAACTTTTTTTTGCCAAAGCCACCACAAATATAAAGCCAATATCTGAAATCTGAAGAAACACCATTTTTCATGTCCTCACAAAAAGGCTCTTTGTGTCCTGTTTGTGTCTTAGTGTTCATTTCTATCCACTAAAGCCTTATCAAATCTGGCAAATAGTTGTTTACTATTAGACTATTTGTGAAAACAATTATTGAAAGACTGATTTGGAGCGTTGTTAAATTGAAAAACTTCAGTAATACTGATAGTGTTGATCAAAAGCAAACATTAGTTGTGTATTTGTAGTAATAACTTGTGATTTAATTTCCATTGCACCCGTAGGTTTGCTGTAAGGTTCAGCAGTGTGTCCAAGCCGGAGTCTCTAAATTAAATTAACCACCCACACGATGAAGAAAACAGCTCTGACGTTAAATTACTTTGAGCTTGTTTGCACAATTATGCACAATTAATTATAACATATTGTGTTTGTGCTTTAATTCTTTGATTCAAACATCGAGTAATTGTAATTACTTTCATGTTAAGCAAAAGGATCCAAGCTCTGTGTCGGTATCTAGTAAGATTTATAAAAATGTTCTCTTCACAACATTCACCATTCACAGTAGTTTTTTAAAAACAATATTATTCTGTGTATCTTAAAGTACATTCACTATCACACAATTTTATTCATGTTTATCATTAATTAATTGAAAGTTAGGGAGAGGTGATATGAATTTTGCTGATATTTTGAACTTACAGAGTGCTCACCTCACTGGTCAGTGTTAAATTAAACGTGGAGTTTCTTTTGTTCTCAGTCTTCAGACCTGCAGTCGCCTCACGTTGTCACCATGGAGATGAACCGCTCAGCAGACATCCTGAGCTCTGCGTACCTGGCCGTGGAGTACGTAGATGCTGCACTCCCCGAAAACCCCTTCCAGCCCTCCTTGAAAAATGCCTGGGGCTACATGCTGGACAACTACACCAAGTTTCAGATCGCCACCTGGGGGTCGCTCTTCGTCCACGAGTTCATCTACTTCCTGTTCTGCCTGCCCGGTTTCCTTTTCCAGTTCTTGCCCTTCATGCAGAAATACAAGATCCAACAGGTTTGTGGCAGAGCTTTAAAGTATAACTTAAACTTTGAATTTTCTGAGAAAGTATGTTTGCTTATTTAAGATTCTCTAATCATGGGTCTGTTTGTGTCTTTGTGTGTTATCGTTGTGCAGGACAAACCAGAGACGTGGGAGAAACAGTGGAGATGTTTCAAGATGCTGCTCTTTAACCACTTCTGTATCCAGTTTCCTCTGATCTGTGGGACCTACTACTTCACTGAATACTTCAACATCCCTTATGACTGGGACTCAATGCCACGCTGGTAAGTGCAAGAGCAAGAAAACGCAAATGAGCATGTTCAGAGTTATTCAAAGGAAAGGAGATGCAGAGAAGATCATCGATGAGGCAGCTGCAAACAAACTAAAGACGATGCCGTAAACAAGTTAACATTACTCTTGAAGCAAACAATGCTTTTTCTAACTATTGAACAGGGTGTTATGGAGCAGAAACTGTATCCTGATAGTCTTTAGCTAAATAGAAATACATTGTATTGACCTTAATGTACTAAAAGTGTGCTTTTTTTGTGATTCAGTAATTCATGGTCAAGGTGATGCACCAGGACTTGTCTCGTGTCCTATAAACAGGGCTGGTATTCAGCGCCCTCGATTAGACCCACCAGTGTGACATCCTACCACTGTTCTGTCAGCAGTATAAGCCAATTGGGTTGGGTTAGCAAGCCAAGCGCAGAGTGCATACAGTAACGAGAATTCAGAGCTGCTGACAACATGGAGCCAAACAGCACTGACCGGACCTTCCTGCATTATTACAGAGAAGTCAGGTTGGACCAATCAGATCAGACAGGGCCCACAGGGGAGGGAAGGACACTCAAGAGTCAGGAGTTCTGACAGACATAATTGGTCTAAGAGATAATTGAGGTGGATCAGGTTTACTCAGTTTGTTATGGGCTCTTTAAGAGTACAGGACAGCGTTTCTGAAAAGCTTTGTTTCTAATCCAGTCCAGTGTCGTCTTTTGACAGAATTCAGAACCTCTACCGAGCCGTGATGAGGTTCCACTGTGATAATGACTTACTAATTGCAGTGTGGTTTTGCTAATGATGACGCCTCTCTGTGTTCTCCTCCAGGCCGCTCATCCTGGCTCGGTGTTTCGGCTGTGCTGTTGTTGAAGACACCTGGCACTACTTCCTCCACCGCCTGCTGCATCACCGCAGGATCTACAAGTACATCCACAAAGTCCACCACGAGTTCACTGTGAGTAGAACACATGCAGCTTTGACATGCTTTGTCTTTACATAGAGCCAGTGCCTGGTAATCATTTACCAATATGTAAAAATGACCACATGTCCTTTTGACCCCTCCTCTGTTCCTCAGGCTCCTTTTGGCATGCAGGCAGAATATGCTCATCCACTGGAGACTATCATCCTTGGTGCTGGTTTCTTCATCGGCATCATGCTCTTCTGCAACCACGTCTTCTTCCTGTGGGCCTGGGTGTCCTTCCGCCTGCTGGAGACCATCGATGTACACAGGTAAAGATTCCACTTTGGTCATTTTTCTAGGCGTTATCCTGCAGAAGTCTCAAACCTAGAGCAGAACTTGTCAGGCTGACCAGTAGGGGGCCACAGAGAACACTGTATGTTGAACCATGCTATTCAATGAGGTTATCAGGGGACAGAGCACCTGAGGAGGAGCAGATCTACCATAATAATACGTCAAGCCACACCTTTAGACCATGAGCAGATGAATCAGTGATCAGGGAGGCCTTTTTTTAACTAAATCTTGAGACATTTGAGACTTTTTTTCAGACCGAAACACTAAAAATTCACATCATGTTGTACCATTAATTGGATTTCTCGTGAGACCTAATGCCTTTAATTCCCATTTTTTCAAAGTTAAAAATGTTTTTTGAAGATGCCTTTTTGCTTTTGAAGCTAAAGTCAACTGTCGCTGATTTTGCATTTTGCTGCAGTCTTTTATCTCCAGTTTGTAATATATGAACAAATATGCTTGCATTGAAAAGGCAAAACAACAAATGTAAAAACAAGAAATAATTCATGCTAACAGTACAGTCTGGATTTGATGGACTTACACAGGGACTACAATGGCGCAGCTGTAGCCTCCTGTGCGATGTAGTTTTTTGTTTTGTCTTGGAAAGCTGAAGATATACCTGCAGTCTGTCCTTTTGATCTTGTTTGTGTCTGTTGGTGTGATGAGCGTTCTTGCTTATATACTTACCTGTGCAGGACGTTTTTTACTTGAGGACACCACTAGAGGGCGAAAAAAGACCTCAGGAAGTATTTAACTGCCTGTTGTGTGAAAAGTAAACTCCAAACATGGCCGAAATTCTGAATAAAAGTAACAAAATAAACACCAATAATCATTATTATCATCAAATATTTGTAGTGACTGATGAACACTGGTCAGACATTCCCATCAGCCCCGCCTGCACTCAGTCTGTCTGTATACTGTTGTTACTGTCTTGTTATTGTTGTAAAGAGTTACTGTTAACTGATGATTTAGATGATGATAGATGTTGAAGTCAGAGGATCAATGAAAATAGAAGCTGCATCACTGTGAAGTTTATTTTTTTTAATCATTGCATCATAAATACCAAACAGTAGTTTATATGTTAGAAAAAACAGGCAAAGAAACAACGCAACACAAAGACACCCATGGACGAAGTCAACTGTAGTGTCTACTCAAAGTCACCAAGTAATACATTTAACTTATTTCCATATTTCCTGACTAGTAAAAGAGAATTTACCTGTCGTATTTGTATCTGTGCAGCTTGGAGTCAATGATTGTGGACTTGATTGATCAGTTTGAGGTCTTTAAAACTTTCTCTGCTTCTACACTGATCCTACCGGTCAGCTCGCGTCAGTGTCCCGTCCACATCTGCATAGTTTAGAGCAAGTATATCTCCAGCCAGAGATCCTCTAAAGAGTAAAACCGAGAGCGATGGGTCTTGATATCTGTTACAGGACAAATGTGTGATTTATGTTAACGAACAACTGACAGGCTCTCATTGTATTTATTCTTGTTCCCTCTCAGTGGTTATGACATTCCTCTGAACCCACTCCACCTCATCCCGTTCTACGCCGGCACCCGTTTCCATGACTTCCACCACATGAACTTCGTCGGGAACTACTCCTCCACCTTCACCTGGTGGGACAAGCTGCTGAAGACGGACAGCCAGTACAACAAGTACCTGGAAAAACAGGGAGACAAGAAGGAGCAATAAAACCCTCGATGCCTGTTCATTCACTCACACCTGGTCTGATTGGAAGGAGTGAAGGCAGCTTAATGAACACAACAAATGAAAACACAAACTCAGCACAACTTCTCCTCTTAGTACGTGAAGTAAAACCAGCACTTCAGGTGTACTTAACATGAATCAGACTGTGATCTGAATCGAAGTAACACTGCATAGAATTCAGTCTTCTGTGCCTTTCTGCTAAAACAAGCATTGTTGTCTCCCTCTGTCATCAGCTGCCGACTGAATAAAAACCATCAGCATCATCATTATGATTTGTTGCTTTGCCTGATCATTGAATGGTAAAAGCTCTTTCCATTAAACTCTTGAGTGAAACGCTTCTGTTTACCTCTGAATGTCTGAGCACTTTAGCACTTCCTCTTTATGAAACGGAGTCACCGTGACTTTGTGTTATTGCTACATTTCTGTAGAAACTGTTAAATTCAGCACTGACTTCAAGTCAGGAATGTTTGATGCAAATCCATGTACATTTTTGTGAAAAGGGATTGGCCCATATGGCACTTTTATCTCTTATGTTGATTTTGGAAAATGAAACATTAAAAATGTTTAGTTTTTCTGTTTTAAAACTTAAGAATAAATGTATAATAAAATTTGAACAGTTGTTTTCTGTCTGGTCACTTTATTTTCTGTAGTGTTTTGTTATAAAGCCATGTTCAGTCTTTACTTCTGAAGAGATTTAGGGTTTGGCATAAGAAAAAAAATGGAGAAAATGTGTTTTGATGCATTAAGGAGAATAGTCAAGGAGCCCCTGACCTATGTTTGCTGTGGTTAAGTTGATTTATTGATAAATATTCCGGAGGTTTCCTCTCAACCTCCTCTCTGCTGCACTGTGGACACACCCCTGCAGCCTCCTCCAGCACAAACACGACGTCAAGTCACACAGCAGCAGCACCAACCACACAGGAAGTTAGGACCTCTGCGCTCCAGGGCCAAAACTGAGAACGCAAAGTAAAGTCTTACACTGAGGTGTGCTTGATCATTTATTTATTTGTATACTTATTAATTTGGTTTCAAATATAGGTATGACCAGGATTGATTTTTGGGAGATTTACACCTTTATTTGATAAATGTAGCAAAGAGAAAGAAGTAGAATATGAAAGAAAAGGTTGATACTGACATGCTGTCTAGCTAAGTGGTTACCACATTCATATAACATGCATATGGTCCAGTCCTCCCAAAGCGCCGATAAAGATAAAATATCACTGAGCTGTGCCAGTGGGGGATCACCCCGTCCTCCCATTACACCTCTGTGACTATGATACAGGCTGGGGGGCCCAAAGCTTTTTCACAGAGGGCCAAGATAAAAACATGAAAATGCCAAGGCTACATTTTATACATACAGTCCCAAAACCAATGTAATGAAATGGCTGACATCACAGCTCTTCAATAGTGACTTGGCGAGGCAAATAGACAATCAATGAGGAATCAGATTTCAGGGTGCCTGTTACTGCCTTGATACTACTGGATCCATTCCTGCTTAAGGTGGAATTACCCTCTCTGTGACACAGATAGGAGACTCTGACCGCTCATTTCAACACAAAACAAGATCATGCTGTACATAGCTGACAAATGTTGAAGGAGTGATGGTGCTTTCCAGAATAACCGGGCAATATATTTTTATGACTGGAATTTAGAGGGTGCAGAATGAGCACCGTCCATGCTGGTGTTCTGCCATGATCCGTTTGTCTTCATTCATCAGGGCATACAGATTTTGTTAATACATATTCCTGCAATTCATGCTGTCCCTCAGTTCAGCCTTGTGATTTCACTAAGATGTGAAAAACTGTCAAGCACAAATTTAATTTTTTATAATTAGCCAAGGCTGCAGTTGACCCGCAGGCCCAGTTTTCGAACAGGAATAAGACAAAACATCACAGAGGCATCAGCATTACACCCTGCACATCAGTTCCTGTGGCAAAATATCTAAGTTGTCAATTTCACTACTGTTTCACTCTGCCAGGTATTTGAGGACCCATGAAAAGAAATCACAGTGGGCTCTATGTAGGGCTGAACGATTTTAGGAAAATATCTCATTGTGATTTTTCCAGCAGATATTGGGATTCCACAAGACTTATGATTTTCTTCAAATGAAGTTTCAGTGCAATATTCAGTTTACAGAACAGACAACAGTAGGAAAAAGCACATAACACACTATTCATCATCTAATGATGAAAAATAATCTGTTTTCATTATTTAAGGGGTACTCCAACTTTTACTCCTTATCAGAGGCTTTGTATTGTGACTTGCATACCAGAACTTTCTTAAATGCAAATTGCCTGCAAATTTGTTAAGTAGTATGTGTGAAATATTTGACACACAGTTCCTGGGTCAGTCAGGAGCACTGCAAAAAAAATGCAGCTATGGTGACCACATGATTGCAATGTCTGAAATTGCTATTTGGATTTGAAAACAATACATATTTTGGTCCTAGTCTGATCCCAAAGCTCTTCACAGTTCCTAGATCAAGCAAAAAAAGGGCAGCATTTAGGCAAACAAAGAAGCTTCAACCAAAAAAATATATTTGCAGTAAATAATGAATTTAACTATGTTCTATGAGAAACTTTTTGGCATCCAGATCAATTTAAGCATTCATTTGTTCTTATTTATCCAAGAGTACCCACATGCAGGGACGGGGCACCGTCATATCAGCACGGCATACCTGAAGGGCACACCACTCTTGAGTCTTTACGTCTGAGGGATAAATTAGGCTGGTATCCTATGGTTAGGTTAGGCAAGAGGCCTTGAGTGGTTATGTTTCGGGCAAGTGTTAAGGAAAGGTCTTCCCCTGCAACCACACTGTTCTCATCGCTGAATAAGTAAGAAAATACACAAAGAAGACCAACTTCAGCTGTGCCCTTCCAGTATGCTGTGCAGAGATGGTGGCACCCTGCAGATGTCTATCTATCATATTATTTTAGGACATAATAACTCCTAGGGGTGTGCGATATGATGATATTAAATCGTTAAAGATTATAACGTGGGGATGATCTCATAAAGCAGAAAGATCGTCAGACCATCTTTGTGGCCGCAGAGACTTTGACGCGCACCTGACTAACCAATCGTTGCACATTATGCGCAGTGCATGGTAGTATCTCCTGTTTGGTTATGCAGCGTAAAGCCATGGCGGAAAGAGAAAAGGAGATATAAGCTTTTAGATGTCTGAACAAAAATCTGTTCTGAAGCAGCTGTATTATTCACTCAGATTATAGACATTACAGTTAGATAACATTTGTTTTAAATTGTTGCACTTTGAGAGATAATGTTGATCTTGTTGTTCATTACCTTTTATGTCTATATTTATTGCACATTTTTATAAAAACTGCACTATTTAAATTAAAACCTGTTCAGAAAGTATCTTTGGCTTTAGTTTTCTTTTTTTTCTTTTAGGGTTTTGCATGTTTTATATGTTAAACATAGGGAAAAATGGTCAAACATGCAAATTAGTCCAGAAAAATCAAAGTAAAAAAGAATCATGATAAAATCGTGATATGATATTTTTGCAATATCGCCCACCCCTAATAACTCCTCATGATTTTCAAATCTTTTGACCCTGTCACAGATTTAAAAGTCTTATATTAGTCTTTTATTTCAACATGCCATAAAGACATTCAGATATGTACAAAATTCAAAAAAGAAACTACTATCATCCACTAAATGTTCTAAAGGGAGTGTTATCTCATTTTATGAGAACCTAATCACACCAAAGATTACTATGTTTTAGTTTTTTGCAAGTGAAAACAAGAAAAGCAAATGAAAGTCAAGAAATCTATCAAAGTGTTCCTGACACTGTGACATTTGTATCATGAATGGGCCCTTAGAATCTTATAACTTTACTCCCCTGGTTTCACTTGCCCAGTTTTAAAACAACACTGGTCAATCTCTGGTCCTGCACAGGAGACAGGACTCACCAGCCTGCAGTTTTAGTTTGATAGGGTACCCGGATGTACCAGTGCTGCGCGTGTCTTGACCATAGACTGTAAAAAACAGCCCATGGACTGTGCGCTCAGGTAGAGCAGCATCACAGAGAGGGAGAGGGAGCGCAGCGCACACTCAGATATTTATAGGCTGAAGCGAGGCTGCAGTACACAGATAAGGCTTGGGACCAAGCCGCAGACGGACAGCTTAGGGAAAAGAGGACACGACAAAATGAACCGGTCTATGTCCGCACTTTTGTTCGGGGCTGCGGCGCTCGCCCTGCTCTGCTCGGCGACTGCTGAGGGGGAGATCTCCTTCGAGTACCACCGCTATGAGGAGCTGCGGAAGGCGCTGGTGTCGGTGTGGCTGCAGTGCCCGACCATCACCCGCATCTACACCATCGGGGAGAGCTTCGAGGGCCGCGAGCTGCTGGTGCTGGAGATGTCCGACAACCCCGGGACGCACGAGCCTGGTCAGTTTTTACGCATATATATACACACACACACACACACACACACGCAAAGTCCGCTTCTTCATGCGGTGGATGCTGCACCCCATCCCTCTCCCACTCTCTCTGTACCCACTTTGTATCTCCAGGGCACCTCTGTACACTGATGACACACACACCACCACTATTGCGCTCACAGTGTGTTGTCTTATGTTAAGGACGGAGACCTGTGCTGCTGGAGCGCGTTAAATGATGGAGATGTGTGGAGGGGCGCAGGTGTGTGTGCGTCAGTGTGAGCGCAGGGCCCTGCTGCATCACTTCAGATGAATCGAGATGATAGATAGTGCGATTGGCTACGCAAATCCGCCATTTTGCTGGTTGATAAGGATCTGCTCGTGCTCAGCTGAGTCGTGATCCACACAGAAACACCCCCAAAGACGCTGATCGAGCCGAAGCTCTTATCAATTTAAATGAAAACAATTATTCACAATATAAATCAGATTCGTGAGCACAGCAGGAGTATGAGACTGAATTTGTTCACCTGTTTAGGTGGGTTTGAAGGTAGAGGTAGGAAGTTGCCTGGGGCCTTGTGCACCAAGGATCATTTGGCGTATGGGCTATACATCAACACAACCCTTCAATCAATATCAGTGTAAAACGGTCTTTTACAAAGGGTGCACTCAAAGAATTAAAATGCAGACTAACTGCTCAAAAATACCACTGCTAAGATCCGTGACCCCTCGCTGAGGTTCAAGCTCTTCCATTTCCTCATATCAAAGATAACGTGCAGAATTTAAAGACAAATTAAAGCTTAAATTTCCTATGGTTACAGTAATATTTCTGTCCAGCTGTCTGTCTAAATAACAATAAGATCATCCTATATGATGTGTGTTTTATGGTTAAATATTTACATCACCTCTAGTATTTCCAAAACTACACTGACATAGAAATCCTCCATTTTAAAGTTGTAAAGGGAATTGTAGTGTTGCAGTGACTGTAATGACTGAGCCATCATTACAGACACAGTTTGTTGCTGCCATGAAGGCACATAAGGTTAAGCCAAAGGCTCTCACACACTAAGATTTGCAGTTCTGTATCTCATTCATGTTTTGTGCCAGTTCCTTATTATGGGCCATGATTAATGTCAAGGCCTTTACACACCAAGAGTGATGCAAACAAATGACACAAAATTGTGGATATTTTGTTGTTTGATACATCTTTCTATACACCATAAAAGAGATGCATATGTGCCTATGTACTGTATATTGTTTACATTTAAAGAAAAAACAAGCTGTGGCAGTCAAAGCAAATCCAGCATGAAGTGATCGAGACCTGAGGCTGATTTCAGTTTAACAGAAACTACATGGGCACATCTGATTATGTAAAGGAGAGGAGAACTTGGTGAGTTTCAGTGTTGAATTCAGGAGCCGAAGCTGTGCCACGGATGCTTCAAAAGCCAACTGTTGTTTACAATAGAAGCTTTAGTTTACTTTCGTTATGCAGCTCCAACGTTATCCTCCTCAATCTAATTTTTTTTAATTCATTATCTGTCATTTTGGGGACTTTGGAAAAATAAAACATGTTTGGTGTGTAAGCTTGAGCTCATAAGCTATGAATAAAAAAACACGATGTGTGAATTGTTCTTGGGGGGAAAAATGCATCTGGTGCTCAACTTCCTCCACCATACTCAAACCCTGACCCCGAGGGCTAACTAGACATTACCAAGTTGATTACAGACCCGCTGTCACCTTCAACCACCTCCACCGATTCCTTTTTGTTCTAATTTGAGGACATTATTTGATAATCTGCCTGGTTCAATAGCTGTAATCAGGCAGATCCTTCTTACCACGCCATAGTGTACAGTGATTGTGAGCAGTCCAAAGCAGCTCAGCCTAAACAGTGTCATTCAGAGCAGAAATTAGCACAGATGCTAACAGCCCAAGTAGCATTTCAAGAAGATCTAGACCATATTCTAAATCAAATAAGAAAACCACAATGTCGAAAGCATTTCTTGACAGAGGGGATATGGTTGCTCCACTTCTGACATGTTCTGATGATCAGTCAGATAATACAAAACATTATCCGACTGATTACTGGATTTGCTTTTGAAGGTCCCGCCCTTTCCCAAGCACTTTCTATTGTCTGTTGCCAGAATGGACTTGTGAAATTTAGTGAATGGTTCATCTGGTGTTTCAGGTTAGTTATTAAATACAAAATAGATCTTCTTAAATTTGATCTTCCACATGGCAAACCTAAGCTTCTGTCTAGCAGATGCATTTTATTTAATGAGGGAGAAATGCTGTTAAAACTTTATTTATTTAAGCTTTATTAGCAAAGTGCTCTTGTCGGAGTCCACTTTTCCCAGCTCTCCTCCCTCATTCTTCAAAACATTGATTTACTTTTGTTTTGTGAAAAAAATCTTGGAGGTAAATAGTCAAAGCAGGTAAAGGTTACATTTTTTTCTTTTCTTTTTTTTTACGAGATCCCGGATATGGATTTTTACATACAAAGCCAAACTGTAGTAGTAAGGTATATACATGAATAAATACTAAATTATGAAATAGGGGACTACTGTGTGGAAAAATGGCATTAAATGGAATAAACATTGGCAGAATAGTTGATACACCAGTAGCTATTAGTTTTTATACCGTCTGTTTTTATGATACACTTTCTAGGAGACATGCAACACTGTTAAGAATTCAAGTTTTTTAGTTTTGTCGTTATTTCAATAAAAATCTGTGAGCAGTATTAGTGAGGACGTGCATGATCGTGATGACTTATTCTTCATTAAATCTGACAAGTTCGACTTGTACCCCACATTTTTTCTCTATGGCAGTGGTTTTCAGACTTTTTTGGCCAAACATAAAATCTAGCTGAAAATATAAAGGCACACCACATTCATATCATCATAAAATGTTGTTTCTATCAAGCCTAACCTTTTTTTAGAAAATGAAAAAATGCTGTCACACTAAATGAATAATAGTAATAATTTAAACTTAAAACGTGTAAAATGCAGCAGCACATTTTTTCCCTGGATGGATTTTAAAACATAAGACAGAATACTGAACATTGTCCTTCCTGTTTGGTTGATGCGGCTGCAGTCTAAAAATGATTCCCTCCATCCTTCTCGCCTGTAAAACGCAAAAGACACAGTTTCCTTGAAAGTTTTGACGGTTCATTTAACAGAATTTGCTGCTGTATGTTGGAATTCGTGCCTCTATTTACAGTTTGAATTCAAAATTAACTGTATTGGGGTGCTGGTTTGGTGGAGTGGTTAGCAACCAGGCACTCCATGTACTTGCTTCTGCCGGTCCAGGCTCAAATCCCGCCTGTGACCAGTTTGCAGAGTATCTTCCCCTACTCTCTCTCCCCCTTTCACAAGCCTATCCACTGTCTCTCTCCTATCAATAAAGGTACAAAATGCCCAAAAAATACATTAAAAAAAAAAAAAAAAAAAAATTAACTGTATATATTTAATAACAATTTATGGCAGCCACAACTCCAGCCAGGCTTTTCCCAAGGCACACCAGTAAAAACCATCTGAGACCCACTGCTGTATGGTAGCAGAGACGAGCTGCAGCCCTGTCTGCAAACCTAAATACAAACACGCAGAGCAGATACTTAATGAACTGATGTGAATCTGTCCCGCTGTTGGCAGTTATGTGGCTGTGTTAGCTCTGGTATTCACTCTCGTTCATGCTGTCAGGACTGGACTACAGTCAGACAGGATAAAACGTAGAGCAGATGTAAAGCCTGTGTGAGACTTCTCGGTTTCAGGACCTTTTACACACCAACCACAGGAAGTGTAAATGTGGGCCAACTGTTGGTTTCAGTTACAATCAGGGATGGGCAATTTATTAGGTTTATAAAACATATAATATTTCCAAATGAGATATCAGGTGAGACAATACTTAGTGTTATTTATATTGACAAAGATTATTTTGATGCCATCATGAATCCCACTTGTATCAGATGTTGTCTCAATGGTATTTCTGATTATCTCAGTTCAGAGGCCTTCAATCAATATGTGACAATATTCTCTGGCTGTTTTATACATGGCTGACTTAAACAACATATTCAGAGTTAGGGCTTTAGCTTTTTTCAGTGTTTATCAGAAATTGGCGGCAGTTTTAGTAGTTTGAAGGCCCCAGGCAAAGAAAAAAACGAGGGCCTCCCTTTTTATAGCACATCAGGATAATCTTCCATAGCATTTTTATTGACAGTTACATAACCATGTAATTAACTTAGGAAGGTCTAAAATCTAAGCAAGCACTTGTACTTGTCATAGCCGAGGAGTCTATTTCAAACAAATGAGCACTAAATGGTTTATTTTTGTCACATTATTCCGAAATAAATGATGACTTGTGGCTTAAAAAAGTAGATGCTGTAACCAAATATATAACTCTGGCAGGTTAATGTGATTTCCTTGCTCATTCTGAGCAGTGATGCAGAACCCTGATATTGTTATTTTATAATTCTGAGATTTTAAGAGGTCCCAGAGTGCTTTTAATTCATATCTGCTTTTCATTGAACACTGTTCTGCTCTCATTATCTATGCTAAGGAGGTTGTGTTTTACAGCAATTGTTAGTTTGTTCATTTGTGATACATGAATTTTGATGACATTTTCAGGGAATGCAGGTGATGGCACAAAAAAGAAATCCAGCATTTTTAAGGATTTGTTTACAATGCAAGATAGGGCAGTTCTCCACTTATTTACAAATAACTGTATACATTCTCAATGCACTTTTGTCACATTTTCAGAGAATAGCGGCCATGGCAAAAGGCAAAAGCTTCAAGATTTTGACATGATATGAACCCTGATTTACATCCAGGGCATTTTAAAAGTGTTTCTTAACAATGAGAGGTAGAGAAGTTTTCAAAGTTTTTACAGTAACTCACCAGAAAAAGTTGGAATTGAGTTGATGGAGGTTTGTTCTCCCAGAGCACTTCCAGTATTACATATTGTTTTTCTTTTCCCCTGGTAATATTGTTATTGGCTATTAACGAAAGAATATGAGCTTGCCAAAGGCAGATGCAAGTTAAATAAAAACAAATTAATACAGAGCAAGCATAAATAAAGATGGATGTGACATAGTATACTAGCTTAGAATTCTGTTATATTCTACTTTTTGGATTTTAAAGGGATAATGACTGCCTTGCCAGGTCATATACTTCGTAGACAATGTATATTCATTCATTAATAGTTGGAGGGGAGGGTTAGTGACATCCTTTTTGCTCCCTAACAGAAGAATATGCACCATTTACTATCATTTAATATCCATCTATCAGATAAAACAACCCCCTACAATATGCACTGTATCACATCTAAAAGTGATGAAAATGCTTAATATATGTTTGATATGTTTACGAATGGCTTTGAGACTGATGATAACGGTTGGCATCATTAACCAACATAGTCTCCAGCAAGTGCTACCACCTCCTTCAACACCATTTTAAACAAAAATGAGAGAAGACTATCAGAAAGTGTTCAATTCAAAGCAACTTGTAAGCAGTCAAGGTTGGTTAGGCTTCAGTCAATCTACAATCAATCTTCTGTTGTTGATTTCTTTGACTGAGAAGTCCCTGGCAGCTGTATTCGCTTACTGTGCATGCCAGTGTGAAACAAGTCGCCCGTGAGAATGAAATGAGAGACAGTGCATTTAGAGCTGTAGTGCAGAGTTAAAGGATAAGTAGGCTCTCCAATACATTGAGTGCAGTGAAACGGGTCAGTGATGCTTGTACAAGTCTCTAAGCTTTGACAGCAGGAAGTGATTAATTTCCTCCAAGTTGTCCTGAAAAAACAGCCCTAAAGTAATTTTAAAAAGACCTTTCCTGTAATTACTGTGGAGATGTTTACAGCCCTCTTTGTGCTGCTTCAACTATACGTCTCATGTAGCATTTTTGTTGTAAAGGTGTATTTTCGCCTCCGGCTGTGTTTGTGTGGTCTGCACGGTGCACCACAGGTTGGAGTAAGTATGGTCACATGGCCTAATGGCCGTATGCTCGTACTAAATTAGCCTGTAATAGACTGGTGGGCGTACGCCGGCATGAGTCACAGTAGCGTTGTGGAACCCTTATTACTACCAGATGAGTTTCCAAGCCGCCGCTGCTTCGCCAACGGGGGTAGCACCTCCTCCCTTCCCTCACATCTCTGCTGAGCAAAACATCCCCAGCAAAGGGAGGGGGTGAAACAGAAACAAAGCTCTACAGACTTCTGGGAGAACAGAAATAAAGGGAATACGCTGATAATTAAATGAAAAGAAGAGCTAATCTGAAGGGATGTTGCACACTTTGATCATTCCCTTTAAGGTGCTCTATCATGTTATCTGACCCTGCAATGTGTTGAAACTAAGGTGGAGCCGAAATAGACGTGTTGCCAGGGCAACAGATCGGCTTAGTGCTCTGAGCTGGCTGACTGGCAGATCCCGGTTGGCTGGCTGACTCGGGAGGACGACGGTCCCGAGCTCATGCATCTGTCAGTAAGACGCCATCTGTCACACGGTTTAGCACAGGAAGTACCTACATCCAGGAGAGTAAACACAATGCGTAGTTAGATATTAAAATACAGTGTGAGAAAACAGGCAGTCATGTAACATTCTCAAAGAGTTAGCCAGTACTGTTATATGATCAAGGGTTCCCACTAGGACTTTTTTCTGAAAAGGGCTTTCTTAAGGAGATATCTGAAATCATACGCTTCCCCAGGGCTTGTATGTGCCTCAATGTTTTAAAAAATTGATGCATCAAAATAAGAGTACTGTTTAGAATCAATATTGTCATTTCTTGCTGTATCATTTGGTTTTGTAAATAGTCTCCTATTAGCTATTTAGGTCAACACATCAGCTTGTTTTCATGTGTCAAATTTAAAGTGATACTATACTATCTAATAACTGTGTTAAGGCTGTCTCACAGTGATGTTTCAAGGTGGAATACTTTGCTTTCACCATGAAAGTTGCTGAGGCATGATGGTTGCAGAATGCCTTTTAAGGCATTATAGCAGCAAGACCAGCATCAGCAGAGCCAGCATGTATTTCTTTAAAGGGGCAATATGTAGTGTTTTTAGTCATTTATGAGCTAAAAACAATGTTGACATTTATAAATAATAGGGATGCATCGAAATGATAATCTGTGGCCGAAGCCGAATAAAATATAAACGCTTGGCCGAATACCGAATGTCCAATGCTGAGACTAAGTAGTTCACTGTATTTTTTAATAGTGCATTAACAGCTTAGAATGCATTGTTAGACATGTTTTTAAAAGAAAGTAATTGTTTATTGAATATTATGACATTTTTTGATATTCCAGTAGCCTTTGCTTTTCAAAGAAAGCACAACAAAGTTTTTCATTCATAATAAGCCTTCAAACAAAACAAAACATAAATTAAAAAAGAAATTTAAGTGCATTGAAGTGGATAAACCTGCAACAAAGGAATTATTGTCCTTTCAACATAAGTCTGCTTAGCCACAGTCGCGCAATGACGTGACTTGGTTTCATCTTTGTGTCACACGGTACTATTCGGCCTTGCTATTACCTCACTCCACCTTTTAAAAATATTCGCCCGAATATATTCAGCCACCGAATATTCGGTGCGTCTTTAATAAATATGTCCTTATTTGTGTCAAATTGCCTCTGCCAACAATCTGACTTGTCCGCCTAAGTGAAGAAATTCTTAGCAGTATTTACATAGAACATGTTAGTCCTATAGAGGCATCCATGTTCATCCAGTCTATAAGAACTATAAACAGCCTACAGGGTTATTGAGCACTACGTAGCACTACTGGCTAGATATGTTTTTGTTTAGATTGAAGAATGTTTGTGACTGCCCCGACATATTTGAAAGTCTAAAACTACTGATTCAATGCAGTTGCAGTTTGTCTGGAATAACAATTTGAAAATGAAATGAACCCACAGCTTGAAATATACAGTTAAGTAAAACAGTTACAATGGGTTATTTCAGAGGTTGGGAGGTTTAAAATCTGGCTTGTAGAACCAAATCTTAAAATATGTGTTGAATACACTCTACCAACATAAAAGTTGCCTGACTACAGTAACTGGGCAGCAGCTGCTCTGAAAATAAGGAGCTCTGTGATTGGTTGGTGAGTCAGTCAATTAAAGAGCCAACAAAAGGTGAATTGGTGTAAATGTATAACTGTGACATGCCACTTATTCATAACAATTATAATAACTCATTCATTTAGCACTCTTACAAACAGAGTTTACAAATTGTTTAACAGAGAAATCAAAGACACAAACCCAGGGAACAATAAAATGAACATAAAGACATTTAGTCAAACAGTAATTACCAAACAAGGTAGGTCAAACAAGGGAGCAGGAACAAAATGTAAACTCAAGGTCAAGGAAATTAATTAAATTAAATTAATGATATAAGAAGGCAATAAGACAATAAATAGATCAACAGATGTCATCACTTCAGGGAGATTGGACAATAAGAGTAACAAAGCAAAAAGAGAGTAAATGAAACATGAGAAAAATGTAAAAATGAAACAAGAAAGAGAAACCAATGATAAACAAGAGCACCGCACATTAAAAGTAAATTACCAAATAACTGTGCTATAAGTAAACAGAAAAGATAGGATAAAATAAATAACTATCTAAATGAATAAATATGTATATGAGCAAATAAAGTAGCTCTAGATCATAAACCATGGGCTGTTTATTTACTATGGAGCCAGTGACACCATTAACAACCTACTGTAGAAAATGATTATAGCACATTTATTGGGGCAGTGTGATGCAAGGATCTCATCAACGCATAATAAAAGTTAATTTAAGAAACAATAATTATGCCCTTTTACTTACGTAAGCTTTTAAGTACAGGAGTTTCTTCTGAAAGGGTAGTATTTTGAAGTGTGTCTTGCCCATGTGATGAAGTGGGATACCTCTTCTACCACTAATACTGGTGACATGTTTCATATGATGGAGGTGTTTATGTCTCACAGATGGCCAACACGAGCTGAAAAGAGGGGGTCCTCTACACTGAAACCAGCTCTAGTTTAACTCTTTGACTCTCAGGTCTGGAACTGCTTAAAGGGCTTTAACTGTGAAGAGAGACTGTATCTTGGGTTCGGCTTTCTTTCAAGGTGAAAAAAAGGATTTTGTCAGTAAGAGGTGCTGCTTCATCCAGTCTGCTACAGGCCATCTTGGAGGGGGGGACTGGAGAGGCTGGACTGTTTTTATCAGACGACAGAGTAAGTGTGTAATCCCCGGTGAGCACGCACACAGATGAGCTGTTAAAGCATAAAGCAGCCGGGCACGCTGCTGGATGTGGGCAGATTGAGTAACATATGGCAGATTGAGTATATAAGTGAAACACAAGGAGTTATGGATTGTATAGTACACATCACAATGAAGGAAAAACAGAGGAGAACAGGGAGAAACAAAGTGCTTTGTAGGACATTTTAACCAAGAGAAAGCTGAGACAAAATGGCTTAAAAACAGGAGAAGTTGGAAAACAAAAATGAAAGGAATGATGATTGAGAAAACGGCAGAACAGGCAAGGTGACAAGGGAGTGAAAGAGAGGTGGGTGGATGAACAAAGAGGGAATAAGGGAGAGATGGGAGGAGAAGGAGGATGACAGGAAGGCCAAGGCATCAGCCAGAGGTCATTTATAATACATCAGACAGCCACATGCATCCTCCTCTTCTCTGTCCTCAGTGATCTCTGCTGCTCTTCCTCTACCTGGCTTTTCCTTCTTGTACTTAGCATTTTTTCTACATTTTTATCCCCATTTTCTTGTTATAAAATTTAGTCTTGTGTGGTTTGCTTTCTTCATAATCTGCACTAGACTATGTCTTGTCTAATACTGTTTATAGATCCTACATTCATAAAAAATGTAGTTGATTTTCAGATGCTTTGAGACTTTCTAATGTAAGAGAATATGTGAGTGGGGGGACAGGAACAAGGAAACGACGAGCAGGAAACATGCTGTTGGTCAAAGAATTTGAGCCTGGACGGCCTGTTTTGTGTAGTTTTACCACGTGGTTTACAGAGATAACCACCATCAGTGCTCCAAACAGCTCTTTCAAATAGCTATTGCACTTATTAAATCACATGGAATAATAACTGAGAAATATAGGGAACATGTTTTTATTAGATTTCTAACAAAACATTTCATTAATGTATTTTTTTGGGGGGGGGGGGGGGGGGCATTTTGTGCCTTTATTGATAGGAAAGAGACAGTGGATAGGCTTGTGAAAGGGGGTGAGAGAGTAGGGGAAGACACTCTGCAAACTAGTCACAGGCGGGATTCGAACCTGGACCGGCAGAAGCAAATACATGGGGTGCCTGGTTGCTAACCACTCCACCAAACCAGCACCCCAAAACATTTCATTAATAAATAAATCTTTTTGGTAAATTCAATTGTGAGGCTTACATTTAAGCTTAAAAAAAATCATGAATAATAGGTATGTTTGTTAAGATTATCACAAAGGAGTGATCTTGTAAGTTTCATATTTTTTGGTTTGCTACAGACCTTATTATTAGCAAAGCACTCAGAGAGCGCAGACCTCCGCCAGCGCCACAGTCATCACCCATATTGTGATTTTCACCATAAATATTAGTCCTATTTTTATTTCATCTAAATATCCAGATTCCTTGACCATGAAAACATACCATTAGCAATTGGATTCACAATGATATCTATTTTAGTTCAGTAGTTATTCACGAAAATCACATTTTTTCGTCATTTCGATCCAGACAGCAATCCGGATCACTCCCAAAATCTAATCATCTGTTCCTTGTCCCAGTACGGACAGTGCCTGAAAAGGTCATCAAAATCTGTCCATAACTTTTTGAGTTATCTTGCTAACAGAGAAACAAACAAACAAGTTAACACAAAAACAAACAGACGCCGGCAATAACATTACCTGCTGGCAGAGGGAATGATCAAAAACATCAGTTGGGCAGCCAATCTGTGCAGAGCTCATTATCATTTACCTTCTGGTCCCCACAAATCTGCGCGTATCCAGATGGGAAAAAGAGCTGCATCTGATCTTCTACAGAGACCAAATTATTCAATTGTTTGGTCCACTTTAAATCAAATCCGTGCTCAATAGACACCCACGACATGATACAAACACTCAAACACACCAGGATATGGGATCTTTAAAGAGGACATATCATGCTTGTTTCTCCTTTTCACTATGCCAGACTAGGATGCCTGTAAAGCATTTCTGCCCTCAGTACAAGTCATTTAGTTCCTTCATTGCCCCACAATAGTGTTCTCAATATCCTCATTTTAGGCCATTATGAAGCTCTCGTTGAAACACTCGGATCTGAGGATGACCTAAAGTTACCTTGCAACGTCACAGCCCTTTGTGCTCTGATTGGTCAATTCTATCGGGGGCTGAGCCAGCCTGTCCTTCTTCTTCTACTGTATTTTCCGGCAGGCTCAATGCAGCGACCGCGTATTGAGTCCCCCTACAAGCCAGAGCTGGTAATGAGTGAATGTGAGCTAGGGATCTATATACCCCTGCTGGTGAATGTGTTCCTTGGTGACGGTTTTGTGGCTAACGGACATCACAGAGGAGGAAGTGTTTTATCAGATTGCTCCAATAAAAAGAAAGGTACCTCGTGTTGTCACGCCGTTTGAAATCTCGCGGACATCTCGCAATGACCTATTTTCAGAGGCATCAAATCTCGTTCGAGGATATCAGCAAAAATACAATATCTCATTTTTTAAAAAATAAGGGGGTGTAAGGTCTTGTTTTCAAATTTATTATATGTAAGTATTAAATCATGCATCAGCATGATATGTCTCCTTTAAGGAGAAAAGTTGTCCAGTTCTGATGAAACAACCAAAGCAGGCAGCGTCCATGTTGATCTGAATATGAGCAGCTACTTTTTTAGAGGTTTGCCGTCACTTTTCACTGCAGTCAGGCTCCTGACTCCTGCCTCTTTCTCCTCAGAGGATAATGTTGGTCAGTGCTTCTGCAGGATGGGCTCAACTGTTGAAGCTAGGAGCCAATTATTGCAGAAATGGAGCCAGGTGGATTGAGGGTAATTCAATTGGACATTAAGTCATAGTTAACAGAAAATTTCTCAAAGTGCCTTAGAGATATTACAATGTCTTGAAAAACAAAAAGGCCAATTACCTGCTTGTCTTTACTACATTTCTCTATCCCTGTTTTCAATTACTGCCACCATCTTATCCATCAAAATAGTGCAAAAAGGCCTACATCCAATAGATATAAAATACATCTTCAAAGTGTATCAGCATTGCTTTGCATCCATAAAACATAATCTCAGCTGTGCAGAAGATCACAAGAGGGTTTGAAATGTTTTTCTCCACACTCATCTTCAGTGTAAGCCAGTATATTTGCATGCCTTCATTCTCAGTTCCCGTGGCCTGTTTAATTGCTCAATCTCTTTTGTGCGAGCCTCTGCTGAAATGAAATCATGCAGCTGTCAGACATTCAGGGCTAACAGACCACCTGTGTGTGAGCGTGTTCAGCATGAGATGGACAGACAGACAGACAGCAGAGAGAGAGTGCTGTTTACTTAATCTCTGAGTTCATTTGTCTCCCTAAGCACCTGTCCCTGTCAGGGTTGCCACGACGACTGAGAGCACTCTGATGTGGTGCTTCCCTGTAATGACGTTGCAGCTGCAGTCATTATTTGTGGTTCCCTCGGAGACTGTATTGATCAGCTGACGGACAGGTCTCACAGATCTGGACAAAGAGTAGGGAGATGTCGTGGCTCATGTTGCCTCGGGTGCTTTTAATGACGTTTAGCTCAGTGGAAAGAACAGTGCCACGTCAGCTGTACATCCAATCAGAGGGCCTCCTTCATCTTATTGTATTTACACAAGGGTGTTACGATCAATTTAGCCGAGCAAAATGCATAAAGACTCTTAAAAATTAGATCTTCACTTAGACCATCACAGGCTCTGTGAGCTTCAGTGAGGAAACCCTCAACTTAGTGAAGCAAAATGGACAAAATGCAGGGCACCTAAAAGCCACTATAGATGGAAGACAATTAGTTATATTGATCAAAATAACTGATCAGCAATGGCTATAGTAATTGATTGCTAATTCAATCAATCAGTCAATCAATGTTTATTTCTAAAGCCCTTTACAGTAACCCAAAAGGCCCCCAAAGTGCTTTACAGTAGTGTCAGAAAATATTCATATTCATAAATTATTCAAACCCAATTTAACAAATCTGGCTCCTGTTGTGTAAATGTTTGTTAGTTTTAGCTCATTGGTATTCCTGAGTAAAGTAACACAGCTGTTAATGTTAAGGTGCTTTGAACCCATCATCTTTGGCTCTGGGAACTTTTTAAAAATAGATTTTACAATTTGAATTTTTCATCAGACTTTACAATAAAAAAAGTGGAAAAAAACTAAAGTGTTATATAGTCGGAATAGAGGGCGTATACTAACAGTGTCTGGAGCTTCTACAGAGTGTCTTTGACAGACTGAGAATACAGGTGGATCAGGGGAACTCAGTACGTGGAAACTAGAACTTTTTTTTTAACATCAGGGTTTGTGAACATATTCTAGCAGTCATTGAAATTCAATATATGAACCTGAGCTAAGGCAAATGATATGCTTTTTGAAGTCAGAGTGGTTCCACTGGACTGAGGTCTAGAAATGAGACGGAGGACTGCATTGTCTGGGTGTGTTATCCCATCTGAAATACTTTTGGTCTACATTTGTCATGTTTACATGATCTTTGCAGAGGATGTTATTTTATTTATCTTGCACATAACTAGAAATATCCCTGCTCTGTTAGAAACAATGATACTTAATTCTAATCAGCTCAATTGCATTTACCAAAAATGTTTTTTTATAGAGTCATTAAAACTAAATCCTCTACTTCATTTTTTGATTAAAGAGAAAAAGAAAATTCACCAGAGAAGCTCTTCAGTTTAAGATGGTAGACTAAGAGTCAATCCCAATTGTACCCCTTAGCCCTTCCCCTTCCTCTTACCCTATCCCTTCCCCTTAGCCCTCTGAGGGCCAATAGAAAGGGGTGAAAACACGCTGCTGAGAAACGAGACGCCACTCAATTCCCGTTACGTCATCACCCAGAACCGCTCGCTGGCTGTGACGTAGTTCAATGCGACAACCGAAGCCATGGCTGTGAAAGCTAGCTTGTTATAAGGAGAAATTTTAAAATACAACCAACAACCAAAAACATGATTAATATTTACTTGATGATTTAATAATTACTTATAATTAAGTGGTTTCTTTGGTTTCTGCCCTGCTGTATTATGGGAAATTCTCATACCCCTTCCTTTCAAGTAAGGTCCTGTTCTGTCTTTGTTTCGAGGGCTGTGTAGCCCTTCCCGTTATCTCTATGGAGAATTGGGACACCACTTCACAAGATGTGAACTTGCAAAACCAAGGGCCAAAGGGTTCAATTGGGACAGACCCCAACTTTCATACTTGGGGAAACTAGCTGAGACAAGCTAAGATTGTAAAAGCCAAATATGATTCCTTGCAGGAGGAAACAGTAAAACCAACTAGAGCTAGATTTTATTACCTACGTCCTCTCTTGGTAGAACAGACATAAAACATGTTTAGACAAACTTTAAAGGCTCCTTCAACTTGTATATACACAGATTTCTGTTTTCTTAAATGCATGTAAACCAACTGACTGTAAAACTCCTCACGCAGTTTATCTTCTTATGTTGCAGGATTAATCTGATCTATTAGTACAGTCTATGGGTTTTTCAGGATCTTTCAGCCATCAACATGACTAAGCCATGATGCTTTGGCCACCAAAATATAGTCCAGTGTTTATAAATTTTGTGTTTTATTGCAGCTATAAAATGAATACCCCTCTCAAGCTTTGTGCATTTACCAATTTTTAATATCATGACCTCAACTTCACTAACACAAGATTTCTTTGTCCTAAAAACATATGGGGATGTTGAAAGGTAGTGTTTTTCCTAGTCAATGATGGTGCTGAGCAATGTGTGGTATTTTCTTCTATCAAGTGAAAAAACATAAGGAAACTCTATAATAGACTGCCCAACATCAACATCTGACTGTATGTGAAGTTAAAACAAAGCACAGTTTCTCTCTTGGGAAATAAAAACTCAAAGACGTAGAGACAGTCGGACACAGACGAGCAGTAAATTGAGGAAAAGGGGCATAGACAGTGTCTGCTCCAGAGCGGAAGGGACATTTGATTTGTTCCACCTCCGCAGTGATGCATCCTGCTTCCTTGTCTTTGTGCAAAAAAAACCTCCCTCTGATCAACAATGTGTGTAAAACAAGTCCGTTACATAAAGATGAGCCAGCATGATCCAGGACTGAATTGTTTTCCTTCTGCATGTTACTGAAACCCCCATAATGCATCCTAAATTCCTCCATAGCTCCATGTGTGGCAGACAGACGGACAGCAGAGGTCTCCAGATACTCAACATCTGTGCAATAGCTTGAATCACGTTAACTCATTTAGACAGAGTGCAGCTTCAAAGTGTGTGTTTGTGTGCATAAATGCGTGTGTTTGACAGCTCCGCCGGGCCTCTGAAGGCTGTAAAAACCATCCAGCAACATCAGGCCACGCGGAAAGAGTTAATTGTAGTCTTGAAATCATTAGTAGCTACTCAGAGAGAGAGAGAGAGAGAGAGAGTGGATTGGAGCATTTAAAAATAACCGGACTACCAGATGTGTACTGGGCGGTGTGTGTGCTTTACTTATTCATATAGCCACTGAGATTACTTTGCAGATGCTTCAAACACTCACAGAAACCAGAGCAATTGATTAAAAAGACCCACATCTTGAGTGTATTTGTTCTTTTAGTGCATAAACTAATTCAAACAAAAATAATGGGTGAAAAAGGAGGCTCTGTAATGGTCAAAAGAATCATAAAAAATCTGTAGAAACATGAAAAAAGCCCCCTAATAAAAAAAAGCCCCCTTCTGTTGTATTGGCTTTAAACCCACACACAAACAGGCGCACACACCACTCGCCATCTGCCAAGCCTGGGCTACATTTTATGTGTAAAATCTGAACAAAAGGCGCTTTTTCCTTTCCTGCTCGGAATTTTTTTTTTCATATTCTTTACAGTCACAGAACTGTGGTTGTAGTAAATCAAATGAATGTGTCGAGAAGAGGACATTGTAGTTCATACTCTCCCTCTCTTTTCCATTGTGTAAAAGACTTATACAGCTTCTCATTGCCATTACTCTCTTTCTATCTATATCTTTTAGCACACTGTCACTGTTCACAGGAAAAGACTAAGAGATGATGAAATGTCTCATTAGTACATGAAACAGATGGCTACAGCCTCCGTCAGTAAGCCATTGCTTTTATTGTGCAAACAAATATTGATATCTCTTGGATATAAAACTGATATAACAACCATCATGGAAAGTAATAAATGAAAACTCATGAGTGGAGTTATGTTTTATGTGCTTGTCCACCGATATTGAAACATCTGTTTGCACATTGGGGTTGAAAACATTTTTGATTCCACATGTTTTAAAAGGTTAAAATTTCCCCTTTTTAATCATCAATAGTGATACACAAATAGAGAAAATCAGGGCAAGTCAATAACCCGTGTGTGAAACAGTCATTCTCACTGATACCAATGCCAATTCTCATTTCTTTAATAACCTCTTACGGTGTACTTGTCCCACAATTCCAATATCTTCTCTCCAGTTCGGTGTTCCAGATGACTGCATTCATTGATATGCTACTAAAAACATCTGGAGCTGATCTGTTTACCCCACATGGATTCACTGATGGCTGCTGTTTGAAAAAAGGGTCAATATCAGCCAATGCCAATGACAAACCAATACTGATTTGTATCCCTGCTTATCAGTAGTATCAAACGTGCTAAAACTTTAAAAGAATTACAGCTGTTTCAAAAGACAGGCGAGTCTTGAAACACTGGTGATTAGCGAATTAGCATTTAAGCTGTTTCAATGTGCCGTTAAGTATTTTGGATTTTTGACTGACTTCTTGATTAGCTTAAAACAATTTAACATTTATTGTACAACACAAAATACATCTGAAATGCCCCACACATTTTCTTTCTACGAAGTTTTTCACATCTTAAAAAATGTTGTAGCTCACAAACTACTGAACAGGACTACAGAGCCTGACAGGGACATTAAATGTTTTCATATTGACTGTAATTGAAAACTGATGTTAGAAATACAGCTTTGACCCCTGACTTGATCAGGTTATGCCATTAAACTGGTATCTTATAGAGAAGGCAAATGAGGGACAAAAATATTAAAACTTAACATGGGTGACGTTTGAGTCAGTCAACCATGTTGTAGTTCCACAATAGCTTGACAGAAGCTTTCTTGATTGTGTTTATGCTCATAAATATGTGAACAGTGTTCATTTGTGAAGATAATCTTGAAAAAAACAAGCAGGTCATAAACTTTTTGACACTGAAAACATCTGTCACTTTTGAATAAGGATGTAAATCAAGAACTGTTTAAGTTCAGAGGTGGTTATTGTTTATTAAGTGCATCAAGATAATTTATCCCCGTGCTATAATTCCTCATCAGTAGAGCTGGGTATTTCCTACAACTTCACGATACGATACGTATCCCGATACCAAGGCCACGATATGATACGTATCCCGATACACATAAATTGTGAACACTGACTATGCTTTAAGCAAAATTCTTGACAAGTTTAGTTTTTCTTATAAGAAGAAAAAGAACATGGATGAGTTTTAAGTGGTTCTACAACTTGAGAGACATAAATTCAGATCCTCAAAGATGGTAGACCTAAGTTCAAATTTAGAACATATGCTTCATTATGTAGCTTGTCTTCTACTTTGAACTGTGCCACTGTTAACATTACCCAAAGAGTATTTACAACAACTGTCAAAATATTTCGGCCGTATCGATTCTGTAGAATCCGTATCGATACACGTATCCCAAAGGAGTGCGATACGATATTTTGCCGTCTCGATATTTTGAGCACAGGCCTACTTATCAGTGTCCTCCATTTAGTTTTGTGTACTTTGCAAAACAATAATGTCATCCACCTGTGAGAGGCAGTCAGCAAAAACTACAAAACAATCAAGAGACTCATCATGGCTAACAGGACAGAATGTGGACTAAAGTGCAGCAAAATCTAACACAACATGAAACCAACAGTGCAACATGCAACACCTCCGGCTGTGAGAGTTCAAGCGTAGTGAAGAGACAAGTAACATGCAAGAGCATGTATCAATGCAGCAAATCACAGAAAAAAAAACTATGAAGGCTGATTGTTTCCACACAGCAATCCAAAATAATCAACACGGAGATTGATGAAGCATTGGATTCATAAGCAGAATCAAGAATAGCATTGGTATCATTGAGTCTTCTAACTTCACATACCTCGTTCTAGGAACAGTTACTAGTGATGCTGAAATTTTACATTTCATGATTAAAAATGTGATTTCAACATGTTTTTAAAATGCCTATGTTCTCAAAGTAATTATATAATTAAATTCCATAGTCAAAAAAATAGAAATGTAATCATGACATAAATACATGAATAATAAAAAATGAGCCAGCTAATGACGATGTATAGGTGTGAGATTTGGTAGTAACTTTAAGTACCTTCACTCCGAGCACTAATACTCGAGCTGTAGCACCACTTAATTGTCACAGTGATGTTGGTATCAACCATATTTTCTTGATTAGAGGATTTTGTTTTGTTTATACAATATAAGAATAGAGTGTTCATTTCAGGAAAATCCTCCTACAAGTCTCTTTCATAATGCCAGATCTGAAGACATTTCTTTAATCCATCGATCTCAACAAAACCTTTGAACACTAATCTGATCCTTATCGTGTCAGTCAGGCAGATTGAGGCAGAAAAATCAGAGACAGTGTCACTCTATAACCCACTGTCTGTCTCCCTCTCTTGTCTCTCTGTCAGACGTTATTGTCTAAATTGAGTCCTTGGCTGCTCTGTTCAGTTCTGTTCAACCTTTAGCTGATGAGTCAGTGTTTGTCACTGCAGGAGTGTAAAGATGGCGTGTGACCTCCTTAATATTCATCAGTGACCTTTTGTTGCTCTGTGACTAAAATGGCTTTTTATTACACAAGTTATGACGCAATTGTGACATTTCTACCTTTAACTGTGCGTCAGGTTACAGATAGCGTTCAGCGTCTTACTCTGAAGATGGAACAAGAAAACAATGACAAATTTTATCTAGATCATTGATGCAGTGACTCAGTGATTTTCCTTTACTGGTTCTTGCTGATTTCACTAAACGGGACAAACGTTTTGACTTATAACAGATAAATGAAGTAACAAAGTTGATTGTTTTCTTTGCATGTGAATTTTTATAACTGTTGTCAGCTTACAATCAATGTTAGCTTTCATAGTGGAGTTTTATCAGTGCAGCATTACAGCTGTACAAAAATTATGAATTTCTTATCAGTCCAAGTGTGCAAGACCTAATGTGTGCACTAATTGAATACTGTTACAGTATAATACTTGTTTGATTCTTTCATTTTACATACTTATAGTGTATTTAATCCTATCAAAAACAACATATTTATTCACATAACAGTGATCTCCTATTTCTTTAGACTTACATTTGTATACATGACACATGCATGGCCCTAGGTACCCTCACGGCTAAATAAAATGCTTCTGGTTTTGAGTCTTAACATAAATTAGAGCTAGGAAACAAGACATTATCAGCATGATATCAGTGGATATTGGCCTAAAATCTTACTTTTGTATCAAATAACATGGAAAATGTTGCCTGAAATTACAGCTGAAATAGAGTATCAGCCATACAGATCAGTGATATAAGTAATAGTTTGTTGTCGTGCTAAAGCTGTTACATGTTGTACGAACCCTGATTTGTTTAAAAAATGACTTGCTGTGTGGGGGCTTCTAAAAAATATCAGCAACCTGCAGTTTGCAATACATGATTTTCCACTGACACTATTCATAGGTAAGTATATTTATAACAATGTAAATACATCCAATCAAAAACCCTAATACAAAAAAACAGACACAAATAATTATCATATTATGCTAAAAAGCTAAATAAAGTA
Organism: Scarus forsteni; assembly: GCA_036419115.1. Taxonomy (NCBI): domain Eukaryota; kingdom Metazoa; phylum Chordata; class Actinopteri; order Labriformes; family Labridae; genus Scarus; species Scarus forsteni. Next base: position 13,074,642 of record JAZDUH010000098.1, on the reverse strand, counting down.
TCTAGACACAAAATCTCACAATACATTGGTTTATTCATATATTTCTACAGCCCTAGTGTGAACCTTTGCAGTAACTAATCAAGCCTTTGTTTCCCCCCTGCAGGTGAGCCTGAGTTTAAATACATCGCCAACATGCATGGAAACGAGGCCGTGGGCAGAGAGCTGCTCATCTACCTGGCTCAGTACCTCTGCAACCAGTACCAGCAAGGCAACGAGACCATTATCGACCTCATCCACAACACCCGCATCCACCTCATGCCCTCCATGAACCCAGATGGCTTCGAGAAGGCCGCCTCTCAGGTGCTGATGACAGAGCAGGACAGAAATATACACTAAACGTGATCAGAGGATTTACCTCACTTAGATTAAGTTACACGACAGCAAACATCTAATTAGTCCCCACAACATCCAAACATGACTCTGCTCTTTCCCTCGACAGCCCGGAGAGATCAAGGACTGGTTCGTGGGACGCAGTAACGCTCAGGGGGTGGATCTGAACAGGAACTTCCCTGATCTGGACCGAATCATTTACATCAATGAGAGAGAGGGGGGAGCTAATAACCACCTGCTGCAGAACATGAAGAAAGCTGTGGATGACAACTCCAAGGTATGCCATCAGACAAGACGTTCATTCATGTCTCTGACCAACCCCATGAAAACCAAATGGAAGTGCTGCGAGTGCACAAACCTCCGCTGAGGCATTTACAGCACTGCCAGGTGAATTACTGTGAAAAAAACGTGGGAAACTGCCCGCTAAGACATCCCTGAAAACAGTCCTGGATCCAAATCGGTATTTTCATTACCACCAATATCTCATTAATTTGTTCCTTGTACCATGACCAACATCCCTGAAAATGTCGCCTAAATCTGTTGACAATTACTCAGTAATTTGCAGAATTGTTGAAAACTGCTTTATCTCACGATGTTTGCAAATCCTTCAGAAAATTCCAAATCTGATCTGACCTATCCTGATAATGATGGAGGTTAAAATGCATCAGTAAATATTTTTTGTGAGTCTTTCTTTTGTTTGACATGAAACAATGTAAAGTGTATATTTTAGATTTTCTGAAGTCTTAAGAGTCCTGTGAGTTCTGGCTGTTGAGTTTTGTGTCCCTGGTGATCCCAGATTTCACATAGCTTAAAAGATCAAATATAACTGAGACCAAATTGCTAAAAGTGTGTCGCTGACTGTTTAAAGAGCCATGGTTATGTTAATATTTGTCAGAAAGTTTCCCAACTGGGTTTATATGATAGTCAACTGCTTTTTTAAAATGATCTTAAAAACTTGTTTGTAAAAATTAAAACTAACTTGCCCATGAGCCAAACAGGAACTGCAAGAGTGTTTAAAAAGCAGTTTCCTTTAGGCTGTGACAGACTTTCTAAACTTGTTGCAGCACAGCTACCACTCAATACTTAGTATCGCTCCGATAAATCCTCAACAAAAGTTGACCTTTTCAACAACTTTTGCAAATTTATGCCACCTTAAGTGGGACCAGAATCTGGTCTTGCTTGCGGACTTTTTAGGGGCTCTGGTATGTTCAGGTATAAAGGTAAGGTAGTGCCTGTTTGACTTAAATATATATATATTTTTTTAAATGTATATTTTTGGGCATTTGTGCCTTTAGTGATAGGACAGAGACAGTGGATAGGCTTGTGAAAGGGGGAGAGAGAGTAGGGAAAGACACTCTGCATACTGGTCACTGATGGGATTCGAACCCGGACCGGCAGAAGCAAGTACATGGGGTGCTAACCACTCCGCCAAACCAGCACCCCTGACTTAAATATTTACCTCCGCCAAGGAGGTTATGTTTTCGGGAGAGTCCGTCCGTCTGTCCACCCATCCGTCCACCCGTCCATCCTTCCGTCCTTCTGTGAACAAAATAACTAAAAAAATTAAGGATGGATTTGGATTGAATTTTCAGGAAATGTTCAGCATGGGAAAAGGAAGAACTGATTCAATTTTGGTGTTGATCGGGATCAGCGCCTGGCCGCCATGGCAAAAAATGTGATTTCTGTGAATAACTACTGAACTAAAATACTGTAGATATCATTATGAATCCAGTTGCTAATGGTATGTTTTCATGGTCAAGGAATCTAAATATTCACATGAAATAAAGGTAGGACTAATATTTATGGTTAAAATGACAATATGGCTGAGGACTGTGGCGCTGGCGGAGGTCTGTGCTCTGCGAGTGCTTTCTAGTTAACTATGTATCATTAACGAAAATCTGTTAGGTTTTAATGTAAGTGAGCTTTTCAGTGTCCTGTCCTGTGAGCTGTCCTTTGAGGACTAGCAATGGGAATTGATAAGATTTATTCAAACCAATGTCATTATTAATTACACTTATAAATTCAGTTCTTCATACATCCTCTTATTTAGTCTTGTTGATCCTCTGTGTGGATTTTGTGGCTTAAGATCAGTCCATATAAATGCCCTTCCTGTCATTAATACAACATCATAAGTGGACTTTTCTGGAAGCTCAGAGTTCATGACACATATTACAGAGCTAAATAGCAAGACAGACACACCTGATGGACTCTTTATCCACAGGATGAGATTCAAGCAAATCTAGGCAACATCCCATTGGAACTGTTTGGGAATGGCATAAGTGAATGATTTGTCTGACACATTCATATTGTGTGCCAATCAAAGGCTTGCCATCCCTTCTTGCTTTCAGCACAGGCAAACCACTCTTGTTCTGTAGCCTCAAAGGACAGCAGCTGGTTGATTATTCCTGACCAGGAACAATTGTTTCAGCTTGAAGCTTTGTGAGGTAGATTTGCCTGACGACAGACAGAATCTGGCAAATCCAGTAGCTTTTCAAGTCTACAGATGACTCCATTAAATTGAGTAGGTATCCTATTCGTCCTCGCCTGGACCATGGATGGGATTAAGCTGTTGATAAGTCTGCCAAACAGATATCGAGTTCTGCTACTGTTACTTGACAGTCTTATTAATACATAGTTTTTGTTTCTACAGTTGACCATGGATGGGATTAAGCTGTTGATTAGTCTGCCAAACAGATATCGAGTTCTGCTATTGTTACTTGACAGTCTTATTAATACATAGTTTTTGTTTCTACAGTTGGCTCCAGAGACCAAGGCTGTGATTCACTGGATCATGGACATCCCCTTTGTCCTCTCAGCCAACCTGCACGGTGGAGACGTGGTGGCAAACTACCCCTATGACGAAACCCGCACTGGTACATACACAGGAGTCCACAAACATACTATTTCACCTCTTTGGACCATTAAATTGCAAATAAAATGCTTCCTTGCTTCACATGAGAGCACTTGCATGTGTTTAATTAGACTATTGTTGGACTGCAACCGAAACAATAAATATTTAACTTTTTCCAGAGGATTTCTTTGCTCTAATTAAATCAATTGGAAAAAGTTTCCCTCGACAGCTTCCTGTTTATTATTACTCGCAGTAAACAAAAGTGTTGCACATGAACACATTTAATTTGTTGCAGATGCTGGTTTTCCATTCACATTTTATCACAGCTGGCTGTTAAAGATTGTGCTTTTCCCTCCCTGCTGATTTGTCCTCGAAGGCTCCCCACACGAGTACAGTGCCAGTCCAGATGACATGATGTTCAAGTCTTTGGCAAAAGCGTACTCCATCTACAACCCTGTCATGTCTGACCCCAATCGCAAACCCTGCCGTAAGAATGATGACGACTCGAGCTTCAAGGATGGCATCACTAACGGAGGAGCCTGGTACAGCGTGCCGGGAGGTAAGAGATGGTGAAGTCCTTAAATGTGAGGCTGATGCCCTTTAAATAGAGAGATTGGGAATAGGGGGATATGTGGGACAGTAACATATGCTCAGTTTCTACATCTTGACCATTTAATCACAGCATACATGTCCCCAATAATTCTTCTCTGGGATTTTTGCAGACTTTATTTCTCAACTCTGTGACTGTATGATGTAGTTTATTAGAAAATATCACCAAGACTCATGTATTTCTTGGGTTCGGCTATCGAGAAGTGCACTAAATTCCAGAGAAAAGGCTTGATAACAGTTAAGATTCAGTGCCCTCTAGTGTGCAATTAAAGCAACAGCAGTTCTTACAAAACACACATTTATCTATTTCATTGTTGTTGCTGCAAAATTGTGCACAATACAGTGCAGTGAACAGCACTTCATGTCCGTGCCAATGAGGGAGTTCCTATATTCCTATGTTACTCATGTTTATTTAATTTTCAAGACTTATTGGGCCATTTTGACAAAAGGGTAACTTACAAACACAATCCACAGCAATATTAGAAGAAAATCTTTTTAAAAAATCCTGATATATATTTTTTTTCATATTAATACCTATGTATTTATATTAATATCTGTTTAATCTTCATTTACTGACAAACTAATTGATCCTTTACAGGAATGCAAGATTTCAACTACCTCAGCAGTAACTGTTTTGAGATCACTCTGGAGCTCAGCTGTGAGAAGTTTCCTAATGAGGAGACACTAAAGAGCTACTGGGAACAGAACCGTAACTCACTGGTCAACTACATCGAGCAGGTAAACAGCACACCATACCTAAAAATAAGTAATCAGGTCTTTTTAAGAGCTTTGTCAAATGGGATTGACCTGTATTTTCAGTAAAGGCTGCCCATTAGGGGGGATGAAGGGGAAAGCTTTCTGGACCGCTGCCTCTTAGAGGGGTACATGAGATTAAAATGTATCTATAATAAGTTTAATCAGTTATAACCAAAATTTGTTTTAACCCAAATACTTATAATTTACTACCAAAGAAACAAATTGTGCATCATTAATGGTCTCCTCAGTAAACTGCTACTGACCTTATTGCACAGTGGTATCATCTTAAAAGACCAATTTGACTAAACTGTTGGGCCCTCAAAGTTTGACGGTTTTGCCATTTGAAACAAATTCACAAAAGGAGCAAAATAGGAGAAGTGGTTCAGAGGTAGAAGTCAAACATAAAGCTGTTTGAAGCCAGGCAAAGGAGGTCAGTTTTGACCAGAGGTAGTAACTCGCTCTTCAAGAACATGGGTTTACAGAACTACATCATATTTGGAAAAGGTGTTTCTGAGACCCAGCTATTAGTTTGTGTGGCCCTTTTTTGAGCTCTTGTGTTAATCTTTGTTAAAACCTGTGAAAGATAAAAACACCAAACCCCGCCTTCAGTCATAATCATTTGGCATTTTGTTATCCCTAACTTTATTATGCAAGCTTAACAGAAAAACATGGTGGTGTATGGGACACCCAAAACTCAGCTCAAACCATTGATCGCCTGTCATCATTATATCAAAAAATGTGTCACAAACAGCACAACAGATGGGAAACCTTCTTCCTTTCTAACTGCGTAGGGCAAGTGTCATGGTGTGTCATCTCATCTGATTTGCACATTCACATCCATCACTTTAATATCTGTTATTGTCCTCTAAAGCACTTTGAGTTCAAATATATAACATACTTTAACAAACGTCACTGTAATGTGACTGTGTCAAAATTTTCTCTGTCTTTATTTTATAGCTTTTAATCTTATTATCTCCCATGTTTTTCTGATAGCATTTGTCTGTTGTCTGGATCACTATCAAATTTTTGAATGGATTTAGACAACATTTTCAGGGAATGTTGGTCATGGCACAAGAGAAAAGTGTTTTGATTTTGGTGGTGACCTGGATTCAATCCAGAAATTTTTTAAATACAACAGTGCAAGATAGGGCAGTTTTCCTCTTTTTTTTAACAATAACTTGCCTGACGAGTTGAAAATGCCTGAGCAAAAAGGTTTGTGCTCTTGGAACAGTTCTAGTTTAGTGTATTATTCAATATTTCCCCTATTTTTTTAAATAATAACTATCATAAAATTGCATTACATTCTGTAACGCCTATTTTATCCTTGACATTTTAGCACACAGACAGATGCCATATATGTTTTTTTTATCTTTAGTACTGTGGCAAAGTAACAAAAAAGCTGATTGTTACTCTGAAAGTATAAAGACTCGAACAACCAAAACATTAAGATTGTCTAAGATCACTGAAAATATGAATACATAATAAAAGTTACCAATAATACAAAGAATATGATAAATGAAAAGCCAGACTGAAAAGTATATTTTCAGAGTACTTTGGAAATGCCCACAGTGAATTTTAAAATGTAGGTGAATTTAAAAAAGCTGAACTTTATCCCTTGGTACTTGTGCAAGACACTTTTAAAAAGAAATCATCTAATGTAGAAAATACTCATATTTGATTATAAAAAAGTTTTTTTAGCAGTGAAAATACTAATACTATAAAAATAACTGTTGTCAGCTGAACTCTTATGATCATGTAATGGTTAAGTTTAAACTTGTTGAGCCCGGACAAAGACAATGGCTCAGTCAAACCACTGTCTCAAAGTGTCAAAGCTACAAACATAGACCTCCAAGCTCTCTTTGCTCAAAATTAGACTACACACCACTTTGCCATTTCAGAGGAATGTTTGTGCATTTTTATTCAAAAGCATTAATTTAAGTGAGGTTAAACATTCAAAATGTTTCTATTACATTTTTTTTCCGATTCAAAGAACTTCACGCCAAAATCATTCAACAAACAGCAGACATTTTGCCCCTCTGTCTCTTATAATACCGATGTGTTTGAATTTGTAGGTCCATCGTGGCGTTAAGGGCTTCGTGCGTGACCTGCAGGGCAACCCCATCTCCAACGCCACCATCTCTGTGGAGGGGATCGACCATGACATCACCACAGGTACATTCAGAAACAGCTCAGTACTCCACCACTGCTTCTGGTTTTTATGTGGAAAAACAGGAGATGTTACAGAGCCATCTTGTGGACATCTTTAGAACTGCATTCTTTCCTCAAAAGCTGTTTTTATTTGCAGTAATGATTCCACACTGGTGCTGATAATCAAACACCACACTGTATTGCCTCCTTGGAGCATGCTCAAATAGCATATCTATGTTGTTTTTTATAGCCAAAGATGGAGACTACTGGCGTCTTCTGGCTCCTGGTAACTACAAAGTAGCAGCATCTGCACCAGGATATCTGACTGTCATCAAGAAAGTGGCCATTCCTTTCACCCCCGCAACCAGGGTAAGACAGAAAATGAGAAAGAAAATGAAAATACATCCCAGAAAAACACTTTGTATGTATTACAAAGACTTGTTAGCACGGGCTTTGAAGCAATTCAGTGTTACAGTCAAATCAAAATGCAAAAACACCTTTAATGCAAATTCAGTTTTTATTTGGCTTAATTCTAACGTAACTACGCATTTCTTGGTACAAACATTTTTTTTTAAATAATACTATGATAATACTAGAAATGAAGAATTGAACATACTCCTTGAACATTTTATCAAAAATGGAATTAATGAATTGCATTTACAACTCCCATATGTGCAGCTTTTTTTATAAAGCTACCAGATCACCCACACTCCTTATCCCTATTCAAGGTTATACAATACAGTGGTAAGCCCACCTAGGTCTTATATTCTTATTTTTCTTTGTAAATAGTTAAAATGTGAACAATTGGTGTGACAGTCAAGTGCAAATCTTACTGAAGAAGGTTAACAGCAGGGGTGGAAGTATGTAATCGAGTTCACACTGAGTACCCACTGGTATCTTTGTTATGCAAATTGAATGGGGAGAGCTAGGGTAAAATAAAAAAGTGGATTACAAGTGGGGGTAGGCGATATGGCAAAAATGTCATATCACGATATTTTACAAATAAAATCACGATCACGATTTTATCACGATTCTTTATTACGTTGATTTTCAAGACTAATTTGCATGTTTGACCTTCTTTTCCCTATGTTCAACATATAAAACATGTAAAACCCTAAAAGAAAAAAAAGACAATTAAAGCTAAACTTTCTGAACAGTTTTTAATTTAAATAGTGCAGTTTTTTAAAAAAATGTGCAATAAATGTAAAAAAAAAAAAAGGTAATGAACAACAATATCAACATTATCTCTTAAAGTGCAACAATTTAGAACAAATGTTATCTAACTGCAATGTCTATAACCTGAGTGAATAATACAGCTGCTTTAGAACAGATTTTTGTTCAGACATCTTCAAGCTTTTATCTCCTTTTCTCTTTCCACCATGGCTTCACGCTACATAACCAAACAGGAGATCCCACCATGCACTGCGGGTAATGTGCTACGATTGGTTAGTCGGGTGTGCGTCAAAGTCTCTGCGCCCACACAGACGATCTGACGATCTTTCTACTTTAAGAGATCATCCATACATTATAATCATTAACGATTTAATATCGTCATATCGCACACCCCTAATTACAAGTAAAAAAAATGTCAATCCATTCATCTGTGGGAGCTGGAGTCTATCAGAGTTGACATTGGACAAGAAGAAGTGCTCAGAGAGAACCCATGCATGTGCGGGGAGAACATGCCCTTGGCTCATGAGTTTGGCTGCAGCACAAACACTCGAGGTGTAAAGGATTAGACAGTGCTGTCATCGGCATGCAAAAAAACCCTGTCTGCTATAACCACATGTCTCAGTGTCCACTTCATTTACTTAAAAATGTTCAGAGCTGTGACAGAGCTCTCTGCTGCTGCTCTCCCGCTCTGACGAGGGAAACATGCAGCTTCTTTAGATGCTTGATCAATAAAATCACTGAGCTACTGAATGTCTATTTGACTCAGTAAACCACAGAACCACCACAAAGCTACTGGAAAATGTAATTAAGCTTCTAACCACACTGTTTGTAGTGACGTTACTGCCCATCACTGTTTCCAGTTTATACTCAGAGTGGCTGTTGGACTTCTCTTCCTTTACACCTGCATATTTGTGACCATTTCAAATCTGTTTATGCCTTATCACATCAAACTGTTATTCTGTCAGGTCCATGAAAAGACTATATCTGCCATGACTAACTCAATTTAAGAGACCAGCTGTTAAGAAATACAGGAAGAACAGAGTAAAATAATTTTTATATAAACCTCTTATGTGTTGTGACTGTCAAACAAATCATCTAGAAGGCTTTACTCTATAACCCTAACAACAACTTCAATGAAAGGACCAAACCAACAGTCAGTTACTCTAAAAATAACGAGAGCAGGAATAGCCAAAGAGTTCTTTATCTTATTCTTGGACCTGATAGTTGTCCAAAACCATTAAAATCTCATCAGAGAGTCGTACAAAGTCCTTGTTTCTCTGAGCACATCAAAAGTTTTTCTCTTCCTCTAAGACTTCAGCTTCCAGGAATACAGAAATGATTCCTGTTTGAGCGGGCCTTTTAGGAAACCAGTCATTCTGGAAAAAAAGACAGAACACTCAGAACAATATGAGAATTGTTTGAAAGGGTTTAATGTGAGGAATGACTGGCCACACATACTGAAGGAAAATGGGAAAGCATAGGAGCAGTGGTTTTTTAAATGGTTTTTGGCTAAGGCATTCCTATAAGGTAGGCCAAAATTTCAAGGCACACCATATTAATATCCACACAAAATAGCTTCTTTAACACACACACTGTATCTTAATATGGTGCACATGTTTATTTAAATGTACAAATTCTGAATGACTGATTTTTTACCCTTAAGGTTTTAATGAACGGAAATTATATCTGAGAATTATTTAAAAAATTGGCCAAATTTCATCAATTTAGTAAAACAAATTTAAGCTCGAAAAGTCAAAACTTTAAAACTTGACTGATGAATAGGAGACACAGACACCCCTCCACTCACTACTAGGGATGGGACGATACACTTAAACTCACGATACGCTGCACCTTGATATGCCCGGGTCACGATACAATATGTCATGATACAATATCAAAAAAGTGAAAAAGAAAAAATATTACTGTGTAATTACACCTTATTTGTTTTTGTTTGAGTTGCACAGAGGAAAACACAAGGCCTAACAGGCCAAACACAAACAATAACACTCTCTCTCACCCTAGAGAGGTTAAAGAGAGTGTATGCTAACGAGCGGTAGGCTCGTTTTCGCCGTCTTCTTCTTTTTTAATGACAAAACCAAAATACTGCCAGACAGATGACTTGTATCCAAACGGAGTGTCCTCAATTTCAATCTCATTCTACTCCATCGTTCAGCTTTTTGGAGGCAAGGTAGTTGGTGCTAATGTTTGTTGTCATCACTTCTGGTCACATGCGCTGTTACCGGACCTGATGTCTTTGTTTCGCGATACATTTTTTTCAAACTCGATGCATTTTGTCACGTACTGTATCGCGATATATTGCCAAACGATATTTCATCCCATCCCTACTCACCACTCCTGTCAATTGCAAAAGACAGCATTCAGCTGTACATGGAAATTAGAGCCTTTAAAAATACAATCTTCACACACTGATATTTATTTATCCAAATCCCAAGCACAACAAGACTTCCCTAAAAGCCTAAAGTATGCCTCAGCACATCATTTGAGAACCCCTGACTTAAAGACAGAAAAATACCTATTTAGGTATTTTTACTTCAGTGTTGCCCACACATAGAAAACACAGGGTCCATCCAGGTGCTTTTATAGCCGCCCCAAAATATATGCCACCCAGCTGGAAAAAGTGTAATCCTAGACAGCACTGAGAGAGCGCAAACCCCGTCAAAGTACCTCACAGATCATTGTTATTTATATATTTCTATACGTAAATACATGTCCCATAATGAAGTTACCTTCATGATATAATCCCTTGACCATGTAAAGCTACCCACAGCACTTGAAATCATGTTGACGTCATTACTAGTTTGACCATTACTGAGTGAAAACAGTCATTCACTACATTATTATTATTCACGACATTTTAATAAGTTATTAATGAAATTGTAGAAAACTGTGCTCACACTGTCAACAACATATGAAGGTAAAAAGATAACATGAGAAGTTACATCATAGTCTGTGCATTTACAGGAGGGACATACCAGTGGATGATACTGAAGTGCATGTTGATGGTTATTGGTATATAAAAGTTTACAAAATTGAAAATGTAACCAGGAAGGCCATAAATGGGGGAGAAGTTGGGAACATTCTGAGGGACCATGACAGACAGGGGCCCCTAACAAATGATATCTTATCAGTAGACATTTATTTTACATATCTATTTATTTATGGTGGACCATAGGTCTTCAAGGATTGCTTTTCTCCTCACAATACAAAACAATACCAGACTTTTTCTGTTTCTAAATGTAAAAATGTACAATTCAGGCATCTTTTGCATTAAATCAACTCCCACAGAGAAACATTTATATAAAGAAAACAATTATTACATATTATGTACTAAGAGGATATTTGTTTTGTTTGTGCTTTTGCTGCACAGAACAGTAAATGGTAAAAAGGTAAATGGACTTGAGCTTATATAACAGGTTTCTAGTCTCTGACTACTCAAAGTAGTTTTACAGTGCTACATCTAACCATTTACACCCATTCACTTTAACATTCACTCACTGTTAGGTAAAGTTTCCATGTCCAACGGTATCACCTAACACATTCTGGTCTTTTTAAAACCCTTTTACATACCAGAGATGCAGCAACGGGAGCAACTTTGGGTTAAGTATCTTACCCAAGGACACAATGCCATGTGACAGCTGTAGCTGAGCTTGAACCCACAACCTTTTGATTACCGACCAATCAGAATGCACCACCAACACCCCCAAGCATGTTAAAATATTTTTACCATCAGAAAAACAGGATATACAGCAAAACAAATATAGAATCTACAAAAGCTCTGAATCTTTGACAGGGTTAAAAGACCATAGATTCATGAGAACCAACTATACAATAAATACAAAAAATGTTCATGTTTAAATAAGTCTAAACGCCAGAAGCTCTGTTAATTACACAGCTTAACTCACAATTCAGTCTAAAATGCTCTGTTTTATTGACAATGGCCCTGTTTACATGGGCAGCTTTCCTCAATCTGATTGAAATTGATCGGATTAAGTGAATCTGATTCGATCTGTATACATGAGCTTTGAGTAAAGAGATCTACGTTCAATCCACGTTTGCATGGCCCCAGCTGAATCCGATTGTATTGTTTTGTTGACATGCGCAGGAGGTCACTCTGCTTGTTTTGTTGGGGACGCTCTGCGTACGTCACTATGTGCCTCTTACATACTACGGAGCGCCTGCGCAGATCGAACAATCCTCTCTATACGCTCCCATCTGGAATATTACACGCTGCGTAGAATGCAGGAGCCTTACTCACTGCGAAGCACGCTTATAGCACTGTTTAGGCTCGAAAAATGTACTAAATGACCTCGTTTAATTAATTATGGACGTTACCCGCTCAGGACACTTGGATTACAGCGACGAGCAGTATGGAGTAAAAAAGGCACGCTTTTGTGGACTTTATGGACCTTTTTTCTTGGCTCTGTCGCCCCTGTTAGATGGAGGTTTGTTCACGCTAAAATCCCCCCGGACCTCCAGCTGCATTTGAGACATCAAAAAAGTGCTCCAGAGTGTTGCTCAGCATGAGGGTGAGTAGAAAATTAAGGCATATCATTCTTTGGGTGTAATATTCCTTTAACCTATATCGTATCAGCCGTTTACATGAAGCATGGAGCGGATTATCAATCGGCATAGACTACCTCTCACAATCCTAATTGGCTAAGGTGTTTACATGAGACATTTGTAATCTGATTGACCTTTCAATCTGATTGTAAATAGGATTTTTTGACCCATGTAAACGGGTCCACTGTGAAGCTAAATTGTGTCTGTAAACAGAATACTTTGGCTGTAATAATTATGAGGGCTACACACACACCCACACACATATATTCATCAATTTGCTTAACAGATGCTTGGTTTGAGAATCTGTGCAAAGCTGGCTGGACGAAGGGCCTAGTCTGATATTTTTTCATGGGGTCCAACATTTCTGGCAGCACCCCTGAATGTAAATTTCTTTAGGTGGCCCACTCATGTATGATCTATGTCTGGGAATTACTGAACTCCAGCTAAAGTAGGTCTATTTGTTCTCTGAACTCCACGAACTTAGTCATCTACAAACTGTCAATAACCTCATTTGATTTATCGTGTGCAAGTATGAGCAGAAATGTTCCAGTCTGATTGAGTTCTTAAGCTGTGATCCAACAATACTGATACCACAATGATAACATTCAGTAAGAAAGATGAATAAAAATATTTTGGAGGGACATTCCGTCATTTGTCTTTGTAAAATAAAATGAATGTCTTCAGCTGGTTTTACTTCTCATCTCTAATCTGCCTCTATTTTACCTGTCCCTCAGGTGGACTTTGAGCTGGAGTCTCTGATAGAGAGAAAGGAGGAGGAGCGGGAGGAGCTGATGGACTGGTGGAAGATGATGTCAGAGACGCTGAACTTCTAAATAAATGTCTGTCTTGCCTAGGTTCTGGTCTGTCTGCACATCTGTGTAATATATTCAACAATTAGTGTGCCCGTCCACTCTAAAAAAAATATTGTCTGCTGTTTGTTTGGTTACCTTCCACTCTTTATTTTAACTGATTATTTTGTTTATAACTGTAATGGTTTGCCTCATACTCCTGTAGATCGTTTGAATATCCACAGACGTATGCTGACGGACGCAGGAGGAATTTGCTGGTAGTTCTGTGGTATTGTGTTCTTTATTGTACACGTGATTGGTAATCATGGCACCCACCTATATAACCGATGAGTGACTGAGTAATATTTAAGTAAAAGAGCTTTTTAAATCACCCTCACTACGCTCTGTTCATTTGATAATCTTCATGTTTTAAATCTCTCTGTTTCTCAAGGCTAACAAAGTGCACGTGAATAACACACACCTTCGATTTAAGTGCACTCACACTCTCTCTATAGTTTTGAGATAATCAGGGACATTAAAACACTGTAAACTCACTGTAAACTTGATGATGTAAAAATCTACACAAACAAGCTCATTCTCTTGTATGTTATTGATGTTGAGATTTTTTTTAACTGCCGCACAGCTTTGAGTTTAGCACAAGATGAATGGTGATAATATATTCTGTATTTATGAAATAAGTATAGCAAGAAATGTGTGGTTTTTGTACCAAAATGAAAAAAGATAAGAAAATAAGGCAATGGCACCTATAAATCTGTCCACCTCAGTTTACCCAAAGCCATTCCTACATATGTGCACTACACAGGGAAGTTATGGAAGAAACTGTGGTTCATGTATAAGTTGTTGTTTTTTTAAGAAAAAAATAATCAAGTAACACTAATCTTCAGAGAGGTGACCGCATGGATGCTGTTTATCATGGTTTGAGATGGCTGAAAGAATTTATTGAATGTATAGCTATAGTAACAGTTACAAATGTAAAGAATAAGCTGATAAATAAAAATCCCTCTTTATGTTGTCAAAATGCAGGCTTGTCTTCTTTGTTGTTGGTCATTCAAGGTTAAAGACATCCCATGTAATGAATTTCACTTATACACTGATGGCCACTTTATTAGGTACACCCTGCAAGTACTAGGTTGGGCCCCCTTCTCCCCTCAGAACTGCCTTAATACCTCTCCACATAGATTTAACAAGGTGGAAACATTCTTTAGAGATTTTGATCCATGTTGACATAATAGCATAACTCAGCTACTGATTTGTTTTGCTGCACATCCATGATGGAAATTTCCCATACCACATACTTAAAATCTTCTGTTGGATTGAGATCAAGTGACCGTGGAGGCCACTGGAGGACAGCAAACTCAATGTCATGCCAAGCAGTTGAAACTTGTGACCTGGTGTGTTAGTCTGCTGGAAGAAGCCATCAGAAAATGGGAACATTATGGTAACAAAGGAGTGACAAAACCAAAAGAACAACAATAGTACTCAGGTGGGCTGTGGTGTTTACGCAACGAAACCAGAAGTGTAAAGAAGTAACATCCCTCCACACCATTACACCACCGGATACAAGACAGGATGGATCGATGCTCTCCTGTTGTTTACTCCAAAAACAGACCATACCATCTGAATAACAGCCAGGATTGAGAAAGCTAGGCAACATTTTTCAATCCTGTGCAAATTTACCCTCACTTTCCAGTTCTTAGCTGACCAAAGTGGCATCCAGTGTGGCCTAACATCTGCTTGTAAGTTCATTGTGTACCAGTTATGCTTGTGTACCTAATAAAGGGGCTGGGTTGTGGAGGTGCATGCAACTGTGATTTAAGAGCTTTTATAACCTTTTTGTCCCTAAAACTAATAAATGCATCATTGGTGTTTTTTCAGAACATGACGCCATTACTCACAATAACAAGATACATGGGAAGCTGTGCCTCCCTACTGCTACAAATCTAAAATGAAAATCTGAGTTATTTCATTAGAGTTTACCGTAGTAATTGAACGCATGAGACATTAATTATCTCACCAGATTTTTAAATCAATCAACATATGGTATTTAAAAGTTTGAAAAAACATGTTAACTTAATATCACTCAGTTATTTAAGAAAGGCTCTATTATCTAAACAGTCTTGCAGTAAAACAAGACCCTTCTTGGACAAATAAAGTGTTGCAAAAAACACAAATACAAAATAATAATTAAAAAAAATCAATAATTGTGCATCTATTGAAATATAACTTGTAAACATTTTATGTAAACAGGAAAAGCCAAAAGTCCGGAAATCTTCAAAGGAGACTATTCAGTGGGTTTGTAATTATTGGTTTTAATTAAGAGATTCATGGAAATTAAATTCACATTGCTTTAGTATAAATACGTTAAAAAAAGTTTATTTTCTTATGTAGAACGAGTTTACCTTTGTTGTGTTGACAATTCAGCCATGTTCGTTGCAGCAGCATGTTTGAACAGTGGCCTGAAATGGCCAAATTAGTTGTGGGAAATGGTTTTGAACCCCGTCTTAAAGCATAAACCCAGCCCTAACACCATATTTCTTTTCATAAATAAATAAGGAAGGGATAATCATGTATCCATGTAGTGACATTACTCTTTTTGATATATGAATACCAAACTGAAGTCATTCATCTTATTTCCATAATGACTGCCAAGAGATATTCAAAGACCTATTTGTTGGCCCTGAAGTGCCAAAGCGATACCACAAAAGCCAAAGCCAAAGTGCAACAACTGAAGCAAAACCACAAAGACCAAAATAAGAGGACAAATGCTGGTTCAGAAACGTAAAGTTAAGGCAAAAAATAAAGCAAAAACAAAAGCACAAAAAGCTGAATCATGAAAAAAACAACAGCTGAAGCACAAAAGCAAAAGATAATGCCCCAAAAGCAAAGGAAAAACACAAAAGCTGAGGCAAAAACTTCAAGAAGGTGAAAGTACAAACTGAAGTGAAAGCATAAAAACCTTATATTAAAAAAACAAAGCTGAAGAAAAAATACAAAACCATAGTGAAAGGACATTAAGCTGAACTAAGAGTGAAAAGCTGAGACAAAAACACAAAGCCAAGAGAAATAACCAAAGTTGGAGCAAAAACAAAAGTCAAAGCTTGTGTCTTAGCTTCTGATTCAGCTTCCCTGTTTGCCCCTTCAGGGCCACCATACCCTGGACCAACAGAGTGTGGTTAAATCACTTGGACTGACAGAACACTGGCTGAATCTCAATCTCCTCCCTAAACCCTGAGCCCTGAGCCCTCATTGACTTAAGTTCCTGCACCTGGAAAGTGACTGAGTGCATGAGGCTGCAAGGGCTTGAAGTGCAATAGACAGGAATGGGACAGCCCTTTGTTTTTATTGACAGCAGTCATGAAAGAGATAACATTAACTGCCACCTTTTTTTTACTTTTAACATTTTTTTTAATTTATGTGAAACACATACACCAATATGCAAAGATTTTGAACACCGCGTATATAGAAACTTTACATTATATACATATTTATATGTATATATACATATGCATACATACAAAAGTACAAGAAGCGTCTAAAAAATGATCAAACTTAATGATTCCATAACGTTCAGAGTTTTGTTTATTTGGTATTTTTTGTGTCCATTTACTCTTACATAGATTTAGCATTTTCCATACAGTATAACTAAATAAAGAAAACACATATTCTGACATTTTCTATTTTCACTCATAAAAATATAAAACGTCCTTTTCTTTAAGTTGAACTGTGGACCTGGTTTGTGCATTAAAGAGTTGCTCTACACCTGACCAAAATGCACAGCTATATAAACATTCAAAAAACAAATGGCAAAAAGTTTCAATTGCATAGTAACAAAACACTGCATCTCTCATGACTCCAAACCTAGCAACATCTTGAAAAGTTTGATTTATTATTCCTTTTTTAATTTAACAGTAAATTTCATTTTATTTTTGCAAAATATGATAAACAAACACTCTCGATGGGAAACAAAGTTGCTTTGTTACCTCAACAGCTCAAATACAAATAAGTATAACAAATTAACAATAAATTTGATTTTCAAAACGAGTGGTAGAGTTTCCTCATGTTTATTGGTAGATTGTTTGCTTATTAACTGTACACATACAATATGATCTCTGATGAATATTGTATGATCTCCTCCCCATTTCACTAATGTCAAGAGAACATAAGTGCATTATTTTTATTTCTAATTTTATTTTAATATTTTTATTTTATTTATTTTAATATTTTTATTTTATTTATATTTATGTATTTTAATTAATAGTTTTATTTTGGTCTATCTTTTCTTCTAATATATCTTTGTCCCTGGTTGAGTTTTTCTCCAAGGCATTAATAAAGTACTATCAAATCTAAAGTAATCTATTCAAACACAATTGTGAACTTTTAACACTAGAACAGCCAACATTCCAATCCCCCTAGAACAGCCGTGGGGGGTCATTTTTACCCCCAAGCTGAAACAACTTCAGTAAATCTATGGTGTCATTTCTGAAACATGTGAAGTGGTTTATTTCCATCTATTTGAAGTTTATTTGAAGTAATTATGGAAACTTGGCAAAAAAAGTGTTTTAAAAGATTTATTTCTGCCTTTTTATTTTAAAAAAGTACTTTATTAAACAGGTAAAATACAATTTAAAACTAAACAAACTGTACAAAATCACACATTTCTCAATAATAATAATAAAAATAGTAATAACATATATATATAGATATAAGAAAATAAATATATCGTATATATTATATAATATATATTATACATATATCATATAAATATATATATACATTTATGTATATATATGTGTATATATATATATATATATATACATATACATATATATTATATACTGTATATACACATATATACACACACACACATATATATATATATATATATATATATATATATATATATATATATATATATATATTATTAATTATTCATAATAATGTTTATACTAATGATGATGATAATAATAATAATAATAAATAATAATAATAATAAAAAATACGTTTAGGCCTACACAAATAAATACATTTTCACTTCTTTAACAAATTATAGGAACTATAGGTTTACACAAATATGAAAATAACAACAATCAAATCAACTTTTTCCAATAACACACACTCACATACATGCAGGTCACATTGTGACATTCACACTAACATTCACAACAACTCAACATACATATCACATGCACATACCCCCCCCCCCCCCCCCCCACACACACACACACACACATACACACACACACACACACACACACAGGCACACTCGCATGAATAGACATACACAAACACATTGACACATACACATGTGTACACATTACTCACAGGCAGAACACATGCTGTACACTGACTGTGCACTGTCCACAAACTGCACGTTGGCATGTTTTTGTGGTTTTGGTCTTTATGCATTGACGCTTCTGGTACAGTTTCTCCTCTTCTCATAGGGGTGCCCTGTGATGACGGAAGTACAGGATTTGGTGCTAGCCTCAAGATGTGCTCAGTGCGCTACAGCTTGCATAGCTCCAGGATGAAATCTTGCCGGGCAATATTTGTGTCTGTGCAGCCCCAGTACAGGACCCATGCATTCAGTGCGGCAATGTCCAGTACATTGTAAACCTTTAGTTTGGATCCGTATTACTAATATGACAGCTGGTTGCAATAGCTACTAATAGCTGTCAAAATCAGACTACAAAAACAAGCGTTGCTTAGCAACCAAAATGGCGGAGGGGCGTGGCCTAAAAGATACGAGCGGCTGAGCAAGGCGTACAAGACGCTGCAGCAATATGGCTGCAATATACACTGTTGTAGATGAGGGGGTAAAGATGAGTCCTTGGCAGTTCTAGGTAAAAATGCTCAAATTTTTTCTTCATTTTATCACACTTAACAAAATTCACCAAATAATCAATAAATCCATTTTAGGAAAAGTCATGGACTTTAAGATGCAGGGGTTTTATTTTAAAAGAAATACGAGCATTTGAAAATGCCAGGGGGTAAAATTTACCCCCTTGGCTTTTCTAGTGTTAAGGCGTGACTGGGATTTCATATTTTAGCGACTGCCAGCTGGTTGCTCCAGGAGACTCCTGCCACACGTCACAATGCGATGAACTCTGGGTAATTCCCTCACGGTAAGTCTGCAGAGATGCCCACTCACGGAAAGGGCGCATGAAGGGCTCAAAAAGTCAGCAAGAGATCCCTCACACACTTTGTGATTTGGCAGTGGGACAGCCCTAAGCCCTCACGGACTTTACGGGAGCGCGCCTCAAAGTCAGTGAGTGTGTGAGTGTGGACATTGGGATTGGGCCACTGTGAAATCTGTTAACCTGCAATGGCAGGTTGATTTGTTGTGCTGCTTATGTTTCAATTGGCCTTTAAAATCCATGATATCAAAACTTAAGCTCCACCTGTTGGCCTTATCAGCCAGGATGATTAAACACACCTGTGTCTGTGCTCAGGGCCTGTATGTATCCTGGCTGCTTGTGGACAGTTGATCGGTCACGTTAGACCAGCCTGTTTGCACATGTGGGTCAATAAACACACTCAATCCAGTTTCAAGTCAGTTGAAGGCTCAAACTTACAGTTAAATCAAAGTTAATTGGTCTTGTATGCTTAGGCCTTACAGAAGAGTACCGTCCACTTACCTTGTTGTCGCCGAGGGCCGCGGAAAAGCTGATCCAGCAAAGCTGCTGCACCTGTACTGCAAGAAGTATGGTAAAATGTCGGAAATGTCGTGTCGCCACCGGAGGGTCAAACTGAGAAGGATGGAGGTCTCTGGAGTGGCTGCATTAACGCTGTAAGTCAGACCTTTGCTGAATGGCCTTCTGAGTGCTGTGTGGGACTCATGCTGGTGTAGTTTACAGCTAACAGGAGCTCTGCTGTTTCCATGGCCACGTCCGTTAAAAGTGTTCAACAGTGCAAATGTCGTTTCTGTGTAAACTTAAACGAACCCGTAAACCAAACAAACACACAAGCAAACAAGCAACATGTTCTGGGGCCTTTAAAATCATGGTTTAAAGTATGTGTGTCTGTTTTTGGTACCATTAATGTTGCAACGTGTCTAGTCAAAGAATAACTTTTCCTATATTTGTGCTCTATAGTTAACCTATAAAGATAGCTGGTAAATCACTCATTAGTCCCTGTTTTAGAGTTTCATAGGCTACTTTTTGTGGCTTTGCAGATGACAAAATTATGAGGCTTATTGTATTTTAGCTGAGGTTTGGTGTATTTTAATCTTCCACCATTTTTTGCATGATAGGCTGTTGGCTCTGCAGAAATTACAATTGTAAAAGAAATTAATAAAGAGCTACAATATTATTGAAATATAAATATACTAAACAGGGAAAAAATCTCAAAATTGATAACCAGCAACAAACTTTATGCTTTAATGGTGGGTCTTTTGAATTTTCATTAAGTCAGTTTATTTAATTTAGTCAATTATTGTGTAGCGTGATGTCCCCACCCAGGTTCCATAAAAAAAGTCTGCTGTCATCCAAAGCTTTCTGATGCTGCTCGTCCTTCGAGACCTCAGCTGAGTTACTTTATGGGTGATCTGATTTAGTCATCAAACGGATGTATCTTTGGTCTTGTTCAACTTTATCTAACTTGTCTTTATCCTTCCTGTTCCATTATATTCTGAGCACAGCTTGCCTTCTAACAGTATATCAGTTTCGACCATTTTGAAATCATCTTGTAAAATTAGTTTGCCTTTGTTTGATGTCTCATTTCAAAACGAATGAAGGCCAGATCACCCAGCACAACATCACGGATCCCCTTCATTTCTTTTTCTAATACAATGTCGGTAAATTGTATTCTGCCATTAAATCCAACACGTTTGGATAAACTCTGTATGTTTATCAGTCTCGTAAGAGTAGGCCTAGTTATGAACGCAGTTTCCGATCACACTGTGGGCTGCATATGTTTCATCCAGGGAAGTTTGTGCTTCTTTATTTGTAAACTTGTGACATGTTTAAATCTGTCCACTGCTTGCAGACAAAAACTCCAAAAGTAAGCAATAAATATATCTGAAATTGTGCCAGTAAACTGAAACATAGCTAGATCTGAAGCAGTTCAGTGTCTCTTCCCCCTAGTTTAAATTTAACTTTTATGTTAGGACAGAAGAGTGTGTCCATCTGCCCTAAAGTACTGCTTTTTACCAATGCATTTTAAGTATAAAGTCACACACACAAACACAGGCACACAGCAACGGTGGCACTTTTAGACCAACTATGCAGCTGAGTCAGCTGTTGTAGCATTAGATGCTAACTGTGCAGATCAATTCCCCCCTTGGTCTATTAGTCATACCGGCCCTATTAGCGTCTTCTATTCACATCTCCTCATCAATACCATTGATCAAGCTGCTTTGGCTTCAGGACAAAAAGGGACAAAAGGAGATGAAGAGGAGAGAAAGAAAGAGAGAGAGGAGGATACTGATCTGATAGATGTGTAAATTTGATGTAAGGCAGTAGATATTGTTTTCCAAAGTAGTATAGTATAATCTGAAATGAGTAAGTTACAGTTCAGAGCTCAATAACTACTTGATATCATGTGGTTTATGATACTAAAGGGAATAAAAAGGAACATCATTAATTGATATCCAAGTTCCCTTTTCAAACAACAATACAAGGATTCACAAGTTTCATTTTTACTTTTCTGCTTTTTATCATTGCAGACAGTCATGCAGCTTCAAAATAATAGGCAATGAATAAAATAAAGGGATTCATAAAAAAAAAACATGTCATTCTTTTGGTTTAAGTATTTTAAATAAGGGTTTGGGTTTGGTATTTTATGGAGCTGAAGAGACACAATTTCAAATACAATGTTTGTTTAATATTTAATGATGTGTTATATTTGGTGTCACTGGTGAAGAGTCACAATTAACTGCAGAAAACAACAAACATAATCAGTTACTTGCCTTTTGGCTTGATATGAAGAGCAGTTCAAATTATGGAGAGAGATGTTTCTCCTCCCACCCATACACTTAAAACATTCTGAAAAGAAATTCTTAATGGCATGGGGTCCGTCTCTGAATGCAGTTCAAGGGTGTGAATCCCAATTCTACCCCTGGCCCTTCCCCTTTGTTTTACCTCTTCCCCTTAGCTCTCTGTTTTGAGGGCTAAGGGGAAGGGGTGAAAACACTGCTGAGGGGGCCAGGGGGCGCTGGAGCCTATCACCGCTGTCATTGGGTGAGAAGCGGGGTACACCCTGAACCGGTCGCCAGTCGGCCACATAGAGAGACAGACAACCATTCGCACTCACACTCATACCTAAAAGTAATTTAAATAGAGCTGAAACGATTCCTCGAATATTCGCGAGTGAGAAAAGAAAAAGAGAAGAGAAAAGAGAGGGACAGAAAGGAGAGAGTCCACAGAAGAAATGGCAGAGTGTCCCAAGTGTGTGGTCACTACAAGAAGGGACGAAAAGAAAACACAGTGTAGTGTGTCTGATGTCAATGGTCGTCAGTGTCGTTAGGGCTGCAACTATTACTATTACAGTATTTTAAATATGCTCATCACAGACACGCGTCCTCTTTCCATGGTGGAGGACACAGGATTTAAGAACATGATTAAGGATTTCCATCCAAGCTACAAAATGCCCTCCAGAACACACTTCTCAAATATAATTGCAGAATTATATTACTGCTTTGTAAATCAGGATTGTATTGGCTTTGTTTTAAGCCAGTACTGGTTTAAACTTTGAAAGTTGTTAAAATAAAAACCCTTTTCTGAGGAATAAACGGCATTTGGTTGCTCATTTTCAAAGCCCTAACATGTTGCATTGTATACAATTGATTTATCTGTTTAAAAACAAAAAAGTATATTTTGTTAGAGTACTCGAGTTCTTGAAGAAATAATTGACAGAGAATTGATTCCAAAAATACTCGATAGTTGCAGCTCTAAATTTAACCTAATGAGCATGTTTTTGGTCTGTGGGGGGAAGCCTGAGTGCCCAGAGAGAACCCATGCATGCACAGAAAGAACATGCATACTTCACACAGAAAGGTCCCTGTCTGACCTAGGAATCAAACCGGAACCTTCTTGCTGTGAGGCACGTGCACTACCTGCTGAAAGATAGAACATTGATTTTTGCAGCATTTTCTGATTATTAAAAATGAAAATGTACCCAAAATTTGGGAATCAACGTTGTCAATTTTTGTTGCCTTGATATTAAACGGGTATTGAATAAAAAAAAAAAAATCCATTAAACTCAAAATCATTCCTTAGATGTTTTTTTTATACAAGAATTGTTTCAAATTTTGTAATTCTAGTACTGACAGCCATATCTTATTTCTTTATTTGATTTTTAGGTCAGTGCAAGGGATACATGATAGCTGTACGATACCAGTATCAGCAGATAATGCCTTAATTAACTATACATGGATATCTGTAGGTATGAGAATTTCAGATGATTTTAACAGTTATATCAACCAAACATTCTGGCCATATTACCCATTCATTGTCTGAAATATCAGCAGAATATTTGAATGTTCTATACTGTTCCACCTTACTTTCGCTGAATGTCTACATTAAAAAAATCAACAGTGTCTTTTACAGATAATTACATGCCATTTCCTGTTTCAAACCTGATTCTACAACAAATTAAATACAACAGTGCAAGGAAATGGTTAGTGGAGACTGCATACATTGCCCCAAAAATATCGGCGTTGACAAGATTAGGTTAATAAAATATCAGCACACTGGAAGTCAGCAAAAATCCAATATTGTGCATCCTTATTCAGTGGGTTGTTTTGTTTAGATGTCTTTCTGTAACGAGGCGGTTTCTGAGAGGATGGCAGCTTTGTCTTCTCTGTGTCATGACTGTTTACATCCTGCAGATGACAGTAGAGTGCTGATGACATAATAATCACTGTGAGGACTCTCTGAAGTTAATATCAGTGTCCTCTCAGCATTAATCAGCCCCTGCGGTCCCTCTAAGCCTGTTTACAGATCACTATTTGTATGAGTTGGAGCTCTTGCCTGACAGGAAGTGTCTGTGGTTAGCTCTGGTAAATGTTCCTCATTAGGGAGTGATTTCTCCCTCAGAGCCCAATGACTCCCAGGAGTTCAAAGTGGCTTCAGGCCGTCTTTTCAACAAACCTAATCCTGCGTAAAAGCTGCTCTTATTTGTGCAAAACATGCATGTAATCTCCTCCATCTGATATGTGTGAAAGGTCTTCCAAAGTTGACTTGAGTAACTCATGAACATTAACAGCCATGAAGAACTCTAAACAGTACTGTACATCCTCTCCTCTCATCTTTGCCCTGTGTGTGTGTGTGTTTCTGTGTTCTTCGTTATTTTACTTTCAGTTCAGGGAGGCCAAAGACCAGAGGAGCTCACTGCCAACAACCAGGAGACAATGCATCAATGAAAGCAAATCCACAAGGTAAAAAATAATCATAGTGGAACCAGAAGAGCACTCTGAGAGCACCAAGCAGCTCACTTTCACCCATAAATTGTGATTTCCACCCAACATTATAGTCCTATATTTGTTTTATATGCACATTGTGGAATGAAAAATATCAATCTGCAAGAAGTGTGATTTGTTGTTGATATAAATATCATCCAATAGAGTGACCAAGTTAGTAGTGGGTCTTGTAACTTGTTGACTGATACAATGTGCTGCTGCTTGTACAGTTGAGGGCTTTTTTTTCACTTCCTTTTTTTCCATTTTGTTTTGTATGTCTTGCAAATCAAGGACATCACATGCAGGACATAAGAGGCAGTCAGCAGAAATGACAACAAAGAGGTTAATGATGTGACCATGGCAGAAAAGTAACAGAAGTGGTCAATATTCTGGCTTGATTTTTCACATAGTAACATTGACTGTAGTGTGTTGATGAAGCACTCTGCAGTATGGCATTAACCATGTGCCATGTATCTAACATTGTTTCAACAGAAAACACAACAAAACAGAAAATCCACAGAAATTGATAAAGATTTTGGTCAATAAACAGTTTCAGTATCGGCATTGGCATCAATTCAGTCTAACCAATGCCCACCATTGGGTAAAGATGGCAGGGCAGAGCAGCACAGCTGGTTAGTGTGTGGGCCTCACAGAAGATTGCTGGATCAATTCTCCATGTCAACCAGGGTCTTTCCGGGTTTGTATGGTCTCCCTGTGCCTACATGGTTTTCTCCAGGCACTCCTGTTTCCTCCCGGCTGGCTGGCAACCAGCATGCACCTGATGTGGTTAGCAAATATTTAGTTGGGGATTTCAAATTTTGCACTGTATGCTGAAGAATAAAAGAATATTACGTAGGGCTGGGCAGTTTTACCTAATCTCAATATCACGATTAATTGAAGCTCGCACCTCGTTTACAATCAATTAGAGCTGAAACCATTCCTCGGATTATCCCGCTTATTTGATTACAAAATATCTTCGAGGCAAATTCGGTGCCTCAAGCCTCGTTTAATGTATAACTATACATATATAATATATATCTGGACTCCTTTACAGTGCCCGGTGTTTGACACGGACGGTCATTTCTGTGGCACAACGCGCCTGCTTCCCCCGCTGCTGCGCGGCTTGTAAAATCATGAAGGAAGAGAAAAGAGAGGGACAGAAAGGAGAGAGTCTGCAGAAGAAATGACAGATCGTGTCCCAAGTGTGGTCACTACAAGAAGGGACGAAAAGAAAACACAGTGCAGTGTGTCTGATGTCAAACAGAGTTAGCTTAGCACGTAGCTTAGCATGATAGCATGTCGTCAATGCTGCAGCATGTGAACAGTAAACATCCGGTCTGTGCGTCCTCAGAGCGACACAACAGGATGACACTCGTGATACATCAACAGGAGCCATGTGATCAATAACTGAGATATGGGCGAGTACTTTGATAATGGCTCCGTGTAAAGGCTGGTTCAGAACGTAAATCAATGCGGAGGCTACTTCCCCAGATCATGTGTATTTTGTTCACATACTTTTCACATCCAATAACTTTACATTTAATTTGATAACAGAGAGTAGAACAGGAAACACCGACAGTGAGTAGAGGAAGCAGGTGTAAGGAATGCTTTCAAATGTTATAGAAATGTACATTAGCTAGTTAAATTATCTTACTATCTAAGTATGATCTTATTTAGTCCTAGAAATAAAGTAAGCAAAATAAGATCATCAATATGGTACAGTAGTAAAGGCAAAAATTTAGCAAAAAGAGACAAGCATGAATACAAATACAATAAAAAATAACCAAACTTAAAAAAAAAAATACTGAAAAAGCAAGATATGGCCCAGAGTAAAAATAAAAGTATAGATTTTGATTTTGAGATCCCATTTATGCTCAGAATGTTCAAAATAAGAAAAATAAGTTGTTCATTTAAATGACCTGGCTTTTCTGTTTTTTGTGTTACTAATAATAATAATGCATAGTGATTCAATGTAAAAAAAAATAGCAGTGAGCGCAATGTAACTGCTATCCGGTTACTTGATTAATCACCAAAATATTTGATAGAGTAATCGATTACCAAAAGAATCGATAGTTGCAGTCCTACAATCAATGAACGATTATTTTTTGCGATGCTGGAACAAATGAGTGGTGATGCAGATGACCATCAACACGGTTTCCCTGCAGTATTCACACCTAACTTCTTTCTGCTCGATGTCCTCGGCACAGAATCCAAAATGTGCCCAGACAACGGAGATGGTAGTTTTCTTGGCTACAAGGTCCCCTGATAAATTGTCACTTGTCTCCTCCATGTTGGTGGTGCATCCTTCGCTCTTAGCGAAAGTGAACACAGACTGTATGGAAGGGGCACGATCATGACTTACACAGGGAAAATAATCAAAATAATCGACTTGAGTAAAATTACTTCGATTACAGGGTCTAAATGTCGATTTCAATTATTTTTCGATTAATTGCCCAGCCCTAATATTAAGAGCAGAAGCTGTAAGAGAAACTGTGCACACATGTTTATAAGACTAGGAAAAGAAGGGGAGCAGGACGGATGCTTGCATCAGAATGGGTTGGAGAATAAAGCCAAATTTGTATTGACTCTGCACTCAACGGGAAAATGCAAGTGGGGTTTAGTGCTTATCCCGCTGAAATTTGTTGAAAGGCTTCTAGTAATTGTGAGGTTTTAGAAATGTGTCAAATGTAGAATTTTGTCCTAAACTATAAAGACAAGATTGTTTGAAGACGAATTTTCCCATAAAGATTTATTATAGCCAAGCCCTTTCCCATCTGAATATGGTTTCCACAAGCCTTGGCTAAAATAAAGTATGTGAAAAGACTCACAGCAAAACATAGTCACATATTTAAAATTATTCATCCAGACATTTTTTTCCTCATAGAGGTATTAAGGCCACTGTAGATACAATTTCTGTCTCAAAAATTTTAAAGGGCCACATAACATGAATCGCCTATCCTTTTTAATCAGTTTAGAAAGTAATGGGTAACTATCTTTGTCTTTTCAATATTTGGCTGCTGATTAGTTGCTCTGTGGGTACATCTGATTGATCCATTATAAGAAAATGTCACTTCCTCTAATGGGTTAACTGTCAGCAGCGTGTTTCCCTCAGAGTTAAGACCTGCCTTAGCTCGACCTCTTTGCTTGTTTCTTGTTGACCTGAGAGTTAGTTTTTGGTGATTTTTACACTTAGATGGTTCAGAAGAGTTTTTTTCTCATACAAATGGGCAATTCTTGCTCAGCACAGTTTGTTAGCATATTTATAAATACAACAGTCGATCCCTGTTCTGGCACAAATAACCACGCCATGCTTTCCCGAAACAGGTGCTGTTCTGCGTCATGTTGTCAACAACTGTATTTATTCTACAGTCATTGCTCTGCACTCAGCCAAAGCCAATGGACTTAATCTGACAACAAAACAATGGCATGAAGAAATACCAGTTAGCTATTTTAGGCAGCTACTGGCACTGCCAAGAGGGGAGCAGGAAGAAGTCCAGATGCCACAGACTTTTTCTCTGGTGCATAGACATGCTCTGTCATGCCAAAGGGACAAATACGACACACTAAAGGACATATAAAACTCAAAAGCACGATTGGCTCTTTATTGCTGATAAAAATGGCAGTTATTATTCACATTTTCATATCTGCCAGAGAAAGCACATCTTTATCAGAGAAGTATGTAGGATACTTAAACCCATGAAAGTAATTCTTGAGTCTACTTACACTCACAAGCATGAACACATGCACACACTTACACAGTCGAAGGTCCTTGGAGCTTATTTCTTCTGTCTCTCTGGAAGGAAGCATATCTACAGGGAGCAGAGGCCAGGGCACACACTCTCAAACACACACACAATCCCAAGTTCCTGAAGGAGTGCTGTGTCAGCAAGGGACTACTGTTTACATTTACGCACAAACCTGCATGAACACACATACAGCATCTCCGGCCTTCCTAGCAGCAAGAAGCTTCAAAAAAGGTTTAGTCTACTACGGAAATATGGCTCAATCAGTGTGATCTGAGTCTCTGGTTCATTATCATCACTAAAAAGTAAGCAAGCACTCACACGTCCAGGGTTCAGGTGCTGAGCCATGACGAGTCTTATATCTAATGACTAGTATCACTGAGCCATTTTGACCAATAGCTTTTGAATTTCTCTGTGTCAACCTTATCTAAAATGTTCGGCTCCTCATTATGTACATTTTAAGGACAATTTTCAACCAGTCCTCTGTAGCTGGAGCATCTAGGTGTAAATGCTTCCCTGTTGAGCTTTTCTGATCCCCAGTATCGACATTTATTATTAATTTGCTGCAGATTGAATATGTAGTATTATAACACCGAGACTCTTGAAAAGTCGAGGTGAAGGAATTTGGAAGTGGCTTCAAAACACTTCTGAACTTGTATCAATAAGGTATATGTTTTGGGCATTACCTACATAAATGGTAATGACTGGCTAATACCACTTTACCTCCAATAATTTGTTGAGACACCTTGATGCTTTTTGTGAGCCAGACTTTAATGTAAAATAAACTTGAATCTGTTCCTAGGTCTCTAGTGTAAAACCACCATTCGTTTGGTCCAGAGGATTGTCTTCCATGAAACGGTAAAATATAGAAAGCAGTAGGTTTCATAATCATATTCATGAAACCTACTGTGTTTCATATTTATTTTCATGTTGTTTTTTTTGGTCCCTTCCTTTTTGCAACAAGTGATTTCATTCTTACTCCGGAGTACATCCTGACTTCATTCTTCTTCTCCCCTGCCAGTTAATTTTGATGGCACAGCAACAAAAGTCACCCTGTGTCATCTCTGCAAACTTGCCAGAGTTCATGAATGCGTGCCACCGGCTGGCACGTGCACACCCATGCCGTCACGCCCACATGCACGAACACACTAGTGGTAGTAGTGAAAAAGGGGTGAAGGTGGAGAATAGGAGCCCTGAGAGGTGCAGAAAGAGGAAATAAGAGCGGGAGAGGGAGAATGGCATGCACAGCTTGGCATTTAAGGAGAGGATTTCCTCACTGTACCGCGTCTTCCCTCCGCTCAAGTTCTGTTTACACAAGGAGAGACCACTTCACACAGCTCTAATGGGAGTCCGGGACTGTGTTTGTGTAAGGTTGTCTATGGGCTCTCACCACCATCATGGGCCATCTTGTTGTAAGGATATGAAAGGTTCACAATCCTCTTTGCTGTTTGCTTAAATCACTCTCTTATTTAAAACACTTCAATGCTTCCCTAAATTGTTCCTCAAAGTGGCATCTTTGAAATAAACAAAAAAGTACTTGTGCCCTAATTAAAGGGCAAGTGCTTCTGAAGAAACTTCTCAGCTCAGTTGTGCTCTTTTATTTCCTCTCAATACAACCACATAGACTAATACACTGCAACAGCCAGCACAACACCACGGTTGTCAAGTGAGAACTTTCCTTCACTGGTGTTTTCTTTAATTGGTCCCACAGGACCCCAGGAAGGCTGGATAGAGATCTCTGGCTTACTGAAACCATCCTCAATGTGTGCTCTCTCCACACACCAAGCCAATGCATAGACCTCCTTTATCGTGCCTACTTTATCACATGGAAGACCCAGCATTCCATCTCTTAACAGACTCGGGCTCAGTACATTCAAGCAACAACGTCAGTACTACCTACATTAGCATATAGTCTGTAATGGCCAACGCGAATAAAACACAAATATCACCAATGCTATTAACCCTCTACATCCAACTTCTGTCAGACAAACTCAAACTTTCCATCCTCATTGCTCAGGAAAGTAAGCATTTTTGTCTGAATTTCGTCAGCCTCTTATCAAATATGGCATTTCTTCTTCTGACAAAGTGTTGTGTCCTCTGAAAAGGCTTTACGGTAACTTTATTACCACATACATGTGCAAGTGTGTGGAGTATGATAGACCATATAAAGAATCTATCTGTGCTTAACTTTGCTCTCTATAGAAACTAGAGAATGTAACTGTAAAAAAAAGAAAAAAAGGATTTAAGTGTAAAAAATAAATTGAGGTGAGAACAGAGCTTTTGTTCTCAAATGATGTACCGAGTCACACTGTGCTGAATTGTGCTAAGATAAATATATTTTTGCATTAAGTTGCAAATTCAGTTACTTTCTACAATTTTCAAGCCTTTCTTTCACAGTTAACATATCTAGAAGATTAAGGATACTTAAAGGTTTCTCTCAGTAAGATTAATTAGACCTCCTGGTTTTATGAAATGACGTCAGTCAGGTTTAATGTGTGGTGCAGAAATCCTGAGTTTTTACCTGGACAAGCTAACATGAGCTAACACATTCATTCATTATATTAATGAATTACGGGTGATGCTCACAGAAAAAACATTTTTATTTTAATGAGAAATGCTTAAAATTAGATGTAATAAAGGCTTAAGTGTTGACTTATTCAGCAAACAGGGAAGCTGTCTGCTCTAACTATAGGGGTCCTCCCTCAGAACAAAATAAACTTCTGACTTGGCCTGAATAACAAATCTTTTTTACACCACAACTACAATGTGCTTACTCACAACACACAGAGTTATTCATGAACAGTTTGTGCATGGCCATTCCATCGGACAATGAGCCCAAAAGGTCAGGTTGCCCTTGGGTCAGGGCCTCTTTTTGGAGTGATACTTGACATATCTGCCTTGTAAGCCAATCAAACCATAAAAGAAACGCACCCACAACTGAAAAGACACACAAAACAACTAGAACAACAAGTTCTAATCGACAAAGAGCCTCCCAGAGAGATAGACACATGAGCACAAGAGGGCCAAGCAAACAAAAAATAATTAGGCTACCCTTTTCAGGCTTTGCTCATTTTCTAATAAAGTTCATTTCAACACAGAAAAAATGCCTGGCATTTATTGTGCCTCTCAACCATTACTGAAAGGCCAACAAAGTCCAACACACTGATGTTTAATGCCATGACACAGCGATAGATTCCTCAATCGATCTAAACTGTATGTATCTGTCTCAGTATTGACTGTTTTTTGTTAAAAGTACAAGATCAGTTGATTGAAATTAATTCCTGTACTAACTGATAAAATCACCTGTGGTGTAACTCCATCCTCATCCTCAGGATATCAAACATCATCGATCAACTTCAGCACTTGTCTGCTTCTACTGCAGCTCTGTCATCCTAAAAATATGTTGGTGTTAAAATCCCCATAACTTTGTTTTACGTCGTTTCAGTCTAAAATATTAGTTCAGTGTAAAAGTCATGGTGAAATCTGTAAGATAAAGGCGTTTCAGCTCAGCTATATGAGCTACACACTGCTAAACTACACATACAGGTTGAATTTTGTGTTGCATTTGAGGTCCAATTGGTAACATTATGATACGTTTAGGTTGGCTTGATATAACAAGTGTTTGAGAAAGGTACTTGATGTTCAAATGTAATGTTAAGAAATTGAGAATTAAGATATTGGCTTGAACTTAAACCAACACTATGTAGTTTTTCAAACATAATATAGTCCTTAGATATTCATCGCCATGGTCTACCACTTTACAATAAGTTGAATGAAACCTTCGTCGTGTTCTGAAGTGGTCTGTATCGCTTTCACTAGCGCTATGAGGTGGATGGTGGGAACCCCGCCACACTAAAAACTACAAGTTTGGACTGCTTTACGGCATACGTCACTTCCCCCGATTCCCGATTTGTTTAAAACACGGAAGTGTCGGCGAAAGCCAAACGCAGAGCTGTAGTCATGGCGGAGGCAGCAAAGAACGCAAGAAAAAGAAAAGTTTATTTTGAGGATTCAAAACAAAGAAAGCGAGAGAAAAACAAGCTGAATGCTCGGACCAGAATGAACATTGGTTCGGTGTTCACTCGCTGGCGTGAAATAAAAGACGAGGAGGGATGTCCGACCGATGCCGACTTGGCCCTGTTATTGCTGGACTTGTAAGTACTTGTTGATTGTTTTCCATCCGTTTACAGTATTCGTGAGAACGTACCAGTTTGTAGTTTTGTTTAGACCTATTTCAAGTGTGTGATATCGCCAGCTCGTGGTTGTCTTTACTTTTATTCGCTTTATCGCTTCAACAGGATGGGGGCGACTTCATGGTAATAAAACCAAGTTGAACTTAGCGATTTTCAACATCGTCATTTAGTCAAAAATAAATACATTACCTCGTCACTATCCATCCTGCAAACAGCCGCCGAAGACAGAAGAATACTTTTGAGCGAAGTCCTGGCTTCTGTGAGTCGCCTACAAAACAAATGCACGTGACCGGCAGATCTGTATCCTTACGGCAGTATGCACGCGCTAGGGCTCATGGGTAGCTGAGTTCTCGTTCCGGTCAAGCGAGAATCTTCCGTAGTGCTGCTTTAAAATAATGTTACATTTAGCTGAAATGTGTTTGTTTTCTTGAATGTGAAGTAATTACATTAGTTGCATGATGAATGAGTTCTATAACATGTTGCCTGTTTTATTGATTAGACTGTTTACAATGCTGGCCTATTTTATTAAGTAATGTTTCTTTCAGTCTATAGTTTTCTTAATTCATATAAATAAACACAAGTAATAAATAGCTATTGTGCAATTCAGTAATCCTTTTGGAGGGAGGGTACTTGTTGCATTACTCCTTGCTTGAGTTCTTGAGTGTACAGCACTTTGTGCTACATTTATTGTATGAAAAGTGCTTTATAAATAAAGTTTGATTGATTGGTTAAGAGCACTTTCGCACCATTATTTTGAACACACCAGTTTTAACAAAACATGACACGTGATCTGTATCATTAATGACAAATCTTACTAGCACGTGATGGATTATTGATATCAGCCTGATCATTTTATCATGTTTTTCACTTGTTTTAAGTCACACAGACACAGACATGGCATGTTCTGTCTCATAGTGTAATATCAGACCACACTTCAGAGTGCTCCTGCCTCATGTCCACCATGATTATTTCTTCAAGAACTTCTGTGATGTTTGTTCTGACTGCTTCTCATAGGAGCCTGACATTGTTTAGCAAGGCGTGCCAAACTAAGAGAGGGGACCTGATAAGGGAATTATTGAGCATAAAGGCAAATGATACTGGTTCCTCAAACTAGTTTGAACCTGCTTGAACTGGGGCTGTTCATGATTCCCATCCATTCTTAAAGGGCATAAATAAGTTTGTTTAGCTCAGCCTATTGCTGCATTGCGGCATCATGCCTTATGAATCTGAAAGGCAGTTAATAAACTTTCAGTTCATGTTATTGAAGACAAAAAAATTACATCTTGATCATCTGTTTGTTGTGATGAATTTAGTGAAGCAGTATTTGCTAAAAAGTCATGAGGGCTAAATGTATGGAGTAAATTTGAACAAGTACACAGCATCAGGAAAGATGCTCATCTGTCTTCCAGTTTGGGCACATCTACACTTACATCTTAACCACTTCCATTATTATCTTAGCTCTGTGTACATTAGTATTTGTTTTGTTGGGACCATGGTTGTTTACATCATAACAACTCAATCAGATATTCTGACGGGCTGACGAGGTCTAAATTCTGCCTACGTTCTTTCATGCACTTGAGAGTAATCATCTCAAGCTTGTTGGCTCTGACAACATAAACCAAGGCTTCACCTAGGGCCCAGCTCAGGAACTGCATGCATCTAACAATGAGATCTAAGTCAAAGATAAATAAGACTTTTTGCCAGAATACTACCCTCTGTTATTTTGTTGTCTTTTTCAGACCACAAAAGATGTTGTTGACAGCAGAAAAACCAATACAGAGGCTTTAAAACACGAGTCCACATACCAGTGGTTGACATCACTTTGACTACATCTGCTCCTTATTTAAAATTTACTGTGTTCACAAGTAAATTGTGTTATTTGTAAGTCATCCAAAGGTCTTAACACAGAACTTTATAGGTTGCAGAATTTATCTTCTCTTTGAAGATTGGTTCTTGGGTATTTTATGCCTTTAATTTAGTAGACATGGGAAGTGGATAGAAACAAAAAGAGGGGAAAGAGAGTTGGACATAGAGAGGATCCACAGGCAGTATTTGAACCCTGAGGGCATCAGCCTCTGTTTATGGTGTGCTGGCATGATCATCATTAGATCATTGCTTTCCAAAGTGTGGGCAGGGGCTGCTTGGCTGACCCTTGAGTTAATACAGATGTGCTGCAAGAGGTTATTAAAACATTTAACCTTTTAAAAACTGAAACCAGGTTCTAAATAAGTGTGCAATTCTTTATTTTATTTTCATATAAAACATATTCTGAAGTTGCCATTGTTAACTCATTTCCCAACTTTAAGCTTGTCCCAGTTATTCACAGAACAGAGTTTCGAAGCTTTCTGCCTAAATGACCTCTCAGTTTTTGGCATGCCTGTGAAGCCCTTAGTTTTATCCAATCTAAGAACATGCTGTTTTAATGTGAACCCCTATACGCCGTGTCTGGCCATGCACCTTTAAAGAAGTGAATATGGCTTCAGCTTTCAATTTCTGCACTCTAATGTTTACTAACCTGACATGCCAGTTTGAAAGTTCAAGGGATACAGTATGTTACACTTGTCCATCTGAGCAAGAGCCTGCAGAAAGTGAGGACAGAACCTTTCCAAAACATATTTAGAAGGTGATAAACCAATCGTTCTCTGAATTCCAATCAGATGATGTAGAAGGAAGGGGCTACTGCCAGCAGACTTTAGTGCATAACATCAGCTAATTTGTATAACAAGCTCTTGCTCAAACCTGTCTTGGGATCAGGTATATCTCTTTCATTGAGACGAGCTCTAGGTGCTTTTATTTGTTTGTCTTTTAATGAAACAATTTTGTAAAATTATGATAAAACTACTTACTAAAGCAGGTACTGCATGTGCTTATTTCCATACAAGCAGCCACTGCTTACAGACCTGTAGTTCCCTTACGCTGTCGTCACCCTTTAGGCTCTGCCTCTTTTTCCTCAGAGGATGCTGACTGGGTAGTGCTTCTGAACTTTGCCTGATGGAGTCCATGATTAAAGTGGATCCAGCTATACTCTAAGGTTAAAGGTTTACTGTGGCTGCACATACTTTTTCTTCACCAGCACCAGCTGTGGGCTAAACAAACACCTGGCTCAGGAAGTGTCTTCATCTGGGAGAGGTGGTATATCCCCTAATAAGATAACTAGGTTTAGAGTTTTTCAAATTCTTTCACTTCATATATAAAAAAACTGATTAAGTTGAATCTGTGAATTTCAACTAAAGTTGTCTTTAACACCAAACTAACAGAAGTTCTGCTTTCTTTCAGATGGTAAGCATGGTGCAGAGGGTCCAGTACCATCCAACAAAGATGTCACTTTGCACTTAAACATCATTTTTGCACTGCTCTGTTTTTTGCTGGGGTACTGAAGTTCCAGTATCTTGAGTTTTATTCACAAGTGGAGGAAATATGAATCGTGAGTTTGACAGATACATTTTTGGAGTTTCTTTAGAAATCCAGACTTTGTCCCTCATGTGCTGAACTTCTGATATACCAGTTGGTCAATGTTCAACTCACCCATGGTCGTAAGTTTTAGCTGATGACATGAGGACTGAAATTATTGGCACAAACTGCTAAAATAAGTCTGCCCTGTAATGTGCCCAGGTTCAGTATTGTGGGGGCTCAGACATCCAGAGGGAGCTGGTGGAGTAGCTAGTTGTTTGTACTAAAAAAACAATTTAGGTGGTCCTAGATCCCCTCCCCATGGTGGCTTCCTTTTGAATGTCTTCTGGACATGTCTAACTTGGAGGGGAACCCAGGATAGACACAGTGGAAAAAAATGGATGGATGGACATAATTACACTTCTACAAAGGGGGATTCAGTTGATTTTTTTGGCCTCAAACTGAAAACACTTGCGTATTGACACTTGCAACAAAAACATAGTAATGTCAGCTCTTTAAAAGTCAAATAGATATAGAACAGCATCATTTATCTGGATTTGTATTATTGGATATCAGGCTAATTATTATCAATATTCACTCCCTCTCTGATTCTGCTTTGGTGTCCCTCACCTCCTTAGATTAATATCTGGCCAGTAAATAGCTAAGTGTTCTTCAAGTTTGCCTGACTGATGCAAATTTTGCCCTTTTCCACAGAATAAGTTGTGTATGTTTGTTTTATTCTTTGAGCTTTTACATATACTTTAATTTCCTTCATATGGAAGTTGAAGTATAGCTTAAGTATTCTGCATGTTTCAATTCTTATGCTCATATCTGTTTTAGTGTCTCTTTTCTATCTCAATTTATTTTTAATATTCTTTGCCATACTATGTTTAAGTATTTCTGATTCTTAAAAGATAGGTGTTAGATGTAAAAAAAAAAAAAAAAATCATCTAAATTTTCGGTATCTTCTAAAACAAAGTACAGCTGCAGTGTAGATGATGGGCCCATACGGTTTGTGACTGTGAGTTTGACAGAATTTGGGCACAATATACCGCTATTCTACGAGAATAGTGCAAACCTTGTAGAGTTGAACACCTGCACATAATTGATCTGAAAATGTGTTTGAAGAATACAAAGCTAATAATAGCACACCGGTACCTGCAGACCACAGCAATCTGGGCAAGTCTTCAGGGGCTGCTTCTTAGTGAGGTATCCTCCTGGTGTGTGTGTGCGTGCACAGTTTCAGGCAGGGATGTTAGCCGTGGTGGTGGAGGTGGTCACTGCTGGGCAGGAATGCTTGCGAAGTACTTTTCAGAGTTTCAGAGACGCAATGATCAATAAATGCTTTAAATAGGGACACGAATACCTGAACACAGCATTAATCTCAATAGCTGGATCCTATTTAAGAAGGAAGCATTTTGCTGAATAGATTGGCTGGATAGCAACCATCCACAGCACCGTAAGTGGTTGGAGAGGCCCAAATGCCACTCATTGCCCTCCCCAGTGTTAATTAGCAGCTCTGAGGAGGGCAGTCGAGACAACACACAGCAAATAAATTGCACCCAAAGTTTTTGTTTGTTTAGTTTTTAATAACTTTTCTCATTCAGAGGTAGGGATGGGTACTACAGTCCAATACTGATATATAAAAAGGTCTAATGCCTACCTAATATAATCATAACACAGATTTTGGCACCAACTATCAGAGGCAATGGTGCTGACCCTTTTCTGCCTTCTCTGTTCTGGAAGCTTCCATACACTGCCCTCCTGCTTAAAGAATAACCACTACAACCTAAAGAATCATTTAAATGTTTGCCACATATTTTCATTAATAATGCTCTTTTTTTTTTCTTTGAAACAACTGCATTAAACATAAAAGCACGGAATGTTCATTTAATAATTAAAAAAAAAACTAAAATCAAACCCAATCCAAAGGGCAAATGGGTCAAATCCTCCATGCATAGAGACAGATCGATAGCAAAATGTTGCTTATGATAAAAATAATTCTCAATCCGAAAGCGCTGTTTATGGTGCTTGGGTATTACAAAGCATAAAAACTGTGAAAGGCTAATGTTGCTTACTGTCTCTTCAGCAGCATTACAAAACCTGACAACATCATTTAGTTCCCAGAATTTTCATCAAGCTGGTTGACTTAGGGGCTGTTTACATGACTCAGTTTTTTGGCTGTATCCAAAGACTTTTCATTGTGTTTTTGCCTCCTGTTTACATGGGAACAGTTCTCAGAGTGCCTGAGTCCACAAACTTTTTAGATGAGGGTCCAGAGCATTTTGAAACATATCTGTGTCCAACTTTGTGTTGACAGGATTCAGCGTTTTAGGGTGAAACGATGGCGTCACCGCATGTACAGTACTGTTTCACATGAAGGCTGCTCACGCACACCAGGAACAACAACTTTGGCTGTCTACCGAGTCACGTGGGCTGCTGACTGTGCTTAGCTTGTTATCCAGACAAAACTATCCAGACAGATTTGTTGTCCAGAAAAGAAACTCCTGTGTTGTCGTGCACACACTCACCATCGTTGATTGTGAAGTTTTTTTTCTTCTTACATGTGTTTTAACACCGCTGTTTCTCTGCAAACCTACATTGCCATCTACTGAACTGGTATGACGCTGCTGTGTATTCAGTCGTTCTGGTGTTTCCATGTGAACGTGAACGTCATGTAAAAATGCCTTCACTTTTACAAAGGTGACATGTTCCTTTCTATTTGAGGTCAGAGATGCTTGTAGACATCTTTATAGATGTGTCAGCATTCATTGGATGGCTGGGCTATTTTTTGAAACTAAACCTACAGTCTAATGTCTCACATTGTGCAAAATATACTTTTTCAAGAGGTCATATCATACTTTTTAAAAATGTTATCTGCCCTTTAGTGTGTTCAGCATAATAGAGCAGCATCTTTGTGAGCAAAACAACAAAAGCAGCATTAAGACCTGTCTCAGTCTCGTCTTTGTGTCACCAGCAGCAAAAATGTCTCATCTAGTTAGATGCAGCTCATAGGGATTCACACTAAAACAACCTGTTCTGAGAAGGGCTTAGACAGAAGATTTGCACCAAAACAGCCCGTTCTGAGCAGGGCATAAACAGAGGATTCACATTAAACCAGCCTGTTCTGAACAGGGCTTAAACAGAGGATTCACATTAAACCAACCTGTTCTGAACAGGGCTTAAACTTAGGATTTGCACCAAAACAACATGTCCTGGGATGCTGGTTTGATGTCATAATAACAAATCAGGCAATACAAATTCAACTAGTTTAAAACAACAGCATTTATCTGGATTTGTGTTGTTTTTGTTTTTTTTTCCAATGTTATATTTATTGTTTTAACAACCTTAATACAAACACATCAATGCACGTAACACATCTGTGTGCACAAAAAAACAAACATCACTCAGGTACACAAACAGGAGTCATAAATCATAATAATGATTAGGATAAAAAAACAAACAGAAAAGATTTAAGTAGTAAAAAAAAGAAAAAATATATATATATACACATACAAACATATACATATATATATATATATATATATATATATATATATATATATATATATATATATGTATATATATGTATATACATATATACACACACATACACACACATTAATGAATATACATAGGAATCACATGCAAACATGATCAGAAGTTAAGTTAGGACTTAAATTCGTGTTTTAAATAAAGATAAAGACAGTAATTG
Source organism: Scarus forsteni (assembly GCA_036419115.1). Classification (NCBI taxonomy): domain Eukaryota; kingdom Metazoa; phylum Chordata; class Actinopteri; order Labriformes; family Labridae; genus Scarus; species Scarus forsteni. The sequence continues at coordinate 13,034,949 of JAZDUH010000098.1, read as the reverse complement.
TAATGATAGTTATGCCTATAAAATACATGTATATATATCTTCATAAATTAAACAAATATATGTAATAAAATTAATAAACTACTAAAACGTGAAAAATAAATTCAATGAATAAATATGTATAGGTTAAGAAGATAGTTCTTGTATTTATCAGGAGTTTAAGCTTGGGAGTGATCGATATGATACATAACAGACCAGTATACAAATATCGAGTGTGGTAATCACAGAGGGCTATTCTTCCCGGATTTGTGTTATTTGATATCAGGCTAATGTAGTATGTCCAATGCTGTGGCCAGCCCATGAGTCTGGTTCCTGGTTGGGTTTGAAGCATATTCATGGAGTGTCCTCCCATGCTATCTCATTGTCTTTCAAAAGCCCATTCACTGTCTCTCTCCAATATCTAAAAAAAACTAGGAAATGCAAAAACACAAAAACAAAAAACGCCTGTTTTGAGCAGGGCTGAAACACAGGGGTTTGTAGCAACACAGTGATCCAATTTCTGAGTGTTTTTTTTAGGCAACAGACTTAATTATTTTCTTCTGACCCAACACCAGGGTTCATATGTCTGAAAGATGTGTTCAATTCATCAGTTAAGCACCATTTTCCTTCTTTTTGTGAGCCATATTCAATTTTGCCTTTTTGAATGTTTGACGTGTAATTAAAGTCAAAGACCACCATTGACCCCATAGTGGACAGTCCTGCTGCTCCTGCTGGTGCTGTTATAGATTTTTGACCCTATGAAATACATCAATTTAAGCCCCACCACATCTCAAATCCGCTTTTAGTTGCTCTCATTATGAATTTTTTTTAGATAATTTTATTTATTGTACAAACATCAGTCCATGGTGGTGCAACAGCAAGCGGTTAAGCTCATGCACGTTATGTAAAATAGAGACTCGATTAGTGATCAGAGGTATGAAGAGAGCTTATTAGCTCTCTACACAGATGCACTTTGTGTTACAAACATTTAAAAAGAAAGTTTTCTTGACTTGAATTCATAACTGAAGTAATGACATGAGGGTGAGGGACCTCTGGCCAGCATCATGTGTGTGGAGCAGGTGTGTGTGTATTTTAAGACAACTGTGGAGCAACTTCATCTCGTGACAGTGTTGTTCAGGTGGTCCTCTATTTTCAGACAACCAGTTGTGTGTTTAACTTCACCTGAACTTAACAAACTCCCATGTTTGTGTGTGAATATGTGTGTTGTTTCCAGGGGATTTGTTTCCGTGCCCCAGGCGTGTATAGTGGACAGCTTGCGGCTGGATTGATAGAGTGACGTCAGCGCGCCGCTACCTCTCTGAGAGGGCAGGATTAGTCGGGAGCAGCAGAGACAGCGCTCCGGTAATCTCCCGGTAATAAATGGAGGGAGGTGGGCACGTTCGGAACCGCCGGTGCCGAGTGATACCGGAGGCCCCCAGAGACCCCTGAGAGAGTCGCCGGCTGATGGAGCGTGATGGGTCCCTCCGTGACGCCGCAGCACACCGACGCGCCCCGGGCAGGTACACGCAGCAGGTAAGCTGTGGAGACGCAGGCTGAAGTCTTCTCAGGGGGATTTACCTTGACAAGGTGTTTGCAGGCTGCACCGCCTGTCTGTCAACAACTGCTGCTGTTTTATTTTTACTGCTTGTGTCTGCCTGAAGGTTGCACCTGGGAGATTATGCTTGTTGACAACTTTGCAGTCCATGAAAATGTTGAGGAATGACGCTGAATCAAACTGACGTTGCAAGTTGTTTGAGTCTTTGCGTCAAACATAGAAACACAGTAAAGGTTACTTCAGTTTAGGAGCCACTGATAGAGTGGAGTTACCCACATGGACTCATCTGTAGGTGACCTACTCACTGCATGGCAATATTAAAGTAAATGCAGAACATATAAATGCTGATTTTACGCATAGCTGCTTCATGCGTTTTGGAATCTTAATTGAGTTAAGAGATAAGAACAACAAAAGAAACAATTCTCAGGTGTTATAAAGTTCTGTTTTCAAGTAGCCTCGTCAAATATTTATCCACGAATGCAAATGATACCCAAAACACTCCGGCCATTGTAATGGTTGTTTTGCCTCTCCCGTTTTTACGCACAAGGCCTTACTAAGCCTAATTGCTCCAAATTGCACATAATCTACACTTGATTCTCTTTTTCCGTTTCCCTCTCTCCAAGCAAGGTGTGCTGTGATTGTAAAGGCAACCTAAAGCCCTGAACTTCTGAGAATTTATGGCTTGGTCGTCACCTACTTGGCACATGCCACTAAATAGCCAGATAACACCCATTATGCAGCGGTTATAGAGGCTGATGTTAAAGCTACGGACTAATTTGTATCCACCGTGTTACTTTTACCGCTACCGGTTTTCACACCAGTGAGTGGAGGTCTGATGACATTTTAAGAACAGTACGCGCGCCTTCCTCACTGCCCTGTGCTCACGTGCTTTATTGATCACACAGAATTATCCAAATATATGCAGCTTTTCTGGACCCTCTCCATCTGCTTATTTTGTGGGGGGAAACTGGGGTTGGTTGTTACCCTCTAAACTTTTTGAGCACAACTCGTGATTGGTAGCCTCCACCCTACAGTGTTCAGTATAGTATTAGATGAGAGCATAAAGATTTGTAGTGAAACTGGAATAACTTTAATTCTTTTGAATTATTTTAACTGTAAGTCATTAATGATAGAGATGCTTTGACACACTGAGACAAACCAGCTCAATCTCAGGGTTGTTTTTTTCAGTAGCTGACAACAGGCTAAACATGCAAATTCTACTTAAACTAGAGAAAAAATAAGTTCACTAATCCTCGCTATCATTGTTGTAACCATCAATGCACATTCACAGTTTGTAATTTGTTTTAATGTGACCTCGAATTTTGAAAGTTGCCAATATATTTGCACAGTCTAGATGGTATGCATGAATTTTCCTGCAGTAGTTTTAACCAAAAGGAGAGAAAGACAGCATTATATTGACTGCACAAATAAGCTGTTAATAAGTAAGTGTAGCAAAAGAGAAGGAAACTATTGCTCTCTGCAGGTTCCAACCACCAAATGACATATTTGGGTCATTAAGACCAGTTTCAAAAATGTGTCCAAAAGTTGTAAGTTTATAAGTTCAGTTCAAAAAGTATCATGAACATCACTAGGAATATTTAGTGTTTTACATTGGTGGTTTGCAACCTTTTTTTCTCAAAGCTCTTACTCAGTTGTACCTTTCCCCTGGGACCTACATGAAAATATGTGACATTGCTGTGCAAAATAGACAGCAATATTTGTTGGTTTTATTAATAACATGCGTAAAATAAGCCTACACACATTCACTGATGTAGTATGTGTGTGTTATCATTGCTGTGGTTTGATTCCATTCATTTCAGTTCAAACACATTTATTGGCATGAATGGGCATCATTGCCAAAACATTTAAAAATAGGAATTCAAAGGAATATGAATTTAAAATAAAGGGTACATCAATAGTTATAAAAAATATTTTATATTACAAAAGTAAAGATTCAAGAATAAAAAGCTATTAAATATTTCATTTAATACATGTAAAAAAGATTTTGTTTTCCTTCTGTCAGTTTAATGCCCCCATGAGACCTTCTGACAAGGACCAGGATTTCAGGTTAGAACCAAGGCAATAGGTGTTAATTTTGATATATAATTTAAATGACCTTTTCTCAAAGGGAAAGTCACACTGTCAGGGTGGAGTTTCACTGAGTCTGTTTGCTGTACTGCAGAATATTGCCAAACTAGATTGAAAAACAGTCATAGCAATTTTTTGCCCATTGGATGATCCTCCTCATTATTTTGCTTTCATACAACATACAGTGATTTACACTCAAGACAATATACTGTATTTTTTCTGCAAAATGTTGAACTAAAGACTGAGAGAGCACAAGATGGCAACAATTCATTAGATTAAATGTATAGAAAATAATGCAGAGCTTACATTCACTCTTTAAGCTATGTGTTCACTTTAAAAGCCATAATGAAGATATTCTGACCCATGATCATAGGCGAGGAGGGGGATGGCGAACAAGGATACGATTGTTTAGACTTCTCGTGTTCTGGAGGTGTTATGATGAAAGTATTGGAAGAAATCTTGGGAAAGTTAAACCATTTACAAAAGGCAGCATGGAAAGCAAATTCAAAAATACAATTTCATGACTTACAGATTTAAATAGACAGAACTTTTAACACTGTTAAAGTTGAACAAATAAGCAGACAGGGTTTGCACAAATGCTGTTCCTTGTCACTCTCATCCAATAATAAATCATCAGTTGAAACAGTTTAACACTGAAAGCTTGGATTATGATTTTTCCAAAGATTTAAAAGCAATCAGGGTAATTAAGTTGTGCATCTTAAAACTAGGCCAAATACTATTCCAAACAGAAGGAACTGAGAACATAAAACATTTCTTTCCCATCTCAGCTCGGACTTTAGGAACAACAGATTTCAAGATGTCCAAGGAACGAAGGTTGTGGATTCTGTCCTTTGGGATTAAACGAGACAAAAAATAATCTGCAAACTTTCCCAGAATGGCCTGATAAATAAAGACAAACCAGCGTGACAGTCTGTGATTGCTTAGAGAAGTCCAGTTATCTTTAGAACATGAAGTACAGTGATGAGGGAGAGCCCCCAGTTTGTGATGAATCTCAGAGTAACACATAGTTACTTCGTCTGCATATGTTCAAATACTGCCTCTCATGGGGACACCCTGCAACTGCATAAATGGGAATGCATATTGGAGGAATTTAAGCACATCCAAAAGGAGGAGGGGTGTGTGTGTGTGTCTGTCTGTCTTCATATTTGATACTTACAGGTCCAATGCCCTGGTGTTTGATCATTTACATCATGAGTGTCTATTAATCAATGATTTTCTTTAAATTGAACAAAAAAAAAAGAAACATATCTCTGTAGAGGATTAGATGCAGCTTTTCATCCTCCCCTTTGGAAACACTCTTATTTGAGAGGGTAGGGAGGCTATTGGTGTGTTCCAGTTGTCGTCGGAATTTCCAAGTTCCGAGTAGGAAACTGCAACTGGAATTTCCTACTGTCAACTCGGGGGAACCTCGCCACCCCCGACAATGAAGATGGATGCCCCCAGTGTAAACATTTATTTAGCTCAAAATATTCCATTTATTTGCACTTCTGACAAGGGCATGTCGCTCAAAATCAGCTTTATACATGGTACTGTTAGACTTACATTTACAAATTTACAAAAATGCTGCCATAGTGAAAAGCACATGCATGTGATATTTGTGAACAACACCACAGGAAGGGCTAACATCGGCTAACAATAGCCTGGTAGATCGGCACGTTTTTTTTCCAACTTCAACTGGAATGCCGATTAGACAAAGATGACGTCACTCCCAGTTCCGAGGTAAATGGAACACAGCATATCGGACACTATAAAAACGAGCTCTGTGCTGATTGGCTTCCAAAATGATGAGAAGGAGAAGGGGTTACAGGCCATATGCTGCGTTCCATTTACCTCAGAACTGGGAACTGGGAAATGGGAGTGACGTCATCTCCATCTTATCAGCGTTCCAGTTGAAGTCGGAAAAAAACATCCCGATTGACCATTCTATTGTTAGCTGTTGTTAGCACGCCCTGAGTTGTTAAATATCACATGAAGAATGTGATTATCACTATGGCAGCATTTTTGTAAATACAAGTCTAACACTGCTACGTGTCCGGCTGACTAGCTGTACGTTCACACCAAAAGCGTCAAAATCGCTTGTCGACGCTCTGGCCGCTTTCACTGCACTGCTTGGCAGTTGAAAACACACAGAAGCACGCAGGCAGGGGACTCGATGTGAGCAGCCGGAGGGGCGGGGCCTACAAAGCTGCGGTGCAGATGTGTTCTGCATCACCATCTCCTGTCACTCTTGTTTTCACACTAATATGTAAATATATAAAGATTGAACTAAAATAAGTGAAGTAAACAGACATACGCACAGTCTTGTGACCCTTAAACTACAGCTTATTTGATTGTTATGACTTTACCCCCCTTTTTATGTAACATTTGCACAAAGCGGGAGGTTATATGGGGAGTTGGAACGTGTATATGTGATGCACATGGGACTTCTGTTCCCTCTTTCACTGTGGATCACACTTGGGGGGGCTGGAGATAGCAATAATAAGCTTTTCCTCCCTTGTTTCCTCGTCCTCCTTCTCAAAGTCTTCCGCATTGGAATCCAGATCGGCCTGAAATTGGCTGACGCCTCGTTTGCGCTGCTGCTTATTTGCATAAAGTTGAGCTTCTCCCAACTTCAGCTCATCGCTCGCAATGCTTCCACGCCGCTCGTGACGCTCGCAACGCGCCGCTCGTGACGCTCGCAACGCGCTGCTCGTGATTGCCGCCGCCTCGATCGCCCTTCGACACCGGCGATCATAGAAATTGTTAGCCAATGCAGTGTCCAGCTACCATTCTGCCACGAGAATGGCAGCTGGACGCCACTGACGCTCAGACCGCTTCTGGTGTGAATGTACAGTTAGAGCGACACGCACTGGTCAGAAGTGCAAATAAATTGATTATAACAGGAGCTAAATAACTGTTCACACCGGGGGCTGCCATCTTTGATTGTCAACTCGGGGATGGCGAGGTTTCCCTGAGTTCCCAGTAGAACATTCCGACCTCGGGGAGTGTTCCAGATAAAGTTTCCTACTCGGAACTGGGAAATTCCGACTTCCGACTACAACTAGAACGCACCAATAGAGTGGACTTTCAAAACAGTAGGTAGAGCCTGTAGGTGGAGCCTGTATAGCTATTACACCACAAACCCCAGGAAGTTCTAAACCAATGTTGTAAAGGGGTATGGAGCTTTTCTATGAACAGAGAGTTTGTAAAAGGTGTCCTCATCTTTTACTCCCTAAGACCCCTCAACAACAATAAAAGCAATGCAATTGATTTTGCATGACTCTGGACCTTTAACAATGATCTTATAGCCCCTTGACCATGAGGCCCTCAATTGCCTTTACCTTATCCTAATAGTTAAATCGCCCATGATGATCATGGACAAAGGAGTCCACGGAAAGTTTTGGTTCTGCATCACTTGGGTAGAACAGTGCAGGTATTTGGCTGTAAGTGTGTGTAGGCGGTGCATTGACCCGGGGTGAGAGACGCTAACACTACCGGACACGAGAGAGAGGGAGAGAGAGTGGCTGCGCTATGAGAGAGAGAGAGAGAGAGAGAGAGAGAGAGAGAGACAGCAGTGGTGATACTGGAGTCTAGGCGGATGTTTCTTATGTGAGCAGCAGCACTCAGACTCACCGCTGTGCGTCTTTACGCTCAGAGATCATCCACTCCTGATCCCCCCTCACGCTCTCTCTCTCCCTCTCTGTCTCTCTCTCTCTCTCTCTCTCAGTTTATTTCTTTTCCCTACAGCAGCCTCACCTGGGAAGCCACAGAGGAGGACAGCGGACACTTCGCTGACTGACGGACAACAAAAAGGACATCTCGGTGCACTTTCAGTATGGAGGGGAGCCGAGTAGCAGAGTAACTTGCTGCAGTATCCAAAAGCCGACTGTCAGAGGAGAACGAGCTTCACAATGAGCCGATAAATTCCTTCCGCCGATGCGTTCCTTGGAGAGTGGATAGACCATCTCCTAACAGCGGAGGGGACGAGCAGAGGGGGCCCTTAATCCTTTCTTTGAGTCCCCAGATGGACCAAGTGCCCCCGGCACTGGCCGCTAAGATGCGCTGGATCACGCTGGTGTTTGCCGGCTTGACTTTCTGGGGCAAAGTGACTATTTGTAACTGTTTCGACTACGAGGAGCCAGACTATGATTACTACGAGGAGGACAAAGCGGAGACCATTGACTACAAAGACCCCTGCAAAGCTGGTGAGTACACTTTTAAGTTTTAGTGATAAGAATAAAAGTGAAGAGAAGTGTTTTTACGCGTCTGGATTCCCCCTGGAGCGCACTGGCTCTGGCTTGGCACGTGTATGTGAGCTGACAGCCGCTGTGTGTGTGTTTCTGTGAGTGTGTGCATGTGCACACAATCGTCCAGATGCCCCTGTTTCCCCACCCATCACAACCGATAAGTCAGTACCGGTGGTGATCCCGCGGGTGGATGCCTGCCACGTGCAGCCCGGTGACTGTCCCGCTAAGCTCGTTCCCCTCCAGGGATGCATGCACACACAAACCATGCGCGTGCATCACCTGTGGGCAGAGTTTCGGTTTTGGGTTTAAATGTCTCCGCACATACAGACGGGCTGCCTGAGTGCGCATATAGGCTGCTCGAGTCTGCTTGCGCGTGTATCCAGATGTTAAATCAACCATCAACAAAGATGAGAAACAGCTGGACACAAGTGCATCAGAGCACGCGCTTGGTCCTTCCCACGCACACGCACGCACACGCAGTGATAAAAATTTAGTTGGACACTTAATGACAGGCTGTGGGCTGCTGTGGAACAACCGTGTAACCCCGTCAGCATACAAACAGATGTGTGAACTTAAAGGAGGCAGCATTCAAACAGTTTGTTCATGAAAATAGGGGGAAAGTGTTCTTTGTACTGACTTGAAGTGCAGTTTAAGAGGTTGAATGATCTTTTTGTACTATTTCACAGGTCTTTTATAGGTGTGTGTGTCATGCCTGGTGTCTTTGTGCTCCACCCAAATGAACTCATGTTTTGGACACAGAGACTTGAGGTCAACTTAAGGCTTAAATTAATCTCATTAAAAACATACACTTCTGTATTTCCTGCTTTGTTTTAAGTATGTTTGAGTTGTAGGTATATAAAATTCCAATATATATATTAGAGTAATCAAACCTAGTGCTGAACAGTAATCCAATTTCATTGCATTGTTGGCCTCCCACTATTATCACATCAGAATGATTAAGATCAAAGTGTTACTAAAAAATATGGTTGGTCTTTTTGTGTATTAATCACTTAACATCATTTTCATGTATGGTTTTGTTTTCCATTTGTTTAAAGCCAGCTTACCAATTAAATTTACCAAAGTGGTGTAAATTGACTACCAGAAATTCAATAGAATGAAATAGATATTAAGTAAAATGAAAAATAAAATTAAGAGCCAAATTATAACACACAATGCATTTATAAAAATGTAAAAACATACAAAAGGCATGAAAATGAAAAACACTTAACAACCAACGACAGTTTGTTAAAATTAGAGTCAACTTAAGAAGATTAAAAACACATGAAACAGGGACCACCCAGCTCTTACACTGAATTAAAAACCAACAATTTTACATTTTAGAGTTGATCCTCTCTTTGCTTCGCCTTCAGAGGTTTCTTCAGAGGTGCCTCAGAGGCAAGACAGCAGTAGATGGAACTACTGTGAACTGGTTGAGCTAAAAGTAGAAGATGGACAAGATGCAATGCAATGTGAGATGTTTGATGACATGTTACTAAAGCGACCAAATCCTGGGAAATTGAACTACAGTGAGCACAAACAAGATATCTAACTGGTGAGAACTTCACTTTAGTCTGCTGAATCTGCCCTTCAAAAAAAAAGCTCTACATGCAGCTTGTCCACCATCCTTGTTTGTTGCCTGCCATCATTGCATATTGTGAGTATCGGTTATCAGTGATGAAACTCCCCTGGTGCATGTCCCACTTTAGTTCCACAATGTCGTTACCTTTGAGAATTGACACTATTATACCCCGTGGCAGGACTAATCTGAATCTCTCAATGTGCAGTGATGGTGAATCATCAGGACAGTGTATTTGCGTAAATGCAGAAAAGGGCTACTGTTGAATTGCAGGGTGCTGGTTTGGTGAAATAGGAAACAACAATGCACATCCCATTTTCACAAGCTATTGCATTGTGTGGGCAGCCCAGGTTTGATTTCTTTCTGATGTCCATTTGCTACATGTTGCTACTCTCTTTCTCTCCCTTTCTGAACATATCCACTGTCTTGCCACCCCAACGAAAGGCTAAAATGCCCCAAAGTTACATGTCACAAAGACAACAAAGGATGCACAGTATTATGAGAATGGTATTGGTATTGGCAGATAATAGAGAAAAACTTTAAATGTCTGTGTCTGCAGCTGTGAAAATTTCTGACTGCAGAAATTTCTGTCTGCACTAAAAATCAAGTTATCGTTGTCAGAGAATATCATGATTTTGGTATATTTATTAACTTTTTTATAGCACAAATGAATCACCACAGTGTAAAAAACATCTGTTGTGGGGTGGGTGTGGTTATGGCTGTTTGCGATAATGAGTTTGGAAATATTGGTTTTTGGTTTTTATGCAAAAATCCCCAATTACAACTGGCACGATATATAAATGCTTTAAGGTCAGCCAGCAATAGTATTTGATAATTGTGATCTCATAAATCAAAGTAGTTCTTACATCGTACTTTCCCATTATTGAGCAGCCCTAATGATACCATTGCACACAGTTTTGGTTTACCCCATGTCTGAAAGATGCATTTATGCTGAAGAAAAACATGAACTTGCTGTCATACCTTTTGCCCCTAAAGTAATTGATCACGAAAGTGTAGACTTCCTGGGAGAGCGGCAGGTGTGGCTAAAAATCCTATCTTTGGGTTTTTTATTAAATGCTAAAGATGATTTATATCTTTTTTATGATAAAAAATAACATTTTTCTCAAGGTGTGACCCCAGATATTCAACAGCCTTATTCAACTGCCAGCCTCAAGGTCAAACTTCTGAAACTAGGATCACTCTATTTCAGCTGTATGAGGATTGTCAGTAGGGATAGGTACCGTAATGTGGTTCCAATATGGTGCTATAGTACCAACAGTACCTAGTACCCATTGACCCAAATCAAAGCACACATTTCAGTGCTTCATTTTGGAACCATTCCTAATGTCAGAGCCAAAGATGATAAACCTTATCTGCCTCCTCTGCCTGACAAGTAGTCCAGCATTACCTTTCAGCTAAAGAAACAGACATTGGAGGCCACAGAGGCATTATCCCATTGGCTGCAACAAGAATAAAGATAATAGACACTCTTTTATTTGTTATTCCAGAAACTGTTTGGGCACCAGCATTGTTTAAAAGGCATCAGTTCTGAACTGGTATCAGAAAAAAACAAACAAGGACCAACCCTAGTGTCCAATATCTGATCTTTCATTGATTTGTCTGTTTTCTAAAAATATGTCATCACTTGTAGTCTATCTTGGTATCCTTACCAGCTCTTGTTACTTGTAACACACTTCTGAAAATAACTGATGACCTTTTTTCAGTCTCCTTTGTAGAGCACTGAAGGAATTTTATCTCCATGATTTAAAATGGACAACACAATCTTGCAGAGCCGATGTAGCTGTGGCCCCTCTGCTGGCTTATCAGTCTTTTCAGTTTCTCGACAACTCACAATACCTGGAGAAAAAGCCCTCAAAGGTCTGAGAGTAGTTTAGACAATCTAAGATAATCCAAAAAGGTCAAATTCAAATGGAGCCAGCAGCTTCTGTCAAAATGAGTTGAACTGAGTCGTGTTGAGCGGGAACCAAAAGCACTGTTGGGCTCTTGGGTGTGTGTTGAGTCAGGATGCTTGTCATTGCTCCCTTATATATTGTGGACTTTGACAATCCCTCTGTGCAGTCTGTGTGTGGAGCTCAGTCAGCCTCCGGTGTTATTATTGTGCACCAGCCTCATCAGCATCACTCTTGCAGAGCAGGTGGAGAAACCTGGACGTCTCCCCTCTGTGTTGTAGCAAAGTTGCAGTAATGTATCAGCATCTTCAACCACTTTGTTTTTGCTTTAGTCACTTGTGCTGACTGTGTGCGTGTGCAGACGTGTTTGTATGCACGCATGTTTTCCTCCATGTTCATTAAACTGAACTTCATAGCCTTAATATTGTCTGTGATGACGAGCTCCACCCAGAATGCCGAGCATCCACACGCTGACCATCACACATTCCTCACATACCAATACACAAACCTGACAACCCTGCCTGGACACTGGCCAGTGTGTGTGTGTTTGTTTTTTATGTGGATGCTACACTGATCTCTGTGTGGGTGATTTTATGTTGATACAGCAATCCCATGACTCTGTGGTTTTTAGCTACGCTGGGACCTTTTCCCTTGTGTGTGTTTGGACGGAGCCTAGCAGGTTACAGGCAGACAGTCAGTCTACATATGTTTGAGTAACTGAGTGACCCTTGTAGGTTAAAATAACTGAGTGAGAAAACAACTCTTATTTGCTGCATATATCAACTAACATAAAGGATCCATTCATACTCACGCTCAGATCTCCCAAAGCAAATCTACACTCACGTTTTCAGAGCTTTTTCTGTAACATTTTATTTAGTTTAACCACGTGTTATGTGTTTATCATGTCAAATTATTTTTTTGAGGTCATTTCTAAGTATTTCACCAGTTTATTAGAAAGCAGACGGTAAAGAGCAGCCAGGCAGATTAGGACAACATACAGCGAGGGCCTCCTCCATCTCCAGATTTGAACCAGAACAACATATTTACATATTGTGCATGTTGTGTTCAGATGAAATGCAAATCAAATGTCGGCCTCACTTAATTCATGGCAATTTTGCTGCTTGAGTGCAGACCCAGATTCCACAAACAACCAAAGGACATTTTTGGTCATCTCCAAGCATGCCGATGGGTGTGTGACAGAGAGCTTGGAGTCTTAGTCTCCTCTTTTTGTTTCCTTTGCTGTTCATTTTGAAGTAAAGGAGGCATACCTGTGACGAGTCACAAGGAAAACAAGATTCATTAATACAACCTACCCTACTTCGCACAATTCAGGCTGTGTTTACGCAGACACTCCTGACTCAAAGACGCAAAGATTTGTCCTTTGCGTTTTAGAATTCTTCTGCGTTCAGACGACGACGCTTGGAGACGAGTTAATCCGCTGTAGTATGCATGCCGGTTCAGTAGATGGTGGTGTGGGTCTGCAGAGAGGCAGCGCTGCTACAACACACGAACAAAGAAGAAAAACTTTTCACAAACAAAAATGGCGAATAGACGCACAGAGATACAGAAGTTTCTTTTCTGGACAACAAATCAGTTCGGACAGCAAATCTATCTGGATAGTTCTGTCTGGATAACAAACCGAGCAGGGTAAGGGGCTCACACGTTACTCGGCAGACGGCCAAAGCTGTTGTTGTTCCTGGTATGCGCACGCAGCCCTCATGTGAAAGAGTACTGCGCATGCGATGATGTCAGCGTTTCACCCTGAAACGCTCTGATACGGGTTTACACGGAGCTGCATGGAGAGCGTATTCAAAGCTTTCCACTCTGGAGCCCATTTTCAAAAGTTTCCGTTTTCAGACGAAACGCAACATGTTTCCATCTAAACGCAAGGCCGAAACGCAACGAAAACTTATCGGATTTGACTGTTTTCAGCGCTGTGTAAACGCAGCCTCAGAGTCACTGAAGGCCTCCATTCATCCATTATCTCTACACTGCTTATTCTGTTCAGGGTCACAGGGGGGCTGGAGCCTATCACTGCTGTCGTTGGGTGAGAAGGGAGTAAATCCTGGAGAGAGGTGTAGGGTTATCAATACACCAATATGTCACAAAATCAATAACTTTTTACTTGGTATTTTAAAGAACTTTCAAACGTTTTGTTATGAAGCTTAGCCTGTGGCCCGCTGTCTTTCCTCACATCTGTTTTTATATCTGTAACTGAGACCGATAATAAAGTTTATTCATACCATGCTTCACATGCATAAATTGATGAGAAACAGAACTTTGTGAATATAATATTGTAGGTATGTAATACTACAAAAATGTAAAGAAAATGATTAGTAAAATAACAAAGAGAGGGATAATACCTTGATCAAAATACAATTATATATTTGTGATATATGGCATTTTTGCCTTCATTGAGATAGAGATTTATTGGCAGATTTTTGTCCACACACCCCACCATACACAGCAGTTCTAACTCATAATTAAAGGAAATCAGAGCCAGAGTAATGCAACAAGCATGTCATTTGTTCTGTGGCAGGAGACTCCAGGAACCCATGCATGCACGGAGAGAACATGCAAACCTTGACTCAGGTTTGAACTGAGAACACTCACACTGCTATTAACAAATAAAACAAGATCACTGTAAAATCTATATACTTCTGTAGTGGCCTGGTGCAGAATAATGCACAGCCCAGTGGTTGTAAACCCTGACTTCATGCTGATTTGCTTGCACTCGTGTACAATAGTCATAATTAAAATTATCAATCTAATTCAATCTAAAAACACTGACAAAAATAGTAATAAAAAATGAGCAATTGCTCATCCATTCACGAACTTGGAAACAATCAACAGATTTATAGATTACAAAGACTGTTATTAATTGTATCCTTGAACTCGATGGATTTGGAGTCAGTGTGAAAAAGTGGATGGCCGTGCGTCCGTGCAGCTTGTAGCCGGTGGAAGCGCGGCCCATTCCAGGCCTGACCCGGTGGCATCGGTCTGAGTGGTTGGTATTCCGCCTCCTGTTTTTGCTGGGAAAACACAAGGAGAATATTTGGCTGTCTGCTTATCTCCTTCGAGTCCCGCACTGGTAGACAGGAGTACACACACTTCCAGGCCTTTGTGAACTGATTTCCCCACGCGAACACACACATGCACACAGGCTTGCACTCTCGGGTACACACACATGCGGAGCTCCCTCCATTCACCCGCGCTTATCTCTTCCTGGTTGTCTGCATCCTGCTACTCAGCTGGAGATGACACACACGCGTGCATGCACACACACACTCACAGGGACGTGCACGAGCTCTTACGTTCAGTCAAGAGTCATTCATGCTTCCTCCCAAATCACTGTTCTCATAAAAAGCTCGCACAAACAGAGCGAAAGCTAAACAAACCTCGATGTCGGAGTGAAGCTTAGGGTCATTCCTTCAGGAGTGACCCTAAAGATCAACTGTTTGCCTCGATTGTATCAGTGGAGTCTGTAACTGTAAAGCATCATGTTCATATTCAATATATGACTTTCTTTTTGCACTCATGAATGTGCTGCAAATAGGGAGCAAAGAGTGATACTGACAGTTATATATATATATTACATACTGGATATAATGAAAGTACGATGTGGATTAGTAGATGTTACAGTGGTAGGAAGATGGCAGTAATTGAGTGATTTATCAGCAGTGTATGGCCAACAGTTGTGCTCATACTACTAATTTAAAGATCCAAACCAGCACCCTGTTGCAGTATGTGATTTTCGCCTCTCAGTTTTCAAAGTCATCACTGGTATTAACAAGTCTCTTAATGATAAAATCCTTACCACTTTAAGGAGGGATAAAGACCTTTACACACCAACCTATAAACTGCTCATAAATGGCACAAAGGTCATTTTTGTTGTGTCATTCACAGCAACAACATCCTGACTACATTCTAGCCAAAACAGATTTATACCAGCCCCACATCAAGTGGCATTGACCTGGGGCTGGTATAAATGAAACAACACTTGAATTCACACATCTAAGTTTTTAAAGGAGCGGAGAACTTGGTTACTGCCACCATCTAGCTGAGAAACTAAAACTGAACCAGAGCAGCTCAGGATGATGGTTAAGCTTTAGTTTATCATACTGTTGCTCCAACACCGTCTTCCTCCACACGTCATCAGAAATCAATCCATCAAATTCAATTTGAAGTTTCTACCGCACACACTCCCAGCCATGGCCGACATCGCAGGTCCCCCAGTTTTACAGAGTTAGGTAAACCTTCTTTTAGTCACTGTGCTCCACGCACTTGGAATCTGTTGCAAAACTAGTTTTAGCTGACCACAATAATGCCCCTCAGAGAATTCCAATTTTCAATATGCTGGCTTCACTGATTGTAATTGTTCTTGTTTTTTATTATGTTGGTTGTTTTTATGTTTTTTACATTATCTATGTTTTTTTTTACCTTTGAGAAAATTGTTGTCCTCTCTTGCTTCACATGAGATTTATTTTGTCTACTTATAATGCTAACTTTGTCTGCTTATTTTCAATTCCTGTCATATCTTGGGCATCATTGTAAATTAGATTTTTCCTTCACTGTGTTTCTCAAGGATTTAGATGAACAAAAAAAAACCCACAAGGAATGATTTTTCAAAAAAATTCTGCAGCTTAAATAATAACAAGCACCCCCTCCCTCCCTGAATAACATCGCTCCAGCTCCACCGTGTCCGACTTACATTCCCTGTTGACTTTAAGATCTTGCCTCTCATCATTAAGGCCATCCGCAACCTCGGTACCATTCTGAACTTCTGCACTTCAGAAATTAGCTGCTGGTCTGTAATTTTGCACTGACTGACTATGGATTGAAAAATGGTCAAAACATGCAAATGATTGACATAAAAATCACATCAAATCAGTACAAAAGCTTAAAAGTATGGATAATTAATGAGACACTGTGCCCCTTGCCACATCAACGTTAGCACACATTCTAAATACAAACTGATGCCATCAAAGTCAGTGGATCTAAAACATGTTGATTCAGCATTTATACTGCAGTTATTTTGATGTGAGACCAATTCACACACATTAGAGAGCTTAGACCCCGACAGTGAGGGTAGTGTAACCTGGAGTTACAGTTGTCCCTGTTGTAAGCTCAGTACATCATCCTGTTCTCTCACGTGTGTCCAAGACCACATTGCACAATAAATCAACCCAAATTATGACCTTCCAGAATTAATACCAATGTTTGGAGATTTAATGATGACAGAGCTTTGTTGAATAAATACACTGAAAATGGCTAAAGAGAGTGGGAAACCACATGTGGAACAGAAGCTGCAGTGAAGACATGACCCCACTACAAGGACCACAACCTTCACATGGGACATGACTTAAAGGATAAGTTCTGTTTCTACAGCTTTCACGTTGTTTATAGAATGAAGTAGAACAATATCCTCACCCAGAAGGCTTTCCTGATCCAAACAGTGCTTCAGGAGATATTTAGATCCAAAATCGAGTGGGGGACATCCGTATAATGGTAGCACATAGGGCATACAGCGCCGCTCCTAAAACTGCATTAATCGTCCAAAAACTCATTCGTTTCACCAATATTTCATCATGGTCTGCTCGGGCTACTCCTCCATTACAGTCTGTGTCGCCCCAGACATGTTTTTGTGACTGTGCTGACCTCTGAACTGAAGAAGAAGAACGTATGACTCCGCGCCTGCACAGTACTCTCTGGAGCGCTGCCTCTGCGTCCTCCTTTCTTTGAGCTCCTCATCTGTAAACTCTGGCTCGAAACTGTAAGGACACCCATCATATTCAAAGTTCTCCTCCACAACATCTTCATCCGATAGATATTTGTCCATTTTGCACAAAACTGGAAGAAGAAAGTCGTTGTGTAGCTGGTGTTCTTCCCCTGAAACAATGAGCCGTACTGTGCATGCACGGAGCAAGTGCTCTTCTTCTTCAGTTCAGAGGTCAGCACAGCCACAAAACATGTCTGGAGCGACACAGACTGTAATGGAGGAGTAGTGTGAGTGGACCATGATGAAATATTGGTGAAACGGATGAGTTTTTGGATGATTAATGCAGTTTTAGGAGCGGCGCTATGCATGCCCTATGTGCTACCATTATACGGATGTCCGTCGCTAGATTTTGGGTCTAAATATCTCCTGAAGCACTGTTTGGATCAGGAAAGCCTTCTGGGTGAGTATATTGTTCTACTTCATGCTATAAACAATGTGAAAGCTGTAGAAACAGAACTTATCCTTTAACATCTAGGCCCATAGTGCACCAAAAGAAGGTTTTTAAGAATGCACTCAACTATGTACATTTAAACTCCCCAGAGCACACATACTCTTTGAATTTAGAAGAAAATGGTCTACAGTTATGTTGAAACCTGTCAACAGGTTGTTCGGGCATCTCAGAGAGGAGAGTTTTCTTTTTTTAGTTCATATGCCCTTTGGCAATTTTAAATAAATAAAACTGTGAATGCTTTATATGCTACCTTAGCATATAAGAAGTAGGAAAAGTGACTTTGCCCTTTTCACTCTGCACAGTTTTATCCCGTCTTAAACACCAGTGATGTGGCCTGAGTGATTCATTTTCTTCAAATTCTGCTTTTTCAGTTCTTTTCTGTCTCCCACAGAGTCATGGTGAAGTGTTGACACAGTGATTAAGAGTTGAGTTTTAAGGTTAAATGAGGCGTTCCATCACAGTTTCCATGTTGAGCTTGAACCAGAACTTGTCATTGAGGGATGATCTCCACCCATCTGAATACATCAAGAGATTGATTTTGGCTGAAGTTTCTTTAAAGACTTAAGATAAATCACCATGCAGCGGACTGAGATCCAGTGACTTTATGAAGGATTCCACTGCTGTGTGTGTATTTCTCAAGTAAAGACAAATCTCATCTTTGCCATTTTTGCGTTAACAGAGTCATTAATTCAGACTTGCTTCATGTCCTTAAATCAAATATGAACAGATACAATTCCAGTGTTCCCCCTCCCACACACACGCACACACACTCACTCAGCACTCGTCATACTTTTATACATAAACAAACTTTAAACACAGTCATGTCTTTTACAAACAAATTCATATATTTTTAAGATGAGCCTAAAACAATTTCATCAAAGGGTACAGAAAACAAACAAAGTGAAACTGAAATATCCAATTTCCAAGATTTTAAGTTTTAGCGATGTCCCAATGTGACCGTGATACAGCACAGATGAAGTCTTCTTTTGCTGCATGTCTGCTATGTAAACATATGTAAGCCAAAGTTTATTCTCTCAGCATGCACTGTTTTTCTCTGTGGGCCCCCATGTTTAATCACTGCTTCACTGTATACTGTATATGTAAGCAATATATAGACATAAAACCATACACTAAATTTTACTCAGTTTTCTATGATGAAAAGTCAGTTTCTTTTCTTTTATAACTTCTTTCCCTGTCTTTGGACAACAAAACTAATTTTTACTAGGAAGTGTTGGAATTCTTGAAATTTCAAGAAACACTTAGAATGAACTTGAAAATACAGTAAAATTAGAAACTGGAGCTGCATCCTAATTCAAATCACCACCAACATCTAATACTCCTACCTCGTACCATGCCCAGCATTCCCTTAAAATTTCCTCCTGATGCATTGGGAATTAACTGAGCTATGTGCAAAAATGTGTAAAAAGATGCTCAATCTCAGAATGTTAACAAATCCCTTAAAATATACCTTGATCAACACCTGGATTTGATCACCACCAAAATGTACACCCTTCCTCTTTGCCATTGCTTGTGTAATTACAATATTCCCTGAAAATTCCATCAAATTAAGACAGACAAAAACCTAACCTCCTTGATATAAGTAATGATAAAATAATGCGTGCACGTCCCTTCAGGGCCTTTGAAACCCTTTTCATTGTCTCCCTCAGATGTGTCTGTTTGTTTTCTGGGGGACAATTTCCATATAGTGAAGACAGCTTAGTTTATTCATTATAAATATTTTGGACTGTTTATATATTAAGCAAACTCCACCTGTTTGTATAAAGTGTTTTCATTCTGAAGTTGGTCTATACATCTTTTTAAAAGCAGATTAAAGATATTGGAGGAAGATGAAGCAGGCTGTAGGTGCTTTGATTGATAATTCTCCAGTTAGATAAAGTTTAAATACATGCAAATTTGGCGGAGTGTTTGGCAACCAGGGACGTCACACATACACACTTCTGCCGGCCTGGGTTCGAATCCAGCCTGTGGCCAGTTTGCAAAGTGTCTCCCCCTACTTTCTCACCCCTTTCACAAGCCTATCCACTGTCATTCTCTCCTATCAATAAAAGGCACACAATGGCCAAAAAAATACATTTAAATAAATAAAGGCAATTTTTTAAATTATACAGGCATTTGTATTAAAGGGAAACTCCGGTATTTTGACACCTGGACCTTATTTTTAGGTTTGTGCATGCTCATATACTCACTCAGACAAACATTGCAGCTGGAGTCCTTCAGAGATTATTTAGATCAACGATGCTGGCCGCGCCAAAGCGGGTCCCGCGACAACAGAGCTTCAGCGCGGGACGTAATCTCTGCAAAATCGCTCGTCTCTACCACAGGCGGTTTTGTCATTGCAGAAAATCCTCCAGAGTAATCCAACATATGTTATTCTGGATAGATCCGCTCTGGCGTGTCAACCCGGTTTCAAGTCCCTCTGAGCAGCTAACACACTCCTCTTCTGTTGCTATAAGCGAGAACACCGTCCTAAGCGCACCGCTAGTTAGCATTGAGTCGTGGACGTGCTCCTGTTTATTGTTCTCGCGAAACCAGCTGTTCGTCTACCTCCCTCCTCATTCTTCTCTCATGAGCCTCGTCCGTGTGCCGGAGCTCAAACCCCGATTAGTAGTCTGACTCTTTAGCATCAGATAAATATTCTGCCATGTTGCTCAGCACTGCCCGGCTAAAAAGTAGGTCAGCTGTGCCTTTTGTGTGTGCTTGGCTATGGCGTCATCAAAAAGTTTGTTTACCAGGTCCCAGGAATATATGTCTGACTACTCTGGAGGATTTCTCTGCAATGACAAACCGGCCTGTGGTAGAGACGAGCGATTTTGCAGAGATTACGTCCCGCGCTGAAGCTCCGTTGCCGTGGACCCCGCTAAGTGCGGCTACATCGGTTGGATCTAAATAACTTCTGAAGGACTCCGAGCTGCACGATGTTTGTCTGAGTGAGTATATGAGCATGCACAAACCTAAAAATAAGGTCCAGGTGTCAAAATACCGGAGTTTCCCTTTAAGTCTGAGATGATTGGGGTGCTGGTTTGGCGGAGTGGTTAGCAACCAGGCACCCCATGTACTTGCTTCTGCCGGTCCAGGTTCGAATCCCGCCTGTGACCAGTTTGCAGAGTGTCTTCCCTACTCTCTCTCCCCCTTTCACAAGCCTGTCCACTGTCTCTCTCCTATAAAAAAATAATAAAGGCACAAAATGCCCAAAAACATACATTTAAAAAAAAAAAATAAATAAAATTAAAAAGAAAAGTCTGAGATGATTAAATGTAAATGAACATATACATTAAACTGAATGAATACATAACTAAATGGTTCTGAAGTTAACTTATGGGTTATCAATCATGTCAGATCTCTCTCCGGAATTTCAGTATCCATTGTTTTTGTAGTTTAATTTTCATCACTTAGTGATAGAATTAAGATAGCCATCTAAATCCTCCACTTGACTTTGTTCAGTTTTATATCAAAACAACAAATTTGGAGAGTCACACCCTGATGTGATGTCAGATGGACACAGCAGCTGTGGGAATACAGTCTGTTATGTTCCTACGCCTGATGCATGTTGTAGTTATGTTAACGCTGCAACAGTCCCTGACTATTTTCTGTCCTCGAGCTCAGCCCTGTTTCACCTAAAACAGTTGAAGTTCATTTTACTCTGAGCTAATGAGGGCATGTAAGAGGGCAATGCTCGATAAAATCAGAAGACAACACTCAGGTGTTTCCGATGGTTTCCTCATATCATGATGAGCTACAGAAATTCTGTGAAATCATTTAGCCTCAGGAGATTTATCATCAGATTATCTCTGTCAGTTCTCCTCACCCTCTGCTTCCCATGACAGGAATGACTGCAGATTAAATGGCTGTGCTTCAGTCTTTTCTTAACTTAAGCGGCCAACAGTGATTTTGTCTGTTTTTGTAAGCTTATATCTGTCAGTTGACTTAAGGCTCACAGTTTCTCATAGTTTTCCATGAAGTCAACTTTACAAGTCTGGGAGTACAGAAGTCTATATAAACTTAGTGGTACAACGTGTACAGTAGGCTGACTTTATGTGCAGTTTCACAGCGTTATAAACCCCACGTCCTCACCTTTAGTACAGATTTTACCCTTAGCACTGACTAGTTTACTCATAGATGCTCTTTTGTGCTTTTGAGTGTTTCAGTAAAATAGTGGAGCCCACCGTGTCGTGACAGCGAGCTGCAGCTACTGTTCACCCCTTCCCCCATTCTTCAATAGGAAGGAAACTAGAGCAATGTGTATGCGTGTGTGTTTGACACTGTGACTGCGTTTTGTATGTGTGTGAGTGAGCGGACGAGCGGTCTCACTCATATTATATTAAACAGGATTTTCCCCGAGCAGAGTGCTCCTGCCACTGAGCTTCCGAAGTCTTCTTCAGGATTCCCGCCTCAGCACAAACTGTGCGGCTGCGCTGAGAGCCCACTGTTTGTTTTGGAGCGTCATTGTTCCGGAGCTGCAGAAAGCCATGAGTCAGCACCGTCGTCACGCTGCCCACCTGCCACGCATTGCTCAATTATTAAATGTTTGCCTGCTTTTATGTCACCGGGCTTTTCCTGATGGTATTTTTAGCAGCAAAAATCATTCCCATACGAAGCCACTTTCTGTTTCTGTCAAACTCCCAGTTTTTTTTTTAACTTTTCCTTACCCGTTGCCCCTTAAACACTTTGAACCCTGGTGTGGTTGTAAATGCAGTCTCAAAGTAGCTTGAGACACAGACATCTACATTTATGGCAAGGTCCATTAGGGCCCATGTTTGTAGTGTATGAGTTTTGTTTCTTAAAGGAGGCACTGCACACTTGAATTTCTAAATAGGAGGTCAAATACAGCAAGAAGTTCTTCAGTTTCTTGAATATTACATATTGTACAAAATATTCTTTGTACTGGCTTTTGAACAGAAATGTGTGTCCGTGGGTGGCATGGCGGCACATGTCTCACAGTAATGAGGTTGTTGGTTGCACTTCCCTTGTTGACCAGTGTTTTTTCTGGTTCCATGCTTCCATGTTCTCCCTTAATTGCCCATAAGTATGAGTGTAAATGGTTTTCTGCCTCTCTGGACCTTGTGATTGATGGTCACTTGTTCAGTATGTACCTCGCCTTTTGCCCAATGTCAGCTGGGATAGGGGGATATATGGTATAGATGATTTGTGGATGGAGTATGTGTCCATGCCCTGTCTATGACCCCACCCCAGCCAAACACCAGTGAAATTCCTCTTCTGCCAAGCAGTGCACATCAAGCAATTCACACCGATTTACTCACATTCACTCACTGATGTTTTTTGGTTTCTATGTAAGTTGTCAACCAGTGTAAGATAATTAATCTGTCTACTTTCATGCCTATCAACAGCCTCTGATGTAGCAAAACGAGCAATTTGGATTAAAGTGTTTTGCTCAAGGATAGTCAGAACTGCCCTGCAACCCTTGACCTCCCAATAGATGGTCGAGTGAACTACCATAATGGTCATTTGCCTCTACATGTCAGGCTTTTGATTGGGTAGCAACTCTGGCAACCCCCCACCCCTGACCCAGTGAGCGCACAGATAGACTCCAGCCCTTGGCAACCTTTCACGAGATAAGTGGACAGTGGATGGAGACAAAAGAGATGATGGATGGATTTTTTAGGACACATTTGGGTTGAGTTGCTGAGTGGATTTCTTGAAAGACTATGAACATATTCTTGTATGAAAATCTTGTGCACTTTTACATGCTGTGGAAACTTTAAATGTCAGGAGTGTAATGTGTTTGACATTGTTGACACTGAAAACCTGCATAGGCTGTTTTCTACACCAAGAATTTATGAGAATTGCAAAAGGAACTGAGCAAGAATTTGACTAATAAGAATAATAATAATGACATTAGTACCTCTGAGATTTTGTCCTGTTGGCGGTAATAAAAGGCAA
Organism: Scarus forsteni; assembly: GCA_036419115.1. Lineage (NCBI taxonomy): Eukaryota > Metazoa > Chordata > Actinopteri > Labriformes > Labridae > Scarus > Scarus forsteni. The sequence goes on along the minus strand of JAZDUH010000098.1, from coordinate 13,011,448 downwards.
AATGAAAAGGCTTTGTTGGACACTAAGATTTCCTCTAAAAACTTACTTTATCATTAGTTTTCTAGATTAGTGTATTCCGTGGTCCAACTGTATATCTGCATTCTCTAATTTCTTCATTTATGACCTTGTATGAGTTTCAGTGTTTGTAAAGGGATGTCAAGCCCATGGTAAGAAGGCTGCAGATTGGGATGAGAATAAAACTTTGGGGTCCAGGTAATATCTCTGTCCTCTGCTCTTTCTGTCTGCAACAGGCACCAGCATAGAATTAGATATTTTAATGCCTGGTAGATATGGACTGTACTATGATGTGGAGCGTTACTGCTGTGAATAAATCAGAAAATAACTGATTCATTCTTTCTGTGACTTTCTCTGTCTGCTGCGGGCTGTCTCTCAGGTTGCTGAAACTTCAGAATGAAGAGTGATGCTATATCAGATTTTTCTTCCTACCCAAGGTATTCGTCATTAAGTGTAAAATGATCACTAATTTTTTTGTATGAAGCATACTGTATCACAAAGGCAGTAGAGAAACCACATTTTTGTCATCAACCTTAAATAAAATCTCCAAATTTCAAGCAGCATTTTTTCTTGTTTACAGCTTTTGATTAATGAAGACCAGATGTGGGCTGTTGGATTTGTGTCATGCAAAATTTTGAGTCTATTGAGCAATTAAAACTTATTCTTAAAGATCCCAAAGCAGCTGACCTGATGTGGTTAAGCACCTCTTGACAAACTTAAATGTACTCCTTAAAGATGCATGTCCATTTTTTACAACAGCCAAACACTGACTGTTGTAATGCTCACAAAAAATTAAAGTCCTTCCCATCCCATAAAGTGAAAACCACCTGTGTTATGTCACAGTGCTAATATAATCAAGTCATCATAACAGTTCCCAAATGCTTACAAGGTAACTTGTAATCTTTGTAATCTTTGTAATTTGAAAACACTAAAGTCAGATGCTTTTACTTTAGCTCCGAAACATATTGTAATGTTTTCCATCTGTTGGCGCTCTGCATTATCTATCTGTCCTTGAAAGTTGTGTGTGGTCCATCTTCAGCTTTAAATGTCAAATACAAGTAACATAAGCCTTGCTAGAATGGTAACTGGAAACGATTGGACTATATGTCAAATGTCTTCCGTACAAAATAACCAAAACCCTTTCATTCTTACCTCCGCCAAGGAGGTTATGTTCTCGGGAGAGTTTGTCTGTCTGTCCGTCCGTCCGTCTGTCTGTCCATCTGTCTGTGAACAAAATAACTCAAAAAGTAGTGGATGGATTTGGATGAAATTTTCAGGAAATGTTCAGCATGGGAAAAGGAAGAACTGATTCAAATTTGGTGTTGAGCCGGATCAGCGTCTGGCCGCCATGGCGAAAAATGTGATTTCTGTGAATAACTACTGAACTAAAATAGATATCATTATGAATCCAGTTGCTAATGGTATGTTTTCATGGTCAAGAAATCTAATTATTCACATGAATTAAAGGTAGGAGTAATATTTATGGTCAACATGACAATATGGCTGAGGACTGTGGCGCTGGCGGAGGTCTGCGCTCTCCGAGTGCTTTTTAGTTCATGTTCATGTTGGTTCTGATTTTGGTGGTAATCCAGATGTGGATAGGGATCCAGGAACTTTTTCAAGGATTTGTTTTACAGGGTGAGATTGAGCAGTTTTCCCACATTTTTGACTATAATTGCCCAACAATTTAGGAAACACCTTGATTGAGGTTTGTGGTTTAATTTCCCCAGGCTTAATAATTAGATTTTTCTCTTCAATGTTTTTGTCTTGTAGAATTGCTGGATGACTTAGACTGTTAGATTGAAAAGTCTTAAAGCCTTTGACTCAAATGTCTTTGAGTGTGTTGGGACTTTACATTTTACAGAATGCTCAAAATTATTGTCATGGACAGATTATGGCTTGAGTTGTTTCCTATAAATGTCCATTCCTGCCAATATTTGAAGCTCATATTTCAGCCATACATACTGGCCAGGAGTAAACACAGAGCAGTGGGCATTGCTGTTTTTATTGGTTAGGGCTCCACGGTGGTGCTGTGGGTATTGCTGGTGCCTTACAGCAAGAAGGTTTCCGGATCATCTCCTCATAGGAATAGAGTCCATATGTGTGGAGTTTACATGCGTGCTTTTCGTCAGGTACTCTGGTTCCAAACCACAGATCAGAAACATACTTGTAAGATTTATATGTGAATCTTAACTGCCCATAACTGTGAGAGTGGGGGTGAGTGGTTGTCTGTTCACATATGTCAGCCCTGAGATTGGCTGCTGACCAGAAAACTTGCCTAGTGTCAGATGGGATGGGTCCCTGCCCCTCACGACCAAACTGCAGTACAATTAATTGATACAAAGGCGTATTGGCTTTAAATGTTGAATATATTTGCTGTAGAGTTGGCAAAATTGAGGCCTAAGTAATATCTTTTGTGGGAATAACTGTGACTGGGCGAACTAAGAAGGAAGACAGAAAACCAGACCTCACGGACTCTGTGTCAGAAGATCATCTCACGTTACCTTGATTGTCTAAGGGAGAAGAGAGTAACAGCTCCTTGCACCATCATTGTTGATTTTACTTTGCCTATTCTGACAATGAAGACAGGCCATCATCCCATTTTTGGTCAGGACCTTTATCATCTTAGAGATGCTGGTCTGAACTATAATGCTGTTCACGGACTAGGACAAATCAATTTTCAGCAGAGTCAACAGGTCTGGAAACACTTCATCCACTGTGTGGGTCATGATTGTGCTTATAATGTGTGACCTGACCTTGGCTTTAGTGCGACTATTTAAGTCTTTTCACTTAACAGTTTCAACTAAACAAAAAAATAAGCCCAGACATAAACCCAGCATTTAAACCCGTAGGACTTCAGCACCACATCTGTCCACTATCCTTTCTTCGATTGTTGTTGATGTAAGAGCCCACACCCAGGACTCCCTGGTGGTTACATTGAGTCCTGATTGTTTCCTGTCACAGTGTCTGGCTAAACACATGACCTGCTGCATAAGAATCTCACTGTCACAGTTATGTGATGAGGACATTACACCAGCTCTGTCTATATGTGTGAACCTGTGTGTCATATGAGAAGTTATCTGCTTCATGTTGGACATTTTTTTTGCCTGTTATCCCCCCTCCCCCCTTATGTTTGAAACACTGCTGATACTGTACTTGAAATCATTTTACGGCATGTAGCTGTGTTGAGTATTAGTTAGGCTGGAACCATCTGTTCAAGTTTTTATGTTTTAATGAAATAATGTACAGATGATGAGAGGAGAGCAAACTGCAGGCCATGTACTGATAAGAGGTGAAGAACATCTGACAAAAAAACCCAAAAATGTCAAGAATCAAACAATTGCACAATTATTGTATTGCATCTTGCATTGAATTATATTTTATTGATTTATTTATTTTATTTTTATTATATTATGTAACATTATGCCCTAAGTAGCACTGCAGTGCCTTTACCTTAAGGGATAGTCCAACTTTTTTTGTTTTTGTGTCTTTCCTTCCTTCCAAGTACACGACAAGCAAATAGACACCATTCTTACAACCCTGCATGCAGTAACAAGTAACAGACAGGTATAGGTCAACCATCGCTAACTAGCTTAGCACAGATGGCTGGAAGTCAGTGGGAAGTCAAGAATTAGCCTGCCTCTACCTACAGTCATCAAATAAACTCTTTAGCAATGTTAAATGGTCCTGTGCGCCGGTTGTGACTCTTTATTTTACCACGTTATGTTACGTTGTCTTCTACTACCATCATGTTATCTTCTTCTACTCCTAAACAGAGGCTTTGCTTTGTTGATCTATTTGAGCGGTGATTTGGTGAAGTTCACAATGAGTTGATTCCTTAGAACGGCTCTTTTAGGTGAACAATGAGAACTGATTCGCAGTTGTGAACAAGCTTTTCATTTCAGAGCCATTCTTAAATACAATTGCCTTCAATTTTAAGACTCAGTGGTTAAGACAAGATTTTTTTGGCAGAGGTTGTGGGGAAGGGTTAAGCCCGGAACTTTCCTCCAATGAATTTGAGAGAATAATTTATTCATGTATGTTTATGACATCTCGTTAATACAGCTTTGATTGTCCCCATGTTGATTTGGATCATTCTTCTCTCTGACACTTGAAACTCATCCAGTATGTAGCTTCATGTCTTCTGTCCACCCATTATCCTTTCTGTGTATCCCTTTCATGATCACAAGGGGCTGGAGCCCATCCTAACTGACACTAGGTGAGAGATGTACCCTGGACCTGTTGCCAGCCAATCAAAAGGCTAGCATAGAGAGACAGACAGCCACTGATGTACACACTCACATGTAACATACTGTATGTGGGACACAAATCACTTTGCAAGGTTGGTGGAAGTAACCAGCCAGAGTTGTGACTTCTCTCCACCGGCTTTCCGTAAGCTTCAAGATCCAGTTTAAGTTTGTTTTTAAAACTTCTCGTCAGCTGGCACCACACTATATGTCCAAGCTGATGGACCAACATGCTCCAGTCAGAGCACCACAGTCAAAACAACAGATGTTCTCGGGTGATCCAAAGTGCAGCCTGAAAACTTAAGGGGATGAAGCCAGAATTGTGAAACTCTGTGCCAGTGAACATCAGGCCTGCTCACTTACAGTGTTAAATCCTTACTTGAAATGCTTCTTTGTGCTGACTTTGATTCAAGCTCTTCTTCAAACTCTCTGTCTCCTTTGCCTTCGAGTAAGTTTACTTTTATGGAATTACATGACAAAGCTGAGCTATGGCATATTGTACGTTCTTTTTGGATAAAGTTAAACAAAACTATACAACATAAACACTCCTGGGTGAGTAAAGGCAGCCTAACAGTGTGTCTCTGTTAATTGGATTAGTTTATGATCAGTGTGGACTTTATTTCTGGGTCATTTCAGATGTCCAGTTGTTGGCCTTGCTGCTCTGCCATCTGTTTTAAGCTGCGCTCATGCATGAGGAAACTTTGACGGCTCTTTCCGTGCAGACAAAGTTTCACGCTCCTTCTGTTGGAAGTAAACACAGTAATGTGTCAGAGCAGACGTGTGTAATTGGATTTTTGTTAGTGCTGTGGACTGTATTTAAGCCTGTGAAAACGGTGATTTGTATGTTCGTGTATTTCAGTGTGTTTGTGTGTTTTAAAGTGTTTTTGAACTATGACTCACAGGGACATTATCCTTGACCCTGCAGATGCACACTGAACCGCTGAGCTCGTCAGCCTAGCTGACAAATCGACTACTTTGGATTTATCATAGTTTCAATTTAATTTCCTTCATCTGTCACACACACTAACACAGAGCTCTTTATATGTGATTATTTCATCTTATGTCACAAAGGGAGAGCTTATCCTCGCTCTCATCCATCTCTCTCCCTTTTACACATGTGCTTGTAGGAGGGTGGGGGTGTGATCTTTCTGAACTTGGACCGAGCTCTTACATTTTTTCATTTTTTCCCCCTAAAAGCACATTTTTCACCTGTGACATTGCCGACTCCTGCGTCTCTTCACATTGCAACACCTCACACAGCCATTGGGACACATTGCTCGACTTCTTTAAACACACAGATTCTCAGTTTTAAGTGCTGCGTAAAGCGATGCCCTGTAGTTTACCAGCAATAAACCTCAGAGTCTGTGGTTAGCTCAGTTTTAAAGCAGGGGTGGATGCCAACAGAAGTGTTGCATTGCTAATTTCAAAGAAACATCCAAAAACTGACTGATGGGTTTAGTGGGGGCAGAATTGTCACTACATGGTGATCGAATGCACGGTAAAAATTGAAGGTGGTGATGCTGTTTGGGATTTGATGGCCATGTGATTGGGTTTATAAGATTGGAAATGGGAATTTGTATTGCCTTGATGAGCAGTTACAGTCTGCACACAGAGATGGCTGACTGTTCACTGACCAGCCTCTCACTGATGTCATGGTGGTAAATTGGACGTAACCCCCTCAACGTGAAGTCTCCCCTTGATCCCAGTGTTGTTCTGGCTTGAACTGCTCATCAGATTGTATAGACTCCATAGTTGGATTAAGGGGCTAATGAAAGGCCAGGCCATAGAGTAGATTGTAAGATTGATTGATTATGGGAAAAATCATAATCAAAATTTTTTAATCAATATGGAGAACATGATTGTGTAGCAGGATTACTCGCTGATTTCAAAACAAGCATCACATGCATTCATTGACAATATATTCTGTTGATGCTATCACTTTAACAGTAAAGAATGGGCAGTACATTGAAATACACATTCGAAATAGAAATGTCCAAAGAATAATCATGGAAAATTAACACGTGGTTCAGTAATATTTTGATGACTCAATTTTCATGATTTTGGAAGGTAGTAATTTAATTAGATTTGATGTAATTATCCATCTCTAACAGATGGCTTAGGCATGTCGGAGCTTACATGTCTGGGTCTGCTGGAGGTGGGTATGCAATGGTAGATCTGATATAAGTTTCGGAATCACTTTGTGAACTATTTACTCTTCCATTTGGTCACAAGTGCCTTGTGCTTCTTTTACATCAAGTTAGCATAGGTGACACCTTGTTCAATAACACTGCCCAAACCTGAAACTGTCTCACCTTTACCACTCTGTTGTAGCAGCAACCGTAACAGCTTCCATATCCAAATTATTCTCAGACAATGCTCTAAAATAAGAGAATAATACATGAGGGGCGTCGGTGGCTATGTGTTGTTGTTTACCATCATTCAGAAAGTTAAGTTTCAAACTAAGCTCTGACTGTTACATGTTGATGGGCCCTTGGGTCCTTGTGTCCCACTGCTGTGTCATTTAGATGTATACGGGTATAAAAGTGTGTGAATGTGTTAGCTTGAACTGTTGGAAACATCAGTGAGTGAATAAGTGTGAATGTGTGACCTGTGTTTCAAAGCTGAATGGAATAGTCAGAGAGAATAGAAGTACTTTTGTATGAAAAAGGTGGAAATTGACTTAAATGTGATAAATATTTATTGATAAAGTTCAATTCTGAACAAATACGATCTTTCCTTTGTTTGTTAAATCTTACACAAGTGACTTTCTAAACTTATTTGGTTTTAGGACATCCCCTCCCTAATTTTAAATATTTGCTAAGTTTAGAGCAGTTTAAATCAGCGAGATAAAGTAAAATAATTTTGAGGTTAATGATGAAGATAAAAAATTTGATTCATTTGTGAGTAAGTGATTTTGTATCAGTAATTCCCGGTTGGTGTGCTGTGGTATTTGTGTGCTCGAGGGAGGTTAAGCCGTGCCTTGAGAATTTGTTCTGCCATGAATTATTGTTATTTATTATGATTTATTATTACAACTACACTCCTTCCTCCTAAAAAACTTTTTGGAAAGTTATTTTGGTTGATTAATTCTCCCCTTTAATAATACCAGCTGATAGTGTATGATATATCCGAGAAATTTTGCTGTGTTACTTGAGATACAGCTGCAAGGATCCTGCAGGGAATGAGCAACACAGCTAAATGTGTGAGTAGTGCTCCAAAGGGACTTCTCCTGTAAGAGCGTTGATGCTTCCTTAGTGAATCAAGGATGAGGAACAAGTCTTTTTGGGGTGTTGTCTCCCTGGGCCGCCCTCTTTTCCCTCTGTATTTGACTTCATCTGTCCCACAGAACTTTTTTTAAGTTCTGATTTTGAATTGGTACCAGGGCTGATATCGAATAATGCTGCCACTCTGCCCACCTAAACAATATCTTCCAGCTGCAGGGGATTTTGGCACATTTCTTTTGGCACTTTGCACACATTGTTGGCTTTCCATCCATTTAAATAAAATACCAGTTTCTAAATTAACTTTTCCAACTTTGATAAGGAATATGTGGTCATTTGTCATCAGGATACAGTATATTATTTTTGTCCATAGTTTGGGAGAATAAGATGAAATCTCTTGTGTTCAAACCCAGAGCTCCATATTTCACCACAGAACTTCTGTTTGCTGTTATTGACGGAAAATCAAAAACCTGTGGATATTCAAAATGTAACATTTAGCATCAGGGAATATGTGGGTTTTTTGCTTAATACCAACAATTAAAAAGATACAGGAAGACTTATGGTAATGAATGTCAAGCAATGTTTGAATGTTACCAAGTGTGTGTTACGATTATACACATTACTTTTATATGAGTTTTGACCTACAAACACATGCAACAAGAGTTTTTTCGAGATGTTATCCGTATGCGTCCCCTTAAATGTGAAAATCTGTTTATCATTAAGACTGTCTTTTAAACCTCAAACAGCCTGCCAACGGGAAGATTATGTAAATTTTGGGTGGAGTAAATCTCTTAATGTGTCATTGAGCTTGGCTGAATTATGTATTTATTGTCTCGTTTGGTTGTACTGTTTTGTAACATTTCCTCACAACAGCACTGTCAGTGTCTGGTGAGTTCATAATGCACAACCTATTACCGCTCACAAAGGGTTAATTTGGATCAAGCAGCTCGCACAATGATTACTTTTGGAGAAAATCCTCGAACAGGGTCGAGTTAATCTCTCTTTAATATTGCAGCACGTTCACCATGACAGCCACATACAGTACAATAATGTCAACAAGGAGGAAGGGCTCATACATGCACATGCTCACACACATGTTCACACACTCGCCCAACTTAAACCACCTACAGTGTGACCTTATATTTGCTTAATGAGGAGCACAGTAAGATATATGTGTGTGTGTTTTTGTTTTCTACACCCCAGTGAGTGCAGCATGACTGCATAACTCAGCAGTGCATAATTCTCTGCTGTATTGTGCAGTAGTGTCTGTTAAATGTCAAAGGGACAGCTCAATCCCTCAGTGTAATGAATAATGGGAGAAGATCTGACTGGAGTGAAATGATGATCATTTGAGCCTCTAATTCTCAGCTGATCAAGCCTCTGGATTTGCCATCTCCTTCTTCATGGGAGTGGTGACTGAAATTTCTGAACATTTTCAGCCACTGAGCTGTACTGATAGAAACTGGTTTCAGTTTTGACCTTTAATGACATAACATATAACAGCTGTATTAGCAGAACATTGTGTCAGCAGTTGATAGTATATCAGGAAATATAAACATTTTCCTCTGTTTTCCTCTTCGCTACCTTCAGTTACAGCTGTGTTCATCTCTGTCAGTGGCAGGTGGTGAAATGGCATTCTGTATATGTGGCTTTATATGGAGTTTGTTGAGTGATGTCACAATACTTCGCAATGTGCAATACTACGTTCGGCCAAATTTTCCCTGACTTAAGTGCCACGTATGTGTTCCATTTGAACATTTAGAGGTCCCACATCCTGCAAAATCAGTTTTCTTTGCTTTAATGTTAGGATGAACTTGGGGAGCAGAAGAATGCAGAGAAGTGCTCTGTCTGTTTAAGACAATACCCCTTAAAATGCTTCGTTTTTACTTCCTGGGTCTTAGTATGTTTCAACCATACAGCCTCCACCCACATGTGTGTTTTCTGCTTGTCCCAGACACCATGACAGTTTTGAAAGTCTGTTCCATAGACTTTAACCTCCCCCAACTTAAATAAAATACTTATCAAATACTTGCTTATCAGACATAATGTAAATGGTCAAACACACCGGGACATGGACCCTGAAATCTGTCTGTATTAGCTAGGGGGCTGCCAGAAATATACTCCACCAGCAGGTTTTTATTTCCACTTTAGATATGTTGACCTGCGTTGAACAAAGTTAAATTGACTAGGGGTATGTACTTTCTCTGAAATTTACACGACCTATCAACTTTGGTTAATGTCAGCCATTATACTTTGAGGTGCAACTTCAGCTTAATTCTGTTATATCAGGAAAATAATCAATAAAAGAGTTTTGATTAATGAACATGTTTGATGGAGGCTGGGTTTGGTTTGGTCCATGCTACACTGTGCTTTGGTGTTTACTTGAGGCATAGCACAGTCATGGCTCATGTGTGACCATCATGCAGCTGCTTGGCTGTGGAAACCCTTGTCACTGTGCTTCCCATATTCAGATGTTACTCCCAGAGGCTGTTTTAAACTTGATACAAAGCAGTGCAGTGGATGAACAGCAGTCTTTATTCCCAGTGTGTTTCTGCTCTCTGTGATGCTCTGAGAATTTGTGTGGTCTCTGCAAAGCCCTCTTTAAAGCTAAGCCTTTGTTGCTAGTAATCGCTTCCACTTTACAGTAATAGCCAGACAATTGATCTGGGAATATGCAGTGGGGTAGAAATTCCTCAGTCTGATCTAGAAAGAGGGAAGTCCTATTAGAGTGTCACAAATATTTTGTTGTTAAAGAAATCATGGCCATTGTCATAAGTTTGCATGAATAGATCTCACTAAAACATCAGGAATTGAACCAATTTTCAAATCCCACTGACTTTTATTAACTCTTGTACTTTTTACATGATCAATTTTATGTCTTTTTTATTTCACAGCTGTACTTTGAGGCAATTGAAGATGTATGGGTTTGGAAAAGTAGTTCTGCATAGCTAGGTAGTAACAACAAAGTGGAAGAACTGGGGTGCTAGCTGTTTAAATGTTGTGTCTCATTAGCTTGCAGCTCTGCAGCTCAGTGAATAACCACCAGCTTTATGTAATGTTTTTGTTATTTGCTGGTTTTGGGATTTCTGTTTTGTTTACTAATTTTGCCAAGAAGTAGCAAAATAAAATTAATAGCTTTCAGGTGCATGGCCATGTTGGGCTGAGAGCTGGGGAGGGCGCTGCTTGCATTGACTACTGTGAAGCTGCAACACAGGCTTTTATTTTTTTTTTTATCTTTTACACAAAACACATTTACATTTGTTGAAATATCCAAAGAAGCATAGAGATGAATGTAAAACATACAGTATAAGTTATAGGCAGTTTGAACCTTGCACAACACCACAGTCTTATCACATGTGGTCCACATTTCTGTGTTGTATGAAAAACAAACGACAACAATGAGTTATCAATTGCAGTACATTTTTATGTTATAGATATATATTCACACTCCATTTCCGGCATGTTTTTGCAAGAGTTTATCCTACAAAACAGAAAAGTTTTCTATTTTACGCCACGGCAGTCGCACTCGCCTGCTACGTTGTCTGATTTGCCCCTAATGAATGTGATTGACAGAGCAATCATCCAATCACCTTCCAGATTTGCTTATGAAAGGTTCTCTTCATTCTCAAACACTGTCTATGTTCTCTTTCCCAGTGAAATATATTGATTGGCCCAGCTGATGTGCCCAGTTAGTCAAACCAGCACCTATAAAACAAAAGTATGTCTGAATCCTTTTAAAGCTTTGCCTGAAGTACAATTCAATGTCGAAATAATGTTTGGCACAAAGGAAACGTTTGGCAGATTAAGCCTCATTCAACATTGCTTCTTTACAGTTGGTTAAAAATGTTCATATTTCAGCCTTAACAAAGACACTCAGAGGATCACAGAAGCCTCTGTGGGACATCTTTTTGACATTTGCTATCTGACTGCAGATTAAACTTTTCAGAAAGCCGACATTAATGTGGGAGTTGATCAATATGACACAAGTCGCTGTGCTCACTCTCCGAACAGCCAGCACAGTGGGAGGGACTCAATACTTCCCAGGGAAGTCTACCTCTCAATTTGTGCTTGCTGCATTACCCCTGTGGTGTATGTGTGTCTCCCCATGTGCCTGGGTGTGTGTGTGTGTGTGTTTGCTGCAGTGCCCCCGCTGAAGGGCGAACAGTAAGGCCCTGGTCAGCATGCTGCAGGTCTCCAGGGGCATCCTGGGGTTTTTGGATCAATACTTTTCCTCCTGCATCTCCACTCCTCTCTGTCCTCCTCACCCCCTCTCTCACCCACAAGCTCGACTTTGAGCTATTTATGGGATCTCTATGGATTAACAAGACCCCAACAATCAATGGGCCAAACTTACTACAGCTGTCCTGCTTTTTATCTCTGCTTGTGTCAGCTCCTTCTCTTTGGGAAACTTTAGGCCTTGTTCTGAAATATCTGAAATCACTACCTGTGTAATGCCACACACTGTACCACAAATAGAAACAAAAGAGAATTTCAAAGCGCATGGAATTTGATACAGATGTTATAATACTGATACGTCAGGTTTTCTTTAGCTACAAGGGGATATTTTTGCAGCTATGGGGTAGTTTTTTTGTTGCATGGCCTGGGTACAGTTAGCAAAAAATAGTTTAGGAGCAAATTCCTCACCCGCAGTGTAATTGGATGTTTAAAAGACATTTGTACCAGCCTCTTTGCAGACCACATCTGAGAACAAAAGCTTGTGCAATTGTGCTATTTCAGTAGCGTTACAAGCCAAAGTCACTCTGACATCAACCTCTTTTTGGACCAAAGAAAAACCTTTTATGTGCAACAGATTTGATTGTGCTATTTTCCAACCAGGCACTCATGGAATTGAGCCATTTATAAATAACTCAGTACACATTTTTGTTGAGACATAAACAGATTGAAATAAACTAATATGAATTGTCGTTATTGATGGACAAATGGAAAATATTTTAGATGAAATCAAAGTAGTAAAATCAGGGTTTTATGGAGGCGAGCCTTGGAGTCATTTTAGAATGTTTGCCTTTACATTGTTGTGATGTAACCAAAGGAAAACCCTCTGAGTTGAGTTATGTTTAACACCAATTCATAGGGATAATAGGAATGGTTTAATTAGTGAAAAGAAACAACTATTTATTCATACGCTGATCCAATGATCCAACGATGCACTGCGGAGACATAATGCTTAAAGGAAAGAAACAAGTAGAGAGTAAATGTCGGGTTGAGTGATGTTTACTAACAATATCTAACCATGTAATCATGACAAGACAGACTTATTCTTCATTGACTTGCCTTTGTATAATTTATATACACAGACTGCCACTGAAAATGTGTGTTTACCGTATTGTCACTGATCATTAATATACCCTGACCACTGCCCTCTTTCAAAAAAGACTGTGATGTAATATTTCCTTCTAGTGCACAAGGCAAAAAAAAGTTCATAGGATGAGGATCTAATTCACTGACTGTTTACATAATTCTCAGCATGTTTTTGTCTGTATTGCTGTCTTTTCTTAGTCATTTCTGCTCCTCAAATTCAGACTGCTTTGTTCTTCTCGATAATCGGCCAAAATTTCCGCTCAGGTTGCCACTCCCAGCCAAAGTCAGGAGGGGTCCTAAAGATACTCTTTCCTGATTATCCTGTAGTGTCAGGAGTGTTGAAGGTTCCATGTCCTGGTGTGTTTGGCTGTTTACATCATGTCTTGCGTGTCTATTAGGCAAGGATTTTATTTAAGTTGAACAAAAAGTTAAAAATTCCACCTGTATATAGGATTGGATGCATATCTCTTTCCCTCCCCTTTGGAAACATTTAGATCTGAGGGGTGGGGAGGCTACAGGAAGATATGATGATGAACTCTGTGTTGATTGGCTGTACAAAGAGGTGCCTCATGGTAGGGGGGGGATGGGTCACATGCCATGGAGCAGACTTCCAAAACAGTCATCATGTTTGCCTGTGACAGGCAGAGAACACACATGTAGGTGGAAGGTGTATAGCTATGACATCATAGACCACAGGACATAAAAACAGCATGTTTTTACGGTATTTTTTCACATTTCTCTACAAGCTGAGTGTTTAAAAAAAGGTGTCACCTTCTTCTGCTCCCTAAGCCCCATCAAAAAACATCAGTTGTTTGTCGTTGTTTGAAAGATGTGGGAAATTAAGTCATTTCATCCTCTTGAAAAATGACCAGGATGCCCCAATCTCTATCTATATTAAGGAAGTTAAAATATTTACTTTTACTAATCCTGATGTGTTTGGGGTGCTCTGAGGACAGCCAAGCACTCCTTTTGTGTTTTGGCACATGGAGGAGAGGAGGCTGGGTGAAGCAGGGAGCAAACATAGACGTTGTAATGAGAGCAAAGGTGGAGCATTAAGCTGGGGTGGGAGACTTCAGTGTAAGCAGTTTTACTTCCCCCTCCCTTCTATGGTTGTGCTCCCAGCAACGCCCCTTTCCTCATGCACTTTAACTGCCACTAGCATTATGTCAATGTGACGTATTCACAGCCATAAGAGCCACAACACAACTCTCTTAAAGAATAGCTTTAGATGAACAAGCTAAACAACAACAAAAGCTCATTTAAATATAATGCTCATATGCACATATGCCTTTGAACAGCACTGTCCATGAACTTGGCTGAAATGTTTAGAGCAAGGAGGGGCCACAGATCTCAGATGATTTCTCATGGGGCTTCAGTGAAAAGATGTTGACAGGTAATCCAAAAATTTTTTAGCCATAACATTAATAATAACTACACTCTGCAGCTCTAAATTAGATGGATTAGAAAAAGAAAAGAAGCCCAAAAGGTTGATTATTGGCAAAACAGGAGCATCTTAACAGCACAACTTGTAAATCATGTAAACCAACATATTAAAGAGAGGAGTTGGATGGAATTTTCAAACACCAAAGATGTCATATAAAGTAAACCACTTGCTGCATTTAGCTTCAGCGCTTATAGCGACATTGTCAGCCATGTTTGTTTGCTCTAAAGTCTTTTGAACAAGATATGATGGTCACAGAAAAGCACCTGTTGTAGGTTCTTTAAAAGTGATATCACACCATATGCTGTACTTTTGTACTGAATATCAGCACTTCAGTAAGTTCCCTCTGTCATAATATTGCTCAAATACACTGTATATACATTACATAGCTGTACAATCCAGGTTATATAATAACTCCAGAATAGCAACTCTATCTCACTAACATATCATGCATTACATTTTACAGCACACACTCCCACTCTATCTGATATCATGATTTGTAAACCATCTGTGGTCATTGTGAGTTTTGCTCCTCACTTTAACAATAGCTCAGAGTTTGAGCACAATGGCACCCTGACCCCCGTTTCCTCGAGTGGCAATCCTGATTAGCTAAGTGACAGGCTTCTCCCATGCCATTGTTAATGTATTAGTGTCTTAAAGCCCCTCTGAGGGCAGTTAGTACGCTCAGCTAATCATTTAGTGATGCTTATCATTCAGATGGTCATTGTTAGGTGCTGGGGGATTTACTCTCAATACAGGAGGATAGGGATGGACCGGGAGAACAGGGATCTGAAATGCATTTTAACGTGTGCAGCAACCAGTGACTACATTACGGACCAGAGCCTGGCGATAAAGGATAGTCTGTTGTGAAAAGAGGGGAACTCACCATTTACAGCGACCAATTTCATGGTTTGGGATAAGACATTTTTACTTCAGTGTGAATTTGTAAAGACTGAATTTTAAATTGTCTCTGTGATTTGTTTTACTTTTTTCAAGCCGAAAGCTGCGTTCACACCGCAAGCGACCCAGCTACCAAAATCGCGTCGCCCACTGACGAATCGTTGCGCGTCCATAAATATTTTGGTCACCGTTGCTGTCGGCTGTCGCTCAGTGACATCACGTCCGCTCGAGGTTCACCGCGATCATATCATATATGATATAATAGGATGTATAAGCGGACATTATTCCAGCTGTATCCTTTTCATTCACTTATCAACTACAAAACACTGCAGCTGATGCCCTGCAGCAGCATTATCTGTGAGTTTCCCGCGGTCCGTCTAGGTGGAACTAATGTCCTCACTGACTAATGTTTCCCACACGGACATGAATTGTTACTTTGTAATCCGGATGAATAACTGTCTGTCTCAGGTACCGTCACACGTGCACACACCGCTGATTGATCAACTTTTTTTTTACTTTCACTTCGCACGACAAGCTATGTGGTAGTGTGAAAAGCGTCTGTTGCATCGTGGGAGGGTTAGCCCCGCCCTATCGCGGCTGTACATTGACTTTGAATGGAGAGTGATTGCCGAGGTAGTACAGGTAGCGTCCGGTGTGAACGCAGCATTAGAATACAATGTCAGTTTGTTATGAAGCTACATACGCTCAGTCACTGTATATGCTGCAGACAGGCACCACAATAATTAACCATTTTGGCTGTTAACATTAGCTGACTAAGGGCAACATGGTGGCGCAGGAGGAGCCTTCTGTGTGAATTTTGGATATTCTATTGTGCATTTGGGGGTTCCTTCAGGGCACACTGGCTTCCTTCCACACACCAAAAAGAAGAAGAAGCTCTTTAGGTTTAGGGATGGGAATCAAAAACCAAGTCCAGTAGAGATTTGTTAACAGCTCTCTTAAGAAATTGGTATTGTCTTTTTGCTTATCAATTCCTGCCAATTTGTTCTGCATGCTATGAAAATTAAAGACGTTATGCTCAAATCAGAGGCAGTCTGCAGGTAAGATAACAAAGTCAAAGACCATGGCAGATAAGGATGGAAGAGGTCAGAACTTTGTTTTAGTTTTGACATAAAAATGCTCTCTGCACATCTGTCAGTGAGTGGTAACATACAGTGAGCATTATGCAGGGTGGCACTGGATATAAAGGGAGCTGTGTTTCTAAAAAAATATGAATGCCAACTTTTTGAACACAGAAAATCATCAGAAATTGAAAAAGAAGTTGTCAAGGAATCAGATTGGTGGGCAAAATCGTTTATGGCACTAGTGTTAATACAATTTTATTAATTTCCATCCCTAATTAGGTTGATTGGTAACTCCCAATTGCCCTTAGGTATGAATATCAATATGAATGGTTGTGTGTCTCTGATTGTGGACCATAGACTGTAAAAAACACGGACGTCATGTCGCTGGGCTCGAATTGAAGTCACCACAAAAACTGCTCCCCCTGGTGACTGGCTGCAGTATAGGTCAAATCTCCGTCTCCCCCATTCATCTGAACGGGCCGTAGTGAAACTTCAAAAAATGAATACACCTCGTAGAAATATTTCTCCCATCCGTATGCTGTGGTGATATGGAAGTATTATTGGGCTGCATTTTTTCCAAGTCCTCTTTTTTCTGAAAAGTTTCTTTTTCATCAGTTATTAGACTTTAAAAATAACCGCGGTTTACAGCAGTTTCACCATGATTGTGTGCGGTGTATGCTGCAGAGTTTTGCGACCGTTTACAACAGCTGCATCCAGATATGGTCCAGATTCTCTACTGGCTGGACAATGGCGGCGCCCTGGTGGGGGATATTATGGCTTCAAAACCATTACGTGGTAGAAGGCGGAGCCACGCTATCCAGTTCTTATAATACATCCATGTTGTGGACCTGCAGTTGGCTGGCAGTGGGTTCAGGGTGTACCCCGCCTCTCACCCAGTGTCCGCTTGAATGGGCTCCAATCCCCTGCAATCCTGAGAGGGATAAATGGTGGAGATAATTGATGGATATTAACTGACTATATATTTACTATAGATGTAATGTTGAATTATATGAATTTTTAAAGATCTGAGATAAAATGCAACAGATCCCTTATTTTTGGGACAGGGTTATGCTGGAACCTGAAAAGCAAGATTGTCTGCTTGTGAGAAAGAGGAAGAGCATTTGAGGATGAGGATAAGAGGGGAAACTGGAGTGTTTTGAGTTGGCAGGGAGGAGGAGGAGGAGGGGTAAAGAGGAGTTTAGGGGACAGCAGTGGGAGTTTCACTCTCCAAAAGGCTTACACATGGCCTGATATCAGACCACTTTAGGACCACCAAGGGCGGGCAACGGGATAAGTGTGTGTGAGTTTGTGTGAGAAACAGAGAGTGTAGGTTTGGAGAGGGAGGGAGACAAAGCTGCACTAAGCTCTTTTGGCTGGTATTCCGGCTGATATCAAACCAAAATTGAGGGTGTTTGAGTGTATTCTCAAGCTTGTTATTGGAGTAAGTGAGAGTACGTTGACCAAGTGAAGTATTGATCGTGTTGCCACGGCTCAGTAAACATATGGCTGGAGAATGTAGGTTAAGTGATATCTTAACATCATGGATGAAGAGTTTGATCAGCCGTAGACTTTTAATTTCTGATGTAGCTCACTGTAAAATGTAATTATTCACCTCTGATTTAGCATTGGTATAGCGATGTATGCTTTTTATGTTTTATGATATGATAGATAAAGTTAAATGAATATGAGATCTAATTAATCAATGTGTCTTCATCAATGTGGATAACAAATTGTATACTCAGAAAAGTTTTGAAACATTTTTTGGCTGATCATTTTTTCCCTTAAATAATACCAATTGTTGTTATATTGTTCAGCATTGGAAAGCCTGATTAGCAACCTTTACAACAAAGTGCAACTATCAAGGATCATACATTTGTGAAATGAGCTACAAAGTGAAACGTGTGGGCAGCACCTTAAAAATGTGCCAAAATCCCCTCTCCCCACTAGAATAATGTCTGCATTTTTTCAGTGGAGCAGGGTGAGGAACTGGACTTCTTGATGTCTTCTTGGGATGCCCATTTGCATCTATCTGTTTTAATTTGTCTCATGAAACTTGATCCTAAGTTTGGAAATGGTACCAGAGATGACACCAAATAATGCTGCGGTTTTGCTCTTCACATTTCAACTGCACCTGTCTGCTCCATACCTGTTGTTGTTTGGTTTTGGCTTGTGACTGCTGTGTGTAAAAATATCCACCTCTGCTTGAGCTGTCCCTTTTATTACAGTTTCTAAATTGAAATGATAATAAAATCTTTTGAATTTCCTGGGAGTTTAATGATAATGCTTCTGAGTCTGTTGAATGTGATCTTAACAGATGTTTCTCCCTCGATTTTCAGCTGTATTCTGGGGCGACATCGCTTTAGACGAGGAGGACCTTCGGATGTTTCAGATCGACAGAACGATAGACCTCACACAGCACACACACATGCGAACACACTCCCGACAGGGACACACAACCGGTGAGTGGACGTCTCACTCTCACTCAGTAATCATCATGTATTGCTGTCTCTCACGTTTCCTCGCAAACTCTCTCACAAGCAGCTTGAACAGGAAGGAAGTAGAAGGGGCCACATGAGGATATCAGCATTTATTGTGCATTGTTTGTGTTTTGATTCTTGGCTGTGCTTGTGTGTGTGTGTGTGTGTGTGTGTGTCTGTGTGTGTCTGTGTGTCTGTGTGTGTGTCAGGTGGCCTGGAAGAGCATGAAATAGCAAAGAAGAGAGGGTCGTTATATCTGCTGCTGGAGAGAATACGCAGGTTTGGCTTTGGTAAGGACTTAATCATTTCTTTATATGTATTATATATTTATTATATAATATATTTATTATTTATTATTATATAATATATTTATTCTATATTCTTTATAATAATAGTAATAATAATGATAGTAATAATAATAATAATGATAAATTATAAAAAAAAAGGGGTGTGGGAAGGGGGAATACAGGGGAGAAAGAGACTTCTGCAAAAACTCTATTGTTTTTAAGACATTAAACAAATTCATATTGTTTATGCAGGCACACATCAGAACTACATCAGATTCCCACTCAAACACATAAGAAACTGATTGCCTTTGACAGTGTTTGAATACTTTTAAATGTCACAGCAAAAGGACTCTTGGTTGCTGTTTTCAACTGAAACAATGAAAAGTTTGACCAAAAACTATCAAAAGATATTTGGTTTCCTTAGATGAAAAAATAATAAATAATAAAGAAACCCATTTATTTCGTGTCATAGAGATAGTAAAACAATTTTATGCTCCCTAAAGACCACCAGTGCCACCCTAAAATCTGTGTTCCTGTCGCTCTTTAACTGTAAATGTAGATTGGTGTCAATTAGATCTGTCACTATTATTTTTCACAATAATTGAAGCCCTTTCTGGTTAAAATTTAATCTTTCAGATTTAGATTTATGGCTTTTTATGCCAAAAGTTTGAAGCATCTTAAGCAACCAGACTTGCAAAGCACATGGATGGTTGTTTTTTTTTCTCTTTAAGATGTATTTTTACATTATTTGTAAAATGCAAAAGTCCCTGTTAGAACAATATGTTTGGATAGAAATGCATACCCCTATACAAGTTCAGTTATTAAAGCTAAGGTGCCATCTTTTCCCTGTCTGCCTGAAGAATTGCCTATGGAGCAGTTTTTTCTCTTCTGAACCTCTGGAGAGAGGTAGAATATCAACCATATATAATTTTTTCATTAACTCTGGTAATCCCTCTCGAATTTATTAGAATTGCTTGGGAGGGGGATTTGGGGGTCATACTGAACGATAAAGGATTGAATAAAGTACTGGATGGGGTACACCCTGCATCAATTTGTGCCAGACATAACGTTGTACAGTTTAAGGTGTTGCAACTCAATAGGCCTGTGCTCAAGATATCGATACGGCAAAATATCGTATCGCACTCCTTTGGGATACGTGTATTGATACGGATTCTACAGAATCGATACAGCCTAAATATTTTGACAGTTGTTGTAAATACACTTTGGGTAATGTTAACAGTGGCACAGTTCAAGGTAGAAGACGAGCTACATAATGAAGCATATGTTCTAAATTTGCACTTAGGTCTACCATCTTTGAGGGTCTGAATTTATGTCTCTCAAGTTGTAGAACCACTTAAAACTAATCCTTGTTCTTTTTCTTCTTATAAGAAAAAACTAAACCTGTCAAGAATTTTGTTTAAAGCATAGTCAATGTTCACAATTCACGTGTATCGGGATACATATTGTATCGTGGCCTTAGTATCGGGATATGTATCGTGAAGTTGCTGGAAATACCCAGCCCTACAACTCAAGCTCTCTAAAGTGTTCCCAGAGGTGGACTCTACTTGGGATAAATGCAAACTTTCACCTGTGTCTCTAGCACACTCATTCTGGCATTGCCCTCATCTCTACACTCACGAGGGTTTGGTCCTCCAAACTCTTAAAAGTGCAGTTCACCCAGATCCAATTAATGCTGTGTCTGGCATAGTTGGAGAAAAGAACAAGACTCTTTCAGGTACAAATCTCAGAATTACAAAATTGGCAACCTTGTAAGCACGCAGGCTGATCCTTCTCGATTACACCCAGCTGGACCCACTGAATGAGACTAGAGATGTGACGCAGCACCTTAGGCTTGAAAAACTCAGGTACATATTGAATGACTCTTCTTATAAATTTGGAAAAGTATGGAAGCCATTTATGGATCACATCAGAACCAAACTCGATTATCCACAAAGCTGAATGAATATAAAATCTGAAGATTGGTCAAAATCAGTAACTTAATGTTACCAGTGTACCATGTCACTGAACGTAATATCCATTTTTCCAAAGATGACGGAGGAGTTACTGAGAGATACTGTTGTTTTTTTTAATCAAGCTGCACATGTTGGTATTACTTTGCTGTGTTTGTGTCATTTGTAAAGAAACAACTATAAAATATGTTAAAAGAAAATAAATGCATACTCTTTAACTTAACAATCCAACTGAAGATTTCTCCTGATAGTGTTTACAGCTAAAAAAAACATAGAACACTGGTGTTGTAGCGTTTATTCAAACTATTTAAATGCCAAAAGGTTGTAGGAGCCAGTCTGCTGCTTATTTCTCTGGGTCATGTCCTCAAATAAACTATTTCACTCACAGATCTGTTGATGTCATTTTCTTTTTTGCAGTCAGATTATTTTTTGACCATGAAATTATCCACATAAAACTTGGAACAGGATGAATAAAACATCCAACATGACAATTCTTTGTACTCTCAACAGACAGACATTATACTCTCCCATATGTGTATCCTGCATACTGCAATAACTGAATGAAGTCTATTAAAATATTTACCACATTTCTGCACAGTTAATCAGTTAACTGATATAAATCAGGTCTTAACAGTTTAATTATTTTCCAACAATTAATTTATTACATCTAATGATTTAACTGTTATGTTCAGCCAAAATGGCCTTCACAGGTAAAGCATCTTCAACATTAAAAGCTCATTTCTCTGTTGTGTTTTTGTTTGTGCTGTAATGCCACTCTGGGCTGCTCACTACCTTTAGATTACCGTACTACTGTAGATTACAGTTTGACAAGAAGGAATCTGCCTGATTACATCGATTTAGGTTGATCCAGCTGTTGCACAAGGTTAACTTGTAGAAAATAAACTTCTATTATATTCTATTCTTCTATTATTGTATTATTTTACTTACAAAACATGTTATCTCATCAAAAAAGTAGTCTAGGTCCTCTAGACTTACCTTAATTTAACCCAAACATTGTTGATAGCTCAGGGTGTTTTCAACTGTCAGAAGAAGATGCACTTAAACTTCAGCCCTTTGGCCCGGCATTGATTTTATAAGTACAGTGGAAGGACCGTGCTGTAACGCAGTGATATAGTGATAGCTTTGACCTGTTTTAAAACACTGCAGTGTAAATATGAGTTAAGAATGGAAAATGCTTCTATTTTATTATTTGATAAATCGAGCTGCCCGGTAAAAGTGTCCTATAGCAGCATCAGGGCTAAGTGAGGATTTTGACCTGCCTGTTTTAAAGGTCCGATGTCCTGTTGTGTTTGACTGTTCACATCATGTAATGGATGTCTAGGAGCTTCAGGCTGTGGAGTAGACTTTCAAAACAGTCATGGCATCTGCCTGAGACAAACACAAAACACATTTAGGTTGAGGTTGTTAGCCATTTACATCATAAACACGATGAAGTAAAAAATTGAGTATTTTAGGGGTCCATTGTTCTTCAAGTGTAGAAAAAAGTGCCATGTTCTTCTGCTCCCCAAGGCCATTTTTACATTAAAAGCAAAGGAAGTGGATTTTGCAAGGCATTTGGCTTTAAATGACTAGCAATCAAGCTTTTTATCTCCTTACTGAGGAAGTACAATTACAATTGCAAACAGTAATGAATGAACCTACAATGAATGAGCCAAACTACATAGGACATCAACAACCACACTAGACAGCACATAACATTTAACAGTTAGTCGAGATTAAAACCCTAAAATACGCCTATAATAATAATAATAATAGATTACTTAATACAGAATAATTAAGGCATAGTTCAACTCAGTGGGCATGATGCACCTTTTCAGATCATATGTGTAATAAACCTGAGCTTTAACTGTTTGATTGTTGAGCACTTTATTGACCTAGTATGCTAAGTGAAGGATCAGCATTTATTCAGATAATGCAACTCTGTATAGATTTTAATATTTTATCCTCTTATTTTGCCAGATTATCTTCCAAAGAACTCCAGTAAGGGATCCTCTGGTCCCAAGAGCCAAACAGGGAAAAGTAGTAAGACTGGGAATGTAGTGAAGAGCCGAATCCCCCGAGCAGCCACATCCCGAGCCGAGAGGATATGGCCTGGAGGAGTCATCCCCTACGTCATAGGAGGAAACTTCACTGGTAAGTGACTCAGAAACTATAAAAATAATAACACTTGCTAACATATGAGCGTTGAAAAGTAGGAAGGGAAATGTGTGTGTTTCAGGTAGTCAGAGGGCCATGTTCAAGCAGGCCATGCGTCACTGGGAGAAACAGACGTGTGTGACGTTCATTGAGAAGACGGATGAGGAAAGCTACATCGTGTTCACCTACAGACCTTGCGGGTGAGTGCGGTGAATCTCCAGTGTGAGTGTGTGTGAGTGCCTTTGTGTACCGAGAGTGCAGTTTTGACCTTGTCACAGCGAGAGACGATACGGTCACTCAACAACGGCTCTACTTTCCTTCCTGTCCTGCTCCTGTTTCCCCGTCCCACCAATCACACCGCAGCAGAGTCGAAGTTTTTGTATGTTGGAGCAGCTTTTTTTTTTATGCTCTTACTCCGCAGAAGTGCATTGTTCTAAGGAGTGGCAGCAGCGTGGGGTCAGAGTGTGTTTGTACAGTGGTGGCACTTCACTGACTGACTGTAAGTTGTAAGTTTAAGAGCCTCAGGATGCTGAGATTTATGCCTTTCATTTGCTGTAGTGATGACAGTTGAAAGAGAGGTTATGAGGGATATTTACGAACCAGCATGTGTTGTAATGCAGTGTTGTAACAGTAAATTAAGAGTATATACTACAACAAAGTTTTTGAGTATTTTAACTTGAAAAATAACCCCAAATTAATAAGATGATATTTATCCTATGTACTGCTCAGCTGTATACTCCTCAAAAAAAGTTTGGAAATGTCAATCCACTTGATTATTTTCCACCTTTATAATACCAAGTTGTTTTGTATACAGTATTGTCAGAAAGCCTGATTAGTCCCTTTTACAATTAGAATATAAATGGTGAACTAATTTATTTGTTATGCAGAGCTTTCTGATGTTTGGATCATTTCAAGCATTGAAAATGTTTTTACTTTTCATATAATCAGTCCTCACGAAACCCTGGTTTCTTTGAACCCTGCAAAGATTTGAAACTGCAGATTATACAGTTGTCTTGCTCCATAATCTGTTTTGCCAAAGACCCAAACATTTGAAATGATATTTGATAAAGTAAGAGCAAACAAAATCAATAACTTTAACGAAAGGGCCTCTCTTTAAGTATGTGTTGTTTTATTGGAGTTCACTGATACAAAAGAGGCCTGAATTTAATTTTTATTGTAATTACAGCAAAAAAGCATGGTATTTTTTTGTATGTAATGAGAAAAGAGACTAAATCTGTTGTTTCTGGCCTCTGTTGCCTTCAAAACTGTTGAAAATAACTTATTTTTGTTGTTACTTTAATTGTTAAAAAATTGACCCAAGTGAAAGAACTAAGACTAAACTACAGGAGGATGAATGAAGAAAACTCAGTCTTTATGACTTCTTTAAATCGTAAATAATATAACAGATGGATGACCTGTTGCCATGTAACACTGACTATTCAACCAGCATGCTTTATGATTTTCTCTTAATGTTACAAGGACACCAAATATCATAAATATTAAAGTGCTTTCTCTTAGCTTTGATTGTAGATAAGTTTTCTTTATGATTTTCAATGTCAAAGTAAAATTAAAGGGACTGTGAGGAGTTTCTAAGTAATTACAAAAAAGTCTCACTTTTAGATCTATCCCTGATCGAAATACACACTTTAAGATGAGTTTTATAGAATCAAAATAGGTTATCTATAAATGCTATTCCTTAGCTTCGCGGTTGGGTCGGACAGAGCTGGACTGACCTGGATACTCAACTTCAGGAACAAGACAATTAAAACTAGAGCAAATTTACATTATTCGGACACATCTTAGAGCACCGGGCTGTAAGTAACGATGTATAGCCGGCGACAAAGCTACGATACAAAGTTTTCCAAAAATTTCTTGTTGTCACACATCAAAAACTACCGCTACGTAACTAGAAAGAGATACATTACCTCGTCGCTTTGCATCCTGTAAGTTGTTGGAAAAAGAAGTTGTAAAGCAATGCAGAGTTCTGAGGAAGGTCCGGGCTACAACACAACAAACACACGCTTTGGCCACGTCTTATGGTGCGTTCCAGTTGTAGTCAGAAGTAGGAATTTCCGAGTAGGAAACTGCAACTGGAACGTCCCCCGTAGTTTGAATTTCCTACAGGGAACTCGGTGAAACCTTGCCACCCCTGAGTGCCCCCAGTGTGAACAGTTATTTAGCTCCTGTAATAATCAATTTATTTGCACTTCTGACTGGGGTGGGTCGCTCTAGATCAGCTGTATACATTGTATTGTTAGACTTTTATTTACAAAATATAAGCCATAGTGATAATCACATTCTTCATGTGATATTTGTGAACAACAACACAGGGCGTGCTAACAACAGCTAACAATAGCCTGGTAGATCGGTATGTATTTTTTCAGGCTTCAACTGGAACGCCGATAAGTCGGTGATGATGTCACTCCCAGTTCCGAGGTTACTGGCATTACGACAGTCGCCGCACGTGCTCATGGGTAGCAGAGTCTTAATGTCGGCGGTAATAGATTCTCCTCATAGCGCCTTTAAGATGATTTATCCCTGTTTATGCTATTCAAACAAGAAAAGCACAGTATTTTTGTATTTGAAAAGAAAAAAGATCCTCAAAGACAAATGGTAAAAAGATAATCGTATGTACAAAAAAAACAAATACTGACATTTTAATATTTTTAGGGGCCACTGTCAGTCATCTTATCCTTCCCCCCCATTACGGCTTCCACACACACCATACTTAAATGTGTCTTTGGTATTCAAAATAGTCTTGGGTAATTTTAGTTCAAAGAACTTTCTAATGCTTCTAAAGGAGCTAATAGAGGTGAAACCTTTATGTGGCCATTTTACAAAAAAAGGACAGACTACATTAGACATGGTTTATTTTCGGGGTTTGTCGTAGTAGTTCACCTCTGTTCCCCGGTTTGTGAACTCTTGCTCGGATTGCCTGAATACTTGCCAGCAGCAGGGACGTGGACATCAAGGATTAGAAAGTGATGTCACAGGGATGCGGATGTAAATAGTCCGCCACAAATACACATCCGTGTAACTACATGATCGATCACACAGCCAGGTCACTGAAAGCATTTTGGTTCAGAATAGATCAAGTACCACAAAGCAACAGAAAACATCCCAAGGTTAAAGAACCTTGTTAATAAAATTAATACTGCATACAGTCAATGCTCTTTTTTAAATTCATACTCCTTTTTTTATTAAGCACCTGTTGAAATTTCTTTTGTGATCCCGATTCTTTTTCAATTATCACTTAGTGCTCAGAGGGTTGTAAAAAATCATTTACATTTACCTGAAAACAACAAAAAGCTGTAACATATTTTAATGAAATGTAGTTTAGTGAGATGACTGCGAGTGAACCAGTGAGAGTTGTTGTCTCGTGTCCTGTCATAGGCTGGCTGCATCAGAGATTAGACTCTTTAATCTGATGTATAAATACCCTGCAGCTTGTATGTGCAGCCTGCAGGCAGCAGAGAGGTAGAAGGACACATAAGGGCACAAATATAAGTCATACTTAAAGTAGCTCTAAAGTGTGAGAGTGGCAGTCATTGTGGGTGAAGTAATGGTGCCTAAACTGGAGCTACAAATACCAGAAAATAAAACCTGTATCTACTCCAGTGACTCCTGATCCTTACCCCTGCAATCAGCTCGCTGGATAACTTTAATCAGATTTGTTAGCCTGGCACGGATGTCTCGGCAAAACAGAAAAAAGGCCTGCTGTGTGTTTCTGTGTGAATTCTTGTTGCTTTTTCTCATTTGGTTATGAAACTGCAGCGTTATCTGAGAGTTGTATGTAAATAAATCCTGCTGCTTTTCCTCTGGTGGACGTAGTACGGGGCAGGAAATCCTGAAAAGTGTGTTTTCTTTGTGTGTGTGACAAGTGTGTAAGAGTGAGAGTGTGTGTACATGTGCTTTTAAAGTGCTGCTGATTCTGTTTTCAGTTTTCTTTAAAGAAAAAAACACCCATGTATCTCCCTGCTGTAATCCTTATTAGGTGCTGTTCCTATGTGGGGCGCCGTGGCAATGGGCCCCAGGCCATCTCCATAGGGAAGAACTGTGACAAGTTTGGCATCGTCGTGCACGAACTGGGTCATGTCATCGGCTTCTGGCATGAGCACACAAGGCCTGACCGTGACGATCATGTGACCATCATCAGGGATAACATCCAGCCAGGTGAGACTTAGTAGCTACCCATCATGCACCTGAGTCTCTGTAAGAATCTTTAAAGTGAGATTTTGGCATTTTTGAAGAGGGGTCGCATTTCAGTAGTTAATTCATAAGCCTCAATAACTTAGATCAGCTTTGCCCCTGTTAGGAGAGAGCTGGTGCAGAATCAAGGCTGCATTGCAATAAGGCCTTAGATGGACATCTACCATTTATTATATGAACTCTGTTTTGCTTTGATAACTAGGAAATGCTGATTAGTTTTCAGGAACCCAACACTTTTATCTTCCAGTACCAACCCTATTTCTTTATATATGTCTTGAAAAGAATCTAACTAAACATGGATTTTATCACTTACATATGCAAGTTTCAGACTGCAACAATATAAATGGAAGAAAATTACCTGATTTCAAATGTCAGAAGTTTGGTCTCAGTTTTTGATTGAGAAAATGGTGGTGATCCCTTTGGCTCGACCAGCACATGCTGGATGGTAAACACAAAGTGCAACACCTGCCACTAAAAATAAGGTAAAGGTAAAGAATAGGAATTGTAAAAAAGGACAAATGTTTAACAGATCTTCATTTTTTATGTAGTAAGTCCACAAACTGTAATGAGTTGAATACAAGTATCTTAATCAATGATGACAGTTTCTAAGGTCCTGGGAAAATGACAGCTGCGACCTTTGTAGGATTTGCAACATACATTTGCAGGTGAAAGCCTCGAGCTTTCAAAATTATGCTTATTTCCACAAATGTAATCTGAAGAATCGTCTGAATTATAATAGTTGATGGATTTATTTTCCTGTTCACCTGAATATTGGTAAACATCAAAGATATAGTCAAAGCACTCCAAATACAGTTTAAGATACAGTACTTTGTGCCTGTTGTTTAAAGTGTGCACATAGTGCTGCTCCATTATAAGGCTGTTAACAACAAGTCCACCTTCTTCCTACCTTTGCTTCATCTCAGTGTCAATCGTTTTTCTGTAGCAACCAGGAGAGAACATGTCAAGACCGTGATCAGGACTGCTGGTTATATTTTTATAGTGTACTGCAGGTGATATGGATGCACCGATGCACAAGTGCAAATGTGAAAGGCAATACTAAAAGAGCAATATTATTATAGAGACACGTTATGCCAGTTAGTTGACAGGAGTTAAGATTTAAGTTGGTTTTGATTATATTATGTTCAAGCTCATCTTCTTTGGTTGTTTGATTCATACTGAATAATAAAGAGAGATTTAATAATTTCAAGGGCATACCCTTTTGAAAGGGAGATTTAATTTTATATTAGTGCTGTCAGACGATTAAAAAAATTAATCTAATTAATTACCGGATTTATAATTAATTAATCTAATTAATCACATTTTAATCTCATATCTGCTTAAAGTACCCAAATAAAGAATTTGAACTCTAGGATATTATAAATTGTAGTGCATGACTAATCAAATGAATACACTAAGAAGTGAAGATTTGTAAATCCACATTTTTATTGGTGACTAAATCAAACCAAAGTCAGGGCAACTTGTCCAGAAAATTCTAAACTCAATCAGGCAACTCAAATTACACTTTAAGTGTGTTTCATAAATCAAATTCAAAATAAGAAAAAGGTCGAGGACATCCAGCAAACCAATTAGGCCTGATGCATTATTAAAGAATTCAGTAAATATAGATAAGTAAATTCAAAAATAAGATAAGATTAAGTCTTAAATATGCCATTCCTGTTGTCACCTGGGCTTTGTTTGGTTTGACGAGAGACACATGTGTGAAGTGACATGCCACTGCCATGTACGGGTCCTCCAGCTGGACAATAACAAAATGTTTGTGTGCTATGATTAATCGCGATTAATTTTTTTTAATGCATTAATTTGCAGTGTAATTAATTAATCTAATTAATGCACTAAAGTGACAGCCCTATTTTATACTATAAGTGATAAGTAATTAATAAACTTTGTAGTTTAAATAATTCATCTTTTATTCTGTAGCTCAAAGATCAAAGTCAGTTATATTTCATTGGTGTCCCTGTCTGCTTGTAACTGTCTTTTTGTCCTCGTGTGCATATGTGTGAACTCCAGGCCAGGAGTATAACTTTCTCAAGATGGAGCCGGGAGAAGTCAACTCTCTGGGGGAGCCGTATGATTTTGACAGCATCATGCACTACGCCAGGAACACCTTCTCACGGTAACCGCCTGCACAATCGCATCTCTTAACTTTTGTTGAGCTTGCTGAACAGATCAGTCACACAGGGTGCCAGGACGCATTTTTCTTAATTCAAAGGTCAGCACTGCATTGTTGTGAAACAGTGACCCTGATGTTCTTTTGGGCGTATCTTTATGTAGATGTTTTTATTTAGTGTTTTTATGGCAGTTGGAGCTGATTGTTACAGCGAACCCAGACAGACCAAGGCAAAGTCAAGATTCAAAGGAGTATGGAAAATAAATCAAGTATAATTGCGACTTTGGGGTGCACTCACTGTATGCTCAGTTGTTTGCGCTGGGCTGAGCATAATTGTCCTCCATAGCCAGCTAGCAATCTGCAGTTATACACACAACCAGACCTGAGCACAGCTCCCTCCTGTGCTTGTTAACAAAGGCACAAGAGGGCCAAACGTCCTTTAGTTCACAAGGCCTTACAGTGTTTTTATTTGCAACACGGATTAAAGCTGTACAGTTGCTTTATAGACATCTCTGTGTGCTTCCTGAAGCTCTCAGTAATGATTCTGAAAGCTCTGATTTTAGATTTGAATAAACAGTGACTAAAACATCATTGTAAAGACCATTTTTGAATTTTAAGTTCCTATCAACTCAGTTACAAAGAGTTATTTTAGATGTACTTTGTCATTTTTTTATCTTTACCAAGAATGTTGTGTTTTTTCTGACATTTGTTTGCGTGTCCATCTGTGGGCAAGAAAACTTTAATAATTTCTTGATGGATTCTGATCATATGTTAGTAATGAGGGGTGCTGGTTTGGCGGAGTGGTTGGTAACCGGGCACCCTGTGTACTTGCTTCTACCGGTCCGGGTTTGGGTCCCGCCTGTGGCCAGTTTGCAGAGTGTCTTCCCCTGCTCTCTCACCCCCTTTCACGGACCTATCCACTGTCTCTCTCCTATCAATAAAGGCACAAAATGCCCAAAAAATACATTTAAAAAAAATGTTAGTAATGACACAAAGAAGAGGTGATTAGATTTTGGTGTTGATCTGCATATGGATCCATCCAAGACTTTTTTAATGATTTATTAACATTGAGCAAAAGTGAATTTTTCCAAATTTTCTTTTATAACTCGGCAAAGAATTTGTTTGAGATTTGTGTACTCTTAGGCCTTTTTTTTTTGTTATTTTCTCAGTTTGCACCGACCCACTGCAAAAGCTCAGTTATGTGGTTAAAATCACTTGCAAGCTTCTAAACTTAAATTAATTTAAAAATTCATGATATAGCCAAATTAAGCTGGGTATGCAATGTCAAAGAATAAAGAATATCAAGTCATGGATTATATTCTCATGGTTAATCTCTTATGCTGAGTCTCTTTGCATCTCTCTGCATACATTTATCACTTGTTTCGACACACACCTATTAGATGATTTTTAAAAAAAAATCCCAGTCATCTGCAAAAAAAACTCCTTGTGTTGTCTTTGTTTTAATCTTATGTTCTTAGGTTGCAACCATCACTATTGTTATGAACTGGCATTGTACGTATAAAGATTTATGATTGATTGATTGATTGACTATTGTTTACATTTACACATTTAAAATAGACCCATGTTGTGTCAGCAGTATCAGAGTAAAATGTTTTCAATACAGCATACTTCTGATCATGAGAGTATTCTGATTAATGACCTGCTGCCTTTTATTATAGGTGTCTGGTTTTTGCTGGCCATGTCTTCTAAGTCATAAACAGCAGAAGACATATCATAGTATTCAAATCGTAATTCCAGCAACAAGTATTTAATTTATTAGTGTACATGGGGGAAACACTTAACTAACGAGCCCCGGCTGGGTTTTTAGGCAGTTCTTTCTCACATTGTCATTTGATCATGTGGCTGTTCTCATTTTTTTCTGCGTAAATAAGAACACATGAATGAGTAATAATAGGAAACAACCTCAGACTTGGAAAAACAGAGCTCAAAACATTTTCACAATGAATCTGAGCATCAGCATTATCATTTATATTATCAAGTCCTGGTAGATTCCATCATGATGCTTCTCTGTCTTTGTCCACATCTTCTATTTGTGAAAGAATTTCATTTTTGTGCTGATTATAAACAAACACCCCACTATGGACATAAATAAAAGTGGTTTTACAAAACTCAAACCCTGACTCCAACAGCCAAATTTCAAGAAAAGTGCAGCCAATGTACCATAAAAACAACCCACATTAAACATATCTTTTTTAATCTCTAATATATCGTCTTATTTTTATCCACAACCCTTTGGAGACCCCAGAATTGTCCTTGCATCCAGATTGTAAAATTAACACAGAAGTCCTCTATTTTGGATCAGTTTGTTTTAACAACGATATAAACTCGGTAATCAAACAAAAGGACGGCTTAAAAATGTTTGTTCAGCAATGAAACTTGATGGAACAGAAATAAATAAACTAGAAAAGCACTCGGAGAGCGCAGACCTCCGCCAGCACCACAGTCCTCTCCCATATTGTGACTTTTAGCATAAATATTAGTCCTACCTTTATTTCATCTAAATATTTAGATTCCTTGACCATGAAAACATACCATTAGCAATTGGTTTCATAATGATATCTATTTTAGTTCAGTAGTTATTCACAGAAATCACATTTTTCGCCATGGCGGCCAGACGCTGATCCGGATCAACACCAAAGTTGAATCAGTTCTTCCTTTTCCCATGCTGAACATTTCCTGAAAATTTCATCCAAATCCATCCATCACTTTTTGAGTTATTTTGTTCACAGACAGACGAACAGACGGACAGACAAACTCTCCCGAAAACATAACCTCCTTGGCAGAGGTAATAACAGTCTTCGTGTTAAGAGTAAAACACCTGCTTAAGTTTATTATGAATAGATGAAGGGTCAATCCCAGTTGAACCCCTTAGTCCTTGGTTCACCCCTTAGCTCTTGGTTTTGCATGTTCACGTCTAGTAAAGGGGTATCCCAGTTCTCTGTAAGGTTAAGGGAAAGGGCTACACAGCCCTTGAAATGAGACAAACCAGGATATCACTTAAAAGGAACACCGCGCCTGCTGACAAGATGCCAGGGTGGAGACCAAAGAAAGCACTTATGTATAAATAATTACCAAGTTAATAATAATATTTTTTTGATTTGTTGATTGCATTTGAAGATGGCTGGTTATAATGAGCTAACTTTGCAGCTGTAGCTATGGCTATTGTTGCATCTGCCCACGACACAATCAGCGAGCCACTCTGGGTGATGACTTAACGGGTATAGAGCAGTATCTCATTTCTTATGGGCGTGTTTTCGCCCCTTCCCCTTGGCCCTCAAAATAGAGGGCCAAAGAGAAGGGGTAGACATGAAGGGGGAGGGCTAAGGTGTACATTTGGGATTGACCCTAAATGACACGTGACGCAAAAGATCTGCTCAGAGTACCAACTTCAAAACAGTCACGCTGTGAGGAATGGAAAATAATTACTCACCGATTAGATAAACTATAACTTTTTAACCAAAATTAATCCAATTTCATGTTTTCTCTGATATCAGAGTTTTTTGGCAGTGAGAGTGATCTCAAATTCGCTTCTTCTGCCTTCCAGGAGACAAACAGATAACCACTCCTTCCCCCTCTCAGCTGCAACTCACAGTTACGCAAAAAAATAAGATAAAAATATTTGTGGGGCAGTCAGGTCAAACTGCTCTCAGGACATGTCTCTCAGGACTTCACTTATATGGGGCTGTTGTGAGGATAAATCTATGCATGTTGAAATTCTTTACACCATTTCCTAGAAATCAGAGGGAGACATGTGTTAACTCTCTCTTCTCTGCAGGGGGATGTTCCTTGACACCATCCTTCCATCCAGAGATGAAAACGGGGTCCGGCCTGCTATCGGCCAGCGGACCAGGCTCAGTAAAGGAGACATAGCACAGGCAAGGAAGCTGTATAGATGTCCAGGTACTGCTATATTTACTCTGAAACCACTGTGTGTATTTATGTGCATGTGCATGATGTTGGT
Source organism: Scarus forsteni (assembly GCA_036419115.1). NCBI lineage: Eukaryota > Metazoa > Chordata > Actinopteri > Labriformes > Labridae > Scarus > Scarus forsteni. The sequence goes on along the minus strand of JAZDUH010000098.1, from coordinate 12,978,013 downwards.
CCAAAAGACGTCACGTTTATCTGCCGTGAAACTAGCCCCCCCTCTTCTCTCTCAAAAGCTGAGAGGTGAAATTGGGTAATGTGTTTTTCCATGTAGAACTTCTCTGTGGGTTTTCTGGTCTCACAGGCTCTCTGGTAGTTCTTATACACACCCCTGCTGTTCTGGGTGTCATGTGAGTCCCTGTTGTCTGGCTCTGACGTGATGTCGTAAAGGTTTACAGCTACATAAGATACCACCCCATTTTGGCACACGAAGACACACTAACAACCCCAGAGACATGCTCACACTTTAGGACAACGTGTGCACAGAGTTTTCCTCCCCAAAACAAATAGACAGGGTAATGTTTCACCAATTTGGTCTGTTTAGTATCACCAGAATCTCATGTTTTTAGTCATAATGTAGTGGAGTGTTTATTTTTTTAGCTGTCGTCTTATTTGCCAAAGATGAAGTTATTTTGTGAAAGATTAACAAGAGGCTATTACTTGAGTTTAATAGTGTTTTGGATGGGATGGAAGTTGTGTTCAAATAAAAATAATGAATCCTTTATGTCAGAAAGGATGCTTGTATAATTTTATGTGCCCGTACTCACTTTCTAGACAATTCAAGTGTATGACCTCCACAAGGGAAGTTATCCTTTTGTGAGCTTTTGTTAGATTGTTAACAGCATAACTCGAAGCTATGAACTGAATCTGAGGAAAGTTTAAGGGAGTGTTGTTCACGGCTAACCTTGCACAGCAGCTCAATCTGCCTAATTCAATGTCTAGAATCAAGCAAAATCCATCTTGCCAAGCTCCAACCTACAGTGATTGTGGGCGACCCAAAGCAGAATAGTCCAATCAGCAGCCTTCGGAGGAGGAGGAGCTGGGAGCTATGAGCGAGACGACAGCAGGAAGTGACTGATTGTACAGAGATTGGCATAAATAAAGATTCACTAGCAGTTTTATCACATCTGGACTGAACTTCTGTATTTAATAAAAAAACAAAACTGAAAGTATTTCTTGCAATTGGAGTGTGGTGCAGGCTGATTGTAAGTTTGGTCGCTAACCGTAAGGTTGCAGGTTCAACCCAAGCTCCAGCTTTCACATGGCGATGTGTCTTTGGACAAAACATTTAACCCCAAGTTGCTCCTATTTTTGTGTCAGTGATGCATAAATACTGTAAGTTTGAATGGATTTGCTAATACTGATGGACCATTGAATGAATGTGAGAACTTATGATTGTGAAAAGATTGTGTAAAGCTGCTTTGAGTAGTTAGAGACTAGTATTACGAGACAACAAAAGTGCTATATACTCCCAAGACCATTTATCATTTCACCATTTCTCAATAAAAGAGATATTTTAGCTCCACCTCCAACATGTTTCGGTGAGTTAGAGAACAACATAAAACCCGAGGCACTCCGATAAAGTTAAAAATCCTTTATTATGTCAGGGACATGTCAATGCGTTTCGACTTATCCGAGTCTTCATCAGGACATGATTAGCAACACGAAACAGGCGTTTAAATTACCTAGAAAGTGTCATGTGATTTTGTCACGGGATGCCGTCACATGACAGACATTAAGAAAATACTTATTAAGATAAAACATGTAAGGAAAAAAATGTAAGGAAAAAAACACCCAAGAGGCCTGGCTGCACGATAATAATAAACAACCTGCAATCTGCAAAGTACATTATAAAAAAGGATGAAAAAGGAGAATAGTCAATTTCTTCATTTAGACCTGGAAAGGAGGTGGCTTTTAGAGTATAAATGCAAAATGTTTCACGTTGTAAGAGATGTTTGAGTCTGTCCCCTCCCCTCAAAGATCTAGGAATTACTTCAATAGCCATGGTTTTGAGAGAATTTGGATTGGTGTGTCCTGCAGAATGTTTTGGTGAGTGTTTGTTCTTAGCACTCTCTGAGTTTACTCAAAGTTGCTTATGTTTTGTACTTTACACCACAGCAGTAGTGCCCACCTACTAAATTATCTGATTGGCATTTCTTCTGTTTACTTCGTCTGGTCTGGGTTTGATTACCACCTGAGGCTTATTCGTGAGTGTCCTCACCTGCTCTCTCACTCACCCCTTTTCACAAGTCTACCCACTGTCTCTCTTCACTTTCCAATAAGAGCTAGAAAATGAAGAAAATACTTTAAAAAAGTAATTACATGAAACATGTCTTTCCTTAATTTGATCTAAATATATCTGAGTTAATCTAAATATACCTCTTGGAATATGAATGCATGTTGTTACTTCGTCATTAAAGGTACATAATGTCACTTGAATGTAGGCAGGCTTGTGCACTGAGAAAGTTAAAACTTTATTTCTCTCCCAAACATTGACAGGAGAAACTCTTATCAATTTTCAGTCCAACTGAATATAAGTAAAGGACTATTCATGTGTTTATGCAAAAAATGACCTTTATGAAAGTGTAAACTCTTTTGTATTTCAATCCTTAAGCATTGCCACAAATTGCAAATTATTGTTGTTGTTTATGCTGTAAATAAGTGTGAGGGATAGTTTTAACTACAGAAGCCCAGTGGGAGAAAAATGGGCAACAGGGGGAACAAATCAAGTTTTTCATTTTTTTTAAATCTGTTTTTTGTCCATCTGAATCATAGTAGGTTTTGTGTATATAAGAGTAAAACTGAAAGAGTTAATCAAGTAAAATAAACAAATATTTGATGATCATGGATGAGACTGGAGTTAGGTGCCAGATTTAAACATCTTTTATGGTTAGTTGATATTAAGCTGTAAAAGATTTGGTCTTTTTTCTGACTTGGTTTTAGACACCAGATGCTTTATGGGGCTTTTTTGGGGGGGCTTCTGGGGGTTTATTCTAAATGTAAAATTAATTTAAATCTTGGATGGATATGGATCATATGTTGGCCATTTTCATTGTTTTATTTATAGCAAACAGCGGTATTTGAATGCAATTTGTTATACTATGGAAAAACATATCCTTATTTTTTATCTGTGATCTTCCTTTTGAACAAACACATGAAGAATTTAAATATAATTCTTGTTATTGTACCATTTTACTGAGACTGTTTCCTTAATTCTGATAGCTTCAGAAAAATTGTAAAAGAAACTTAATGTTTTTCTACTTCTCCAATTATTATTTCGTTTTGATGCTGGAGCCAGACCCCGACTGTGTTTGCATGTCCCAGCTGGAAATAGACACAACTTCAACCTTATAAGGTCACATTTGAGTGATACCATATTTACTGACAGATGAACAGAGCCCCAGGGCATTGTGGGGGAAAAACAGCATGCATGATGGGATAGGAGGGGCACATTTGGCTAACCTCCTTTTTAGAGAGTGAAGCCGTAGATCTCAGCATGAAGAATTAAGAGAGCGAAAACCTCTAAACATTCTTTCTTAATAGGCATACAGCTGTTTTACTGTTGCAGTAGTAAGTGATGCTTCTAATGACCGATCACTCTGTTTAGTGAAGATGGGCTTCACATGGACTACTGCAACACACAAGAAAACAAAGCAGAACAATTTGGTTTTAAAATTGAAAATCAAAACATGTATGAGCATGGTGGTGGGATTGTTCAGCTCATTTACTCTTCTCTTCTTCTGAATTCCCCCCAAAAATGATTTAAGGCCAGATTAGATCACACATATTCAGATGGATTATGACCCAAACATCAGGACAAGACCCTCGGTCAGCGAGCCTGGGTGTCTTCATTTTCTTGAGTTTTTTGCCCTGTTTGACACACTGACACAGTTCAGCAGTAGTTATTTAAAACATGTAAAATATTTAATTAGATAGGGGAAAATGACCAAAGCACAAACAAAATTATTATGATCATAGAAATGAAAATTACAAACAGCAACAAACACATATGTGAAAATATTAAGCATTATACAATATATACCGTCATAGCATTTTTTTTTCATTGACTGGAGTGATTTAATGCAATTTGCCAAACCAAGTTGTTTCTTCCCAGAGATCATGTAAGTACATTCAGCATATCCAGCACAGCCTATACGCATCAAGGCATAGAGGCAGGCTTGTCTTTACATTTCAACCTCAAGCTCTGTTTAAGGGATCGACAGTCCACATTGTCCTTCATGGTTTGTTTCTTGTTGTTTGATTATTTTACAAATGTACGACTACTTCCATTTTACTGTACTCTACTGTGGCCTGACTTAAACACACCGATGACATTAAATCATGATTATGATACGAAAAACACACAGAAAAACAAAACAACAGATAAAGTTATGACCCAGCAGTTCAAGGTGATTGGTCAAGAGGATCACACTTGTGGCCTTGCCAGTCTGTTGCCTATTGCAGAACAAGATTTTATTTTATTGGGTAGCCTGACGTGGTGCCATCATACTGTTAGAAATGGAAAGAGTTCAGAAAAAGCATACAAAAGTGAAGTTTTTATCCAATTGTTCTACTGTAAAGTGTGCATTACCACTCTGTAAGTCTACTCAAGTAAAAGTGAAAAGTACTTAATATAACTTGTACCTAATGTAATGAGTAGTGGGTTCTCTTTGAGCACTACGGCCTCCTCCCACATGCTTATTAAGTATGAGTGTGAGCGTGAAAAGTTGTCTGTCTCTGTATTGTTGGTGATCGTCTATGACCAGTTCAGCTGGAGTAAGCTCCTCCTAAAGGGATAAGCAGTGTTGACGATGGATGGATGGAAAATATGAAATAATAATTAGGCATGCTTCAAGATAACAAACCTCTGCTGATGCATTTCCAACATTGTCAGGCAAGTTATGTTCAAAAATAATGAAAACTGTTAACAAATCCTTGGAAAATTATTGGATCCACCAAAAGCTTATGTCTCTTAAGCCATGGCCAACATTCCCTGAAATGCCTTGAATATCTATTCATACATTTTTGAACTATTAGTGAAAATATTCCTTGAAGACTTCCAGGATCCAGATTCAGTTCATGGCCAAAATCTATAAGATGGATCCTTGGTCCATTTCTTAACTGTCCTGAAAAAGGCCATCAAAGTCTGTTCATAGTGTTTTGAGTTATAATGTCAAACAAATAGAGTGAAAAATTCTGATAAAGCACAACCTCCCTGGCAGGAGTAACAACTGACAGTCTTAAGCGGTTCCGCAGTGATTGTGATACATTACTTATGTTACTTTTTATAGCAACTGTCAATGTAAAATATGGAATTACTTAGACAGTGACTTTATTATAGTTACTTATCACAGTCACGTCATGCTTATTAAGCAAACTGGAGAAGAAGATGGAAAGGAGATGATCAGTAGGTTTATTTCAAGATGGGACCTGGTATTCCCCCTGCTCCCGACTTTATTTTGATAATTAAGTAATTATTTACAACGAGTGAAAAGACAAGAATAAACAGTAGATTCACCAAGAGCGGTGGTTTTGGGTTGGGCCTTCCCTAAAGAGTGCAGAAGAACTTCTGTGGAGATTTTTAGATGAGTTACAAATCTACAAAAAATGTTCTACTATTTATGAACTAAACTGAAAGTGTTTTGGGGAAGCAAACTCTGGAGTTAACAGCGAAAAATGAACAAGAGGCAAATTATTTATTCCTAATTTAAGGCTGTTTTGTATCCTTTTTATGGAAAAGACTGAGATTGAACAAAAGATATGAAAAAACTACCATCCATAAGAATAAATGAACTTTTTATAGATGTTTGATCTTTGGTAACTGATAAAAATGTGAAGTAATTGGTGTTAAATATAATCATTTTTGAAACCTCACTCTTTGGTTGGGGTGTGTGAGTTGTGTTTTGGGGGCCTCTGAAAATAGGGGGAGGATCACTTTGCTACACTATGAAAAGCCTTGACCTAGAAAATGAACATCCTGCTGCTTATGAGTTAAGAGGAAAGACGATAAAGTTGTATAAAGGAACGTTATTTAGGGCTTGAAGTAAAGTAATAAATAAAGACATTTTATTATATTTTTAAGGAATGAGTGGAAAGTACCTTACACAGTGCCTTAGTAACTTATCAAACAGTGCAATAGGATTAGCAATTCCCCATGCAGAAAAGAGTAAATGCATCATTAAAATGAATTGTTTCATTTATTTTTGCATCTTATGTTGTTAATAAACTGTTGACTACAAAATTATTCTAACTCTTGTATTCTTGTTTGTGATCCCTGAGATATCAGGCGTTGGACCAGTATAGTTTCAGTTTCAAGCATGAAGGATTAAAGTGAAAAATAGTTAACTGAAAGCTTGGATCGGTTTACCCTATCATTTTATTTCCTTTAATCATAACTTATTTGCTCTTTTAAATTTAGCTATAAACCCACTGAAAACTAAAATACACTGACATGCGTTAATTCTAATTAGACCCCCTCCACCCCTGTATAAAAGACAAAAGCAGGGCTGCCGTCTGATCCAGATCCTAACAGTTTCCATATGCACAGATTCAACGTTACACAAATAAACATTGGCAGATGTGTATGAAGCTGTTGTTTTGACAAAATATGTCATGTATTTATTTGAATAAATTGCCGATGGAAGACTGAGACGAATAACACATATGAAAGCCATGTGTGTTCTCTGGTACTACTCGGATCATCAGTATCAGCAAACAGCTGAAGGGATTATGCACAAGCACAGCAGGACTCACCACAAAAATGTGACTCCCTTTGTGTGGGTCTGTTTGTGTGTTTCAGCGTGCGGCGAGACGCTCCAAGAGTCAACCGGCAACTTCTCGTCACCTGGTTACCCAAACGGATACCCGTCGTACACACACTGTGTCTGGAGAATATCTGTTACACCTGGAGAAAAGGTAATCACGCACACGTTACTGCAGCCATAACCATGAGGAGGCGCTGACAGAATGGCTGCATATTGATGATATCCAAACACCTCAGGTGCCTCTTCTCCTCAGCTCTCTGAGGTCTAAAAGTCTGTTTTCAGGTAGTTCAGGTATTTACTCTCTGCCCCCCAGATTGTCCTGAATTTCACCACCATGGACCTTTATAAAAGCAGTCTGTGCTGGTACGACTACATCGAGGTCCGAGATGGTTACTGGAGGAAAGCTCCGCTGCTCGGTAAGAGGACAGTCTGCCGAGGGTGAACTGAAAGAGACTTTAATAAGTAAACGTCTTATCATTCAAGAAACTGTTTTGTTGGTATTTAACCATATTCTTAGCCCTTTTTGATCTCGTCGTTACCTCTGCCAAGGGGGTTTTGTTTTTGCAGGCATTTGTTTGTTTGTTTATTGACAGGGTTAGCTCATGAAGGTTTGAATTGAATTCAGTAACATTTTTAGGAGACATCAGAAAAAGGACCAACCGATTAGATTTGAGGGTAATTTTAATCACTGTCTGGATCAAGGACTTTTGTAAGCATTACAAGTTAGGGCAGTGTTCCACTTTTTTTGCTTACACCTCAAAAGTTATCAATGGATTCAGCTGGCATTTTCAGAGAAAGGTGGCCATGGCACAAGGGCAAAGGGATTAGATTGTGGTAGTGACCCAAATCCAGATGTGGATTTAGGATTGTTAACAGTGTAATAAAAAGCACCTTTCCACATTCTCACAAATAACTCGTTTTCAACAGATTTATATGACATTTTCAGAGAAAGCTGGTCATGGCACAAGGGGGAATCAAAAAGATTTTTTTAGTATTCTGAATCTGTGTTTAGATCTATGATTTCTTTTCCAATAATTAACAGTGTAAGACAGGACAGTTTGATATTTTGACAGTAACGCTCATGACAATGTAAAAATGCTTTGGTAGATGTTTCTGCTCTTAAAGCTCTTCTAGTTACAAGTATGTGAACATGGACTGATCATCTTCAGGACATGATGTTGTAATGTATACATGGAGTTGCTTTTTTTTGCTGGTAATGTTCATTTCGTTTGTTGGTTAAAGAAAGCAATTAATTACAAACATGAAAATTCAACTATTAAATGAAAAGGAGCAGAAGGAAGAATAATCTTGCATGACCTTCCCCTCCTTACAGATCACTAATTAAAGTACATAATGAAGCACAAAGCTTTAAGTGAAACAGCTACATGTCAAAGAAGAGCTCATGTCCCACTATTAGGTACTGAGGTTCAGCTTTTGGATAACAAGTTTGATTTAGATCATCACTGAATCAGAGAAGTTTTTGATGTGCATGTATGCCCAGGGTGTTCAGTTTTTGTAGACATGTTCCCCGAACACCTGCATCAATGTAGGAGAAGATCAACTTCTGCTTTGCTCAATTTCAACAAAATGTTCAAGTAAAAGGGATACACAGCTTTAAAACTGCTCATTTTCTCCTTAACAAAATGCATGCACTTTAATCAGTGGTTAGCCTTAAACTAAAGACATCACTTATTGTAAACTTCTAGCAGTTGTGTGTGATTACCCAAACTTTAATATATAAAACTGTGACTGTGAAGAGTCTTATTATTTAACAGCTGTACCTCATGGACAAACAGACTATCAAAAGACAAAGGAAGTTAAATTTCTTATAGGATTTTGTTGTGTGTGTTTTTCACAGGCAGGTTTTGTGGGGATAAGATCCCTGACGTGTTGATCTCCACTGACAGCAGGATGTGGATCGAGTTCCGCAGCAGCAGCAACTGGGTGGGAAAAGGCTTTGCTGCAATTTATGAAGGTAATCCTCCACCTGGAGATCGAACAAACATTACATTAATGAAAACACATATTAATGTAAATACTCTCCTGCGCAGCGATCTGTGGAGGTGAAATCACCAAAGACTCCGGACAGATCCAGTCTCCAAATTACCCCGATGACTACAGGCCCTCCAAAGAGTGTGTGTGGAGGATCACCGTGTCCGAGGGATACAACGTCGGGCTCAGCTTCCAGGCTTTTGAGGTGACTCACTGTGTGTGTTAATGTGTGTGTGCTCATGTTTGTGTGTGTGTTTCTCTGTATTTCACCCCCTCTGTCCGTCTGTCAGTGTGTGTGTGTGTGTGTGTGTGTGTGTGTGTGTGTGTGTGTGCTCAGGAATGTCTGGGTCAAATTTCACGCTCTTATAGCTTCTAGGAAGTTAATAACTGTGATGGTGTGTGCATGAACTGGGGGGTGTATGTGGGTATAGAAACTCTCCGGGTAGCTCAGGATTGGTTAGAATGCAATAAAAATGTCAGTGTGCTAAACGACTCAATCTGTCTGTTACCAAGTTCATTCAAGGGGGGTCAGAGTTCGCCTCACACAGGAGCCAAGAAGAAACTCAACCAAAAGCTGAGTCAGGGCATCTTGTCAATCAGCCAGCCAGATCTGACGGTGCAATCTTTGTCTTATCGAGTCACTTAAACAGTATTTTAAAAAGTTAGGGACGTGGCACATTCCCATTACACAGACTGTTTTACTTTAGCCTGACGAGTTTTTAATTTAACTGTTAGATATATTTTCACTTGTCCATCTGGGAAAAAGTCCACAGAAAGGGTTTGAGGAAGGCAAAACCTTTCAAATTTATATCCAGCAGGTGATTGGATGATTGTTCTGTCAGTCACATTCATAACAGACCATTCAGATGGATAGGTGGGTTATACTTTGGCTGTGTAAAGCACAGGACATGAACCACTTGATGAAAAAAAACTAACTACTCAAAACATGTCAGAAGTGGAGCCAAAATATCCTTTCAATAGAGAAGACTGGCTCGTAGATCCCACCTCTTCCTGCTCTAAAGAACGCTGATTTGGCCGTGCTGCTTTAGGTCACTTGCGTTCGTTGTAGATTGTAGCTTGGCAAGATGAATCTGCATGATTACAGACATTGAATCAGGTCCATCCACAAGGCGAAGTTAGTATTCCTTCCTCTTGTTGCTAAATTTGTTGTTAATGCCACTGGGCCAAACCTGTTGCAAGTTCAAGATCGTTTAAAATGGATAAAAAAAAACTGAAAATACACTTTAATGTAGCACAGTTGTAACAAAGCTGAACAAAAAACAACAAAGACACATAAAGACATAAAAACAGAGTTTAAATTTAAGATAGTTCAGAAAATTAAAATCATGTTGACAGTAACCACACAACTCTTATGTTGGTTAAAAGCTTATGGACAAAGAGGTTGTGAGACAAGATTTTAATGCAGGTCAGGTAGGGGAAATAGGAAGATAATTTAGAGGCCACAACAGAGAGGGCTCGATCACCTCAAATTTTTAGCCTGGCCTTTCAGATGACAAGGTGTAGACTTTTATAAAATCAGATATGTACTGAGGTTCAATTTAATTTAAAGACGCAGAAACAGACAATACAACATTTTAGTAATTTCTAACATAAGTGGGGAACCAATGGAGAGAGGGAGGCCAGGAGGGGGGGTGAAATGTTCCCATGTTTTCAGCTAATTGTAAGCGTGCAATGGTGGTCTTACTCTGATATAAAGAAAAGAAGTGAAGAAAAAGTGTAAATCATGATCTCTAAATCATTACAGATAAAATTGGTTTAACATGGAAAAAACCTCAAGTGACAGAAACTGCATTTCACAGCACACTTTATCCGTTGATCCAATTAAAAATCACTGTCAATTTTCACACAAAGATTTGAGTTACAGATTTTATTGGAACTTACTTCATAGATTTGTACTTTTTAAGCCTAAATATGATGAGTGAAGTTACCTAAAAATCAGCAAAGCCTAATAGGTTAATCATATCTCGCAATTTTAACCTAATCCTCTAAAAATTTCTGGATCAGCATCCATTTTCCAATCAACACCAACATTTAATCACATCTTTTTTGTACCATGACCAACCCCTGAAAATGTAATCAAAATCTATTTTCAGCTTTTTCAGTTATCCTGTCAACGAACTTAACAAACTAACAACCATCAGCAAAACCACCTCCTTGGTGAATGAAGCTTAAATTACAAATTATGCATCGTTTATTTTCTTTAGATTAAAAATGTTAAATATTTTTTTGGTTGGATGCTGTTTTTTAAGCCTTTCCTTGACTGTATGTAGGGTTATCTTCAGAGCGTTGTGGTGATGTTCTGATCTGCATCAATATTCTGCAGATTGAGAGACACGACAGCTGTGCTTACGACTACCTGGAAGTCAGAGATGGCCCTCTAGAGACGAGCCCTCTAATTGGCCGATTCTGTGGCTATGACAAACCGGAGGATGTGCGCTCCACCTCTCACACTCTCTGGATGAAATTTGTGTCAGATGGGACGGTAAACAAGGCGGGCTTTGCTGCAAACTTTTTCAAAGGTGTGCACATTAATTTTGTCCTTTTAGTTTTTTCCAAAGCTTGTTTTTACGTGTGTGTATGTGTGTGTGTGCTCTGACCTGTGTGTGTGTTTTCCAGAGGAGGATGAATGTGCCAAGCCGGACAATGGTGGATGTGAACAGAGGTGTGTAAACACTCTCGGCAGCTTCAAGTGTGCCTGTGACCCTGGCTATGAACTGGCTCCTGACAAGAAGAGCTGTGAAGGTAACTGCTTGCCGAGGCCAGTGTTGTTTGTACATTCCTTTGTATCGAGCCGTGCGTTTCTGTAGGATATGACTCTTACTCATCAGAAAAAAAACATCCGAATTGCCTCCATCAACAGGAAAAAAACAATCCCTGCGGCACAAAGCCACATCTCACTGCTCCAGTCCCACAAAAAGAAACTCTGTGAAGGTATTTTAATCCCCAAAATAAATGAAGTTCACATAAAGACCCACATGCTGAAACAGCTGGAAAAAAAACGTTTGTGACACATCTGACGTGCGGTTTGACAGGGGATTTTTTTGGTCTTACAAATTTTGCGGGGGGAATTCCTAAAACTGTATGTGTGGGAAAAACGAAGAAGAAAGAGGATTTATAAATTGTCCGTTCATGAGCTGGACTTGTGGGACTCATTTTGGGAGGAATTTTCCAAAAAGCTACCAGTTTGACAAGTGGGGAGTTGAACAAGAAAACACCTGGTGTGGAGTGTACACATTTTTTTGCGGCGTTGGTCTGACGTCAAAAGCTTAAATTTAACAAACAGGTAGTGATGAACTATCCGAACATATTTCATTTTTTTCTTTTGAAACATGTTTGGTCCCTCTATGAGTTTACATTCCCATCAGTTGAATTATAGTCTGCAGACAAAGACGGACCTGTTTGTTCTCCAAAATCCATCCATCAATTCAAAGTTTGTTAATCGGAACTTTCAAATCAATGAAACAAAATCACAAAAAGAAATTTAGGACCTCAAATGACTGAAAAGGAGTAGGCTAAAGTAAAAGCTTATTATACCCACCATTATTACATTTGTTTATTTCTCCTTAAATACGACCCTGTAGCTGCTTATTTAAAGCTATGCAACAACAACAAAAAAAACATTTAAGCATTTAAGGGGAACATTCATTGCTTAGTTATTGATAACAAAGGATTTAGTTTTAAGCCAATAAAAGATAGGGCTGGGTATTTCCAGCAACTTCACGATATGATAGGTATCCCGATACTAAGTCCACGATACACGATACACGTACACGTAAATTGTGAACATTGACTATGCTTTAAGCAAAATTCTTGACAAGTTTAGTTTTTTCTTATAAGAAGAAAAAGAACAAGGATGAGTTTTAAGTGGTTCTACAACTTGAGAGACATAAATTCAGATCCTCAAAGATGGTAGACCTAAGTTCAAATTTAGAACATATGCTTCATTATGTAGCTTGTCTTCTACCTTGAACTGTGCCACTGTTAACATTATCCAAAGTGTATTTACAACAACTGTCAAAATATTTAGGCCGTATCGATTCTGTAGAATCCGTATCAATACACGTATCCCAAAGGATTGGGATATGATATTTTGCAGTATCGATATTTTGAGCACAGGCCTAATAAAAGATGACATAGTAAGCAGGTTGGCAAAGCTGTGGATTTGATTGGTCTGTTGATACAGAAAGAATGATTATAGTAATGATTATAGACTCTGTCTTTGGAAATTTTGATCCCCTAAATATGTCTGTCGGTGGGATATTTCCATTGAATTAAGCAAAGTCAAAATCTTGCAGTTTCTTTGCAGTTAAGTCACATTTTGTTTAAGTTTCAAGCTACAACATGGTGTTTGAACTCAGCCTGTAATTGTTGCTCTAATTAAGCTCAGACCAGCAGTGTACGCCTGCTGGTCACTTCCAATCAAAGCAGTGCAACAGCAGCTTCAGAGAAAAAAGCAAAACTTTGAAAAACTGTGTGGATATTTTTAGTTAAGCTGCTAATAAAAGTCTTTTTGAACATTTTATCATAAAATCTCACCAAAGGGACTTGCATTCTCTGGCTATATCTTAGATCAATAAAGATGCGCTCACACCGAACGCGACTCTGCAACCGTAATTGCGTTGCCCACTGAAGTCACATCCCGTGTCCGTTAATACCTCATTTTGGTCACCATCGCCAGTCGCCATGGCTCGGTGACGTCACTTTCGCTCGAGTTTCACCGCGGTCTTATATTTTACATAATTACATAATAGGATGTATTTTCAGGCATTTTCCTAATTGTATCCTTTTCACTCACTTATCAAACACAAAACACTGCAGCTGATGCACTGCCTTGCAGCAGCATTGTCTGTGAGTTTTCTGCAGTCCGTCTAAGCAGAACTTATGTACACTTTGACTGTTTCCCACACAGACATAGATTGTTCCTCTGTGGTCCGGAATAAATACTGTCTGTCACGGGTACTGTCACACACACACAGACACACCACTGATTGGCTGTTGCCGCACATCCACACACGACATCACCTTACAATGATCAACTTTTTTCAACTTTGACGACTAGCAACGAAGTGATCGTCTTGAATACTGCAGTCACATCACAGGAGGGTTAACCCCGCCCCATCACTGACTTTGCATTGAGAGTGATCGCCGAGGATGCTCAAGTCGCATTTGGTGTGTCGGCACCTTTCGGGCTTGTGGTGTTAAATATCAAACTAGAAGCACTCAGAGAGCACAAACCTCCACCAAGGTAGCTCACATGTTGCTTTTATATCTATAAGCAGTAGATCCATGATAAAGTTGCCATCATAATATGATTATTTGACCCTGAAAACCTACACTTAGCACTCAGAATCATGTTGATATTGTTTTTAGACTATTACTGTGCAAAAAACGATCATTCGCTAATGGTGGTTATCTGGATTACCACCAAAATCTAATCATTTTTAAGTTGGGCCATTACCCACTTCTTTCTGAATTTCAGAAATATCCGTCCATTAGTTTTTGTGTAATCTTGCTAACAAACACAAAAATAAACATATGCCGGCAAAAACATAACCTCCTTGGAGGAGGTATTGATCATGTGCTCTTGTTTGTACCGGAATGTGTTTCTCTGAAAACGAGTAAAGTTCTGTTAAGAGCTGGTTTGTTCCTAGCTTGAGTTCACAGAAATTGACTGTGCTTGAACCTCTTTAAACCTGGAGAAGTAGACCCATCCAGAAGATCAAGACACACACTTTACTGTGCTTGTTTCACTCACATGGGATGCACTACAGCGATCATCCACCATCAAATATCAGAGTACTGGTTGATAAATCCAGTTTAAAGATCACATCTGAATGGAGAGATAAGAGACAGTGTGGCTTTGTTTTTGTGTTTACAGCTGCATGTGGAGGCCTCCTCTCAAAGTTGAATGGGACCATCAGCACCCCGGGCTGGCCGAAAGAGTATCCACCCAACAAGAACTGTGTGTGGCAGGTGGTCGCTCCCACTCAGTACCGAATCTCCATGCAGTTTGAGGCCTTTGAGCTGGAGGGGAATGAGGTGAGTGTGCCTCTGTGTCTGTGGAGGGGATGATGTATGGAGGCAGGTGTTTCCCAGGAAGGCGGCAGAGGGTTCTGATCCCACCTTCACCCTCTTACCTGTATGACAGCCCCCACCGTCGTCCTCCTGTTACAAGCCCAAGCCATTGTCCTCTTTAAACAATGAATGTATAAGGCTATGTCCACACACCGGCAGGTGTTTTCAAGTTTAAGGTTTTGTACCTGCTGTCCACACGTCAAAGGTGTTGAAGGTCATAGAAAATGCACATTTTGGAAAACTCTGACCAAGGGGATTTTTACAAACACATTTTTGGATGACTCTGGGAAAAGGGGTAAACAACAGTTTAGGCTTGAAACATCACTGTTTGGTCAGTCTCTTTGTGGGTGGCGTTACTCTTTGGGAAATTCTCACTGTTGCTGTTTTAAAGTGTTGATAACTGAACAATTACATGTCGACACAGACTCTGTCACTCTCTCTCTATGATGCTGGACTTCAAACGCTGTTACAACACAGTTTCTGCCACGGTTTTGAACAAGACCAGGTGTTATTGTTTCTCAATAGATTAATAGATTAAGGTCAATCTGCATATTATCAAAGAAAAGGGAAAAATTGCTCTCAGAAGTGGTAATCCTGAATTGATTGCCTTGTTTGTTTGTGTAGGTGTGTAAATACGACTATGTGGAGGTGCGTAGCGGCCTTTCGTCAGACTCTAAGCTTCATGGTAAATACTGTGGCACTGAAGTCCCTGAGGTCATCACGTCTCAATACAACAACATGAGAATCGAGTTCAAGTCCGACAACACCGTGTCTAAGAAGGGTTTCAAAGCTCACTTCTTCTCAGGTAAGACATGTTACATCTATGTCTGAGGCATGTGTGGTTTGTGTGTGTTTGCCAGTGATGGGTAGAGAGAGGTGCTTCATTCAGAATAAGCTCATTGTACTCAGGAATAGGGACGGAAATCAAAAATAAATTTCAGTTGAGAGTCAATAACAACTTCTTTAAGGACTCAATATCATAAGTCTTTTTACTTATCAATTCCTTCCACTTTGTTCTACATAAACACCCGAACTATTGTTTTCTGTTTCTATAATAGTTAATACACCAGGATGTAGAGGCTCTTTAACTGGATGATATTTTAATGCTAAAACATAAATTTTAGTGTTATCTATAAATTCCAATTTTACTGTTTACAAAAGGAAGAAAAAACAGTAAAGCACATTATAGTATCATGATTAAGATGTCATGTAATAGTTATTTACACACATTCCTGAACAGAGATATACATTTTTGACTTCTTGACAAAGCCCAGTGAACTGGCTCATTTTGGGTTGAAAAAAGATAAATTGAGTTTGCTAAGGATTCCTGAAAAGTTGTTTTCTTGTTTTTCTGACGGATGGTCTAAATATGTACTGCATATCTCAACTCATCCGTGTGTAGCATGTATTTGAATGAATACAAGGTTATTACACTGTAATTACAAAAGGTTTGTAATGGATAGTAAGGAAATTATCAGAAGAAACTGAGTACAGCTACTGGAGGGAAGGTGCAGTAAATAAAGACACTGAAACAATATTTGCAGTTGAATATGAAAATTGATTCAATGAATATAAAGTGTACAAAACAAAATCAACAAAATAAAGCCCTAATATTTACAAAACTGCTGTTTTTAATTTACCGGTCCAACCTTCAAAGTGCACATTTAGGCTTTGCCAATAATTTCAACACATGAAACAGTTCAGTCCAAGGTTATAATAGTTGACTAAAACAAAAACTAAAATTTAAAATTCATTAGTTAACTCAAACTAATAAAAACTAAAAAAGAAAACAAAAACGATAAGTAAACTAAAACTGTATCTTGTGCTCACAAAACTAACTGAAACTAACTAAAATTATGGACAAAATGTCCTCCGTTATCGTTTTTGACAATATTTATTAGCCTTTAGTATCTAAATGAATCCGACACATTTTCCCAGCCAATTTTATGACAGTTTCCGACAGTAAAACAGAGAAAATAAACAGTATTACAAAATATTTACTCTGACCTTTTTTAATCCTGCACCTGGAAAATAAGGTATGAAAAAACTAAACTAAAACTAAGCTAAAGCTAAGCCTTATTGCAAAAATCAAAACTAAATAAAAACTAGAATTCCCACTCTAAAACTAATTAAAACTCAACTGTAATGGAAAAAAATGTCAAAACTAACTAATACTAATAATGACAAATTCAAAACTATTATAACCTTGGTTCAGTCCCCATGGTCTGGTTCCCTGATCAAAGAAATGGTCAATCAAGTGAGCTCAGAGTTCCTAGGTTATGAGTTCAATGGGGCAATGGTAAAGAAGCGCTTAGTGCAGAGCAGTGTGAGTGTGGTGATAGTGCATAGTACATGTAGATATACTGATTTATACGAAGTGATTAAGTATAGTTTGATGATACCTGAATGATCCCTTTCAAAGTATCAAACTGTGAATTAGACTAAGACAGAAAGAAGCGAGGTGTGGACAGCTAAGGACATTTTTTCTTACTCAGGAGAAGCATATTGTTTTGGTAAAATAAAAGGAGTCACAAACGCAGGTCAAGGCTCCACTTCTGGACCTCCCACCCTGTCTGTGTGCAGAATTGTGTGTATGCTTGCTTGAAGGTCAAGTGTTTGCAACGTCATCCATATTTGTGTTCATACCCTTTGTTTTTGTGTAGGTGTGCTGTTTGTGTGTCTGTCATGTTGTCATGCTGAGCCTCCCTGCACCCACCCTGCGCTCTGCCCTCTCTCCCTCAGACAGGCTCTCTCTGTGTCAGCAGCGTATGATTGTGTTTGAGTCATGCCAGGACATAAAGCGTGGCCGCTCCCCCGCTACTCGTGGCCATGTCAACAACAAGCCGGCAACCTCATCAAAGGTCAGAGGTAACATGGCCTCACAGTCGGCGTCTCTGATTGGCTCTTCTCTATCATGTGACCAGGGGAATGGATAGATCCTGTTTCAAAGCGTGGATCCTTGTTTAATCCATTCTGCTTCAGAGGGAAACATGTGCTTTGTCCCAATTCCATTTCACATACAAAATAAAAACAAGAATAATCCATGTTTGTCTTTCAGCAGAGTTTAGTCATGTTGACAATGATAACGTCTTTTCTTTTCTGGAGGACTTTTCCAAATCCAGATTACTTAGTCCTCCTTACAGACAGATCCCAAAACTCAGAACAACAGGAATAAGAAAACAGCAGAGGAGTTTAAAAGGTTTAGAGTTCATTATAAAGTAGAAGAGCTCAAAATGCAGCCTTGTCACACAATTAAAGAAATGTTCAGACGAAAAGTGACTTGTATTTTATCATTTCTTTTTCAGAAATATCAGAAGTTTTATTTTATTAAAGTAATTATGTTATGTTGACTCAAAATACATAGAATTAAAGTAATTATGCTGTATGGAAATGGGACAGAACTATGACATTCCCAGGACAGACAACAAAAACCCCCCTCTCAGCTTTCTTACAGGGTGGATTTGTTGGATGCTAACATTTGATGTTTCCAACCTTGTGAAGTTGTCCAAATGAAAAGCTCAACATTTCTCTTTTATGACTGTAAACTTACCCGGAATTAAAAGAGAACTTGAGAACTGATCCAAAAGACAACTTCAGTGTAACATTTTCGATTTTTTTTCCTTCTACAGAGGGAGAAAAGCCGTCGACTCAGTTTGTGTTCAAAAATTTTACTTGCTGCAGAACATCTGGAACAGTAACATTACTAAATTGGGCTGTGAAAAGATGTGTGTTTGTTTTGAAAGTTGCTGTGTGTGCATGTGTGTTTGTGTATCTGTGGGTGTCTCTTGCACTTTGGTAAATTTGAGGCCCAAGGCAAAGACCAGTACAAGGCCAAGTAAGGCATAGCAGAATCCCTGCTTCACTCCAGAATTGATGAAAATTTGGAGACCATTAATATCATAAACACGCGTTATTTAAGACTTGAGTCTCTTTTGATAATCTAGTAGTAATTTCAAGAACCCAAATTTGCATTAACTCAGGTTCATATGCTCAGGTTTTGATGTTCCCCTTGCTGAAAACCCTCTGGTTTTTACATACCAAGTCCCCCTGATCCAGCTGTATTCTCACTCTAAGATGCTCTATTGGAGCTCCTGCAGCTTTGAGGCCCTCTTTCACATGGGGGCCAAGTGTGTTCTGAATCATTGGGTGTGCTGCTCTGTTGGTATTAGTCAGATCAGTGCTGCTCTGTACCATGTCGTCAGTGACTCTACATTCATTCTATAGTCTTTGATCTGCCCCGGGCTTGCCACTTGGTTTCAAGGGGTTTAAACTGCTGATCAAACAATGAATGGATGTCACCCTGGTGGGTGTTTTTAGGTGGGGACAGCTACTGATGCTGTAAACAGGGAAAGAGAGAGAAGTCCAGATGCTGCCGGCTGTTTGTCTTGTGTGTAGAAGTACTCTATCACATGAAAGGAATGTGTAAAACACACTATATGGGCTCTTCATGATCACACCTTTCTTTATGTAAAAGTTATTGCAAAATGTTCTAATAGAAGCAAAATACTTTTAAAAGATATCATTTTAATTACTTTGACAAATGCTACAAATTGCTAACAAATGGCCTGAGACTCTTTTAAAATTGTAAATATAAGTTTGAAGCGTGTACTCCAGCCAGTGCCACCCACTTTCCAAAGCAGTGCTACCTCATTTGTGCAGTTTGGACAGTGTCTAGGGCACTTGATATATAATGATTTTTAATTTTTTAAGCTCTGTAAAATGTGTAATTTTTATGTAATATGGGAAGAGGCACCCCAAAAACATAGCACATAAAAATGCCATTTTGACCTAAAAAGAGAGTACAACTTGGCAGATCACTTTACTGAGAGAAATGCAAAAGTATTTGATTATTGCAGCCAAACGTGTCAGTGTACTGGGGCCTGAGAATTTTTTTTACAATTTTATATTTCTTTTTTTTTGTCCTAAATAATCAAACATCAACCTTTTTATCTTCTTTTGTCAACCTTGGCAATCATAATATTACTATTTCCCTTTTATTTTAAATACAATTTTCCCTTGTATTATTATTTTATATAAAATACTTCATCAGTAATTCCCCTTATTCACGCTGTTAAAGCTGTTTGGATTGTGAATTATGTAATAGAATCAAGATTTGATAAAGAACCATATTAGCAAAACTTTTTATTGCAGATGTATCCAACAGTTTTATTGAGATTAAATTTAAAACTCAGAATTTGAAATACTTTGTTAATCCCAATGGGTAGTTCTTTTGTTTCGGTTGCTCTTAGTACAGAAGTAGGAAGTTCAGAAATTGCCGTTAACATCAGAGTGTAATAGAAATTAAAGCAACAATAATTACACAGTGTAGAATCTTTAAAACAAAACAGTTTAACCTTATGAAAAAAGGAAAAGTCAAACTAAGAACAAAGGCCAATGGAAAATCTCATTCAGTAGCGCTGGGAGTTACTTCAAGCACATCATTGTGTCCGACTACAGTTTAAGAACATCTGCTGCCTTTTGGATAAATAAATTTGTCTGAATAAGTTATATTGACATCAACCACGCATTTGATGCACACCTGTAATAACTAAATCTTATGGTCGTGGGAGCACGAGCCCCCGCCTGACAAAAGTTTCCAGTGATATCTTTTTGTATGGCCGAGGTCCAGCAGCTTTAGGGAGGTCCCTGCAGCCTCCCACACACCGCTAATCCACCAGAGCGTGCGCGTGTGTGTGCATGTGAACATTGTGTTGCTTGACCTGGCGAAGGCTACAATGAACACTGTGTAGCATCCACCGCAAAGCTTCTTAGCCTGCGATAGGACAAGACTGAGCCCACAATAGCACGGTAATACCACCTCAGACACAGACTCGCACACAGACACAAAGAGAGAGACACACTGAGGAGGATTTAGTGGTTTCATTAAAAGCAGATCTAGTTTGATTCAGCAGCACTCGACTCAAGGTGAGACTCTAACCTCACGTCTCTCTAGAGGAAATCACAACTATGCTGGTCTCTATCTCCCACACCGTCCCTGTTTTCCTATGTGGTCTTCTGTAAATCCTCCACCTCTGTTCCTGACTCCATCACTGCCTCCACCCTGAGAACCGCTCTCTTCCTGCACTGTTCGGCCTCAGTGGAGGGCCTTTGTTAACACCCAGCCTCACTGAGGAGAAGCCATGTGATTAGAGGAGGCCACAATTAAAGGCTGAGGTAAAAAAATGAGGAAAAAGTCAGAAAAACACCCAGGGTCTGTTGGTTTAGTTATTCTTTTAAGACATAAGGGTGAAGCACATTGTACCCTTAACAAGCTTCTGCCTGACAATGAGTCATTTTCTAAAACTCACGCTGTGCGGCCAAACATTGTTTAAGTTTTCAACATAGTATATTTAGAGTTGTTTTGTTTTGACCCCTAAATATAAAAAAAACACCTACCATGCCAGGCTACATTGTGGACAATGGGTTTTTTTTCGGGGAGAAAATCATAAAATGGTGCAGCCAATGAAAAACAGCATAGCAGAAAATTTGCTGTGGGAAATAAATCTTGAACCGTGCCCACTACCAAAGTTTTCCAGTGCTAAAAGCAGGCTGTCAAGTCTCTCTGTGGAGAAATAGACGTACCGCTACTTTCACTTTAAAGAGAAAACAAGCTACAGAAGGAGCTAACTTTAGGTACAATACCTCTTAACACCCATCATTACAAAAAGTAACGTGCTATTTCCTTATTCTATAGTGAAAAATACTCCAAATTGTAGAGATTTTAACTCATTCTTTACTCCTCAAGAGAATCAGGAAAAGTTATTTTCATGGATTACTGCTCCTCTTTCATTAAACCAGTTGGTACTGTTTTATATATTTTTGAAAATACAGATTTATCACCTTTACAACGAGGTACATCTTGTAAGATTCATGCACTCTTGGAATGAGCAGCACAGCTAAAAGGGACAGCATTATTTGTTGACAGCCCTGGTACCATGTTCAAACATATGGTGCTTTCCAGTTCATCTCAGAACTCGGATTTGACAGGGTGCAAATTCAGTACACAACTTGGACGTCCTTATGGTTGGAATTTCCCACTGAGAAGGAACCCAGATTTTATCAGCTTTGAACTGGAATGTGACATTATTCCCACTTCACCTTTCTGAAGTCTGAGGTAGACTGAATGCACCATTAGGGCCAAGTTCTGTGAGACTGGTGAAGTCAAAGACAGACAATACCCCAAGAAAACTTGTTCCCTTATACTTTCTTCATTGAGGAACTGTAGGCCTGTTGTCCACAGGAGAAGGGGATTTTGGCACAGTTTTTGGGGACTTGCCCACATATTTAGCTTTTACTCATTCCAAAAATGCACAATCAACACAACACAACAAAAATGTGGCTTTTTCAAATGATACTAAAATAAATCAAACTTTTTTTGGTAAGAAAACAGTCATTTTTTTCCTGTGCTTTCAGCTCATGATTTAAAGCACAAAAGGCTCAAACTGAAAGACAGAAGCCCTGGTCAGGTTTCACAGTGTCTCCCCAGTCGTCTGGGTCAACACATCAGACAGATTTAGCTTCGGTGGTCTGACCCCAAGGAGAGCGCATCTGATCTGTGAGCAGCTGTTATGGTCAGAGACATTTCAGAGCCAAGGCCTCAGTTTGACCACAGAGTGACCGTGACCATGAACTAAAAGAGAAGGGCAGGGAGACACTGAGCCACACACAGACTCACACACTGGTTAATTTAACCCTCTGTAGTTTCCTGTAACCTTTATTTTAACTTTCACTTTCCTTGACTCTATCCTCCTTTTTCCGTCTTTTGATGATAACATATGAAAAGATTTGGTTTTTAAACATTTTACCATCTCCAGTTTGCTGTCACAGAGCCTTTACCTCCTTTTGTTTCTGATGCTACTCCTGTCAAGCCCTCCTGCTTGCACAACATGTACAGTTTACAAAAACTGTTGTAGAGATTCAGACATTTTTGATACAATGCCTCCGTGATCCTCAGAGGTGAGCACAGTCTTTTCATGGCCACTTTAAGTTCAGTTTACAGGTTAAAAGCAGAGCTACCAATTTTTTATTTAAAATTCAACCTGAAGTAGCTTTGAATTCAAGCGGCTTTAAAAGTTTAAACAAGAATCCATAATATACAGTAGGGCTGAACGATGCGGACAAAATTTCATAGCACGGTATACATGCCAGATATCTCTATCAATACAATACAATATGACAATTGGTTCGGGGAAAACCAAGCGGTGCATTCAAGGGCAATTGTAAAAATGAAATTTGTTGTGACTTCCAGAGCTGTACATGCAGGACAAGTTCAGGGGAAATCTATATTGATAATATTGTTGCTTTTTCAGTATTAATATCTTGAATGTTTATATCTCCATGTAGGAACGATAACAATTTATCTTTCAGCCCTTATATACAGGCTAATTTCTTGGATATTTGATGATGTATGATATATGAATAAAGCGTAAAATCGTTTTTAAGTCCCAAAGTCATTGATGCTACCTGCGTATTAGCATTATGGGTTAAACAGAGAAATAGCAACAAAAAAGGGAAAACAAAAACACACAAAAAGGGAAGGGCAAAAGCACACTAATAGGTTTTCTTAGTGTTGTAAAACTGATTGGATTTATCATACCAGGCAAACGATTTTCTTTCGAGATATCCCACAAAATACTTTGATAAAGAATAAAAGTTACATTTTGCTTCACACTTTGTAATAAGCTTGCATTTTCAAGTTTTACAACCCCCCTTCTTCCCTCACTAAGTGCTTGTTATGTGATGCAAAACTTCATATGTGCATGAAGTAATAATTTAATGCTTTCAGAAGTGTGTGTTAAATCAGTTTAAAGTGCTTTGGCTGTAAATAAATGTGTGGTTAGTTTCTCTTCTGAGTAGTGTTAAACTGCCATTGAAAAAATGATTTCATGGTCAGGCTGATCAAGATGAAAACACTCATCAAGAATGTTATCATGACTTTTATAACATAGCTATTGTATAATTAAGTCAAAGAATTTGAAAAGATAGTGTTTTAAGGGGCATTTTAGAGATGTATACTGTATTTCTCTGTGAATGGTGAGTGAGTAAATGCCCCCTTCGAGCCTTGTAGCACCCTGTAATGTAATAATTTACCGATAATGTAATAACACATAATAGTGTAACAAAATTTGCACTCTACTCAAAAGAAATTAATAACACCTGATAATGTAATAACAACCAATAATGTAATAAAAATATCCTAACTAATATTGTAATAACAGTTCAACTGGTGTTTATAATACCTTCTGAGATTTTTAGGAATTTTAACAGAAATTTTAGGAATTTAAACTTCCTGTCAAAGAGCTGACTGTCTTTTACAAATTAATCTCATAATATACAAAAAAAATCCTAGTAATGCCATAAGGTACTACAGTACCAGTCAGGATATTTATTACATTATTGGTTAAGTTATTACATTAACACATTTTATTACGTTTTTAACTGAGTGAAGTGCAAATTTTGTTACACTATCAGACATTATTACATTATCAGTAAATTGCTACATGCCTTCTAACAACATTAAAACAACTGAATTTGATTTCGCTGGACCATTTCCTGCAGGTGACTGGATGTCAATTACATTCATTACAGACCATTCAAAGACTGTAGTAGGTGGACAATACTGCCACAGTGTAAAATACAAAACATAAGCCTTTTTTCTTTCAGTGAAGATCTGATAAAACTGCTACGAAAGCTGTTAGCATCTGTGCTAATCTATGTAAGAGCAGTCACTTTCTGCTGTCATCTCGCTCGCAGCTCCCACCTCTTCAGCTTTAAAGGGCTCTGATTCAGCTGTGCTGCTCAGAATTGTTGAAGATTGAGTTTTGCCGAGATGGTTCGGTCTGAAAACATTTTGAATCAGGTCAATCCAGCTGCTGTGCCAGGTTAACCGTTCTGATGAACCGTGAACTTCTTGGCCCTTCTTCAGCTCATGAACACGTATTAACTATGGAAAATCTGAACAGCTGGCCATATTTCCAGATACACTTGAAGTTAAGAGCTCTGTCTGCTCTGTAAAGTTGACTGTTTGATGGCACCCTGTAAGGCGCAGTGGGTGTCCAAGCCTGAAATGCAAAAACAAAGGCACTTCTTGTTTTCTTTTCAGTGAAAAAGCTTTAAATCTTTTTTTTTTTTTTTTTTGCTTACATTTAGGTTAACTTTAAAATCTAGTGAATGTTGTGTGATCTAAACTTTGAGTGAGCTCATTGTATGTGTGAACTTGTACAGTGCTGGAGTGGACTAATGCTGTTTGAAAAGGGGGTTCAGCATGCTTGAAACCCACCCCTCTGTCACAGCTTTAACCTCGAGTCCTGTCACAAAATGTTAGCTTCATTTTGACTTGGTTCAAAATGCCTTTACGTTCTTTTGTTTGTGTTTCTGTCTGTTTGCAGTTTTCACAACTTTCGTTTGTCGACTCTTTTCATATTAAGATTTCTGCTTGGTCCTCCCCTCCATCCTTTCACTTTTCCTCCACCCCCTCTTCCCCCTACCTCACCACCCTCCACTTCTTTGCTGTTTCCACTTGAGTGATGTGTTGCATGTGTGTCTCTCACAGACAAAGATGAGTGCAGCAAGGACAACGGAGGCTGCCAGCACGAGTGCATCAACACAGTGGGCTCTTACGTTTGTCAGTGTCGCCACGGCTTTGTACTGCATGAGAACAAACATGACTGTAAGGAAGGTGGGTTCCACGCACATTCACATCAGCACACACACTGGCACAAAAACGGCCAAGTGCACATGCATGTGCTGCCACACTCACACAAGCATGCGCTCATTCACAAGAACAGTCACCGTCCATCATATAGTCCTTACTATGTTCATCCACATCAGAGCCCACATGACAACCGGCTGGTTCTTTCAATTTAAACTCAAGGTTTCCTTTACGGAGTTAAGTTTACTCAGAGCCTGCAGGCAGAGCTGTAGACTGGAGGCTGAATTCATGTAAACTTGAAGATGACTGTGTCTTGAGCTATGATCAAGTGAAATGAATGTTTGAAGATGCTATGAGGAGTTTCTAAGTAATTACAAACTTTTAGATATATGCCTGATTGAAATACACACTTTAAGATGAGTTTTGTAGCATCAAAATAGGTTATCTATAAATGCTATTCCTTAGCTTCGTGGTTGGGTCGGACAGGCCTGGACTGGCCTGGATACTCAACTTCGGGAACAAGACAATTAAAACTTGAGCAAATTTATATTATTAGGACACGACTTACAGCACCGGGCTGTAAGTAGCGTTATATAGCCACGCTTTGGCTTGGGTCACGTCTTTACGTCAGTCGCCACACATGCTCATGGGTAGCAGAGTCTTTATGTCGCCAGATATGGAGTCTCCTCATAGCACCTTTAAAGAAATCTTGGCAGCAACAATGAGCAAAAGTTCTAGTCCTACTAATAGGTTCCTTGGACAGTAAAATAATTATTTATACTGCCTTGAATATTTTAGTGCATCATTTAATGACACAATGCTAAGAAACAGGAAGTCTTGAATTGGCTAATTGACTCCAAATTAGCCAAGGATGACTCACAATTAGTGCTGTCCAGATTATCATATTAATCATGGGGTCCAGAGTTAACACATTAAGTTTATTGCATGTTTTTTGAGATATTTTAGATGCATTGTAGTACAGGTTCTAGTATGAAGTCTGTTTCACACTGGAGGCGTTTTGTTCTCGTGCACATGCCACAGCTTTCACACCAGGTATGTGAATGTCAGCTTCAGCGCCTCTCTCTGCTATCACAGCTCTATCTCTCCATATATATCACTCCTGTACTGAACTTCTGTTAAAAGTTTAGAAAGAACCATCATTAATCTCTCCAGGAACCTGATTCATTGCACAACTGACTTGAGAAACCTGCAGATTAATAGCATTTAAATAAGGGGAGTCCCTCCATAGAGGAGACAAACTGAAGTTAAACTCTGAGAGGCACAGACAGGAAGAGGAGTTGAGTAGTTTCTCTTTTCTGTGACATTTTCTATTGCTGTGGACACACACACCAGAGGTATTACAGAAAATATGGCTTTCTTATTTGTCCTTTTCTATCTGTTTTGGCTGAGATATGCATGTGACTCACAAAAAATATGTTGAGTCTCCTATCTGGATGCAGGAGATTTGTCTGAGACGCATGGCTCATGCTTCCAGTCTAGAAGCTCTGACTTGATAACATACATGCCAAAATAAAAACAGGCAGGCACTGCTGCATTTGAGCAAGAAGCATCCAGTGTGAAATGGGCCTTATTTAAGGTAGCAGGGCAGTAGCTAAATGCTGCTTTCTTAGTATCTCCCTGCTTTTACAGTAATGTGTGATAAGAAATCTATTACTTTTCTAAGAAGTAAAAAAGTTGCTACTAAAATAACACTGAATAAGAAACATTTTGATCAATACTAAAAAGTAAAATGCTTTATATCACAAGGTGCAGATTGTTTATGACACGTCCACTGAGCTGTCTGGCAGTTTCTTTGTTTAAGTGTCATTAGGGGTTCAAATAAAGCCGGGCATCCACTGTGCGATTTTTGGCCCTTTTTGACATGATTTTCACTCGTGCGACTATTTTGGGGATCGTGCCGAGTTTTGGCTCAATCGTGGCGCAAATCCTGGTCGCCCCTCGTGAGGCTATGTCACACTACACATGCGCAAACGTAGATACAGAAGAGAAAACAAATGCACAAGATGGAGCAGCACGGCATCACAGCAGACCTGGACCCAAACAATGGAGGGTCGACTTGTTGAGCTGTGGCAGAGACAGCGGAGCCTATTCAGGCAATGTGTTTTTGGTTGTTATTCATTCGCATCTGTGAGCATCCGACCAGTTTCCACTTCTTCTTCTTCTACTACTACTTTTAACATTGCATTTCCAGATACAAGAGTCCGACGTGTTGTCATGTATTATAAGACTTCATCATATTATATTATAGGTTCTTATAATACATCCATGCGTGTCGTACATGGATGAACAGTGTGAGCAGTCAGATCACATACAAGCATCGGGTTGTATAGTGTGAGAAGAAGAATCGTGAGCTGTGAACTTTTAACCCCTGCGTTTCAGTCGTACAGTATGAGCAGCAGCTGAACGCTGCGATTGAAAAAGTCGTACAGTGGATGCCCGGGTTAAGCGGCAGTGTCCTTTGACTGCAGGAAGACCCTTAGGTCAGAATTTCCAGTTGCTGTTATGCTGTGTTGGCTAAGCAAGAATTGACCTAAAATTACAAAACATCATGTAATGAAACTTAAAAGAGAATTTTATGCTTTAATGTCTGGCTTCAACCCCTCAACAATCAGCATATTAACTCTGACAGTATTCATTACAACACAATGTTTCTGTTAGAAATATTTTTGTGATGTTATATTTGAGTCCATGAAAAGGTTTTTGACGTGAAAGCCTTAAGACTCCATGTAAGCTGCCTTCACACAGCTCTGCCTGTAAGTGTGTGTTCACTTTAACGTGTTTGTTCATGTGAGGCAGGCACAGGCTTCATTTTGACATAATTTATAAAGAGCTGTAAACATATACCCATCAACACACGCAAACACACAACTGTTGAATTGACAGATTATAGTCGTGTCTTTGAAGTTGAACTTTTGAACGCACTCACACACTACATAAATACACACATACACACCTCACTAAAGGGTCCCCTGTGCTGCTCATAAAAACGCTCATGTTTCAAACATCTGGGAGCCTGAAAGGTTTGCATGTATCGCTGTCTTCCTGTGTGTACATGCATGAGTGTGCATTAGAGCAGCCTGACCCACTAACCTTGCAGAGTCATGTAAATCCATATCCCATCACACAGATGGTGTCTGTGTTTAGTTATCTACATACATCCACTTTGTGTATGTGTCAGCTTCAGACTTTTCCTCTTGCTGACATAAAGGACCAGTGTGAAGGATTTAAAGGGAATCATTTGTGGAAACAGAATATTTAATATTTTAATTTTTGCATGATTTTTTTTAAACAGAACTGTTCTTGATTTTAAAGGGGCTTCATGAATTGTTTGCAACTTGCAACCGTAAAGAGGGAAAATCCTGCACACTGATCCGATACTGTAAACTTCTCCTTTAGTTTGGTAAATTACCTGCCAGATGTGTGTAACACTGTTAAACTGGCACTTTTGTAGAGAAAATTAAATAAATAAATGAAAGTAAGAAAAAAAATGTTGTTTATGCTCCAGGATGTGAGTTTAAATTCACTCTGTCAGAGTCAGAAATCTGTAAACATTAAACTGTTAGTCTGTTTATATAAATGTAGGTTTTGTTTTCAAGCATTGATTTTTTTAAACATATGTTTCCTTGATTTTGTGAACATATTTTGGCTGCTATGTCAGACTACACATTATAGTGTGAGTTATTGCCGAGCTCAAAGCTGTATGTATAGCTTGACTTTTAAACACATAAGCTGTGAGGGTCTGCTGTAACACTAGTTCATGTGGAAAATGTCATTTGTGTATCATTGTGAGAAAATGTGTCACTCATCCATTTCATTCTGTATGGTTCAGTGTTGTCTGACTCTAAATAAAAACTGTGAGTGTGGAATACATCTTGTTGTCTTGTGCATGCCTCCTACCTCCCATCGCCTTTGTTGATCAATGCCATACGTTAAACTTAACTCATACACAAACACTTAAAGAGACTGTGAGGAGTTTCTAAGTAATTACAAAAAAGTCTCACGTTTAGACATATGTCTGATCGAAATACACACTTTAAGATGAGTTTTATAGCATCAAAATAGGTTATCTATAAATGCTTCTCCTTAGCGAAGTGATAGGGTCGGATAGGGCTGGACTGGCCTGGATACTCAACTTCGGGAACAAGACAATTAAAACTTGAGCAAATTTATATTATTTGGACACGTCTTAGAGCACCGGGCTGTAAGTAGTGATATATAGCCGGCTACAACTACGACAGAAAGTTTTCCAAAAATTGCTTGTTGTGACACATCAAAAACTACCGCTACGTAACTAGAAAGAGATACATTGCCTCGAAGCTTTGCATCCTGTAAGTTGTTGAAAAAAGAAGTTGTAAAGCAAAGCAGAGTTCTGAGGAAGGTCCGAGCTGCATTTATCACAACAAATGCACACTTTGGTTTCAGTCACATCTTTGGTGCGTTCCAGTTGTAGTCAGAAGTAGGAATTTCCGAGTTCCGAGTAGGAAACTGCAACTGGAACGCCAATGGTATCAAAGTGGTATCAAAGATGATACCACTCCCATTTCTGAGGTTACTGGAACGCAGCATTACGACAGTCGCCTCGTGTGCTCATGGGTAGCAGAGTCTTTATTTCGCCGGAAATAGATTCTCCTCATAGCACCTTTAAGTTGGGTACACTACTTCTAGCCAATGGAATATCCCTTGTGGAGGACTATCAGCTCACGTTGTGTCTAAATTGTTTACATTCATGATTTATGTGCCCACATTGTACACTGTGTCCAACTGAATGCAAGCTTCAAATATTGCGTCACATCATACAACATTGCACGACTGCTGTCCATACTGCATGTGCCAAAAATGTAATTTGCACCCTAAATTTCCTCTTGTATACAATACATCAGGTGCTTTAACTGTACAGGTGGAGAAAATACCATGCAGTGCTTTGTTTTGACAAGACGTGGACTCATAGGTTCAACCATGCAGAGCTCTCTGTGAACATTTATAATTAGTTTCTCCCTCAGTGTTGAAAGTGAAGGTAAAGCATCATACTTGCCTAGTCAATGAATTCTCCTCTATCTCACATATTCTAAACAAATGAATAAACTGCTGAGTGAGGAAAGTCAAAGAAAATCCCTCTGGTGATTGGTCAATTTCCCCCTTTCATCACCCGCGTTGATTCACACAATGGACGAGAAAATAGAGACCAGGCGTTGAGGAAAAAACATCATGCTGTCGCTTGCACGCAGTTGGGACAGTCACAGATGATTCCATGTAATAAGCATGATTTTGTAGCAGATGCTAGCATGTGTCAAATTCAGTTAGGACACGCCGTAATGGCCTGTCCTGTTAGATGAAACACTGACATAAAAATGCTCCTGCTGTGGCACATGCATGTTGGACTCACAAACACAAAGTACCACCAGAAAACTCTGACATTAGCTTAAACTATTCACTGTTGCTTGACGCAGACACGTTGTGACATGAGGTGACAACATTGCTGTTGCCATGGTGATTTTAATTGCTGTTGGACTAGGGCACAATGCAAATGAATCCCTGAAGTTTGAGAATTGACTTGTGGCTCTGCTCAGCATGTGAGTGACTGCAGTTTAACAGCCAAAGCATCAACACAAATTTAACTGACTGTCAGGAGCAGCTGATTCGGCCATGATCCTTCAGTTTGTCCCTCTGTACACTGCGTGAAAAAATGACACATGGTCAGGTTGAAATTCTGCTTTACTTTTAAAACAGCCCATTGTCTCCAAAGTGAGGTCAGAATTGTCTTGACATAAAACAGTAACACTTAGCTGTACGCTGTATGAATTAAATTTCAGTTGTCTGATAGCTGCTAGCATGCTATAACCCGGCTTGTTATCATCGTTATGCCAGTTTTACAGTTTTATCTTGGACACACTTACATGAGGCCAGATGTGTCAAAGCATGATTGTCCCCCTTCTCCAGTCCCCTGCTGGCCTGCACTCGCACTGCTCCAGGCTCAACTGGTCCTGTACACAGTTACATCACCACATCATTATAAAACACAAGTAACTTACAATCAGTTTAATCCCAAAAGCAGCACAGCGATTCAGGACACTGTAGAGATTCTTGCTGCTCTGCTGGCTTGTTTGAGTTTTGTAGGTCAGATACTGCCCTCCAACATTTTGTCTTTGCTCGAGAGGTCTTATTTCCTGGTGTTTTAGACTGTTTTTACATCATGTCTCGTGCATCTGCTAAGCAATCATTTAATTTCAAATGAGTAAGAAATTAAAATATTCCTCTTTTGGTTGCTCCAATGATGCCTAATAGAAAGGGGCAAGAAGGATTACAGGCCAAGGAGCAGACTGAAACAGTCATGGCGTATGCCTGTGTCAGGCTGAAAAAGGGACATTTTCAATTAAAGGGCGTAGCTCTATTCTCTGTGAAGTGAGAGTTTATAAAAAAGTGTCTTGTTCCCCTCTCTCCTTAAAGAAAACTGATTTTGCATGACATGAGACCGTTAACAAATATTTAAAGGGAAGCACTTTCATTGATTATACATCATGTAAATTGTTCCCCCATTAAGCCAAAGCCCGTCTTTAACTGTGTCAGGGCCAAGGATGTGTACTATATTTGAGCACAGAACAGCGTCGCATGTGTGCTGGTAAACAAACTTGACTCAACTTCAGTTGAACAGATTACCTACATAGCCAATAGCAACCCGCAAGACTGTTGCGTATCTAAAGTTCGAAGCATTTAATGCAGATTCTCATTAAGATGAAAATCCACATCTCTGTAACTTTGTATTCATCTTCTGTCCTGAGGCAAAGAAACAGTTCCAGATGGGAGATTGTCTCACAATTTCTAACAATAAAGGGTATATCAGTACATCTCTCCATCGTCATAACAGCATTTAGTTTCAGCATTTTGAGTGTTTTAGAGGGTATAATGTATCTTCATTGATACTTTCCTTAATTTTCGACATCACTTGAGCTGAATTGTGCTTTGAGGTTTTCTAAAACCATATGCAAACATCCTGATTAAAAAATTGTATGTAAGTTAGCATTATGTCATTGAGTTCTTTGTTCAATGATGTGGCTAAAACAGCATTAAATAAGAAGAAAAAAAGATGAAAACAGTATTTGATTGATGTGTTTTATAGAATATTGGATTCTGTCCTCATACAGATTTTAAGGAACATTTAAAGTAATATCCTGGTAGACTTTAAAGGTTTTTCTAGAAAGATATTCTGTCAGTGAACAGTATTGATGACCTGATGTTGTATTATGTTTGTTTAAAACATGCGTGCATTCATTCATGTGAAATTCATCCTGCACCCGTCATCAGGATGTGTTTCTTTGAAATCTTTTCCCTCTCTTAGTTCTCTCATTTCTCTCCTTCCTGATCCCTTTCCATTTCCTCTGACCTTTTCCTGTGCAGCCATGATTTTAACTTCCTCTCAATGTGTGCATTTGCTCTCTTGCTTGTGTGTGTGTATGTGTGTGTTCAGCTGAGTGTGAGCACAAGATCCACAGCCCCACTGGGACCCTGAGCAGCCCCAACTGGCCGGACAAGTACCCCAGCCGCAAAGAGTGCACCTGGGACATCACCGCCACGCCGGGACACCGAGTCAAGATCGTGAGTGTGAAATAATCACGCAGCTCTCTGGGCTCGTGAAGGATTTTTCTGTCCTTTAGCATTTTTGGCTTCTTTGTTCCCTGATACATTATTCTGTCTGGGAGGTCAGATCGTACGTAAACGCCTGGGGCATCTTCCTCGATACACTCGCTCTTGTTCCATTTATAAAGTCCAAATGTGAGTGAGGGGAGAGAACGTGCACATTTGTATGTTTGGGCTGTAAGCGTGTGCTCATTGGTTTGAAAGAGGCCTTGGGCAGCGGCCATCTGTGTCCTTGTGTCTTTTGCATGATTGTGTGTGCGTGCATGTTTGTTAAGCCTGCATGTGCACACATTCATGCATTTGATCATATGTGTGTCACAACAGATAGTCTTGCTCACATTTCTAAGGTAAAACGGCTGCTTGCACTCCTTTTCAGACCAAGTATGCATTGTCTCAGCTCCTTTTTTGTTAACACCTGCAGACACAATCATTCCTTTGAGTCCGGCCCTGCAATCACATGCTCATGTGCCCCTTGTCATGAAATCAAAATGAATACCTTAAAAACACATCAAATTTTAATGATTTAATGGTGGTCAACGCCAGCTAATTTACATCGATGGTTAATGATATTTATTCCTTATGCTACTGTAGTTGTTAATTATTCTTAAATGGAAACAGTTTTCAGTCCCCATCCCTTATCACCATGTATAAGTCACATCGTATGTATAATATATCATAAAATGTTTAACGTAAGTATTAGATTTTATAATAGCACTTGATTTTCTGTAGTATTCTGTGTGACCCTGCTATTCCTGAACAATTTACTGGACATACAGTATATACCCCTCAAAAAAGTAAGAATTGTTATTTCAGTAGATTATTTCTCCCCTTTAGTAATGCCACTATGTACTATAGTTTATTTTATTGGTAAGCCTGATTTGTCACCTTAGCAATGAGGCACAACTTGTAAGGATTGTGCATTTAAAATGAGAAACACAGCTAAATGTGTGGGTAGTGCCCCGAAAAAATGTGCCACAATCCCCTGGGATTGGAAGTTGATGCTCCAGTATACAGAGTGTATTAATTATTTGGTGTTTCCCTTGCTACTTTTTCGAATCGTAGGACAAAGTTCCAAAGACGGACAGTAAAGTGGGCATCCCAGGAAGAAGACAGATTCCTCACCTTTGCTTCACTGAGGATCTGTAGCCTTTCTTCTTGGGGGAGGGGGGATTTTGGCACATTTTTTGACCATTACTCACACACTTAGTTATACAGGGTGTCCATAAAGTCTCTTTACAATTTAAGACATGTATTATAAAGGCAGTTGATGAGATATCATAACAGATTTGTTTTATTTTAATCCGTGTTTATTAAAGTTTTTATTCACATTAAAATTTAGTGTTTCAGATATTCTGTTAATTAAGACAGGCTTGTCTTACACAATTGATGGTTTCCTCAGATGTTCTTGTTCGCCCACTCCTTCCTTTATCCAACACTGTCCCTGTCTCTGTAAAAAATCTTTGTGCCATGCACAAACTGATGGTGGATCTCTTCCATACTCAGTTCTGTAGTTTAGCTGAGTCTGCTCATCCGATTTTGTCTCATAAACCAGGATACACATTGTGCCTTCGCTTGAGGAGTAGCCATTTTATAGGGGTTCATTTAACAGCTTTCCTTCTATTAACAGCATATCTGAAACACAACATTTTAATGTTGATAAAAAGTTTAATAAACACGGATTAGAATAAAACAAATCTGATTAAAATGTCTCATCAACTTCCTTTGTCATACATTTTTAAATTGTAAAGAGACTTTATGGACACCCTGTGTTTCTTATTCCTCGCATGCACGACCCTTACAATTTGAAGCGCATTGTTAAGGAGGCTAATCAGGCTTTCCAATGATATAGAATACTATACCAAAAAATAAAGGGGAGAAATAATCAACCGAGATGACAATTTTGAACTTTTTTGATAGGTATATTTCTCTGGAGCTCAATTATGTCTTGTAGACATAAATGAATCAACGCTCACCTTCTCACAGACAACCCTCCTGACGTCTTCATGCAAATAGTCTCACACTCATAAACACAATTCAGTCTTTACGGTATTCATGCTTAATTCTAGTCCACAGTCAAGAGCAAACATTGAATGTGTATGTGTATACACTTACTGTACAAACACACAAACACTGGGCTGTCAGCGGGTCTGCAGACTATCTGTTTTTGGCTGCTGGCCTGTCCTCCACTCTGCAGCCTCATCCTGAGCTCTCTGCATGTTTTTAAAATTGTCATTAACAGTCATTAGTTTTGATAATCTCTAATCACCGCTTACGTAATGGAAACACGCGTTGCATCATCAGCTGTGATGATGAGAAACATATTTAGCAATTTTTGCACCTGCTTTTGAATGTGTCTGCATGTGAGACTTAAGGTGTGTGTTCCTGTGTGTGTTTTGCCACTTTGTGTGTTGAGATTAGCCAGAGAGCTCTCCATATTCACAGTAATGACATCACAGCAGGATAAATTTAATACCAGAAATCTGAGCCTGGATGTGAAGGTCACTCTGTTATTGCTTCTTCACTCTCTGCCATATAGACGCGCAAATTCGGGCGCATAACGTAATTCTTGCTGGAGTAGTAAACAACTGCACAAACCAGTGTCTCTCCCAGGCTACATCAAGAAACATCTGGAAGCCATCGCAACCCCACAATCAAAAACTTCCCCTCTGAGTGATGATATCCTCTCATCAGTCTATCTCTGCTCGTCGTCCTCCATCCGTCTGGTTCTCATGTTGGTTTAAGAAAACCACAGTGGTGTGGTGTTTGTGGTGGCGTGAGTGAGGTGTGCGACTTTGCGTGGGGGAGGCCTGCGAGGTGTTATGAGTCAGCTCAGGGTGACTTGATTTGATTATGAGTCGTGGCAGAGCGTTCATGCGTGTATGTGTGTCAGTGAGGTCAGGGCACATAAGGGGAGGAAGGGTCTGTTTGACGAGAATCTGAGGAACATTGTGCGTGGCATTTGCTTTTTTAGTTGAACAAAGGTGAAGAAATTTCAACAGTTAAACAGGATTTGTCTTGACATGATAGACACATCATGTAAAGCCTTAGACCAAAGATAAATAGGTAACTTTAGACTAGCCCTTGCAATTTTGGATTGCAGTGTATGTTTCTAATATCAGAATTTATAAGCTGTGTCCCACTCTGACAGACAATGTTACCATTTTTTGTCAAAGACATTTATGTACCAAACTTGTGAAGACAGTCTTTTATTAACCTTTGAACTACTCTTGAGTCTGATGTCAGAGAGCTATTTTTCCCTGGCTTAGGGTCATGAATTCAATTAGATGACTGTATGTTCACAGCCACTGATGTTCAAAATATCAGCTAGTTTTAACTTACTGTGCCCCCCTGATCCAGCTCTATTCTCTCTCTGTCGTTGACACTTTGATAGAGCTCCTGCCCCTTTTTTCCACATGGGCTCAGTCTGCTCTGAATGTTAAATCAGTCTTCTCTGTGGTAAGAAAAAAAGTCAGGTCAGCACTGCTTGGCGCCAAATTGTCAACAGCTGATTTGTTTCTCCACCAGGGGTGGACAACTGAACTGGTGACTCTGAGCCACATGCAGCCCCCCTACTCCTGTAGTGTGACCTACCAGTCAGTTTCAAACATGAAAACAATCATATTTTCACAAGGAAACATGTCTGAGGGGAAAAAATGAAAATAGCAATATTTGCAAGACAATAGAGCTGTTTAGCAGTAATATTATCTTCACCTTCTGACACAGTAAAGAGGGGAAGAGGGAGCAGTCCTGAAGACGCAGACTTGTTGTCTTGTGTTAAGAAGGAAATGTGTGACATACATGTTTTGTTGGCATATTAAACTGTATTCTCAAGGAAACGTGTGTAGGTCCTTCAAATAGCTAATTCCTCAGACCCCCTAAAAAGTGACCTACCAGTGTGTTGGCAGCAGTTTAAGCCCACTAGCTGGGGCTCGTCCCAATGCAGATCATAGACTGTTGAATGAATGCACAGTCATTGACAACATGCTGCCAAGCACCTTACCAGGGATCCTAAAGTGGAATGAGCTCTAACGGAGCACTCTTACACATCCCCTCACATCCTGTGATGCATGCTACTTAATTCCCCCCCCTCCCGTACTATCAAGACCCGACATCTCTGGTGTCCCTGGTTTCTAACAGCCTTTACTTCCTGTATGGGCTTAAATCAGCACAGCACTTGAACTCTCATCTCAAATCAAAAACAGTACCTGGTTTTCCTCCTTTCCATTTGTCTTGTCTCGTCCTATCTGTCACTATTTCCCCTTCTTTCACACTATGGTGTGGCACGGCCCTCCCCTTCAGCTCACATCAGGGGTTAAATAAAGCCTGATTTGATGGAGTAGCCTACGGGGAGGGCTGGTGATGGTCACTGTAGCAGTGAATGATATTCACATTGCTCTGACTGCTAGAAAAAAAAATGCATTTGTCTTTTTAACGCTGTCATCGGACACAGTGCTCAGCGGAAAAGATAATGCAGACAAGGGGAGGAAAAAGCAAAAAAAAGGAATGAGCTCTCACAGAGCATCATAAAGATTGAGAATACAGGGATACTCAGTGTATAAACTGCAGGGTATTTTGAACATTAATGATTCTGAACAGACCCCAGCAGTCTCCAAAACTGAATGCATGAAGTAAAGGTGGAGTATGGGCTCTTTAGTGCAGTCTTGCTCACTATGATGGTGAAGTATTTGATTTATTGTGAATCTTTGCTGTGGGGAAATCACCCTTCTATGTGGTTTTAGCACTTAGTCTCACACCTTAACCATGGCAGCAGGTTTGGACTTGAGATTAAACTCTATCCAAATATGTCAGCACTCTTCTCCCCAGTGCTCTCATATGTGTTTGTCGGTCCCAAAGAAGTGTCAGAGTTAACTTCAGCCTTACAGTCTTCAAAGCATGGCAAAGTCCCAGATAAGTGCTCACTATATTCCAGACTATCCGAGCCCCTCCAGGCTCCTCAGCTTCTTAAGTGTTCCTTGGATTCACTTTCAATAATCACTATAAAAGTTGGACTGTACTGGTCCAGGTAAATCTTTCAACGCCCTCTAATATCCCACTGAGTAATCTCTCCCCCTCTCTCCTTTCACCTCCCCAGGTCTTCAATGAGTTTGAGATAGAGCAGCATCAGGAGTGTGCGTACGACCATCTGGAGGCCTTCGATGGGGACAGTGACACGGCGGCCATCTTGGGCCGATTGTGTGGCAGTAAGATCCCAGAGCAGTTGGTCTCCACTGGTAACAAGATGTACCTCCGTTTCATTTCTGATGCCTCGGTGCAAAGGAAAGGTTTTCAGGCTACTCATTCCACAGGTGGGTATCAGTGAGAGAGCATGTTTAAGTGTGTATGTGTGTTCTTGACAATGTGTCACTTTGTGCTACACTAACGGTTTTCTGTGAACAGAAAGCATCTCCCATAGGCATCAGTCCAAGTCAGTAGTTTTATAAGAGCAATATCTCCCTCTGGTGGATCATAAGTGCACATACAGGAGGACAGATAGTTTGACTTAAGTTTACTGATAATGATATGAGCTACATATTTAACATGTGTCATCCTTTTCTTTCCTTATGTCTGTGCAGAGTGTGGAGGTCGTCTAAAAGCAGAAGTTCGTCAGAAGAACCTTTACTCCCACGCTCAGTTTGGAGACAATAATTACCCAGGTCATACGGACTGTGACTGGCTGCTGACGGCTGAGCAGGGCTACGGCATCGAGCTGACCTTCATCACCTTTGAGGTAGAGGAGGAGGCTGACTGTGGTTATGACTACATCGAGCTTTACAACGGGTACGATGCTAACTCACATCGACTCGGTCGCTTCTGCGGCTCAGGGGTAAGACTTTTACAAGCATATCAAATCTTTATATTCATCTATAAGTTACTGTTCAGTTACACACATCAGAGCAGAGAGGGGACAAAAGTAAGTTAGTGGCTCACAAACAAAGGCCATCACAATGAGATTGTGTAAGTCTGGGCTTACACAAAAAGGAATTGTTAAAAATGTGATGGAGCAAATAACTCATGGACCAAGAAGCTAATGTATGACAAATGTCAAATAAATGAACAGTTTTTATCCAACAGTGATGAGTTAGGACAGAAATATCACAGTAGAGTTAAAGATGAACACATCCTGAACTCTTTATGCTCTTTCTGTTTTATTGTAAGTTCTGTTCTGTGAAAACTGTAACATATTGACTTTTACATTGGATGCACAATATTAGATTTTTTTGGCCAAAAATTATGTTGGTATTTCAAAACTAGTTTTTTCTGACAAGGACTGACAGAGAATTCAATCTCTTTTGGTTTTACCTGTATAGAGTGCAAGACATACTTGTAATAACAACGATAAAGCCAAAACTTGTCTGACTTTTTAAGAGCCACATAGAGGGATATAACAACATGCAGGCAGGAAGTGTGCCTCCTTTGAAGGACCTTATTATTTCAAATTTTAAGTATTTTGCAGTTTTACAAACCTAACGCTGATTTAAAGGGATTTGTCACTGGTAGGAGGCACAAGATCTCTATAATGGCAAATACTAATTTTTAACTTTAAATCAGTTACATGCAGATATCGATATTGTCATGATTATAACATGCATCTCAATATTTCATATACAACATGATAAAATCTGGGAAAAGCATTACAGAAACCTTAGTCACGAGTTAATGAATCACGTTCACTTGTCATTTCAATCAATCAGTTTTGAATTCATCCACTTTACAGAAGAAGAGTTTTGATTCATCTGGAAAATTCCAAAGTGGAAAAGGTTACTCCAAGCTCATCCTGACACTGTTTTTAATCAGTAACGTTGTCCAGCCTTATGCCCTCTGGGGTCACAGGGAGCTGGAGTCTGTACCAGCTGTCTCTACACATGAGGCGGGAACACCCTGGACTGGTCACCAGCCGGTCCTTATCAATAATGTCTTTATCTTTAAATAGCAAGATACATTTTAGTAAAGAAAATTAAGTCCACTGTGATGAAAATTAATCTCAGTTCAAGAAAAATAGGCCAGATACCTCCCTACCTGCCTTTTTTAAATTTTGGACATTATAGAAATTAGATTTTGAAACCTGCCAACCAGCATTTGAGATTATTCTGCATGCATTTACTTTAAAAAAAAACTTCAGGAATAACCGAGAGAATGGACTTCAGACAAAGAGAATAGAAAATGTGGAAAAACATGCTGGTAAGAGGATCTAAGCCTGATTTAAACCCAAGCCCATTGGTGAGAAATACCACCATGTGTTTTTGGAACATACTGACATAACTACTGGATCCTCGGCACCCCTACATTAATGTACTTTCCACTGATTTTTTTCGAAGGGCTCAGCTCTCAAATGGGTGTAAATGGGTATTTTGATCAAGAATTTCTTAAGGTGCAAGTTAAAGGAAGGATGTTTACATCATTCCGAGAAAAACTGATGTTCAATTGTTGTAGTAAAAAGTAAAAAAAGGGCAGCAAATATTACAAAATCCTCGACACTGACAGTAGAACCAAGGACACTGGCTAGAGTAAATACCTGAAACTTGAACAAATAATCTATGATGTAAACCCTTTAATTCATGTTTGAATGGTGTGATATGAAAAGTAAACTTCTCTTCATGTCTCCGTGTCACCTCTTCTTCAGCCCAGAGAGGGGATCTACTCGCCCGGGGGAGCCATGCTGATTCGTTTCCACAGCGACGACACAATCAGCAAGAAGGGCTTCCACATCCGCTACACGAGCACCAAGTTCCAGGAGAGCCTTCACACCCGGAAATGACCTTAGATGACCCCAACTCTGTGATCCCCGTGCGACCCTGACCTTCACCACTGCAACAAGGAAAGTACGGCCTGTCCTCTTCTTTTTGGACACCACGGACGGGCAGACATGGACGTTCGCCAGCCAGGGGAGGAAGGCAACACTTCAAAACATTTGTCTCTCTTTGTGGCTCCGAGCATCTCGCTCTTAGATGGGAACAACAACAAGATTACAAAATACGAGCTTTGATTAATGAGGGGAAATGCACTGAAGGTCGAGCGGAGGAGATTTATCATCGGACATCGAGATTTCCCCCCCTTATGTGTGGAGGGAGAGTCGCTGAACGTGCAAACCTGTTGACTGAGACGCTCCCATGAGAACGGACGCTCGCATTAATGTACTTGATCAATATTCATCATTATAAGCTCTGAATGCTTGAGGAACTAAGGCTCGAAACAAAGGAAAATGCCTCCAAAAAGGGAGTTTTGGAGACTCCTTGACTCTTGAACTGTGCGACTTTACTGTGATCAGATGGCTGCTCATACCCACACAAGCTCTCCAGACGTTTTTATTGCCTTTGATGCCTGGGAACTGGTCTGTTGAACCCAGCTCAGAACGGCTGCAGATGAGTTATTTCATGTCTTATTGTAAAAAAAAAAAATACATTGTGTTTACTGTTTGTGTGTCTGTGTGTACAGAGAAAGAAACTGAAGGCCATCATGTTGCCCTTTTTTTGCTTACAGCTTACGCCGACGACCATCATGTATGTGTATGGAAAAAAATCAAAACATGGAGACTTTACAAATGATCTGTGATGCTAACGTTAAGCCTTTCATCATGTTTTGTGCATTTTTTTTAAATTTCCAGACCATCTTCTGAAAACTGAGCAACTCTTCATGGATGTTTCCACTTCAGCTTCTCAACACCCTTCTTTTTGTTTTGTCAATGTGGATATCGGAAAGGGAATATTTTCACAGCTGTCTCTCGGAGTGACATGTATCTGATCGAAGGAGAGATTCCCATGGTGCTAAAAATAAAAACTACACTGACTGACAGATGACTGCCGATGGAAGTTTTGGTCGGAGAGGCAGTTGGCGTGCAAACAGCACACAGCATCAACAGCACTAGTCCTGTGGAACTACATCATTGCCTTAGAACCAAAATGTCTGCTACCGGAGGTCGCTGTGTTGTGTCAGCGGAGTGTTTTTTTGAGGTTTTCTGGCAGCGTGTTTCAATTCGTTTGAGTTCTTAAATGGTCTCATTGTGGGGATTAAAACATGGGAAATGTAGTCTGTGCGTGAGATAGCGTCAATGGTGCATGCGTGTTTGTGTGTCTTTATTTGTAGCAGCTCTCAGAGATACATCAACACATGCTAACACATCCATATAAAAGTAGGGATGCACAATACTGGGTTTTTCTGGTATCTAGTATGCCAATATTTCCAAACTCATTTTAGTCAATTAATTAGAGCAGCACATATGGGTACTATGCCCAAATGTAGCTTCACCCTGTAAATTTCAAGGCCCAAACTGTTACAAATATAAGAAACGATCAATGAGACAATGAAAACTACCTTTTATACAGCAAAACAATAAATACTTAGATTTTATGATGGTTTATATTTATATTCTTGATCTCAAACCAAACAGTAATTTAATGAGCTAGACACAGAGCTCAATCTGAATAAAGCTACTATTTCAATGCAGTAAACTGTATTATAGTGTTTTATTAATATCTATTTTCTTTAATTTTCTGAGTAAGTTCCATGGAATAATATTTATTTTGCAAAAGTAACTGTGCCAATTTATCATTTATAACAAATGTGGTTATTGATGGTTATATTAGATCATTAGACTGACTTTTTTCACAAATGCATTTAATAAAGCTTCATAAAAAAACTTTAAAGAAACCATCTTAGCAACTTAAATCTACTAATTTCCTATTAAGGGGATTAATAAAACTAGATTTTGATATTTTGCATGTTGAAACACATTTTGATGATTAGTACCACATCACATGATGGCAAATCAGAGCA
Source organism: Scarus forsteni (assembly GCA_036419115.1). Lineage (NCBI taxonomy): Eukaryota > Metazoa > Chordata > Actinopteri > Labriformes > Labridae > Scarus > Scarus forsteni. The sequence continues at coordinate 12,935,264 of JAZDUH010000098.1, read as the reverse complement.
AAGCACCTAATTACCAGGTTATCTTTATGACCACAGTTTTGAGGAAATTCAGATTGACTGGTGGATCTCATTTAGTGAGGACGAGGGCCGCATGTGGCCCCAAGGCCACCAGTTGCCATCCCCTGGTATAAATGAATGGTGGTAAACCGGTAAGGTGGTGGGATTAAAGTGGTATAAATGCTTAAAATAAGAAAAGGAAACTCAAATGAGTTTAGAAGCCCAGTTTCAGTGTCCTATAAGCCTAGATTTAAAGATTCAAAGCAATTATTCTGGACAAGCACTGGTATTTTAACATTACTGAGTAAAGCTATAGGTGTTATGAGTCCATTCAGCCATTAAACTGGACAGACAACCTCATTTGATGACCAGAGGAGCTATAATCTGACTGGAGTATGGTTATGATGCTACCTGACCTGAAACTTTGCTTCAGTATGTTTTTTTTTATCTTTGAATGAATAAATGAGGAATCTGTTGAGAGACAGGCGGACATTAGCTCCTACTGTCACACTGGCTGACCTGAAAACACCATGACACGTTCTTCTTTTACTCTTCCAGCTCCCTTGAAAACTAAAAACATTTTGTGTATTAAGTTTTGGGACAGAAGCACACATACTAAGCCAAAGCACTGGCATTAGTGGTATTCTAACAATGTTTTTCAGTCTTATGCCAATTCACGTTTTTACTGGTCACAGCTTTTAGTTTTGTAAGGGACATTGAGTCTGTCCTGTCCTGTGTTTGATTTAGAACTCTAGTTGTGACATTTTGATTTGTTTCAGAACAGACATGAGGTGTTGATGCCCTTGAGCTTAACACAGTCATAACATCTGCAAAAAAGTAATGAATTTACTCTTCTTTTTACTCTGTATTAAAAGTTACTATGCTCCTCAAAAAAGGTTTTTAAATTTTCTTTTGGTGGTATTTTATATCATCAGAAGGTACAACTTAAGGGGATGGTGCATTCATGGAAAGAGAAACACAAACATGTAGTCATCCCCCAATAAAAACATCAAAATCCTCTGAAACTTAAAATTGTTGTACTGGTCTGTAGAGTGGCCAAAATATTTGCTGTCAGTCCTGGTACCATTTCCAAAATTAGGACCAAGTTCTGTGGGACTGGTAAGGTCAAAGGCAGACCTGGGGTACTGTAGACTTTCTCAGAGGAAGGGGGGATTTTGGCATATTTGTTTTCTCGTGGTGCCTACTAGCATGGCTGTGTTTGTCATTCCATGACAATATGATCATGTCTCCTGTCTGTTTTACCAGTCTATATTATTAAAGGGTAGAAACAATCGGCTGAGATAATGTTTCCAAACTCGTTTTGAGGAGTATAGTCACTTTTCTTTACCTTAAGTGGTCCATTCATTTCTCTCTTCAACAATATGGTCTGTAGCAGATTTAAAACAAAGTTTACAGCAGAGGACATTGTTGTTGTTGTTGTTTTTTAATCTTTAAAAGACACAAACTTACTGTCAGCAGAATACTTTGAAGGGAGTCACTGCATGCACATGAGAAATAACTGTAGTTACTTCAAAATAATGGAACTTATTAAAAAACTGATAGCCAAACAGATGATTGAAATTACAATCTACAGACATCTGTAGTCCTTAAATTTCAGTCCTGTAAACACACTCAGAATGAGGATAAAACAGGGTTTGTCAGGGTGCTTATAATCCTTGAAAATGAAAAAAAAAAAAAAAAAAAACGCATCCTGGTTTGCCTGTTTGACCGATTAATTAAACATGTAATATTTTAGGTTTTTCATTGTAAAACAACAACTTGAGTTACTGATAAAAACAATGTTTAAAAAGTAATTGTGTCTCTTACAGACATCATTTTTCTAATCCTCAGTTGTTTTTTTATTAATAGGAAAATGTTAATGTTTATCAATAGTGAAGTTATTTTACACTTTCTTACTTTCTTGACATTTTCTTTCTCTAGACAAACACATTTTAAAAGTTTAAATCCAAGTATTTGTCTTTAAATTATAAGGAGGTGAATAATGATTTCAGTTATAGGTGTTTGTGTGAACATGTAACTAACTAGGCTTCAAAGACTTGAAAACACACATTTGAAGAGCTTGATTTTGACCTTTACAAGGTGTGTGGGCCCTAGATATGAAGTAAAAGAAAAAACTGCATGTTTTATTTCCACTTTACATTCATTACATTTACTTTACATTCCACTGATACAGCAGACAGAAATGATCAAATACATAAATAATTCTTTTAAACCAATCGTCTGCTGGTATCCCCGTCATGTCGACAGTATTGTGCATCTCTACAAACACCAAACTTCTCATTGTGTGCTTGTTAGCTGAACAGGTTTTCAGTCTCCTTTTTGTGTATTTGAGGCATGAAGTGCAGCGCGGTGCTTTAACGGTAAAGAATAAACGTGGTGCACAGACTGCATTGTCATCAAATGTGTAAGTGTGTGTTGTAGGAGAATATAAACGAGTCGTGTGTGTGTGTGTGACTGTAAACTGTGTTTTTTTATTATTTGAATCTTTCATCACTGTATGTGCCAATCTCCAGGTAACCCCTGACCCACTGTAGTTTGTTTTATCACTCCACCTTCAGTGTCTGTAGCTTGAAGATGCTGACATGACGTCCTCTGCATTAAAATACACACCGGTTATAAAAAAACAAGCGTCTCTGTTTCTCTTCTGCTTTGTTTTGACCCGAGCGGACAAGCATACTTCTCAGCTGACTGCCAAATATTAATCATTTCGCATGTTAACATTATTTATCTTAAAAGTGTGACATGTTTAAACAGATCAAATTATATTAAAGGGTCAGCAGTACTCAAAGTGCTCCTTATGTTTGGCTTATCAGATGTTCAGTTGCAAGAAAAAATATGTGAACCTTTTGGGATTACTTGGATTTCTGCTTAAATTAGTCAAAATATGTTCTGATCTTCATCTAAGTCACATCATTAGACAAACAGTCTGCTTAAACTAATACCGCACAAAAAAAGAAGATACGTTTTCATGTTTTTATTTGACACAATATGTAAACAGTCACAGTGCAGGGTGGAAAAAGTATGTGAACCCCTCGGCTAATTACTTTTCCAAGAGCTAATTGGAGCCTGGAGTCAGCCAACCTGGAGTCAAACAAATGTGATTAGATAAAATGTGTTGGTTAAAGCTGCCCTGCCCTGTAAAAAACACACACCAGTTGTGAGTTTGTTGTTCTCAAGAGGCATTGCCTGATGTGAACCATGCCTCGCACAGAAGAGCTCTCAGAAGATCTACGATCAAGAATTGTTGACCTGCATGAAGCTGGAAAGGGTTACAAAAGTATCTCTAAAAGCCCTGATGTCCATGTGTCCACAGTAAGACAGACTGTCTACAAATGGAGAAAGTTAAGCACTGTTGCTACTCTGCCAAGGTGTGGTCGTCCTGTAAAGATGAATGTGAGAGCACAGCGCAGAATGCTCAATGAGGTGAAGAAGAATCCTAGAGCGTCAGCTGAAGACTTACAGAAATCCCTGACACATGCTAACATTATTGTTGACAAATCTACAGTATGTAAAATATTACACCAAGGAAGCCATTGCTGTCCGTTTGAAGTTTGCAAAAGAGCACCTGCTATTCCACAGTACTACTGGCAAAATATTCTGTGGACAGATGAAACCAAAATTGAGTTGTTTGGAAGGAGCACACAACGCTATGTGTGGAGAAAGAAAGGCACAGCACACCAATATCAAAACCTCATCCCAAATGTGAAATATAGTGGAGGGAGCATTATGGTTTGGGGCTGCTTTGCTGCCTTAGGGCCTGGGCGGATTGCTGTCATCGACAGAAAAATGAATTCCCAAGTTTATCAAGACATTTTGCATTAAAACTTAAGACCATCTGTCAGCCAACTGAAGCTCAACAGAGGATGGGTGATGCAACAGGACAACGACCCAAAGCATAGAAGTAAATCAACAATAGAATGGCTTCATCAGAAGAAAATGCGGCTTCCGGAGTGGCCCAGTCAGAGTCCTGACCTCAACCCAATTGAGATGCTGTGGCATGACCTCAAAAGAACAATTCACACCAGACATCCCAGGAATATTGCTGAACTGAAACAGTTTTGTACAGAAGAATGGTCCAAAATTCCTCCTGACCGTTGTGCAGGTCTGATCTACAACTACAGGAAACGTTTGGTTGAGGTTATTGCTGCCAAAGGAGGGTCAACCACTTATTTAATCCAAAAGTTCACATACTATTTCCACCCTGCACTGTGACAGGTTAATTGGTGACTCCACTGTTTACATATTGTGTCGAATAAAAGCCCTCCATTTATTTTTAGAAAACAATGCAGTGGTCATCTTCCACGTTGGTAAGTGAGTTTAAAGTGTGAAATGTTTTCTGTTTTTATACCTGCCTAATGACAACGGATCATAGATAATGTAGCTATTATGCAACAGTAATTCCAGCACATATAAATTGATGATTAGCACTGATTTGTTGCTCAATATGCACTGTCCTAATTAAACAAAATAGATAAAGAAAAGATAAAGAAAAAATTGCTCAGCATGAGTTTGGGGGAAAGGAATTTCTCCAGGTAAAAGTATTAATAGCATTTATAATTATCTTTCTAAATGATATTAAATTATTCTCAAAGCTTTACTGATCAGGAGTTAAGTATTGATTTAAAATTACTGATGCTTTACAAATGCTTTACAGATGCATAAATAAAGAATTAAACAGCTGTGATTATAAATGTCATATAAAGTAATTAATATTGTGTTGCTGACTGTGGGTTCAGCGTAAAAATGTTAAGTCAGTGCTTTAAACCTAAATAAATACAACATTTAAAGATCAATCAACAAAAACTTCCCAGATATTTGATAGGCATCAAATAATAGTAATGCACTGTACTAATTCTTAAGAACTGTGATTAGCAAAAAATTGCAGACAAACTCCAGCACAATGTTTAAATTGCTAAACCACTGACAACTGCATTATTTAACTGAAGTATGTCAACTGTCCAGATTGCACAGACATGTTTGAAATATTAAGAAAAGTGGACAGCACTGACCTTCTGTCCCCACAGGAACAAGCTTTTTATTATAAACTACCTCAGTACATAAAAAATCAAAATACGTGGCACAGACAGCCTTGTGTACTGATAGATGTAAACAGTTAAGGCATAAAACCTTCCCAGAATAAATCTTGAAAAAATTTTCAAATGAAGAACTTATTCCTAGTAACGCCAAACAAACCTAACCATCTTGATCTCTGACCCATTTTGGACCGAACAGCTTGGAGAAATGCAGAGGAAAGCTTCTTACCTTTACAGGATCATGTTGTTGAGCCTCAGCTGTCACAGCAGACCTGCAGCTGTTTCAGGCTGTGATGTAAAGAAAAGACCACCAGGGGGCGCTCAGCGACAACATTTTAACCACAGAGCTCTGTGGTTCATATTAGACTAAATCAGGAGTTTGATGTTTTTATTTTCAACTACTGACTGTGCACAAGGCTTTTGTCACAAGCTTGTGCTTCATTTCCACAGGCTGATCATGTTCTCAGCAGGAATGTGAAACTCTGAAGATCCCTTATCCTCACGCCCATATGATGACAGTTTGTAAAATTCTTAGTCAAGTATTTACAGTTAATTGGAAGTGGTCAACACCGACAAATATAACTGCTTTCTGAATTTATTTTTCTAACATTAATATTCACGAACTGAAATGTAGACAGAGCAGCCAGGTCCGCTGAGCTGACCATACAGCTGAAGCCAGTTTAAGTTTCTCAATGGAAAAGCAGCACGTTTTACAGTTTTCACTTCATGTTCAACTTCCATTTTAATTTTTAACTAATGCATTTAAAGATGGTCTGTATTGAAAAGTATTTATAAATGTTGATTTTGTTGTAAAGAACTTGCCACATACAGTGGTCAGCATTTATTTATTAGACCACCACTCAGTGTAAGATTTAGGCCACAGCTGCCTTAAATAAACAGTATTAGAAGTTAACAAAATGGGAATATTAAAACATAATTGTTATTGTTATAAATTAATTTTCAAATATGCTGTTTTTCAAGAACAGGATACATATTAAAGCATATTATTGTTTCTTGATTAAGATGTCAGATTATAGTTATTTACTTACATTCCTGAACAAACAAAAAATGTTTTAGTGGTTTAAAGTTCTGCTTGTTTAATTTCTGACTTCTCAGAGAATCCCAGTGGCTCAAATTTGTGTCCAAACAGATGAATTCAGTTTAAAATGTCTCATTCCTGTTCAAAATGTCTGTCCAATAACAACATTTTTAGTTTCAAGTATTTTTTTTTTTGAAGATTTCTAAAATATTTATGACAGCTGGTCTAATAAATTTGTAGCTGACATTAAAGCTCCATATTAATAAAATACATTGTTTGACTTATAAGTACCACTTTTTAGTGAAACATACATTTAAACTTATATTCTTTTTACTTTATAAGGCTCTGTGGTGTCAGTCAGGATGAAGTAAACATGGTCAGCCTGGGATTTTTCTGTGTGCATGTTCCTCTGAGGCTGTATTGTGTCAGATCTGCCTCCATGTTTTAACTGTAGCTCCATCTACAGTTCACACTCAGTCCTGCACTCTGACTGATGCAACCATCAGCATGTTCAGGCCAAGATAAGACCCACTCCTCTATACTGCATCACTGCTGTTTACATCTGCAAGGCTCTAATACTGTGGCTCCTTTCATCAGACATTCACACCATTGATTACAGTGTATGGATTTGTTTGGTATGAGCCAAACGTTAAACAAATCAAAGATACTTATACTCAAAGAAGGTATGCGCTTTATGGCACTGATGAAGTATGAAGAATAATGCTGTCTAATACATAAATTAATCTGTTTAAAACATAGATGATGTGACTTATTAAATGCCTTTTTTCATTATAAACTACAATTATGCTGCTATAAAGGTCAATGTCTCTCAGCTTGTATGCGTGTAGTTTACTATATATTGGATTATTATAATTTCATGATAAATTAATCATTATCTAGCAGTCGAATTGGCAAAAACATCAGGATATGGCTGTATATTTTTTCCTCTTTCTCCCTTTAATTCCTTAAAATGTACTCTATCCAATTATTTAGCTTCAAAAGGGATACAGCTCCAAAATTATCCTGAATAATAATGTAATTTTCATTATTTCCTTCATGCCTTATGTTCAAATATTTTCATGGGATCACAAAGTAAAGAAAATCAGCTTTCTTTCAAGGCTGAAACCAAAAATCTGGTGGCAATTCAGTTTCAAAAGAAACTCGAAGCGCGGGTAGACAAAACCTTTAAAAATCCTGGCTCCTGCTATGACCAGTAGTCCCCTGAAAATGTCAATTAAACCCATCTAAAACTTATTGAGGAAAAGTGGAAACTTTTGTAACATACCCTTTCTCACAATATTAAACAAACCTTAAAACTAGACATCACTCATAGAGCAAGGTATATGGCTGTTACACCTATAAGCACAGTTGAAGTTACTCTTGTAATGTGATTCTTTAACTCTGAAACCTGCCCAAAGAGCTACAAGTCATGTTGAAATCTTTATTAGTATAACAGCTATTGAGAAAAAATATATTGTTCCCTGATGGCAGATACCTAGATTCTTAGATCGCCACCAGAATCTAATCATTTTCAAGAGCAATTGTCAAAATCTGAAGATTTCAGCAAAATCTGCCCACTGTTTTTTGTGCAATCTTGCTAATAATTCATTCTCAATGTTTGTGCTACCATAGGGACAAAAGTCATTTTAAGAACTTACAACACAAACACTTTAATAACTATTAAACAAACTTAATTTGAAAGATGATTTCTAAAGAGAAATAGAAACACTGTCCTCTGTATCTGCCACCTAGAGGAGAGAGTATGTGAAGTTTTCTAACAGCTGGAACAACTGCAGAAAGACCTAATGATGAAGGATTTTAATGTCTACAATAAGATAAAATTCAGCCTCTACTTCAGGCTAACATAAACCTAAACAGTCAAAGAAATTAACTTGTTAAACTGAAGGGCAAACTTGGCCAACTTAAAATAATGTTTATAAAACCTGTAGGGTAGCTACTAATGTGCTAAAAAATTTAGTTTTTGTTCAAGAGTGCATGAGCACAGCCAGGCTTTGGACAAATACTTGCATTTAGTAACTAGTGCAGAGGGTTGCTGGTTCAATCCCTGTGTCAGTCTGGGCCTTTCTGTGTGAAGTTTGCATGTTCTCCCTGTGCATGCAAGGATTCCCTCCAGGCATACTAGCTTCCTCGCACAGACCAGAAACATGCTCATTAGGTTAATTGGTGACTTGTTGTCTTCGGATAGTGTGTATGGTCATCTATCTCTCTATGTAAAATATCATTGCAGATTTGGCATGTTAACTTAATTTGACCAGTAAGTTAGGACCATTTTAATGCTAATTATTTTCACAGCTGCCCCTTGTGAATGATTTTCCTGGATCAGGTCAGTGCCTGAGGTAGCATGAGTTAACTACAGTCTACTGATGTACAACAACAAAAGTAAATAATGCAGATAAATGTGATGTGTTAAACAAAGCATACAGCATTTTTCAGCTACTAATCTCAGAGTTATTACATATATGCTTTCACTTCATCTGACTTATCATTTAAAAACATTTTTTAGATCAGTAACTGTGAGGCTAACAGCTCGAAGTTACTTCAACTGACTCCTTTTACTCTTATAGGCAGCAAGTTTTTGTATGAAAAATATGACAAAACATGTGGCGACTCAGGCCACAGCTGGTCCAAATCAGCAATTTCCACAAAACACTTTAGAGGGATATAAAGGGTCAAGTCTGTCTGTTAACCACTAACCCCCCCAGATTTATTCCACCATACAAAACAGTCTATACTCCTAGAAAAAAACTAAACATTAGTTTATTATTTTCCACTGTAATAATATCAGTTGGTGTTTTATTTTATGTTGTTGGAAAGTCTGATAAGTCATCCTTACAACAAAATACAACTTGTGAAGATTGTGCAACACAGACAAACGTGGGTAGTGCCTTTGACCTTATGCTTTCCCTCATTGGAAGAGGGGATTTTGGCACATATGTTTGGGCACTACTGACATGTTAAGCTGCTACTCAGTCCACTAATGCATGATTCCACCATGTTGTAAAGGTGACTAATCAGACTTCCCAAGGATATAGTTAAATACTAATAAGTAGAGAAATAATAGACCCAAATAGTGATGCCAGAATCTTTTTGAGGAATATAATACCGCTTTATTACTGCCCCCGTTTGTTTGTTTGTTAGCAAGATAACACAAAACCTTCTGGATGGATTTTGCTGAAATTTTCAGGAGATGTTGGGGATAGCCCAAGTTTGTTCAAACTAATAACTAATAACTAATTACCTGGGTCATGTATGTGTTTTCAGGGCAAGTAATTATATTATGACGGTGAGTTTACCATGGAACTATTGCATATGGATATAACAGCAATATATGAGCTACCATAGTGTAAATTTGCGCTCTCCGAGTGCTTCTAGTGCTGTATAAATTATGGAAGGCTGCACAGTTAGGAGATCGTTCAGTGATTTCAGTTTTAATTTAACCTCGTACTCAAACAATCTCATCTGATGCTGCACCTTTAATGTTTGTAGAGCAGAAGTCCACCATGAACTGGAACTTACCTTCAGTTAGGCCATCTTTGAACTCATGAATAACTGCTGCAGCCCAGTGCAAACCCTTAGTTTTTAGGTCCACTTGATCAACTTAAAGATGATATAATACAATTAAGGCCCTGGTACTCAACAAACCTTGTGATCACATCAGTACTGCTTGTTATTTCAGGTGAATGTGAGAGTGGTGTGGAGCTCATTCTGTCCAAACATGTTTTGGTCACATAGCATCTTTAATACCACCATTATAATAATTAGGATATCAAAAGTATCGAGTATACATACATCATTTGCATTGCGGTACACAAATCTGAGCTGATTTATGTTTTTATATCTTTCATTCGTTGTTCTCAGGATCAACTTTTATTGTCTTGACATTGTGCTGATACATTGAATCGTCCTGAAGAACTTAACGCTATTTCAGGAAGGAGAACATTTAATTGGACATGTATCGTTAAGTTATATAAAAAGTTTTTGATATTTCCAAATGTAACTTGAATCCTATAGTCTACTACTTTCCAATACCAATAGTCAAGAATCTTGATATAAGCCAAACTAGAGTCCATGTCACCAAAATCAAAGTACTCCAGGTAGGTTCCTCACCTACAGCGGTCTGGATATTCTGTAGTTTCTCTTCTCTTTTTTGCAGTAAAGTTCTTGAAGCTGTGGGAACAGTCTCTTGAAGCCATGCCTGTTTTTGTAACAGTCCCAGTAAATGGATTCTCAGGAGTCTGACGATATGTGTGTGTGGTTATGTTAATGTGTGTGAGTGTGTTGGTCGAGGAGAGCGAGGGTCTAAAATGGTGAAACGCCTCGCTCCTTCTCTCCTCCACCACCGTCAGCATCTTAGTCCGTCAGACGCTGGTGATGGAGGCCAGGCAGTTCGATGACTTCTGCATTTTTTCAGGCTGCGGGGCGGGGGGTTCTGGGATGGCGCGAAAGCTGAATGGCAGTCCGATACCACTGGTGCCAATGTGGCCGGGGCTCAGCGCTGGATTCTGCCGTCTATTGCTTTCCACTATGCTGGATGTGTTGGATGCAAGGCTTTCACGTGTCCTGCACAAGAGAAAACACAGAACTGGTTTAAAAACACTAAAGTGGTGTTGTGCATGAAAAAAGTAACACTTTAGAAAACGGTGCACTCTAATTGGCTCAGTTACCGACAAACAAGTGATTGACTGCTAGTAAACCAGGGAACAAATTAACGAGCTGCTTGGTTCTGATGAAGTGCAGACTATGATATTTACTTCAATGAGTGGCCCAAATGAAAAAGTAATTATCCAGCAATGATTCAGTATTGAGTAAAATGTCCAGAGAGTTGATTAACTGAAACCCACTCATCAGTTACTGATCAGTTTCTTTAGTAAAGTTTGATGTGGTTACTCACTAGCTACAAGTTAAACAATGGTATTCAAGCAATAATCCCTCAACCTTCCCAAACAACCACAAATCAATATTGTAATATATTCCTGTCGTTGCACATGCAATTTAATTATTGATTCTCTGGCTGCAAGTATTGACTTTTTTTTAAATTGTGCTTTGTTTATTGGTCATTCAGGAAATTATTAAGTCTGCCAAATACATTTTATGCCTCAATGAATACATCAACAAAATGAATACATTGTCTATATCAGTCTGAGTCAAAGTCTTTGAAGAAGATTAAAATGCTCTGTTATAAAGTTCATACATTTGACCTTGTTAGAGCCCTTTCTATACCTCAGATAACCCGACAATCTGTTATATCATTGATAAATCATTTATAATATTAAATTAGTAATTCCAGTATTGCTGTACTGTGTTACTGTCCACAAAGAGAAACATGTCACACGGTTAATCATCTCATAAGCTACTCTGTGATGTCCAGTCCTACTAATTTGTATTTAAGTCTTTATGTAACTTACCAAACATACAAACACAGAAAGTGTTAGGATGTCTTAAGATGGAATTTTTTTTTTGTGGCCAGCAGGGTTAAACTCGATTTCAAATGAGGATGTGTACCGATGGATATTTCCTGATATTTGACATGCCAATATGCTTAAATGAGTCTTGTCTAATACTGATATGATAATGACAATATTATACTGTATATGCTCCTTTTTAATGGTTTAGATCACAGAATCTCTTTTGTAATAGATCTGTGCTCTTCCTGTTTTTGAGACATTCAAGTTAAAACAGACATCAACAAACACAAATACCCGACTCTACAATAGAAAAGGATGTTTTTTCAAATATGAGCATTCAGGAAGAAAAACCTCTTAAGTTTGTTTTTATTACAAGTAAATTATATGTAAACTATATTTCAAATAGTAAGAGTAATAATACAGGATTAAAACAATAATAAAATTAACAATAAACAATAAAACAGCAAAACACAGCAGACAATGACAGGTGTAAGGAGTGTTCAGTCCTGAACAGGTGGGTTTTGAGTCTGGATTTGAAGAGAGAGAGAGAGTAAAAACAAAGGTAACCTGCCTTTTTGAGATTGAAAAACAGGCAAGGCAACTACCTGCTGACAAGATGGATGTAGAGACCAAAATAAAAATATTGATCTTATTCAGGAAACTCATAATTCAGTTATTTATTCTGTTCAAGCAAAAGGTTTTTTAAAAAGTTGGGGTATGGCCAATTGGTTGGCCATAAATTGCCATACCTGCCTTCACATAATAATGCACACTTTAAGCTATTATGCTAATACCATTTTCAAGATGACAATATTGTGCTTTTGTCTATGTGGGCATTATATTTCAATCAGGCAGCCACAGTTTAAAACATGTCTAAGTCTATGAAAGCAAAAGGTCTTTCCATCACGAGAATGTACACAAGTCACCAAATAATCCAGGCATTTTCTGGCAGTTTGTTTAGTCCTACATGTTTGATGTGCTTATGGTCCAGTGTACTCAATTACTTGGTCCTGGGTACGACAGTAATCTGCATCCGGTGACATGGCTCTGGCTCAGGAGAGCTGGTGTTCTGGGGAGTGTGGAGTCACCCCTTAAGTGTCATTACTCCCAGGTTCGCTCAGGCCCGGAGCGATGGTACCTGTTAGGGCTCCAACTATGGGTTAAATAGTAGGTATTAACTCTTGTTCAGGGAAGGTGGAGCTAACAAGTCTTAACAGGCAGTCCATCTAGGAGAAGGAAAACTTTGATTTCGAACCCACAAAAGATCTAGTCATGGGGAAACAGCCCCTCTGCCTTGCAGGTCCGTTGGGAAAGCCAAGGCTAAAGGAGTAAACTCTTACAGACAATCCGGAGTGGAGCCCCTAAGGCGGTCTGGCAATGAACCCCATCACCTTTACGGCAACTTCTGCAATGCCACTGGTGCCAAACTGTAATGGCCTTTCTGGTCCTTTGGATCCATCCCCGACAGAGGGGGGGGATGTGTGCTGCATAGGCAACTCCAGCTTCACCTTTGGTGCAGACACAACATGGACAGCTATTGCCCGCCTCAAGCTGGGCAGCCCTCAGCCAGTAAGGTGCTGTCCCACCATGGTCAGCTAACTTCATTGGGTTCATGGGGATCATTAACCATCCAAAAACTGAACCGCAACCATCGCACCAAGTAACAACAAAAGAAAACAAAGAAAAAAAATGGGAACTTGGAACATCCCCACAATGATGACAGGCCTTTCTGAAAACATTACTGACATCAGCAATGACCGAAATACAGCTGTAATATTTGGAAAACTCAAGAGACTGAACATGGACATTGCTGCCCTTCAGGAAACATGGGTTGCAGACTCAGGTGCACTGAAGGAGATGAATTACATGTCCTCTAGTGGCAGGGAAAGGGCTCTGATGAGCCCAGACAGCACAGAGCGGGCTTCACAGGGAGGAACAGCCTGCTGAGCATAGTAGAACCAGGCAGCAGTGGCCCAGAGTGCCTCCTGATCTTCTTGGACGCCCGCAGCTGAGGCACATGGATGTCTGCAAGTGAGACCTGTAGGAGCTGTACATTGATGCCAAGTCCTGGGAGGACCTTGGATCGCACGAGGTGCAGTAGTACCTTGTACCAACACCTCAAAACAGCGGAAGAGAAGCTGATGAACGCAGCTGTAGAAAAGAGGGCACACAGAAAGCAGCACAGCAACTCGCACAGACCAGAGACCTCACACAGATGTGACAGAGGCTGTTACTCCCACATCAGTCTCTTCAGCCACTAACAACACTGCTCCAGCTGAGCAGACAGTCAGGACAACTAGATTGTACTTTCCATGGTTAACCCTGACCAACGAAGGCCTCCTACTACTAATCAATTAATATAAGAGCAGGTCATTGAGCAAACTGTTACATTTAAACAACAAGAACTATAATTTAAAGCTGTGAAAAAGCTAACTTCATAAAATGGAAATATATATTACATTTGTCTAATTCAATGAGTATATAACCTTGAAAAAGCTAGTCTGTTTACTTGGCATACTCGTGATTTACAATTATGATCAATTAAGCAAGTCATAATAGCTTAACCGGTCTGTGAGCAAAATTACATCTGTATTTTCTCAAATTAATGTAATATACTTCTGTTCAGAAAAAATGCTATAATTGTTTGTCCAACTTGAATGCTTTTGTCAATGAATAAAGTGTGGTTTTGTAGAAAGCATTTCAGTCCAAACAGTAGCAGTACAGTAGTGAGAGAACAGTCTATTTAATAAAAAAGACAGAATTTTCTTTTCCTGCATTACATGTTGTTTTTCAAAGAGCCCATATTGTATATTTCTTTCAAGCTTGAATTGCCCTTTTGTTGTTTTATATTCCTGCTCTGCATGGTAAGAGCACTTCATAAACTAGATCTCCAGTGTTCATAAAAACAAAAGTTACAGTTTACTAAATAGAAAATCATTAATTTTGGTCTAAGACTAAAAAAATCAAAACTTAATCATTCAGTCTAATGTCCAGGATCAGAAGAACATGTCTGACATTCATGAAAGTAGTTGTAAATCATTTTATGAACTCGAGATGTTTTTTTTTTTGTTCCTAGACAGTGTCACCACAATATTTCATTAATATTTAGCCATGGCTTCACTCCTCTGAAATGGGACCTTAAAGGATAGATCACCAGTGGATGGTGCCTGTAACTGACAGGAGGTTTTCTCTGCAGCTAAGTAAATCCATGGTCAGTGCTAACTAAGCTTCTAGCAGTGACAGTTCTATCAGAAAAAAGATACAATAATGTGTAGTTCATGTCTGGTTCCAAAAAAGGTGGCAACAGCTTGGATATCAAATTCTAGGCTTCAAAAGGGTAATTAATAAATCGGTGACAAAAGCCTACTGATGCTTTTTCTTTATATTGTATGACAAGCCTAATACTAAATTACTACATGGAACAATAATAAAACAGCTGAAAAGGTTTGAGTTAGATCACATGAGGTTTACAATTTATGAGTAAAATATTGAATATCATATAGTTAATAACTTCCCTGTAAACAGTGCTTAAATGGTTCCCAACTAACATTACATCAGTAGCCTGCTTACTGAATGTGTGTTTTACTTGAAAAGCAGAAATTGTTGAAGTAGCTGTTTTCTATAACTATGTCAGGTGATCATCTATACCACAGTGAAAACTAACTACACAGCTGTGTTTACCAAGCCTTTCATTTACCCATTTCTGTAAATAACATGGCAGGTTTTTGTTCTCCAACCATTAGAGAGAAGATGGTTATTTTAACTTTTGAAACACTTGACTGGACCTGTATTTATTAGCTTATAAAGTATGACAAACTAAATCCAGATCTAATATATTGAGAGTTATTCCACGGTAACACTGAGGCCTCCACACAGACCACAGAATTTTCTTTTCTTAAGTGAATTCTACTCTAAGAAATTCCAAGATCTTTCTTTGACCTAGTATACCTTTTATTTATCTGCTAAGCTCACTAGTACATAGCTTAGCCTGTGAGATCAATCTGTGATTGGCCTCTTTAGAGGTCTTGTTTAGTGACGTCCACTGCAAGTTATATTCCTACAAGTACTTGTAGTTTAATTAACATCCACTAAAGACAAAGCTCAATTATCTTCCAGGAAACCACTCTGTGGTGGGCAACTTTGATACTACAAGGACACATCTTTTTACACCTCACTGCCAACACATGATGAGATTATATTTTCTTATCATTTCATGTAATGAAAATAAAACCTTGATTTATATAGCACCTTCCAAAACAGAAGTCTACAAAGTGTGTATTTAGTAGGACAATATGACATACAAAGCTTTCATAATAATATATCAAACCAAGCTGTGTATTTTAAAGGTAATTGTAAATGGTAATGCTGAATTTGATTTGTATTCTATTAATTATGCAGATTTTCAGCCAATTTTACCTTTCTGGACAGAAAAATTCTGACTGCTTGTAAACTACTATCATCTTCTAGTACTCAAAGTTATCATAAAAGAGATACTTACATCTTTATGCTTATTAGCAGATCTTTGTCAAGGTTTCTTTATGTTTACAATCTGTGGTTAACTGAAATTGATCTACAGGTTGAAGTGAGTGAAGATGGGATGGGGAGTCTGTGGCCTGAGCCAGCTAGATAGCCATCACTGTCCTAATAAGGGATCAGAATCGAAAACTCAATATCTCAATATCATTAGTCGTTGTTCTTCATTTTTTGTTTACTGCCCTTCATTAAAGGTAGTCAAAAAATGGTGATAAAAAGGTCAAAATCATAGCAGATAGGGGGCAGCAGCAGTCAAAATTGTGTCTCAGTTTTCTACGAAAAGACACATATTGCACGAGCGTATTGTGTTTGACATTGCTGTCCCATATAAGACAACTTTACACACAGAAACTCTTTAGGAATCGATAAAGGAGTTGTTTGGACTTAGATTGATAAGCAGAATCATTCATGGAATTGGTATCAATAACATCTTTTCAATTCCCATCCCTTAGTGCTTAGTGATGATAAATAAAGCCTGATTTACATTCTGTGTCAAACCTGAGATCTAACTGAAACTCACACAAAAGTCTATCCTGACCTGCACCTCCTCAAAAATTCCCAGACTCCAGGGTGCTGGTTTGGCAGAGTGGTTAGCAGTTTGCAGAGTGTCTTCCCCCACTTTCTCACCCCCTTTCAGAAGCCTATCCACTGTCTCTCTTTATATATGTAAAAGCACAAAATGCCCAAAAAATACATTTAAAAAAAGTTCACAGGCTTCAAGCCCTGTGGTTGGCCTTCTGGGTGGCATCAGTTGAATGCCAGTCTGGGTACATCTCAGGTATTGCTTGTGTACAACAGAGTATCATAAAAGTTTAAGGGAAAAAATAAATAAATCTACCAGCCAAAGTTTCAGACGTGCACATCTCTCAGCGGCCAAAGGGCCACAAACATTTCCCTTTGTCATTTGTCTCAGCTGATACAGCTCACAATCACATCTTTGTAATCCTTTGCTCTTTGCTTTTCTTCTTAGAAAAAATGAAGTATTGACAGCTGCTGCTCATGATTCATCAGTTCTACTCTGACATCACATGCTTCACTTCAGTGTTCCTTTTAAGTGTATAATTGCAAGAATCTAACGATAAGATACACGGAATAAACGTGAAAATACCACAAACTATGAAGATCACAACATTATAAGCAAGACCATATACCACAATAAATGATCCTATTTTTGAAAAAATATGAGAAAAAATTAATAACCCCTACTACAACACATTGGAAATCAGCTGCGAATCAGTGTGATTAATACAAGACTTGATGCCTGCAACATGGATAAACTTTGCTGTCTGTCTCAGTGACCGTTATAATAGAGTGAAGAGACTGAACTAAAATACAAAACAACAAATTGAGTTTCTATTTGTTAATTTTTTAAGTTATTGAATATTAAAGTATTGCCCTTCAAAATAATAAATTAGTATCATGCAGAAAAATATCACAATTTATTGGCATATCATTATATATTTTCTTGCACCCTAGTTTTTATAGTTTCCTGTATGGATGGATAATCTCATACATGCTTAAGGCTGCACAGGGCACTGTGGTGTAGATATAAGGTAGCTTTAACTCAGAGGCACACACCAGGCTGTAACATGCAGCTCTTTATCCAAAACTCTTTATGTTTTTATCTTTTTGTCCACTTTTTTAATATTTGAAAAGCTTAATCTACTTTGTATGACATAAAGATATTGTGCAAATAAATGACCTTTTTAAGGAAAACTCAAACTACATAAGTTTAAATTCCACAATTTATCATTATTCTCAGTCTGTAAGATGCAGGTGCTGCTTCAAATATACTTGGTGCCTAGACCTTTTTATCCACATTATCAATATTAAGAAACCTAAATATAATTAAGTATATTAATTTGGTACTTTATGTATTTTTTATGATTCCTTGGTGCTTTTATTATTACTTTACTTATTCATTTATTTATTATTATCGTTTTTTTAATTTATTCTATTTTGAACTAGGTACTCCAGATGCTGCACTTTGGTACATTTAATTGTTTTTTGAAATTTGCTGTAAAAAATAAAGTTAATTTAAATGGTTTGGATACTTTGTATGACAGGAAAAGCCCATGTGTAAATAAGTCATTTAAAGACTATTTTAATGAAAATTTAGGGGACATAAGCACTTCCAAGTTAAGCTTCCAAAATTCACTATTTAGTTCTGGTTTATACGAAAGACCCTGAGCCTCATTTCCTCAAAGACTGCCAGATAATGTTTGGTATAGTTCACTTTAGGTCATACCTGGGGGAGTTGAATCCACTGTCCACTGTGACACTGCTGCTGTCCATGCTGTCCAACCGAGCAGAGTGGGCTGACTTCTGGCTGCTGCTGTTCTCCGTCTCCTTGGGGCTGAGTAAGGTCAGATTGGTCTCCAGTTTCCGCTGCAGATCATGGTCCTTCTCCCGCTCCAGGAGCCACTGCATGGTTCCCTCTCCACCATTGCCGCTGCCTCCACCGTTACCTCCCCCTTCCCCATGGTCTTTGTTGTCCTCTGCCTTGGCCAACTCTTTGTGCGAGTCCTCCTCTGCCTCCTCCTCTTCCTCATCGTCTGATACATTATAGTAGTCAAAGGAGGCGGAGGGGACTGTTGGCTCTAAGCAGCCCTGTAAAACTGCAGGTGATGCTGAGGAAGTGGCTGAATTGGAAGGCTGCTGGGGCTCAGGATTGTCAAGGGCCTCGGTTGATTTGGCTTGTGAGGCTTTCCGCAATGTGCCGGACTTGGTGTAGCTGCTGTCCACGTAGCCTGTGGACAAGGCATTGTGTGGAGGTTTGAACAAAGTGTCCTTGCTGAAGATCTCTTTCCTCTTGAGAGACATGCCGCCTCCGCCCCCTCCGGGATCTACATTGTGTTGGTGCGGCGTCAAACGGGCATTTTGCACTGGCTCTGGCGTCTGGCTTGGAGTCAGTCGCACTGAGCCGTTCTGTCCCTTTGCTGCCGACAAGTCCTCTTTGTACTCCATCGTGTGAGGAGAGGTGAGGTGAGGCGTTTGGCGGTCAGCCGGAGAGCCCTTTCGGAGTCCCCCTGATGAGGTTAATGTGTCATATTCTGATTTTGCCTGAGGCGAAGGGGCAGTTAGGATTGTTTCATTTGACGTATTGCACTGGAAGTACTCATCTGTTGAGGGCTTTGGAGAAAGTCCCATTAGCTCATTGTACGTTGGCAAGCTGTCTCTGCTCTTGTTCCTCTCCATCGTACTCCGGATCCTTGACTCGTCCAAACTCCCTTTCCCAATATCAGGCACATTAAAATCAGAGTGGAACTTAGCAGCAGAGAACATGATCCTTGAGTAGTGGGAGGACTTCTGTGTGGCGCGCAAGGTGCCATCGTCCGTGTAGTAATGACTACGCTCCTCAAGACTAGGTTCAAAGTCTTCAGGTGCCCCAAGTGACGGGCCTTTGAGGGAGTTGTCCATGGATCTAGAGCGCTCCTTCGCCTGATCTGACCTATCATGACGTGACTTCCTGTCCTGATTGTGACTGTGACTTCTTTGAACTCTGGACTGGCACGTCCCTCGTGATGGCTCTGGGAAGGGCATCTCTGTCCGTCTTTTGGCCAACTCACCAGAAACATCCCACTCAGGGGTAACAGGGCAGTACGATTCGGTAATGTTGGGGTTGCTGTGGACCAGGTATGTCGCGCCTCCACTCCGCCTGCGCTCCAAAGTGTACATGGCCTCCCGAGGTGAGCGAACCAACGAGTGGCTAAAGAAGCGGTAATCCCTTTCCATGAACAGGAGATCCCAGTTGGAGCCCTCTGATGGGTCTCCTCTGGAGGTTCGTGGCTTGCTGTGTGAGCGGGACTTACCATGTGGGGCCCTCCTGTGGCCCCTCCCCCTCCTGCTGCGTGCACTATGCTGGGCTGAGGACCCAGCCTTGTTTTTCTGCGTACGCTCCTCCTCCAACCTCTTCATCACCGCTGTGTGCCGTGCGACATTCTCCACTGTTAGGTCTGGATTGATTCGGCGGATTATCTCCATCTCCACCTCACGGGGTATGGGCGTTGTCGGCACCTCCTCATCACGTAGAGGCCACTCCTCTGGGGGGAACTGGGCAGAAAAGGTGGCCAGTTGCCTCATTTTATCCTTCTTAAAGCTCAGCCTGAAGAGCCTCAGTCCGAACCTTTTGGATTGCTTCTCGCCATTTCCGCCACCACCACTTCCTTCTTTCTTTTTGGTCAGAGTGTCAGTTTTATAAGGGAAAGAAGTGATACTTTTGCTCTTATCAGCTGATTCTTGAGGCGGAGATTGCTGAACAGGAGGGGGAGTTGGAAGGGGGGGATGAGGGTATGAAGGCGGTTCTCCTCGGTGCTCCTTCGTGGACGTGTTTGGTGGAGGTTCGACAGTTTTGTGTTCCTTGGGTGGCTTACTTTGATACGAATCTTCTCTATGCTCCTTTGGCGACTTACTCTGGAGCGCAGAGCTATGTAGTCTGGACGATTCCTCGCGGTAAGAGTTATATGAGTCATTGTGATTCTTGCGAGGAGGTCTCTCTCTCAGGCAGCCAGGTGTGGATGGAGTGACATTGCCAGATTGAGGCGAAGTGCATTGCTGAGGTTGCTGTTGCTGCTGCTGTTGTTGTTGTTGCTGCTGTTGCTGTTGTGACTGCTGTGGTTGGCGCTCTGTGAGCCTATCATCAAGGTGATACCACTTGTTGTTGGATCTGATGAGGGACGGGGTGATAAAATAGGTCTGGGGGGTGACAATGAAGTAGCCCTCGGGAGTTGGGTAGATCTTTCTCTCTCGCACCAGCATGTTCAGGGTGTGACGCAGAACCTCCGAGCTGGGTGTAGGCACGCCTGTAAAGAACAGAGATTGGATAAATATTAAGTATAGTGTCAACTTTTGTACCAAAAAACAAATTACATTTAAAAAGTTTAAAGGAATGTTTGGTAAAATTTGTCAGAGGAAGGCTATTCCCACAAATTCTTCCACAAGAGTATGAAGATGAGCTAAACAGATTAAAATGAAACAGTAAGGTGCTAAAAAAAAAGGTATATGGGCAGCTTTCTATAGAGTATTAAACTGATACATTACGTTTTTGAGGACTTCACTAAAGTTTGACCAATGTCATTCTTGAATGATGTTTGAGGTTAACACTACACTCAAAGTTCCTTTTTGACTGGATTAAAAATTTAGAGACCAAAGACATAAAGAGACAAATGAAGTAAGCAAACTGCTTCTGCCAAGCATGTTCAACAGAAATTCCAAACACAAACATGACTTGTAATCGTCAAATGGCAGCTTTAGGGTCAAATCCGCCCTCCTACCATAAAGCCCCTGGAATATTATTAAATTGGGATGTGTAGTTTTAAGAGTTTCTTTTTGTCATTAAAATCAGAACAATTATTGATGTGATTCTATCTGTCAGTTTTATGCTTTATTATTGGTCACTGCTATATTTTTTTTCAAATGTGGTCAAGCAGCTGCTAACACCACGGTAGCCTAAACCATCAACTTCATCTGTTTAACGAAGAAAACAAAAAAAGAGAAGAACATGACTAAAAAGTGGGTAGATTGTGCTTATGTTTCCTTTCAAATTTGTTGGTTTTAAATGTAGAACATAAAGTCAGTGAAGCTTCCTGGTCTGCTCACTCCCACCAGCTATGTCATGTATTACATGGTAGGCAGCCTGATCTAGAGTCATAAACATCATGATTTGAGACAACAGAAGATATGCCCAGCTGGAAGCACACACCCAGGGCAGTGTAGAAAAATCGTTGACTGCACCTTATCTTGATTAGGGTTCCATCCCTCTATCCTAGGGATGGGAAAATCTGATCAAAAAGTGTGGCATTAAATCATCTAGTCAGCAGCCAGACTTGGGTATCCAATATGAGTTAGTAACAGATGATTTATAAATAAAGTGTGTATTAAAACAAAGGATATAAAGATGATTTTTTTGTCCAAGTTTTCACTAATAATGTAATTTTGCACCACCAGAAGCCTCTCAGTCAAAACATTTTGAAAAATGGGTTGAGGTTAGTGGGATATAAAGAGAGTGAGGCCATGACACTTCACTCATCCGTTTTCCAGAGAAAACAAACTCAGAATGGACCATAATTAGGAAAGTCTGGGCGAAAAAAAAACCCTAAAACAAGCATCTCAAAACATCAATTGAATAAAGAAACAGAACAGCAGCTTCCTATCACCAGTACCAGTTACTACTGCCTTAAGTTACAGTCTTTAATAAAACATATTATGATAACAGCAACATTATACAACTACTGTATTAGGATTATGGATTTCCTTTCTAAAACTTTTAAAATTTGAGGTCATTGAAGTATTATTTTACATGTAGTTAATTTTAAACTATTCAAGTCATGCACATGGAAATACTGTACCCTTAGTTGATTCTTGAACAGATGTAAACCAAATTGTTAGTTATCTTCAGGAAGTTTAGTTCAACTTCCTCTGAAGATTTTAAGTCGACTTAACATTTTGATTTTTCAAGTCATTTGTTTATATTTTAGCGCATCTTCAGGCCCCGAGTTGGCACCAGTCTTTTGACTCTCTGTCACATTCATTGTGAAGATTCCTGTCAGTAGGAAAGACATTAAAATGTATAAATTATGCAGGGACCATGTTTAATATAAATAATAGTGATCAGAAACTGGATGAGTTAAGGTTAGGATTCCTGCTATGACACAACCTTCACTCTTTGGTACCAAGAGTGTCTGCCAACCAATGAGACCTTTGTGTTTCACCTGTGTCTGTAAACAGTATGTCCTAAACTTGCAGTTCTTGTGACGTCATAATGAGGTCGGTTGAAATAATTTCTGCCCCGTTAGCATATTCCTACTGGCTATCTACCAGAGTGATGTCGACTGAGTGGCTTCTCTGCTGATTTCTTCAAAGACTCTTCCATAGCACTCAGGCATTGTGAACTCTTTATGGAAACATCCACAATGGGGATGGATATGCTAGTCTAGTGCCAGTGAGTTACAAACACAAACACATCCCACACTACCTAGTAGTTTATGTTAGCATTGACTGAACGTCAATGTCAAGGATGCTGAACCATCTTGCCTTCACTGCTAAAAATTGCCCTCAAACTCAAGAAACTCATACAATGGGCAACACAATCATAGTTACAAGAGCAGACATTACACATGCTTAAGTCTTCTCTTAAAAGTGCCAGTTCGGAACTAGTTAAGGTATCAGTGAGGTTTTCTATGATTTTTTTTTAGCACAAATTTGTCCAATCAAAGTTCATAGTTGGGAAAAGCTTGTTTGTATGTGCAAACTATTTCAGCCCAATAGCGTAATCAATCCTGCACAGAGCAATGTAGGACTGGCTGTACCAAAGGTCCATGCTTAATCAACTGACAAGGGACGTGAAAGTATTAAAAGTGTTGATATTTTCCAGGTAAATGTGGGCATTCAGTGATTTTAGTAGCAGGGCTGCAAACATACTTATCCAGATCAGGCCACTGCACTACCTCTGAGAGTTTCCACAAAGCATTTCAGTTTAGTTAAGTTCAGTTTGGTGGGGTTAGGCAAGTTAAACTCCAAAATTGCTTGCATTTCCAAGGTTAATCCTTACTTTGTAGACTGCAGTGTACAGTCTAGCTCCCCATTTTCAGTTGGATAGGTGCCCATGGGTTCTGTAAAAGTAGATTGGTACTGGTACCTCTACTCACTTTAGCTGTTCTGATGATACCAACATTTAATTTGGACCACAAGGGAGTGTGTCCAAAGGTGAAAGAGGGGCAGATTAAATCATCTTTCATGATATTCTCTCACAGGCTTGACAATATGCCAGGGATACACACAATTATCTGATCAAAAGGCTCTTTTCCAAAACTTCAGGGGAGTCCCTTCAAGGGATATAATACTTCCTGAAGCCCATCATCGTGTGCATAGAGGCTTATGTCTCAAGGATGGTCATGATAACAAAGTCACCGACTCAACCATTCCTGCTGATCACTTTAGGTCCTCTGATGCTTCCCTTTTATTCCTCATGTGCCTCACACAGACACGAGAGAAAGAACTGTGAAACACTGCTTCGTAAATTAAGATTTCTAGCTGAGTGAGTTGGTTTATATGTCATTACTGGAATCTTTTATTAATCCAAATTGTAAACAAAGAGCTGCAAGCACTCAAATTATCAGAAACATTCAGCACTGCAACCCCTCCTCAAAGCTAAACGTAGACCATAGTCCCTGCAGTCCAGCTCACAGAGCTTTTGAAAAGGCAACAGCTCCGGAGGAACGTTCTTGCAACTGAAAAGGGCCAAAAGTAAAAAACAAACAAAAACAAAAACAGACAACACCATTTTCAAGAGTCAATTAAATTAATTTCTTAACCTGTCACATATTCTGTCTAAAAGCCACTAGTTGCTCCTTTTCAATCCAGTTAATAGCTAAAACCATGCTGTCGTAATTCCCTTTAGTCTGGATGAAGAGACAGCATTATAGTGTCTTAAAGCAGTAAAGCATTTCTTCTAACTAAGAAAACAGAGATATTATTCAATGTAGGCTATTTTTAATTACACCATCACATAACCATTTCACCAAAGCAATGAATCAACACGTTCATCACTTGCACGTTGTCGTTATCCTGCAAGTAGAACTGAAAGCTTGTGGTACTACAGCTGGGATCAACAAACCATTTTCATATAGTTTGTCCATGTTGTTGTGACATGGCAAAAAAAAAAAAAATAGGGCTGAAATTTGACTGTTTCTAATCCACAATTCCCAAATAGTCCACTTGCATAGTGCTTTCTGAGACTCTGCAGCAAATTGCCTCCAGTCATTTCAGTCAGTTGGTCACCACATCCTGCACCTCGATCTGTCTCCAGCGTGTCCCAGAAAATGGACAAACACATCATTTGTCCACACTAGAGCCACACCATGCAAGTTGATACACCAAAGGCGTCACTGGAGCTTCCTTTTTTTTTTTTTTTTAGAAATGGGGTCATTTTATCTGTTTTTCTTTTTTTATTTTGTGCTTTCTTCCAGTGAGTTTACATCTGACCAATGAAAGTTCTTGTTCTTGGCACATTCGTCAAAGTCCAAATACAGTGCATGTCAGAACATTTGATTTAGTTTGTGTCACTTCACCCTGTTTTATTTGAACAAAGGCAAAATTACAAGAGTGATGGATTTGCAAGAAATGTAAAGGGAAAATACACCAGAGCTGCTGCACCAAGAAGGTGTGGGTATGCTCAGGCTTCTTCTGGTGCAAAAAAGTAGGATCTAAACTGGCTGTGGTATAGCTTCACCTCCTGAATTAGACAGTGCTCCCAAAGTGCTGTTTCTTCATCAGAATCTATTGTAAGGCAAGTCTTGCCTTACCTCCTAAGATTCTTTATGGATAAGCTCCTGAACAATTGATATGTGTGTTTGTTTGCTGAATTTTAAGATCAAATACAACAGATAATTAAAAAGAAAGAAAATATTGAATACTTACTACAGTAATTTCACCACTTGAGTTATTTGCAATGCTAGCCAGGTTGCTGAAACAACTGCTCTATGACTGCAGTGGTAACTTTAAGGGTCATATTGGTTGACACTTAAACATTTGCACAAGTAAGAATGCAACTGGGAGCATCAATGAGGATTTCTGGTGATACTCAGACAGAAATGTGACAGTAGGACTTAGTTCACAAAAGTGCAGTGTCTTGATTTGTTTCATTGTTAGCCCTGTTGACAACAGTTAGCATGTGTTGCCATTAACACCAGAGCAGAGAACATTAGCCTGCAAATAATGAAACTGGTGAATGGAGAAAGTTTTGTGAAATCAAAAAGCTGCGAGCGGATGGTGATTTTCAAGTGGGATTAAAGGCTACAATCATTGAACAGTGGAAGATGTTCATGAGTAAATAGAGGCAGATTTGAGAGCTGCAATTGCAAAGAGTCAATAAAGTTGATGTATCTACAGACCATTGACTGCTGAAAAAAAATGGACAAATGTGACTTCAGTTGTATCATTATCAAAGGAGACTTTGGAGGGTTGCAAATCTTTGGAATCAGTTATAGGCTGGAATTAGACTCTGCACTAACTTCTAACCATGTCAAACATGTTGATAACTTTGAAACCAGAACTTGGCAATAAAATAAAAATGGTTGTGATGAAAAAAGTCACCGCTATACAGTGAGAGCAAATGCCTTCTACAAAAAAAAAGGCAAAAGAAGAATTGACATTGATTGCAGGACTTAAAGTCTTTTAGACTTTATAACAGAACCTGGTTAGTCACCTTTACAACAAGCAGCAACTTGTAAGAATTGTGCAATGATGAGTAACTCCCCCCAAAAATGCCAAATCCCCCTGGAAGAAAGCCAATGGTTTCTCACTTAGCCAAGGGTGAGGAATTTGTCTTACTGGGGTGTCATCTTCCTGAGACGCCAACTTCTTGGTCCATCTTTGAATTCACCAGTCTAGGGAACATGGCCCTAAGTTTGGAGATGTGCCAGAGCTGCCACTCTGTGTACTGGAAAACCGGCTTTGAGTTGCAGGAGATTTTGGCACTTTTTTGGGGGACACCGCCCACACATTAAGAAGTTTTGCTCATGATCCTTACAGGTTTTGCCTCATTGCAAAGATGACTGATCAGGCTTTCCAATAGTATGAAAACAATACCAGTTGTTAAAGGGAGAAATAATTAAAGTAACCAAGAAGTTAAGAAAGGTGCCTTGAAGATAGGTACAATTTTCATCTGTTAATTTGCATTGCCCTTGGTTTTTAAACATGGAAGAAAGTGATGATTTGTTAATTACAACAAAAGATTTACATCA
The DNA here is from genome assembly GCA_036419115.1 of Scarus forsteni. Lineage (NCBI taxonomy): Eukaryota > Metazoa > Chordata > Actinopteri > Labriformes > Labridae > Scarus > Scarus forsteni. The sequence goes on along the minus strand of JAZDUH010000098.1, from coordinate 12,908,473 downwards.
TTTTCAGTTTATTGAGAAGTTTGGCCCCCACAACAACTGTCATGCATAAAAGATAAATGCACAAAAGTTGTCGATATTCTGTTTTATTGTGTAGAAACAGATAAAACAAACCTGTAGATCTTGATCTACTTGTAGATCTTTAAGACAATTTGAGTGGATCTTTCAAACTAGATGCTTCACAATTTATCTGACAGACAGGATAAATTGTTTTTCTTATTCATGACATACATGGTGAATCCAGCTGTTTTGCAAGATAAACTGGGCCTGGATGTTCTCCCTCCATCTCGTTTGTTTTCAGTATTAAAAAGATATTAAGATTAACTAAATTGTGTTCTATGCTAACGTTGTTCCAGTCCATAGTGAAGAGTTTGGTTTTGTATTAGGCTGCCTACAGAGTAAAGTGCTAAAGCAATTTTAAATCAACAGAATCTTTATATCTAATTCCTGCCTTTTATCACATTTATGGATTGAAGATTACATCTTTAATTGTGAAGTTAGATAATGATCATTAAAATATGAAGTTTGTTTATGGTTCTCAGTGAATTTGGGCAAGTAGATTGTGCCATCTCAATTAGCATCATAGGGGATCTTCAGCTGAAAAAGGCTGGTGACCACTGGTGTAGAATCTAACTGCTTCTTATTGCATCTGATTGTATCATATCCTATTGCATTATTTCTGTACCAAATTTCTTCTCACAGTATTTTGTAGCACTGTATCCTGTTAACATGAGTAGTATCAGAACATACTGACATCAGACGGTATTCAATCAACACTGATTTCAAGCATTTACATTTGTTCATTTGTGAAAAAGGTTAGGGGCTCCTTAAGGACACACACATGTATATATAGTATGTGTCTCCTCATTATACATTTCCCTTTACTATAACTGCTAACTGCCTTGGACTATCAACCTCACAGTGTATAACCTCACCCTACTATGACACCTCTTTGTTCCTCTCATGGCTGAAGGGTAATGTGAGCATTGTACCTGGGAAGCTGGCAGTGAGGTGCTCCACCAGAGCCTCCTGGTTGACCGGCTTGTGGGCAGAGTTCATAGCAGAGATGGCCAGGCACAAGATCTCCCCCAGCGGGATGAACTGTGACTGGCTGATGGGTGACATACTGATCGGAGACACGTCACCTGCAGGAGGAAGAAGAAGAAGGGGGGGAGGGGTGAGACCATGAATGAACAGCAGGCGCAGCGTGTGAAGCTATGATGTAATGGTCAAACAGCAGCAGCAGCAGCTTGCACGCTGCCTCAAACGGCTCCTCCTCTGCACTCCTCCTCCTTTAGCCTCTCATCCCTCCTTGTTTTTCTCGTTGGTTAGCGTATCGAGGAAGCTGCTGCAGCATCCGTACATGTCGTGTGAAATCACCTGAAGTCTTTGCCCCCTCGTGATTCAATTCCCATCAGTCCTCACACAGAAAAAGCAGCTTACACGACCCTTTAAAACGTCAAACCTGTCGTGTTTGAAATTTTACAAAATGTAACCGACTTTAACAACCACACTGAGGGCTTACACGCAGAAATTCTGTGTTGCTTTTGTTGAATTAAGCTGGCTTTGCAGAGAATAGTGAGTGGTGAGATCATCCTACAAGCAGACAGCCCGGCTTCGAGGCCCTTAAAGAGCAAACATCTGCCCAGCTGTAAGGTAGGAAAGCATCACAACACTGTAGACTCTGACCTAAATCTGACCATTGATTGAGAAGTCAGGTGGAAAACATACAATCCAAGCCTAATATTTCATTTTTAAACCATTTCCCCTCTCCTAATGCATCAATAGCCAACAGGCCTAAATTCTGCCTTACTGGCCACTCTTTCAAACTTTCATTTATTTTGTCCTTGTTTCTTCCACCTGGGCAGAAAATGTGTGCAGAGCCAGGCCTCCTCCACACACTCCGCTGAATGGTCAGTTCAGCAACACGATGACGTTATCTCTGCTTAGTATCACAGCCCCTTCAGCTCTGTGTGGCTTTGCAAGGCTTTACAGGGTTTTTAGTGAACACAAGGAAAGCTGGGCGCAAAGAAATGAAAGAAAAAATCCCCCTTATGACCCGTCTTTAGTCATATTTTGTATGTATTTTGCGAACTGCATTATTAGATCAAATGTTCAAGGGCTATGGGAGTGAGCAGTAGTATTCATGCTTTTGATATGCATCTTGTAACAGGCAAGACAGAAGAGGAAAAGGGAATGATTTATAATGTCAAAACAAAAGATCATATTTTCTTCATGTTGTGTTATGTTTCACTATGTAGTATTGTGTCCATAAAAATGTTTTTCATCACTAAAAAAAACACAAAACTGTAAAAAAATGAGGCGCAAAGGTGATGCAGTTGATGTCTAAAAGAGGGAATAACTTTTAGTTGATAAGAAATCAAGACAAATTAGGTCAATTTTGGGCTTTTTCCCTCTAAACACATTTTCAAGTTCCATGTCCATCCGCTTATTTCCCACATTGATGGCTGAGTGAAACTGCACTGTTGTAAAACACTTATCATGACATTATTTTTCCATCATTCATACATAGCTGTAGGCGTGTAAAATGGAAAAGATATATTTAACATCAACAGATACATAACTAGTAAATTTGGGTACCCTTTTGTCCAATATTGCTGCTAAATCAATGCAATTAAAACGGTGCTAGCGCTTTAACAGGTCCTGAACCAATACTCTTGAGGAAAAGAAAATTAATGACAAGTGCACTAAGAGCACAAACCCCCAACAAGGCATTTCTGACACTGGTTGCCATATCTCACAATTAAGGATTTCTTAAAAAATATATATCCTAGATCCGCATCCAGATTTGGATCACCAAAATCTAACTGCTTCCTCCTTTTGCCATGACCAACATTTCCTGAAAATTTCATTATCATCTGTTCATAACTTTACAAGTTTTCCAGATAATCTATTGAACAAACAAAAAAACACTGAGAGCACAAGCCTCCAGCGAGGCATTTCTAAGATTGTTGGGGAAGTTATTGTAAAAAATGTGGAAAACAGCCCTTCTCACACTGTTTCAAACCCTTGAAAAAAATGTTCTGAATCACCACCAAAATCGAATCCCTTTTCCTCGTGACATTTCCAAAAAATGTCATTAGCTAATGTATTAGCTATTGTGGAAAACCGCACTCTCATAGTGTCTACAAATCCTTTAAAAAATTCTTGGATCTGCATCTGTGTAAGGATCACCATCAACTTTTCGGAAAATTTGATCAAAATCTGTTGAGAACATTTTGAGTTATTCACAATCTAACAAATAAACAAACTCACTAACAGACAAAGTAACAAAGGTCAGCAAAAACATTCCTCCATTGATCAAGGTAATTGTTTTCAGTGCAACATGTGATCATGCCTCTTTTGCCTGTAATGTTCATGTATATAACTGCAGGATAACACTGGTAGAGAAAGCAGAGGAAGTTCAGCATCTTTGCTCTGAAACTGACTGGTACCTAAATGAAGCACAGGCAGGAAGTGCTGGTACTGGTACCACACTGTAATTTGGTACCTTGATTAACCAAATATGAATCTATGACTGCATAGGTGCCAAAGTTCTGAAATCAGATGACACAGAGATGGGGTAGCTTCGGGCAGTGTAGGTAAAGCAGGAGTAACCCAAAGGAAAGAGGGTGAACTTTGTTTTGGATTTAGACTGTTTGCAACAAGGCTGAACCTTTTCTACATGGAGCTCTCCTGCATAGACATAATCACCGACATTTCAACACTCTACCATAAAAACGCCCTGTTTGGGGTGTCAGTAGTCTGGTTCACTCTACCAACAATCTGAAGGGTGCAGGTTCAAGCCCCGCTCTGGCTGTCATAGGTCACTGTGGCCTTGGGCAAGACAAAAAACTTGAAGTTACTTCCACTGCTGCATCAGCGGCATGTAAATGGTTACAAAAGGGAATGAGTGTGTTAAGTAATTCTAAAGGACAACCTACATAGAAATTTCAACCATCTGTGAGTGAATGTAAGATGTGAAGACCAAAATGTCAAGTTCATTTACCGTTGTTCTATTAGATCAAACTAAAGCTAAAATAACACTGCAGCAAAATAAAAGATAGATGTTATTTAAATCTCTTTATGTTAGTTAATTTCATGGTTCTATCATACTTGTACTTACAATTATTTTCTTCTGTTAGCGTCTTTTAAAGGTGGTTGCCCTTCAAATAATTTTTTTTGAGTGTTAAAAAACATTGATCACTTTACTTTAAAAAGGCAATTAAATTGTTCGAAGCTCTTGAATGACTTTATTGGATATTTTTCCCTCTAAAGCTATATTTTTGTATATGATATAGAGAGAAATAGATGGCCGATTAGGAAAAAATCTGAGCTCTAAAGTACCATTTAAGTCATTTCAACACGTGGCAAATAAAAAGTTCACAATAACTTCTGATTGATAACAAAGTATACAAACCAGTCCAAATGTTCCAACAAAACCAGTTTGCCTCTATACCACGCAACGCATGGAGGAGAAGGGAAACAACTAATAATAAAGGGAACAAAAATGATCAGATTCTTTGGTAATGACATCAGCTAATGGTGATGATAGGAAACTGAACTTACTGACATCTGGATGAAGAACAAAATGTAATTATATAGCCAAATCTAATATTAATCAGGTCTATTCTGAGAAAAGATCTGGATAAATAATTTTTTTAATGCGACCTTATTTTTTATAGTGGGGGAGGGATGGAGAAGCAGAAGTTGAAAATCTTGTGGAGATTCTTATAGTAGAGACACCTGCTTATGTTGAGAGGAAGATGGGCAGAAATGTCAAAAGAAAAGTTACTGAGCCCTGGAGGATGAAAAACTACATGAAGTGCTGTTTAGAAAAAGCCAAATGAACGTCCCTTACAGGCCTAATACAAGAAAAACTAAATAAATGTATGAAAGAATGCCACCTTTTTGCATTTCTGTGTTGGTACACTATTTATAACATTGTTAGCTTCATACATTACTTATTATACTGTTGATGTAAGCACATCTTTCTGTATTTACACATGACCTATTTGCTTTACATGTCAGCATTGGCTTTGAAAAATGTCACTGACCTGTTGTTTGTGGCCTAATTTAGTTCAGTGGACAAGTGATGAGAAACGGAAGGTTGACAAACTTTTCTGTTTGACAATAAAAGTTTCATATTGAGCAACATGTAAAGAAGTTAAAGCAGTGGCTGGTTTTAGATTCAGAAATAGGTCTTATTTTTTCTTAAGCTGCAAAGTCCTGTGACTTTTTTGCCTCTGCTTGATTACTGTAAGGTTCAATAAATGCATAAATCTTCTCAATGCCATAAATCTTTGGATAGTGTTTATAATGGCAAATCTAAAGTCTCTGATGCACCACTACACTCTAAATGAACTTGGAGACAAAATCATTGATACATTCATCTTTATTAAGCTTTACTGAATTTGCTTTTCTCATACATTTATAATTATCACCAAAGTGCCGGAAACTACTGTGACTTAGTCACAAAACTTTTGCTTGTATGTTTCAATCTGTCCCCGAAGTTCTTGTATTGGGTAAAAGATATGCTGCTCCTGCAGACTGGAATCTGCTGCAGAAAAGTTTGGGTCTTGGGGATCTTGTCTCTGTTTGTCTTTGTAAAAGCAGAATAAAGTTACTAGAGGAAGATGCTTCAGGTTGTAGATGCTTTGACTGATGAACTGCTCTGTGATGCTGGTATGTGTTGATCTGCTTTTTTTTAACCTAAAAATGTGCTGCTCTAAATGAGATTCTTAAGCTCAATGAGGTTTTCCTGATTTAAAAAAATATATTATATATATATTATTATATTTTTAACCCCTGACATGGATGCTGTTAGATTTCGTGGAAAAATTCAGAGATAGAAGATATCAGGGACATGTTTAAAATAAATGATTTCTGATAAAGATGAAGTAAAGTTATGGAGATTTGGACCAGAATTATTGTGAATAAAAGTTCATTTTATTAAAGTAGTGAATGCCGATTATAGGAAAATCATTTAGACTAGTGACAACACATCGCCCTCTTTAGATTTCTTAGGAACCTTATCTGGTATGGTGGAGAGTATTTCCTACTTGATAACAAAATACTCGCCACTCTGAAACTTGCACAAAAAGAAATGACATCTGAGCATAGCAGAGGAGGAAAAGGAATAATTTAAAACAAAAAGAACAAAATGACTGAACCACTTGCTAATGCTGTGAGGAAGACATGGACATATGTTTGAATATAAGAAAGTTACTGAGATCTGGACCAAGTACTAACAAAATCAAAGTCCTCTATGGTGCAATGGAAAATGTGAAATAATAAAATACAATATAATGTCCCATTTTTGTTGATGGTTTCTACTTACTTCAAATGTGAAACAGGGAAATGTGAGAAAGTAAGATTTCTACTAAGATCTGGACTGAGAGTTAGCACACTCCTGTCATTAAAACAAAAATTGAACGGAAATTGTGTAAAACAAATTATTATTGTTTTCATAGATTTAATAAAGATTTAAGGTGCCTGCACACACTATTGTCCAATACCTTGAAAGAAAGAGTACCCTTAGTGTGTTGCTACTGTTTACTCCACATTTATAGCAAATTTTGACCCCCTCACATCAGACAGCCACACAGCCCCCCTTAGACCCTCTGGGAACCAACCCAGAGGGTTTGGACCCCTATGGTGTCTGAGAAAATACTTGGCATCATGTCCTCTATTCAGCACCCCTATGTGATTTAATTTTGTGTAGTAAATAACACTTCCTGCTGGATACTGAACTTTGCCACAGTAAAACAACTGCATGTGAGCAAGATGTGGGAAAAATGAACTATTTCATAGAAAACAGATCAAAATCTAGCTGTTTTAATGGCTTTAACTTTCTTTATAATCTAGAAATGTTAAAAAAAAAACAAGAAAATGACCAAGATCTGGAAAAGAGTTAAATAAAAAAATACAAGGCCCAATTAAACACATCACATATTGTCACCTTTTCTGTTACCTCATTTGGTAAAATAGAAAAAAATCCTCCTCGATAACATTAACGACTTTCTCACAAATAAAGCTGCATCTCAGAAAGACAGAGCAGAAATGGGGAATATTTAACCAGAAAGGCCAATGACTCACACGATAATTGGTATTTTAAAGTATGTGGGACAGTTATAAATAGTCTAGATTAATAGATTTTATTTTATTTTACGACATAAACAAAAGAGATTTACACATCTAACATGGCCTACATGACATCATGGTGCCTTGTTTGTTCATCTATGTAACCTTGCTTGGTATATTAAACAACATTTCTTGATTTAACATTGAATAATTACCTATTTAAACTCTGCTTTAAAATCAAACAAAGTCTAAGCATTACAGAGAACAAAATGACATATGTAAATAAATGAACCAAATGGTCAGCTGTCTTGGTAAGTGCTTTGGAAAAGGTATGTTTGATTAAATTTAGGTAATTTTTGAAAAAGCGGAATAAATCTGACAGTGACATCATGCTGCATCTTCTGTATTTCCAGGTGACCTCATTTGGTACAGCAGACAGCATTTCCTGCCTGATAGAATTAAATATTTACCACTCTGAACTTTGCCACAAAATCAGACTGCGTCTGTGCAAACACTGCGTAAAGAGTGAGTGGGAGGAGCTTGGTGGGTGGGAGTGTCGGACTCACCTGGCGCACGATAACTTGGCGGGGACGGAGAGAAATGAGGAGGAGGAGGGGGAGGAAGATGCTGCTTCTGCACACGCATGTCTTTCTCACTACGGGAGAGGTTGTGCTCCAGCGGGCGCTCGCTGAGCTCCGAGCTGGGCCAGGCCCGCCGCAGATTGCTGCTGCGGTTCTTCTTCATCGTGACCCCTTTTTCAGGTGGCCTTCACACCCAGGGAGGGGATGGAGAGGGAGGGACGGGGGGGCTTTTAGGATAAGGTGGCGTGGGGAGGGGAGGAGGATGGGGGGGTAAGAAGGGAGGGAGGTGGGAAAAAGGGGGAAGGGGGTGTGCAGGGGGAGGTCGACCAACCTCAGGCTCAGTGCCTCCCCCGCATCAGTAAGAACGTCCCGCTAGAGCGATCACACACCAGACATGGCAGGAACCAGTGTGCACCTTCACACGCGCGCGCACCTCTCATTTACATCCACGGGCAAGCTACAAACGACCGTGTTCGCACTGTGGGTGGTTGTCATCGGCTGCTGGGCTCTCCCGGGCTGATCTGAAGCGGCGGAGGTGCAGGTGATTGCGCGAGGCATCACCCTTTCATCGGCATCAGTCCCAGCCACCATTTGTAGCATCCCCATTTGCATGCGTAGGGAGGCACATTACGTAGCCGCTCTGATGTGGGAGGAGGGAGCGGGAGAGAGGTGGGGGGGCAGGGGTAGAGATGAGGGAAATGGGGCATTGGAAGCGAGGAGGACGGCGAGGAGAGGCTTCAGTGGAGGGTCTTTTTTTAAGGATCCGCTTGTTCCCTATAGGAGGGGATGGATGGATGGGCAAAAGATTGAAAGCTTTAAGAGGCCCCAGTCTTCGACAATAGCTCAATTCACCACAGGAGTGCACGGCCGATCCCCGGAAAACAAAAGAGCCCACTTAGAAAAAAATCAGAAATAAAAGCTCCATTCACCCCGACGGGCTGTGAAACCTCAGCAGCGCGCCGAGCACCGGAGACGCCACGTTCACCTCCATCTTTATCCGATCAGGCGCCGAGACCCCATCGTCCTTTCGACAACAGCTCACCAGGAGAGGGTGGGGAGGGAAAAAAATGGAGAGCATAGAAATAAATAAATAAATTTCAAGAATAGATATCCAGCGTTCCCCGCAATCCAACGGAAAGAGAAGAAGCAGCTCCCGAGCCTACCGCCGTAGCATCCATTCATTAAGAGGAGGAGGAGGAGGAGGAGAGGAGGGGGGATGCAAACTCCAGTCAACGGCAAATCTCTTTCAACGCTAATGCTGCAGCTGCTCCCAGCACCTCCAGGAAGGGTGTGTGAGTATGTGTGTGTACGTGTATGTGTGTGTGTGTGAGAGAGAGGGAGAGAGAGAGAGAGAGGGAGAGAAAGTGTGTATGCGCGCATCCGCCTGCTGCGCGCGAGTCTGCGTGAGCATGCATGCGTCTGTGTCTGGGTGATTGAGGCTGAGGGGAGGGGAGGAGAGGATGCAAAAGAGAGAGAGAGAGAAAGAGAGAGAGGACATACATAAGCAGGGGTGCTCCCAGAAATCTGGGGTCCCATGTTAAGATACAACAAAGGCCCCCCCTCCAAAAGTAGCTCTGCACAATTTCTCACACACCTGCCAAGTGAATTAATAATAAATATAATGCAATAAAATGTATGTATCATTGTGGTCAAGTTCTTTTGGTTGAAGACAAAATAATGGTGAATAAGTCACAAATGATCAAAAAATAGAAAATTAAATCAACACTAAGTAGTTTTTTCCACCCTAATATAATATTTCTAGAGTCATTGTGATGGTACATCACCTTACAACAGGTTGATTGACAACTTTGTCATGGTCTGAGGGGGTCTTTATCACCTTAACTGGCACTGTGTGACTTCGATGTGGATCTTAGGAACACTTCCACACTAAAAAACTATAAAACTTTTATTGCTTTGACTGCTTTACGGCATACATCTCTTCCCCCTCAAGGTGAAAGCTAAACAGTGGGAAAAGGAGAATATAAAGCAGTTTTTGAATTTCAAAACAGATTTAATCAACAGAATGTAATTTAAAGTATATATGCACTTATTTCCCTAATGAGGAGGGACGTCCGATGCTGATTTTGCCCTGTTATTGTTGGCATTGTAAGTACATGATGACTTATTAGAATATAAACATGATCAGACTGTACCTTATCAGTCCACATGGTTTATTTGTCTATTTAGTTGTCTTGTTGGTTCGCTTCTCCTCCCTCTGAATGTCAACAAATGCACGTTGGTGTACAACAATGCAGTTACACTCAACGACCATAGAGGCCCAGTGCTGCTTTAACTATGCTACACAAGGTCACCCATAGAGGGGATAAAAGGGAAAGCTTTCTGGGGCCCATGAGTGTTATTAAATTCACTAAATACCCGCCACTTCATGTAGAGCAGTGCAGGGATGTATTTTGCAGGCTAACATGGAAGTTAGCATTGCACTGGTTCCCTTGACTGCCAACCCACTAAAAGCTTAAGATTTGTCACTTTGTTTGGATCATTGCTGATGACAAGCTCTGGGATAAACAAAAAAGTCATGAAACATGTTCTGCTCTTCGTGATAATCTGAACAAACAAACCCAGTTTTCACAATGTTTTAAACTTAAACATTATTGACAAGAGCAAAAAGCTTTTACTATGCAACTATGAACTAGAACATAGCATTTTGACTTCGAAGATGCTACAGTATTTTTAATGTAAAACATTTTGTTTTGACATCTGGTTTGATATTCTCCTCATTAACGAGTGACTTAATCAAGCTGGACCTCATGACTGTGGCAACAGTGGATGAGTTATTGATTATTAAGAAACAATTAGAAATCCTTGTTGTTGGGTCATTTTGTAGTCCTTGTCAGCAGCAAGTTACCAACTGTCATTTTAATCACACAAGTCTTTAAAATTCTACTGTTTGGAAACAGGAAGTACTAAATGTTAACTCACTTCAATGGAAACCATTTCCCCCTGCAATGACACCATTCTTATTATTGTGATATAATAAGACTTAAGAAGGGAAACAAACTTGTTGTCCACACCAATTTTAAAGTGGCTTTAAAGAGAAAAAGAAAAAAATGTCAGTCCAGCAGACACGCAAATCAAAAATGTAAATATCTGTCTGGATTAATTTTTTACAGCCAATCAAGCTATATTCCTTAAAAAAAATGGAAACAATATTTCAGTTGATTATTCCTCCCCTTTAGTAATAACAAAATGTATTGAATTTTATATTATTTGAAAGCCTGATACGTCACCTTTCAATATGGTAAAATTTGAAGGACCATGCATTTTGTGGAATGAGCAACACGGCTAAATGTGTGGGTAGCACTCCAAAATGTTCCAAAATCCCTTCTGCCCTTGAAAAAGAAGCCTATGGATCCTCAGTGAAGCAAGGGTGAGGAACTGTACTGACTTCCAAGTTCAGGGATGCCACTTTGCAGTCTGTTTTCAACTTCACCACTCTCATGAAGCTTGATCTTAAGTTTGAAATGGTACCAGGACAAATAGTCCTTTCAAATGTTTTTCCTCTGTTGATGTCATTGGAGAGACGTAACCCCCCCCCCCCCACATCAGGAAAGACCACAGACCCCAACACAGCCTGTTTTAAGCAGGGCTGAAACAGAGGAGTTTAAAGGCAGTCCAAAATTTAAAATCAAAGCGACTTTTAAAATGTCTCTGGGAACATGTTACATTTATATAAATTTGTTGACAAGAATATAAAATCTTTGATATCAGTTACCAGCCTCACAACTACTGTATGTTGGCCTCAGGTGGGTGAACCACAGGTATGCTGCAAACATACTTGCTCAATGTAAACATTACTCTTTCTTTATCAAGAGTTAAAATTCTAATACTGAAAAAAATGTTGGTTTATAAAAAATTTGTGAACAAATCTGTAAGTTGTACGTAAATCGTGACTCAAGATCATTAAGCCTGTGCAGCAATTTTGATTCCACAGATCATAAATTAAAGAAGAAATAACTCTGAAATAGATGTGTTTCAAATAATAAATGTGAAATATTTACAAGTCAAGACAACGATTTTGCCTATGTTTTTGCACAGTCAAGACAGTGTGTTTTTCAATGATATATTAATAATTAAAATGATAAATTGCCTAATATTTTGCTGTGGAATTAAACAGCTAATTAACATTGTTCGATTTAACTGGGGTCCTTTTGGGAGCCTCAAACAGCACCATGCAGGTTGTGAACTCTTTTAAAAACAAAAGTGGCTTTTTTGAAAGCTTACAAATTAAAGGTAATCGAGCAATTAGGTTTGCAGGTTAATCCAGTTTAAAAAAATCAATGCCTTGCAGAAACTTTTGAGTTAAATAAAAACAAAAATAAACTCTTATGCACTGAATTAGCTTAAAACTGATTTTATTTATGTGTGCATCATTCTGATGCTTTAAGCTAAGATATCAGTCTTTAATATAGGATGAAAGTTTGATACCTGCTGATACCAATGGTTACCTGTTTGAGTTATTATCTGCCAGTGCATATGTTTTGCAAAATCAATGTGCATTAAACTAAGGTCATACCAAAATATGCCACTCTCAGGTTGTAACAACTATTTTTTTATTTCTCTACAAAAAACACCATTAAGATATGCTGTATTTCCTTTATTTAAACTGAACATACAGATATTGGTCCATATTGCACATCCCTACTCTTAAAGAAAGGAGGCCTCCCCTGAACTGGCATCTTTCCTCTTCCACACAACCACGTTTAGATCACTCTACAGATTCCTGCAGAGCCACATCCACATTAACATCACATATTTTTCTATTTATCATTAGTGTCTTCCACAGGTTGATACTTTAGAGATGTCAGTGAGGGAGTAAGACCCCAAACACCTCCTTTATCAAGTCCAAAAGGGACAGCTCCCTCTTATCTTCAGCCTCCTGCTGACTCACATGTGAGGAGTGTGAATGGACGGTCGGAGGGACAAGAATAAGGAGCAAAAGTGAGAGGACAAGACAGGCCACAGGACGGGCTGAGGGGGAGGAGGAGTAGTGAGGGGGGAGGATGGTGTCACAACCAATCTGCTCCAGTTCACTGATACCAAATAGAAAGAAGAGGAGAGGAGGGAAGGAGGGGTGAGGAGGAGAAGAGAGGAGGAGGGAGAGAGGAAGAGAGAGAGAGAGCGACACCATGCCAGCCATTTTATTTCTCAGTAGTGCTGCAACAGCCTTTGTTGCTATGACGACGCAAGCCGATGAGCTCATAGCTGTTACCTTTGGGTGCCGTTCCCCTTAAAGAGGCAGCAAAGACTCAAGATAGAAGCAGACAGACGGCACAGGGACGAGCACCGGCTGCCTGGAGAAAACACTCCTGCATCGCTGCTGAGGAACCGACAACCTTCAGCGCTGTGGAAAACATTCACTGGGACGCACGGTTACACTAACGCGGGGAAAATGGCAGGGGGTGCTGACAGGCAAGAGGTAACTTCTGATAAATACAACAGGCTGAGAGGAGATCTGAATTTTTACTCTTCATCCCTCAAAAATTCAAATCTGAAAGTTTGAATGATTAGCTCAGGGGTGTCCAAACTTTTTTTTAATCCAGGGGCCAAATACAACAAAATACAGAAATATCTGGTCCACACAGTATTACCGTTAATAAAAATCAGTCTGGTGTAGGTTAAGGTACCACTGGTTATTAAAAATGCTCAAAGAAGAGCAGATTTCTGGGGCCCTGGTTCGCTCTGGTTACTCAGTGGGGTCCTGATCAAGCTGAGATTGGCCAGACTCAAAACAAGAGCAAAATGCACAAAAGTTCTAGGAGCTATGTAGGTGCTTGAGGATGAGGTGACAGCAGATCAATATAGGGCAATTCTGGCTGCTCTTAAACTCTGTAATTGATTTGTCTTCTTGTTTTATTTTTTTTTATTTATTGTTAGTGTTTATTTCACTTATTAATAAAAGAAAGCACTTCAACACAAAAAGGAGGAGAACTAATTATACTCTTTTATGATCTGCATCCTTTTTTACAAGACACAAATTAAAAATGTACAAACTGGAATTGAGAACTTTAAATCAAATATCTGTGGGGCCAAAGAAGCCTCACATCCCTTCAGTCATGCACAAGCAGCAGTGTGCCAAGTTTCTGTTCATTTTTGGGCCAACTGAGGGCCAACTAAGAGAGAACTGTGGGCTGCAGTTGGCCCCGGGCCGTAGTTTGGACACTTCTGAATAATATGATTATTTATGTCAGCCTACAGAAAATTAATGAGCTCAGTAGTCAGGTAGAAAGTAGGGCTGGACAATTAATCGGATTTTGATCGTGATTTCAATTTTGCCATCTGACAATCATAAAAACATTATAATAGAAGAAAAACGATTAATATGCCGCACAGTGTGGAGTGCCGTGTATGCAAATTCCTGCGCTTCATTGTGCTTCTGTGTTCTATGCACAGCCACTGCAAGTGTGTGTGACTTATGTGGATCAATAATACTGTATGTGCCAGCCGCTGGTTCTTTAAAGTTGTGTTTAAATCAATACTGAAGTTTTTAAATAAATGAATAATTATGTATATTATTTGTGATTTCAATATCACTTAAAATAATCGGCATTCTTATTTTTACAATAATCGTCCAGCCCTAGTAGAAAGCTCACAGGTTGGATGCATCAATGTCAGGATGCACAATCTTGCTTTTTGATGGACATCTGAAAATTAAATATTAGGGATGCACACTAATATCAGCATAATATACAGGTTTCCTCGCTCTGATCATTCAATGTTTAAATCTGTGAGACAACAAAGCAGGGCTGGGACATACACAGATTCAATGTTTTTGTTGCAGAAGAATTAAAATTGAAAAAAAAAAATACATATATATGTTTTTTTTTTACCATTATTTACTCTATTTATCCCCCACAACTCTGAAAGATAAACCCTTTCTAAAGTTTTGTTCTAATGGAGACACAACAACCATGTGTTATTGTGTCTCCATTAGAAATAGAATACAGAAAAAAATCCCCTTTTACTGTGGTATACCTTTTCTTTTTTTTTGTGCAAAGGCATATTTTTAAGCTTGCATCGTTTTTTTTTAAATAAGGTTAAACACTGATGAGAGAATAACCTGTTTGAATATTGTGTGGAGACAGTGCAGCCTTTGTGCCATGATTTAGTTCTGTCATATTTAGTATGTTTTTCTTTTTGTTCTTTGCTTTAAACCTCTTGTCCCCTTTTCTCTCATACTTCCTCTTACTTTGAAATCCCTGTGTTCCATGTGGTGTTTCCTGCCTTCCCTTCTGCGTGCCTCTGATTATGATTCCCTCCACCTGTGTGATTGTCTCACCTGTGCTTGATGCTTCCCCGGTTTATTTAGTCTCTGTGTTTCTCCTTGTCGGGTCATTTGTCTTCCTTGTTGAATATTCAGTGATTTTGATTTGTACTTTGTTTTTGAGATTCTAGAGTTTTCTTTCTTTGTTCTCCTGTTTTGATTTGTAACATTTGTTCAGATTTTGTTTTGCAGTTTTGAAAGGACTACTTTTACTTTTAGATCCCTTTTTGTTTATAATAAAGCTATTCTTCTCTGCAATTGAGTCTATTTTGTCTTTTCCTTAGTTTACTTTGGTTTCATACCCTGACACTTTGGTGTCAGTGTTGGCCAGCTGGACTACTTCCAGAATACAACATGTACCTTTTTGATAACAAAATAATGGCATGTATTTAATTGTAGGAGAAAAATACTATAGTTTTGGTAAATATTTTGGTGACAGAGGCAGAGCTTGTTTCAAGTCATTTTTGTGTCATATGAAAGTTCTTTTCTTTGAAAGGGGAAAAAAAGCTATCTATTTTTGTAAGAAAATTGCAGTTTTTTTTCCGGTATATCACCTAGCCCTACAACTAAACAATTCAAGGACAAAGTTTTTTTTCTTTTTTCCACGTCTGTTTCTAAAACAATTACTGCACACTGTTACAATGAAAGGAACGGGTCCATTTTAGTATAAAGAAGACTTAAAGGAACACTACACCCAAACAACGATTTGGCCTCATTTTCTACTCACCCTCATGCTGAACAACACTGTGGAGTAGTTTTGGAACATCTAGGATGCAGCCGGAGATCTGGGAATCCTCGCTGTCCACTGACATTGATATCATGACTTAGATGCATTTCTATGAGGTGCCTACAGGAGCCGCGGCTGACCAAACAAACTAATCCGCACTCTGCAATAACTAGGAGCGTAGAAAAAGAAAAAAGAGACCAAGAAATCCAGAACGAACCATACACGGATTCACACACCCCTCTTGTGTCTGTCCACGGCTCCGTTGCTCACAGCATAATGTGAGATTTCTTGTTCTACGCTCCTAGTTATTGCAGAGTGCGCATTCCTTTGTTTGGTCATCCGTGGCTCCCGTAGGCACCCGTAAGTGTATCGTAGAAATGCGAAGTAGTACTGTTTAGGCTATAAACAAGTGCTAAATGATGTCGTTTCGAGTAAATGGTGGACATTACCCGCTCAGGACACTTGGATTACAGCGCACGAGCAGTATGGAGGAATATTGCCAATTTTTTGTGGACTTTTAAGGACACTGTTTGTTCGGGCTCTGACCCGAAGTCATGATATCAATTTCAGTGGACAGCGAGGATTCCCCCAGATCTCCGGCTGCATCCTAGATGTTCCAAAACTACTCCACAGTGTTGTTCAGCATGAGGGTGAGTAGAAAATGAGGCCAAATCGTTGCTTGGGTGTAGTATTCCTTTAATATTCCCACATCAGCATCAATATCAGTATCCATGACAATGACTTTGGAAATATCAGCATGTGAGCTTTTGGTGCAGAATTGTTCTAAGTCATTGCAGGCTACAAAAAGGCTGCATTCACAGGTACATCAGTCCATCCTTTATCTTATACTTTTCCTTTCTGGGAGCCTATAGGAGCTCACTTGTCGCTGGGTAAGAGGTGGGTACATCCCAGGCTCATTGCCAGACAATCATAGGGATAATATGGAGAGAGTCAACTAGGCACACTCACTCCTACAGGCAACTTAGAAAAACTATAAACTTCCCAAAGGAACATTCAGTCTCCCTTTTAAATAAAGACTTCACTTATTTGTATTTCCACATGCCTTCAAGACGAGCTGAATGCTCACTTTTTGGCCTCACAACAATCCCAGGTACTTTGTCAGTCAGTCAAATGGCAAAAACCAAAACAGAAATTTAATTCATCAACCAGACATTAAGATTCAGCCAGACAAGTCAGTGAACTCAGATGTTTTCCAGAGGAAGAGGGGATTTTGGGGCATTTTCGCGGCATTACGCACACACTCTTTCCACAAATGCCAATCCTTAGGACTTGTGCCTCATTGTGAAGGTGACGGATCAGTCTTTCCAACATTACAAAATGCATTACCAATGGCTGTTATGACCAAATCATTTCCAAACTTTCCTGAGGAGTTTAGTTTGATAGGCTGTGAAAATTTGTCCAGACGGATATTTACACTTCTGATCTATATGTCTAATGGACTGAAAAATAGCATTTTTATATTTGGTTTTGATAACAGGTTTGTTCCCCTTATGTTTTAAATTCATTAGTTTACCAGTAGTATTGTACTTTACTTTCATTATGGTTTGATTTAATTTAATGTTTTCTCATTTAGTTTTTTCAGATACAATCAAACTATTTTCTATCAGTTTGGTTATCCAACTTTAATTCTGTCATTTTAATATGCTGCCAAGAGTACTTGTTGACTTAAAATGTTAGTTTGAAACAATCCCTGTAAACATTTGTGCCAATAGTCTGCCCTCTAGTGGAACATTTCAGACAACACAAGCCATTCTAAAGTTGGCACACTTAATACTGGGGCAATATTTTGTTTTAACATCAACAGTCTTCTTGACACTTCCTGATCTGACGTTAAGATATATGGCAACAAAAATGTCTGCCGCATCCAGCATTTCCCTCAATTCTCTGCAGGGACCCTCCCTTTCCTTCCAAAGGGGACCTGTGCAGCGGCGTGGAGAGCAGTGCAGCAGTGTTTTCCTGAACAAATGCTCCATTTTTCCTTCCTTCTGAGCACAAACTCCTCCCTGTCCATTGTTATAGCCAGCCAGCGGATACAAAGTCCCTCAGTTAATCAGATTGAGTAGTCAATTTTAAAGAATCACCTTGTTTTTCACAGATGAAAATCCACAACTTGAGTCTAATTGTGTTAATCCAGCTCCACTTTGGCTCCCAGCCCTGGTCACACATACAGGGGTAGTTTGGGGATAATCTGCAGTGTGTTCAAACATGGAGCAGTGACTCCAGAATGTATTTTCAACATTGTGTCTGAGGGATTTTCAAGAAACAGAAACTACAAAATCAGTTTACTTGGATCTTTGCAGTTTTACACAACCCTTTTTTTAAATCTTAACACTAGATTCTGTCACATATCCATACAGATAAGTATATCTTTTTCTGTAAATGTCTAATAAACAGTTGTCACACTTTTATGTATTAAATGTATAATTCCACTTGAAATCTAACATTGATATCTAATAATCCCACCACAACAAATAGAAGTCCTAAGTATTTTATTTCCCCAATATTTGGTAAGTTCATAAAGTTTTCTGAACTGCAATCAAATTTCTTTTAAATGTTGAAAACATTGCAGCATTTACCAATGTGCTGAGGTTGATTAAATTTCCCCTTCCCTATAACGCCATGATTCTGAACAATTCAATCTCCATATTGTTAATAATTGCTGATGTCAGAATGTGCAGAAAATAACACATTTTAATTTTTTTAACCAAAAGTGTGAGGATAGGATTAAAATTCCACATATAAGTTGGCAATATTTGGAAATTTCCCTAAAATTTGCAAATATTTCCAGTTCAGACAGTGTCAGAGTTTGTCCACAGTTTTCATACCCATTGATCTGCCAACACAGGATGTTAATATAATTAGATCATGACTACTAAGTGCACATTCAAGTCATGAGACTCAAGCTATACATTTTTAATTTATTTATCCCACCTGTTTGGGATCAGCAGGAACTGATGAGTATTGTCTTCAAACACAAGTTTTTTTTGTTTTGTAGATTGTTTGTCTTTGGACTTTATTGATAGAGAGGAGGCGGTGGATAAAGTCAAAAAGTGAAGAGTGAAAGTGAGATGAGTCATGCTAGAAAAAGGCACCAAACCACAACCAAGAAAGTTTTCTGTCTCAAGCAGACATAACCTGACTCTGGACCCATTTAACAGAGGTATTTTTCCACATATATCAAATCTTCATATGAGGAGAATGGTTTAATGTTAATGAAAATAACGGTAAAGCCAGCCCTTGTGTAACACAGAATACAGTAGTTTCCACATAGACTATTGCTTATTTCTGTATGCAGTCAGTGAAGGGATACTGTGTCATGCAGATAGTAGGGCTGGACAATTAATCGGATTTTGATCGTGATTTCAATTTTGCCATCTGACAATCATAAAAACATTATAATCGAAGAAAAACGATTAATATGCCACACAGTGTGGAGTGCCACGTATGCAAGTTCCTGAGGTTCATAGCGCTTCTGTGTTCCACGTGCAGCCACAGCGAGTGTGTGTGACTTAAGTGGATCAATAATACTGTCTGTGCCACTTGCTGGTTCTTTAAAGTTGTGTTTAAATCAATACTGAAGTTTTTAAATAAATGGATAATTGTGTATATTAACTGTGATTTCAATATCCCTTAAAATAATCGGGATTCTTATTTTTACCATAATCGTCCAGCCCTAGCAGAGAGTCAACTTTGATTTAACTCAGTAAGGTATTAAGTTGTCTTTTTATTCCTATTATTCTGATTTTTATTTTTAAAATCAAACATTTCCAATTGTCCAGAGACAAAGAAAAATGGACAAAATGAAAGAAATAAAATAAAAAAACTCAAAATCCTGGAAAATACCCATTGACATTTGTAAACAATAGAGAAGTTTTCACTAATGTATCTGTTAAACTCTTAATATTATTTATGAAAATCTCTTGAAATTTCAGGAAAATGTTAATCTGGGTCAGTATGTTGAGTATTGGGCCTAATTCTTCTTAACACTGATAAAAACTTGATGTCCTTATAAGAAAATATCCTTTCCATCCTTTGTCTACACTGTTTATATCTTTCTGGGTTACTGGGGTTCTGGAGCCTGTCTCAGCTGAATTTAGGTAAGAGGGGGGGTACACCCTGAACTGGTTGCCAGCCAATCACAGGGCCACATAGTGAGACAGACAACCATTCATGCTCACACCCACACAAAGGCAGTTTAGGGTCACCGGTCAACCTAATGAGCATGTTTTTGGTCTGTGGGAGAGAACCCACACATGCACAGGAAGAACATGCACACAGAAAGGCCCTGAATGACCTGGGAATCTAACCAGCAACCCTCTAGCTGTGAGGCATGTGCACTGCTGGCTGCATCACTGCGCCACCCTAATGAGAAAACAGAATGACCTACTCTGACCCTGGGAGAACTACCTGCTGCACCACTGTGCATCCCTGACCAGATGTTTGTTGTTACTAAAACCATCACACCCAGACTACGAAGATTTAAAATTTAGAAAATCAATAAACTTATGACTTGTGACTTATGGGTAAGATGTTACCTTTTCAAAATGACAAGTCAAATTTGGACAACAACTCCTGAACAAAAGACTGTTGGAAGTTTAAAGGAGGAATAACCCCAAACGTGACAGAGCTGTCCAGGTAATCTTCAGAGTTAAAATTCAACTTCCTGTTGAATTCACATGAGCTAATTATTTATCAAACAACCCATTAAGTTGCTCAATTAAACAGGTGAGTCTGTAAATAACAACCCCTGCATGTCATGTGCCTTGTCTGATATTTCTACTTTTCTGAGATGACTGACAAACTGCTGAGAGAGAAAAACAAAAACCCCATAAAAATATTCTCATATCTTATCAGCATCCACACCAAGAGCCAAAACCCTCTGTTAGTTTTGGTATAATGGAGGCTGGTGAGTTATTAGCTGTTGGACAAACATTCCTTAGTTATCTGTGTTTGCTTCAGAAAAGCTGTGAGTGCAGCTACGTCACTTCATTTTCCTCTGCTGGACAGAAAGAAGAAAAACTGTGCCACAAAGACAAAGCACAATCTATTTTAGGATTTAAATTACAGCTAAACAAATACCGCCCCGGTACTGAAGCTTTTCTATTCAATACAATCAATGTTGAGCCACAAAGAGGGAAAATCTGATAAGATGGATGACTTTGTAAAAGGGTTTCTAAATTCAGCGCAAACTAAAATCTAAAGTTAAACTGGACAATGAAGACTGAGGTATATACTGAGTATTTAAAACACATCAATACATTTATCAGTATCTTTTCAAGTGGGATTTAGGATAAGATTATGCTTTTTAAAAGGACATATTATTGGATAAGTTATGTAAAATGTGGAAAATGCCCTATCTTGCACTTTTAACAAAATCCTTGAAAAACTTTCAGTATCTACATCCTTATTTGTCTCACCACCAAAAGAAAGTCACTCCTTCCTTGTGCCATGACCAACATTTCCCGAAAATGTGATCAAAATGTGTCTAGAGGTTGTTGCATTATAGGCGAAAATGTGGAAAACTGCTGTACCTTGCAATAACTTAAAAACCACCACCAACTTCAAATCACTTCTTTCTTGTACCATGACCAACATTCCCTGAAATTTCACTCAAATTTGTTTGAATTTTTTTGACTTATCCTGTCAACAAACAAACTAGAAGCTCCCCAGGAGCACAAAAAAATATGGGAAAAGCCCTATCTTGTAATGTTAACAAATCCTTTTAAAAATTACTTTATCAGCATCCCAATTTAGATCACCACCAAAATGTAACTAATTTTTCCTTGGGCCATTTCTAAAATTGTCATGAAATGCCATTCCTAACTATTTGAGTTATCATGTTAACAAATAAACAAATACCAGCAGGACAATAACCTCCTTTGGTGGACACGCTGCTCAGCTCTGCCAACCTCCACTGCTCACTTGTCTGAAATGAAAATCTATTTACTAAAAAAATGTCCTCCAATAGGTGGATTTACTAAAATATAGACTTCTGATGCCATTTCATGAGTGAGGAGAGAAGGTAGAGAGAGTTCAGCATCTTTGGCTCTGACATTTACTGAAAGGTGCTGAAACAAAGCACCTAAATCTGTGTTGTGTGAACATTGTGAGAACATTTCCAATACTCATTCTTAGCAGCAAGTCTCTACCTGACAAGGAAAGATCTACTTTGGTCAACAGGGTCAGAGAATAGAGAGAAGAACTAAGGACTATAGTGCACAGCACAAAATTTAAATGAGATTCAGAAACAGAACTGCATTTTTCTGCAACAGTGGCAGTCTGACATAACATCCAGTGTTTACACAGCAACAATAAACATGCCATGACTTGTCTTTGCGGCTGCCCTGACACAACGAAGACTACTTTAACAACAAAATTTGAGATTTATCTGCCTTCAAAAAGATAGAAATATTGAATTGATGTAAGTAGTCAACAAAAATAATTTACCATAGACTTATTCTTTGCATCACTTCAGACATGCTGCTATAAAATTCTACACATAATAACTTTTAAAAGTTTTTTAGAGAAGTTGGTTTTCAGTGTGATCCGTGACATGGTGCATGCCTCGCACATTTGCAGTTTTCAGATGCAACGGTTAGACTCACTGTCAACACCTGAAGTCATCCAGACCTGTCCCAGCACATACATGAATTATAGCCACGTCAGATGACTGTGAGTGTGGGAATGTTGAACCTGAGGAGGCCTGGGCTGAAGTCCCACCACGACTCTTTTCAATGAATGAGTAAGTCTATGTGATATGAAGCTGCTGGGGTTGTGAGGCGAGACGTCGCCTTGAGTCCTCTCATCAAACTAGCATCAACTTGTCTTAATTTAACCGTCCTTTGTAACAGAGATAGTAGACAATATTATATCGAACCCTTTAAGCTACAGTTACAAAAAAGGGCTAAATGGAAGGCAAAATGGTAAGAGCTAAAACTTTAGACACAGTGATTTGAAAGGTATTAAGGTTACAAAAAATAGACACTACACAGCAAACACTGAGATAAAGAGACAAAACAGAAACTAGACTCGCAGGGTAACTAATATGCTGTGACATAATATCATGATTAGAATCTATATGAGGCCCAGGGTTACAATTTATTAACCAGAAGTCCTGTGTCTGCAGCAGACGGTCCCTGTGGTGAGTTCATCAAGCATTTCTCTGTAATATGAGTTTTTGTCCATGTACTGAAATCTTGGGATGATGACAACCAGAATCAAACATCGCATTGACACTTGTGGTTTCTTTCCTTTTTTAAAAAAATGTCTTTTTAGGGCATTTTGTGGCTTTGTTGATAAGAGAGAGACAGTGGACAGACTTGTGAAAGGGGGCGAGAGAGTAGGGGAAGACACTCTGCAAACTGGTCACAGGCTGGATTTGAACCTGGACCGGCAGAAGTATGTAAATGGAACGTGCCTGGTTGCTAACCATTCCGCTAAACTAGCACCCAAACACAATGGTTTCTTACTGAGTAGCTTAGGCTCTCCATGTTATCATGATTGAGATGAGCAATAATAAAAGCTTTATTATTGCTCTATGAAGAGGAGCTTGCTCATTAACAGTTATTTAGTATTTTAGACCAGGCATGCTTTCCATGATAAATATTAAAAAAGGTCTGGTGGTTCCGCAAGTTTAAGTTGAATATTACGTTATTGCACACAACCACGCGTATCAGAAAGAGGTGACAGAAATCAAGCATTCAAATTGACCACTAAAAACAAAAACAAAAGAATTATTAAATTACAGTGAAGTCGGGACATTGTGTAAAAAGTTGGAAAAAAGATGATTTGGGACATTTATTCATTTGAATGCACTACAAATACAAGATATTAAATGTTTAAGGGATTAAATGTTTTCTTGTAAGAACACTCAATAAATATTTGCAAACTGAGGAAGCTAATTATCAAAGCTTTGCAGGTGGCAATCTTTCCCATTCTTGCATTATGTGCGATTTCAGCTGCTCAACAGTTCAGGGATTAACTTGTTGTATTTGCGCTTGATAATCAGCCCCGCATTTTTAATGGGACACAGGTCTGGACAGCAGACAGGCCAGTCTACAAAGCCATGCTGTTGTAAGACATGCAAAATATGTTTAGCATCGTCTTGTTGACATAAGCAGGGACATCCCTGAAAAAGATGTTGCTTTGATGGCAGCATATGTAAAACCTGTACTTTTCAGCTCTCACATATGTGCAAGTTACCCATGCCATGGAGACTAACACTTAAACCCCCCCCAAACCATCACAGATGCTAGCTTCATTTCTCAAAACAAATTGAAATGTAGACTCGTCAGACCACAGGACACTTTTCTGCTCTGTGTCAGTCTATCTCGAATGCAGTCCAGTCAAGAGTAGCTGCTAATGTTTCTGGAGGGTGTTGATATGTGGCTTTTGCTTTGCCTGATAGAAATCTAGAGGCCCTGGTAACCCACAAAAGTGTTACTGAAAAACTTGAACAGATCTCCTCTCTTGTGTAGGTGGGTTGAATTTGCTTGATTGACAGATCCCTAATCCTGTGAAATTTATAGCACCTGCACTTGTAGGACTTGTTGACCTTCTTGTATTTTAATTGATCCTTAAAAACGATGATATCAAAACCTCCAACCATAGTCCCGCCTGTTTTCAACCTCCCCGAGATTTAGTCAACCAGGGTAGCTAAAAAACATCTGCATGGATGACCAGGGCCTTGATTGACACTTGCGAATGTAGAAACTGTGTTAAAGGAAAAGTTTGGTTCCTGCAGCTTTTACATTGTTTATAGAATGAAGAACAACAATATACTCACCCAGAAGGCTTTCCTGATCCACACAGTGCTTCGGGAGATATTTAGATCCAAAATTGAGCAGCAGACATCGATATAACGGTAGCCCGTAGGGCATAGATCATAGATGCGCAGCGCTTGATGCGCTCATTGTTTCAGGGGAAGACCGGCAGCTACAAATCGACTTTCTTCTTCCAGTTTTGTGCAAAATGGACGAATATCTATCGGATGAAGATGTTGTGGAGGAGAACTTTGAATATGATGGACGTCCTTACAGTTTCGAGCCAGAGTATACAGATAAGGAGCTCATAGAAAGGAGGAAGCGAAGGCAACGCTCCAGAGAGTACTGCGCATGCGCGAAGGGCACGTAAACAAACTCGTCAGTTCAGAGGTTAGTTCAGCCACACAGCGCTGTGTGGAGAGACACAGACTGCAATGGAGGACCATCCGGAACGGATCATGATGGAATATTGGTGAAATTAATGAGTTTTTGGACGATTAATGCAGTTTTTAGGAGCGGCGATCTATGCCCTACGGGCTACCATTATATCGGTGTCCGCTGCTCGATTTTGGATCTAAATATCTCCTGAAGCACCGTTTGCATCAGGAAAGCCTTCTGGATGAGTATATTGATCTACTTCATTCTATAAACAATGTGAAAGCTGCAGGAACTGAACTTTTCCTTTAATGGACAGCAGTTTTCTGGAGTGTTCCTGACCCTAGGCTGTGATATCCTATAACACCAATGATGTTGGATTTTAAAGCAGTGCCACCACTGGGATTTAAGGTCAATGGCATTCAATGGTGGTTTTAGGCTTCGCAGCCCATGTGCAGAGTCTTTTGATGATATGGACAGCAGATGATGAAATCTCATTATTTCTTCACAGTAGTACAATGAGAAATGTTCTTAAACTGTTGGACTAACCTGTTCACCTGTGGTTAGTTCCAAAAAGATGTTTTTTGACTATTCCTCAACATTCCAAGTCATTTATTGCCCCTATCCCAGCTGTTTTGGAGCATGTTGTGGGCCTTAAATTCAAAATAAGTGAATATATGGGGGAAAAAATGGTTATCAGTTTGAAATATCTTGCCTTTGCAAAGTTTAGAAACACAAGTGTAATCAACTGAATATAGGAAAAAGAAGGATTTGTAAATCATTGTATTCTATCTTTATTTACATTTTGCAAAACGTCCCAACTTCATTGGAATAGGGGTTTGTGTGTTGAACCAAAAGTTGAGTTGTTCATGGCCCCATCAAATTGAATCTAAACTGCTTTGTTGTGCATGTTTTAGCTCAAAAGACAGACAAATGTAAAAATGTAGATGATTCTGATCTGCTTCCACATAAGTCACCCACCTATACACTTGATGTCAAAGCCCTGTGGTGGCTTCAGGGTCCGTCTGGTCCACCCGTTCCTCAGAACTTGCAGATGAACCTCTTTCCCCTGGATCAGCAGCACATGTTCATCTATCCATCCGAGGAAGAGGATCTCGGACAGGGCGTGAGTCAGAGCCTTGTTCCAGAAATGCTGCATGTTCACGGCTTTAAAGTTGGCGAAGACCTCGTACCCGGTGTGGTGCTGCAACTTCACGGAGAGAACAGCAGGTGCTGAGGAAGATGATGAAGATGAGTCCTCTATGTCCGTCAGCACCAGGGCGAGGGAGTGAGGAGCAATGTGGAGCAGCTTCTCCATCTCTGAATCAGTCCAAAGTCAGAGCAGATTACCAAAGAGGAAAGATGATTATTATTGGAGCTCGCACATGTCTGCCGTGCCACAAACTTACAGACAAAGCTCCTTAAAGTTGTTGAAAAGTGTAAAAATAGAGTGAACTGAGCTCATCCAGAGTCAGAAACGCGATACAGGAGATGTTAAACAGGTGCTCCATGTAAAAACAGACAGAGTATGTTAACCAGCCCAGCCTCATCTGTCACACAGGGACAGACTCAGGCCTGTTTTCTGTTTTCAGCCCAAAAGAGGCGAGGACTGTGCTGCGTTCACGGGCTGCTCGAAAACACCGAAGCTACCCAAAACATGCAACGACAACGTGAGCTGTGTTGTTATAAAAAAATCCTAATAACATTAGCACTGTACAGAAGAATATGTAGTCGTACGAAATTTCCAGAGTGAACTTGAGACAGGCTTGAAATATTGTGCCTTCAATACACTTTTAAAATAGGATTCACTCCTTCATATTTAGTTAGTTTTACCCGCTTTTAGTATTTTTTCACACAAGTGAAAATGCGGTACACAAATTAGTGCTAAATATAAAGACATGAACAGAACTATCTCAATATTAAATCTAAATATTAAATGTATATCAGAATGTTAAATCTTAACATTTGACGTCTTGTCAAATCAATTTGTTATATCTGAATGTTGAATATATATCTAAGTGTTATATGTGTTTGTGTCTTGCCACTTTAAAGACCACTACAGTCCCGACGTCTTCATGACAAGCAACTTAAGTACTAAGAAAAACACCCTTTTGCTTGTATGACCTACTGCAAACGCGATGTAAATGAATAATTGGTCTTGATAAATTTAACATTTAATTGTGCTATTTGTAAGAATCTCTAAAATCAAAACTCTACATTTTTAGGATGATACTGGTGTGTTGTCAAAGCTGCTCTATTGGTCTCAGATAGTTCGATTACCATCAGTTGTTTTTTTTGTACAAAATCCACTCAGTTATTAGATTTTTCTCTGACCAAAGGCAGGCAATGGGCACAAACCTGATATAAAAGCCACTGAAATCGAAAACCTTTGTTATAAGCATTTGTAGTCTATATCGTTTGCTGCATGTAAGTGCAAAAACTCTGTCAAGTGCACAGAAAGAAAATGTGACATTAAATCTCAAGCATAAATCTTCATCAGTGTTCTTTTGTCTGGAAAGTGATTTTACCAAACATTGCTAGGCAGTGTTTTTAAGTCCACTTTCCATTACTTGTCATTATTTGCCTCTATAAACCACGCTGATCATGTTGAACTGCTCATAACTCAGTTTCATTATGAGTAACATGAGCGCCCTCTGCTGGAGCTCTGCAGAGCTGCACTGATTTCACCCTGATCTGTTTGCTGCCCCCCTGGTGAGTTGATGATTTCTGCTATAATTCTTTGAAATGTGTTTTCCCGAATAAATGTACAATTTATTCATTAAAATTTGTGAGAATTTCCAAAATCAGGATAAAATATATGTTTGTGATTTCATCAAACTGGTGAGGGATTTTGTCTCGTAACAGTTATGCTCTGAAAGTTAATTTAATTGATTACCCATTGATCTCCTTTCTGTAGTTTGAATATTACCTATTTAAAAGCATTTGGTACTTACTTCCACAAATGGCCATGGTGGGGGGCATTTAAAACAGTATTGAGTTGGTACCGTACCCCCAATCCCCAGCCACTTGAATCACTGATAAAAGGCAGGATGGATCCATTCTTTCTTTTTCTGTTTTAAATCAAATTCAAACCCTGCAAGCTGAATGTTGCATCAGAAATCAACTCAATGTTTTTTTAATCTTCTATTGTCCAACTTTGAAAAGCCCTTGTGAATTGCAGTCTTAATTTTCTGTTCTCAGCTGACAGGGGTTGCACCTTATGTGGTCTTCTGCTGCTGCAGTCCACCTGCTTCAACACTGGATGTGTTGTGCATTTAGAAATGGTCTTCTGCATACCTTGGTTGTAACGAGACGTTATTTGAGTTACTGTTGCCTTTCTTTAATAAGTTGGCAGGATGTGACCTTTTTAGTCACTTCAGTCTCCTGTCTTCCCCCATTCTTTTGCTCAGTTTAAACTTAAGCAGGCTATCTTAACCATACCATACCAAATGCATTAAGTTGCTCCTCTGTTATTGGCTGATAAACTATTTGAGTAAATGAGGACTAGAGCAGGTGTATTTTTTAAAGTGGCATGTCAAAGTAGATGAATACAACCAAGGTTGTACAAGTTTTTGATTTTGCAGTATTTATCTAACAAGTGAACATTGTAGGCATGTTGTTTGCGAAAGCTTCTCCAACATTTGTGCTCTTTAAAGAAGAAAATGAGGCCCAGCTTTTTTTAACATTTCTTTTTAACAAAAAGCCCCAGGACCACAGTCTCATTAACTTCACTTCCAGGGGGTAAAATCTGGATAGACCTGTCGGTTTACAGTCTACAAAAGACTTCTTCACAAATACTGTATGTTCAGGATTTTCCCACATAGACACTATAAGAATGTCACTAACACTGAGTTTACAGCACCAGACAATAAGAAGTGGTCTTTATTTGGAAACAAAAAAACAACTACATCGATCTGCAGTATTGCTGCATACAAAACTGAGGTTTTAACAAAAAAGTCAAAAGTGACCTTTGTAGCAAAATATTGCATACATTTATGATCTAAAAACTGGATTAGTTAGAAACAGCTGCATGTACCAACAGCAAGCGATTTCAGCTTGTGTAATAGAAATGCCTACTCATCAAAACCTGAATTAATACGCTATCATTTTTTACTTTTCTTTTTTGCTGAAGGCTGAATTCATAGTTTAACTCACAGTTCCATAACAGCCCACTGAAAATTCTCTTAAGAGATGTTTAAGGACTTAGGAGATTAATTTTAAGATTAAAAAAAATAAATGAAATTCAGCAGATTGTTAAAAAAACACAAAAGTACTGTTTGATGTGAAATGCAGATTTGTGCTCAGGTATGACTGGCTCAAAAGTAAGCATCATGCATGTGGGCTGGCCATTTTCAGTGACAATAAAAAAATGAGTAGATGAAAAAAAGCTTGTGAACAAGTGGTAAAAGGATAGCTCTCCAACACTCTTGAACATGCTACATAATGCCATATTACATCAAATTATTCGCCAACTCAGCGTCAGAGCATTCATTTAGGCTTAACACAGCTAAAGAGGAAACAATTCTGTACATATCTGATTGTTTTTGGTCTGTGCAGCCTTCAGTTACAGTGTGTGTTCACTGACTGAGCTGAAAGACAGAGCAATGATAAAAAAAACAATCAGGAACAGAAGTTAGACTCATGATCTTTTCTACTTGGCTACTTGTGCTTAAAAAAGTCTGTTGACTCATAAAAGTTTGATTATGAGAGGGGCTTTGGCAGAGTGGTAAGCAACTGGACATAACTCATACAGTATATACGGTAGATATGCTTCTGGCTGCCCCGGTTGGAATTCAGTCTGTGGCCAGTCTGCAGAGTGTCCTCCCCCTTCCCCTACCCCGACCCCTCTCACAAGCCCATCCACTATTTCTCTCTCTAACAATAAAGGCAGAAAATGCCCCCCAAAAAATCCTAAAAAAAATGTGATTGCCGGAGTGCACAGTTCAACAAATATAAAAAGTAAATTTTATCAAACTGTCTCATAATATTTTTCCCTGAAATGTGCATGATGTAAACACCGAAGAGGCATCTTCTGGCAGCAGATTGTTAGTGTCCAAATGCAGAGTTTCCCTATTTTATGTAAAAAGTCATGATTACTTGTTAAACAGAAGATAAAACCTTTCCTGAAGGGGCACACATTTAAGTACCTCAAACCCAGAGCATATAATGTCACTGTTTCATCAACTTAGCATCTCATCTACTCTAACAGAAATCTGTAAGCTGAGGTTTCAAGAGATATTCAGTCAGAAAGTAAAAAAAAAACATTTCACAAACACCACACATGAATATTCGTATGCCTTTAGCCTCCAGAGGAGGGTAAGCGAGGGGACTAGAGATGACATTAAGGGGTGAAATACATCTCTTTGGTCAGCATTGACACAATGCAGGGGATCTGTTTCTTAGCATCAAAGCCTGGAGAGTTGGAGACGGACTCAAACTCTACTGCCACCTTGTGGTTCACTCGTGTCATGATGTGCAGGAGCTCCAACTCTCGGCCGTATTTACTGAGCATTTCACAGAGAGACTGCATGAACCAGGAGCCGGTCATGGTGTTCCTCCAGGAGTAGTAACCTGGACACAGGGGAAAGGGTATTGATACAAACACTCTGACAATGCTGTATAATCATTATTATGAGAGCTAGCAATGCATAAGATATAAACACCCTTGTAATGTGTTGGTGTGTGTACATTGCCATAAAATGTATATATTTATAATGCTTCGTGACAAAAAAATCAGCTGCCATAATGTATTCAATAATAAATATTCAGGTAAGCAGTTCATGCAACGTACAGTATTTAGTAGTTGCTGACTGCATGGACAAATTTTATAAAGCTTTTTTTACCCCATGATCATAATTCATCACACTTAGAAAATAAGTCATTACAAGTTTTCATCAGACATAAATATTAAAAGTATTAATTGTGAACTGATTATATGTGGTTATGGTGTGCTTTGAGTAAAGTGAAAAAGAATAGGAATAGAATTGTCACAAATGCTTTACAATGTGTCAAGATTCTTTTTTATAAAACATACTTATATATTTTTATACACAATGTGTATATAAACACTGGCTTAATAATGAATTATGATCACTACTTTGAGGCGTTATTTCTTTGATTATAAAGCATTATAAAGCACATGTGAATAATAATAAACATGTTTATAATTCATTGACAATGCATCAAGAAGGAGGAAATCAAAAAATGGTACCAATAAAGACAATAGTAGTGCAATAAAAATGGCTGAAGTGTTTTTACCTGGTGCAGTGGAAAAGGCGTAGAGGAAGTCTGCTTCCACAGGAATCTTTGTTGTACCATCTGGACTGTCTGCTTCAATGCCTGCATCCAGATCAGTGCCTCTGCAGGCCTGAGAAAATCACACAAGGCAAAATAAGCTGGTTTTATGCAAAAATCTTAATGTCAATTCTTTGGTTTTAAACACCTTCTCTAATTGCAAAGACAAATAATGACTGATGAAAAATACTTTTCATATTGGTATTTCCTTGATCGGAAATATTCCCTTTTGTTTTCAAAGCTAGGAAGAGCCTTTAAAGTTTAGACTAGAAATGATCTGTGTCTTGAAATGGTGTTTGGGATGACGGAGCGTCATAATGAGGCCAATATGATGGACGTAACATGTTACATGACCATTGAAGCACTGAATGCCAAAGACTTCAAAAAGGCAGGAACAACTGCTGGAAGCTGCCGATCTCTTTCTGCATCTCATTCATGCTTCAGGCTTTATACTTGATGTGGTCCAAAATTATTCTCACATCACTAAGTCCAGAAACTTTCCATGGAGAGTTAAAATTGGGAATTTTAGAAATATTCCAAATTGGAAACTTTCCATGGGATTTATGCAAATTTACTAAAGTTATTTAAATGAACTGTATCTTATTGCAACATTAATATAAACATTTTGTTTTGTCATGGACAGACATCCATGCAAAGTTAAAAAATTAAAAATGACATTTCAACAGATTTATTTTTGAGTAGAACTTAATCAAGCTTTAAATATTTCATTAAACAGTCAGTTTTAACTTCACTTTATGTAGTACACAGGCTTAGGTGTGTGGCTACAACAGTCCAGGGGTGTAGAATCATCTGTACATGTGATGGAGGAATGCACGGAGCATGTAGCGGGCGTGGCCTAAATTACCCCTGCAGTACGCAGTATGCTGTGTGCATGACATTGAGGAAATGTTCTCAAGTTTACCTGCATGAAATCTGATTGTTTAAGTTTACTGGCCAACCCAGATGTGGCAGCACATGACCAGTCAAAACTTTAAACTGTTAAACTAACTTGATATTTTTGAATTTCAAACCTGCACTACTTAAGTGAGTTCACTTAAGTGAAGTCGAAATGCGTTAGTCTAATAAAGTTGTTTCCTGAACTACAAGTGTTGCAGGAGCTCTTTTGATCTCTTCAAGACTTTTTCTCTCCAAGCACCTTGAAAGTTGGTGAAGTTGTGCCAGAACATCTGACTTTTGTATCAGTCAACCCTACATCAGATGTGCACTCTGATGCTCCCGTTCCTCATATCACATAGCTTGACCCCAGAAGTTCCTGTTACTTCATGGCCCTACTAGACAATTTCAAGGTCGAGTGAAGGTGCACTGCTCAGCTGAGGCCCCCTCTGCTGGGTACTATTTGTTTTGACACTCCATACTTTGTTGTAGATCAGTTTCACATAAAAAAATCTAACAGTTATGTCCACATTCCCCATGTGTTAAAGGAGTTGTCCTTAGCTTTTTCAACACCAGCAAAAAAGATGAACAATGATGATGCCTATAGACTATATCAGGAAAAATCACATAACATGTGAGTCTGTTTTTAGGATATATTCAACAATATATTTTAACCAGCTGTTTATACTCTCTTCAAAGGCTGGATTGCACAGACAAAATTGAAGCATTTAAATTTGAAACAAAAATAAATAATAATAATCGATTTTTGAACAACAACAACAAAAAAAAACAATAAAAAAAAATCATCAAACAGAAAAATCCCTATACTTATGTGAATCGATTTTTTTTCTAGATATTTTGACTCCTCATAGCAGTTTTACATGTCAGGTCACATCAACACATTCACTCTCGCAACCACTGATGGAGTATTCATGTAGGCTGCTCATCAGTATCAGGTGACACATCCACGCCCTTTCATGCCCATTTACATGCCACTGATGCAGCAGTGGAAGTAACTTGGGGTTAAGTGTCTTGCCAAAGGACATCACACCATGAGACAGAATTTCTGTCTGAATATCTCTTGAAACTTCAGCACAATCAGACTCGGACACAGACACACCTCAAAAAAAGCAAGAGAAAGTCCCCCCAAAAATCCTAAAATAAATCAAAATGAAATGAGGGACTGCTGCAGTGCTTTTTTTCAGAGTAGCTGAAATTTCTTTTGTTTATGTTTTGTAAATGAAATGTTTGGACTTTGTTTTGTTGTTGAAGTGTGAGAAGGATCACATTTAGGTTAATTCTTCAGTCTGTTTTGTTTATGATTCCAATATAACATACCACACTTTTCTTTCTAAAATATAAATACTGGTACTGATCTTCAAAATAGTTCAACTGTTCCAATACCTGGATAAAGAAGAGTTTGGGTTTCCCCACCAGCGATCTGCAGCGATCCCCGCGGAAAAGTGATGTCAGATATTTAAGCTCCACTGAGCCATCTGTACCGAAGAACACGCCCTCGTCTCCATGACTCAGCAGGACACAGACGAATGAGGCATAGCAGCTGTGGTCCTCCTTTGACACTGGAATAAACACATATATGGATATTTTTACACAGTGGATGGAAACACAGCCAGAGAGATGAATACTTGGCATCAAGCTTACCAGTTATTAAAAGCTGTTTCATGCTCTCCACTGACATGTCGTTGTAAACCTTTGCTTTGTAACCCAACTTGGAAAACACTTTCATTGCATTGGCTGCATCAATGTCTGTCCCGTTTCGTTGATTCATACCTTCAAAAACAAAGTAAAACCTTTTTTCAATGCTCACAATAATTACTGTTTGTAAGGCAAAAATAGACTTGTAGGTACTAAAAAGGATCAGATGAAAGTGAAAATGAATAAAATCAGCACATCAGTGATCAGTAATCTGGCATAGAAACCAGTAGTTATGGCTGCAGAAATAATCTAATGGCAGAGGTACTTCAAGAAACTTACAGATCTGGAGAATCACAGCTTACAAACCAGATGCTGAAAATGTGGCAGCTGAAAACAATAATTTAAATAACACGCCCTGAGTAGCATGAGGAGTAGAGAGGAGTCTAAGTAATTGTTTTGGCAGCCCTAAAAGTAAGATTTAGAGAGTCTAAAACCCCACATGCGGAAGGATATCACATCTGCGGTAAACACATTTGATGTGAAAAACCAAACTCCAGCTTATGGATGATTATTTGATTTCAACATCCATGATATATATAACATACTATATCTCGTTTAACGTGGAACACACCCATGAAAACATTTCCTCTTTTAGCAGCTGATCTAAATTTGAATAGGGTCGAGTGAAGTGCTTTTGTGTTTGCAAAGTGGTAGAGACATTAAAACCTGGACAAATAATCAGGTGGTGGGTTTTCTAACACTTGATCAGTTTAAACCAAAAACAGTGATAGACTTTGCCTTTGTTTGGTTCTTCTGTAATTGGTTTCTGATTTATCCTGGTACTAATACACATGCTGCTTTAATGAACTGAGTAAAAACTACAAAGCAGCCTGCATATTTTGAATCTAATGAGTTGGAAAGCAAACATGTGACGACTTGATTCCAAACAGTGGTAGGTTTGCTTCTCTCCTGACGTTTCAGTATATTTATTTGTACAAAGTTGTATATTTTACTGTAATTTTGGACAGACAAAAAGAAAAATGGGAACTGAAACATTTTATGGAGACAAAATTCATAATCCAGCCACTCCCCTGCAAACATCTTGCTTTTATGCTACAGAAACTGTGGTCAGCTGGAGTTTTTTGTTAGAGCTGTCTCTTGACAACAACTTGCTTGTAAGCTTTACAGCTCTGACACAGAATCTTGATTTTTCTGACATAAACACTGCACCTCTTGACTGATGCTCAAGCACAGTTAGGGACCTTTTCTGACTGGTTAGGCAAAAACAAAAGAAATGACTCTGCAGGACATACAAACTCCCACACCCTTTTCTCCAAGTTGTCTAAATGCATTTTTGCTGTTAGTAGCACTCTGTCTTTTGGGTTATGCCTGGGTGTCCATTAGTTTTTACACATTGATATCACAATCATTAAAATAAGAATAATGTATTATTTTGAAAGAAGTGATATCTAAGAGCTTAGAAAAAAATAACCTACATAAACAGAAATGCTTCAAAGTTTTCATACACCTTTGACAGTGAGCTTTCCAATTGCAGGTAATGATAATCAAAAACAAGCAAGTTTTCCAACACTTGGTGCCTAAAACTTGAGGCGTGATGCATTACGGCTGGATCAGACAGATAATTTGGGCTGTACTGATTTAACAACTTTCATGCATCATTCAATGACCTGACAAATATCAAACCAAATAGCAGTCTATTGAACCTGCAAGATTTTTGCCTCCTTTGTCTTGTCTAGTTTTTCCAGCTCAGCCCTGCATCAGCACTGTGCTCTTGCATTTTCCTCCACCACCCCAGTGGCATGAGTTTAGGAGACTATCTCATTACGACTCAAATCTGCATGTTAAATACTCAAAACTCAGCTATGTGCTGCTGCTGCTGCAGTATTAAATGCTTTAATCAAATACAAAAGTGTGTTGTCTAGCTGAAATATTTTTATACACTTGGTGCTGTGAAATCAAACAGGTATCGATGTCATTTGATTTTTTGGAGGAGTAATATTAAGGTTGTTTTGTACTAGTTTTGTGATCATCTTTTGTTATTTTTTACTGAAAAAATAACTGGTATGTATTAGGGCTTGGTTAAAAAATGGATTTAATCGATTTAAATAGATTTTCCTTTAAAATTGATCTTTCAACTTGGGTAGTTTTTTTTGTCTTTGGATGTGCAGAGAAGTAATATGCAGAAGTAATATGCAGAATATGCATTAATGTATATCATTAAAATATGATTAATGTAACTGCTTTGGGTTTAGTTCTTCATGTTAAAACAATTTTTAATGATGTACCAGGTCAAAAAGTCACTTTTTAAATTTACAGCACTATTTTAACTAAGATATCCCAGACTGAATAAATATCGAACCGATTTGAGACCTTGTAATATTGAATCGAATCGATCCAGAAAATCTTAATCGACACCCAGCCCTAGTATGTATCATGTAGTTGAGTTGAAGATATTATGAAATGATTTTTGGATCATATTTCCCAGCCTAAATGTCAATCAAGCTCTTTAACTGTAATTTCATTATGCTATTTTAAGTAAGAGGGTCATAATGTGATAAAGGCAGAGCTTTTCCTGTTTAAACTTTCGGTTAGCTCCTTATGAAGTCAGTGTGGCCTCATGACTTTTACTATGATTAGATGAGATTCACATGGTGAGAGAAGTTCCTCTTCTGTGAAAAACAACAGTTTTGTATGTTTCTTCAGTGGCTATGGATGTTTCTGTTCTGTAGCTTCAGTGTGGCAGGATCCAGACAGACAGTTATTACTGCCCTTGTCTGAGTGTACTGTGGGTGTTCATTATCTTTTTCTGAAGCATGACCATGTCTGCCCCTTTAGGATCCATAGGAGGATGTTTCCCCCTCTGTGAGGATATAAAAGCCTCAAGTCCACAATAGCTGAAGATGCCGAATGAAACCTTGATTCAACCCAAGTCTTTGTCAGCCATTCAGGGATATTGTGTGATGAAAACTTGAGATGTTCTGGAGCAGTGTCTGCTGTTATTGAAAAAGCCTCCATTATTGAGCTGGAAACCTTGGATCTCTATTGAGCTGTTACGGCTCCAGTGTGGTGACACAAAGCCTCAGAGATACAGCATGATGGTCTCACTCTGCTGTCAGACTTATGCTCCTATGTACAAACTCGTCTTTCAGGACAAACTGAGAACGCATGACTGCTTGATCCGCAAACAGACAAATGTTCCTCCAGCACATAGTTCTTCATGTGACGGAGATAAACACCTGCAGCAGTGGTTGAGCCTGTACTGCTTAGTCATTTTGCTTTGTTTCCATCTAACCAGCCAAAAAACAACCCAAATCTGACACCACCAACTGTTGGGATTTTTTTGCATTATTTTGCAAGAAATATTTAGATATAAGCTTATCCTTACTGTTGAAGCTATACACATTGTTTGCACAACTTGATCATTTGACATTTAAGAATTATTTACATGATGTTATGTTTATGTATTATATACTGGATTAAGTTTTAATCAACTCTTGGAAAAGCATGTCGGAAGTGGAGTATAACTATCCTTAGTATCCTTTCTATATTTAAAATATTCTTTCAGTGTTTGTTTTTCATTTAATGAAGAAATGTGGAATTATTTAGAATCCATCAGTACTTTCATTTTGAATTAATTATTTACTTACATTGGATCTCAACTGAGGAAAGTCTGCAATAACACACCTCCCTAAGTGATTACTGATTCAAAAAGCAAAGCAGATTCACACACCAAAAATCACCCAAGAAGGATTTTACTGAACAAGTGACATGTACAGCCACAATGTTTTTCCTCAGATGTACCCAGAGCACTGTTACATTACTTGTTTTACACTAAAATCCTTTTCTGAGAGCTTCTTGTGTGCAGGTCTATGTTTTTCCTTTTTTCTTCATTGGATTCCCATTAACACTGTGGTGACATTAGCTGTCACTACAGTGTTGATTATCATTCATTGGGTCTAATAAATCATTGTGTCATGACAACATGTATCATTAAAGTTTACACAAAAAAGTAAAGTTGACTCTGCCACTACAGACAGCCACATGATTCATACTTATTCAAGATGCAACATGCAGTACGAAGCTATTTCTTTTTCTCATAACTATGTTCTTCAATGTATTGTTATATTTTGTTATTTGTTGAATCATAGTTTAAAGTCTTTAAGTTTCGTTTAGTTTTCATTTGTCTAATCTTTGCCCTTATCTTGTATTTTTGATCACTTTTACTCTCTAACTAATGAACAACTTTAAACTGAGAATCAAATCTGATTCTTCATGTTGCTTCCCTTTCCTCTCGTTATGCAGAATGTAGTTAGTTTTACATTACATTACCAGCATGTACATGGTTTGCACACCTAGTCCAACGTCAAGTTCAAGCACTTTTCAAGGTGTATTTTCAAACATGTCAAGTATCCTTTGGCTGTGGTAGAATACATAATTGTGGGATGGGCAGCTCTGGGCAAGCTGGATCATATTTAACTATTGTTTTTTTAGGAATAAACCAGACTGTTGGACAACTATCAAGGTGAGATAAACTAGACCATTTGTTTTATTTGCTATTTTATTAATTTGACAGACTTGGTAGTTTTAGCACTGGGTAAAATGCAGATAGATGGGAAGGTAGGATCAGAGGGGCGGGCACCAGAGAAGGTGATTATTTTTTTATATTATCAGGGAGCCAAGAGCTTGCCATGAGAAAGCCAACTCATATGTAAAACAAAAAACAATGACCTTCACAAAAGAAACTGTACTTTGCTGCATAGACACATTTGGATCCT
This sequence comes from Scarus forsteni, assembly GCA_036419115.1. NCBI lineage: Eukaryota > Metazoa > Chordata > Actinopteri > Labriformes > Labridae > Scarus > Scarus forsteni. The sequence continues at coordinate 12,870,005 of JAZDUH010000098.1, read as the reverse complement.
GAGTAATATCCTCTCTCCCTGTGCCAAAGTGGCAGGTTTGAGCCAAGTGTTGCAGTTGAATGTAATGGACTAAGGCATATTGCCACGGTTTACTATAAAGAAAGTGCTAAGAAGGTGACTGACCTGTTTCCATGTGTACAGAGAAAGTGTAATCCAGACACAAAGCCTTACTGTACAGTCACCTTCACAAACAGGACACAGCTTTAGCTCCGTCACACTCATTTGTTTACTCCTGTGTAAAAAAATGGCACAGGTGCCTTTACAACATCAGGACACACACTGTGGTACATTAGCTGTGTTCATTGTTTAGGAAAACAATAAGTTCTAGAGGAACTGAAAAACAACAGCAAAGTGTAGGTCTTTCTTTTCAGACCAGACTTTTAACAGAGCAGAAGAAATGCACAGATAAATACCATGAAACTCACAAAAGAAACAAACTGTAGTTATAAAGTTACTAACACACTGGAGGAGCTTATGTGCCAAGTAGATACAATACTACTGACAGCCTCTCCAGGCACCTTTATTGCAAGCTCATCTCTCACTACTAATAAAAGTTTTAAGAGTGCAGTTGAGCCAACTGACCCATGAACCTTTGGCTCACTTCTTAGTAACGACTGCTTAACTTGGGATTTCAAAATGGCACAGTCTTAGGCCTTGGTCCGGGTTTTCCTTGACTGAACTAAAGATCCAAATGAACACATTTAAGAGGATGTAAACCTCATTAAATCAAAGTCTTCTGATTGGATATGTGTGATATGGTGGGTAAAAAGTGCCTCTCATGAGAAACTAAAGTCTGACTACAGAACAGCCCTGAGGCTATTTGCAATTTAAATGACAGAAAACTGAAAAAACAAGTAAACATTTACTTTACAGTTCATGTTCCCAGGTGCTTTCCAAAATGTTATGGTGAAAATTGTCCAAAAATAAAAAACAAATGTGATGCAATCCAGTGTTATGGTTTTAGGGAGACTTGTGATAAGTGGAAACTTTCATCAGTACGTCTATAACTGTTGTAAGTTAAACACATGCTTAAGATGGTAAGTGTCCACACTAATTCTGGTTTTAGTCTAGTTTTTTTTTTATTGTGAAAAAAAATCCTGACCAAATATATATAACTCCTATAAAGACGCATGGACACAGTCTGTCTTTAACCTGTGTGGAGCTCATGGTGACAACTTTTAGCTGAAAGTTTTCAGTAAGCATGGTCACTCTTTTCAATGTTACAGCAGCAAAAGCTACCTACATTTCACAGTGTCCTTTTCATCTGGTTTAACTTATTTTATTTCAATTTATTGTTATAGTTTGGCCTCATTTAAAAGGGCTGATGCACCCTCTGATTTGGTTCCTGAGCAGGAGCCTTACAGTTTTTTTTATTTGACAAGAAAATAGAAAATACCTTTATATTTATAGTCTTACTAGAGCAACACTTGATACAACATTATAATTTCATGTAAGTATGCAGAGGCAGCAATCCCATGATTTACAAATAGCAGAAAAATAGTTGAATGGAGCATACAGCAGATTTATTTATTCCTTTATAGATGTGTGGATTATGTGTCAGGGAAGGGCTTGTATAATTTACTTTTAAAAAGTTGTTTTGGTAAAAACATAGGGATACAATGGGATCATTGCAGCATTTAAAACTTGGTTGATGTCATACTTTAATGATAATAGTGCTGAAATGAGGCATGAGAAGAGGAATTAGAAGAGCTATGGTGACAGTAGTTAGAAAATAGTTCTTGCTCTCTTTATAATGACTTGTTGTGTCACTTCTAGTTTTGGAGCACCGTACTCTAACAGGATGTAATCCTATAATTACCCATATTTGAAGTTATTGTCTATTTTGGGATTTGTGTGGTTTCTTGTACAGCTTGACTTTTTTTTAACTTGTGTGATGTACTTAAATGTGCTGGTAGAGTTCATTTGTGTTATATTCAACAGCCCAAATAGATTTTTTTGAAAAACTTAAAGGACAAAGCTAATGTTTCTTAAAACACTTATATTTTGAACATGTATCGTTCAAACATAAAGCACCCAAAACCTGCAAGAAAATAGACTTAGTCTTAGACTTCCTTTTATTGTCATTATGCAAATTACACAGCAGTGCACTTGGAATGAAATTTCGTTGCATTGGCTTCCTGGATTATAACAACACACAGTGATATTGTCGATAAATAAGTGTGTAAAAATATGAAATACTTGATATGAAAAGAATACGAAAAGAAAATGAAACAAACAAGAAAACACTTACCTGTCCTTCTGTCAAAGTTCTTGTTGTTGATGATGATGCACTGGCCAATGCTGGGATATTTCAGACTGTATCTGAAGCTGTGGGAGCCAGGACTGGCATCCACGTCCATGGGACCAGGGGCAAAGGAGGGGACCTGTGACCTGTGACACAACAAACTATAGCTTAGGGCAGGGGAACATGGACCAAAAAGGTTATCCTGATATTTGAAATCTTAATGAAAGCATGACATAAATGTCCATCAATTGCAAACAGTTGTCACAAAACCACTTTTTAAGACTTTTATATGATGATGGACTTGTTTCTTTAAGTGTAACAGTATATTTCTGGGAGGAACAGATGTAAAACAAGAAAAACAGCCTGTAACTCTTGCAAAAGTGAAACCCTTGATATTAAGATGTACCCATGCAGTGATGAGAAGGTGCATCAACATTGTACATTTGTGTGATTTGCTGGTATTACCATCAATATATGGACCTTTCCATTTATCTGCATTCACCCAATGCTAAAACTACCAATTCTGTCCAAATAAAAGAATAGCTCATAAAACAAGTGGTACAGACTCTCGTCTTATCTCACCTTGAAAGTTGTCCTACAGTCTGGCAGAATGTTTAAAAACAATAGTCATATATGACTACTGACAGATGTAAAAACAAGAAAAACAGCATTTCATTCTTGCAAAAAATCAAACCTTTGCTTTTTAAATGTACCCAGGCAGTGATGAGAGAGTGCATCAATACTGTACATTTGTGTCATTTGCTGATATTACTGTTGATATATCACTAATATGTGTGGCCAATATATCAGCTGTAAATCGAAGTATCTGCAAAAATGTCGATACTGGCTGATACAATTTTTAACTTTTTTGGCTATTAAAAGCCAATACTGATAGCCTTGCATCCCTAGTATGAGACAGTGTACCTGAACATGCTTTTATTTTATTTTTTTCCAAATTACAAATTTCTCCCAGTAATAGGTGTGATATGGTGTTCTATTTTGTCAGATAGGTAACAGAAAACAAGAGGATATTTTTATATTAAATGGACAGTGTGATGACTCCCCATATAGGCAAGACATCCAAATATTTTCTTGTGATGATGTTTATGCTTATTATTGTTATCTTCTTAGGTTTTTCAAATGTGGAATCCGGCCTTCTACGCAATATTCATATTTAATTCATTCATCATTACACTATTGTTAACAGGAAATTAAATACATCGATGTGAATGAAGTTATAATCTTTATCTTTATTTTAAAACAATAGTATTTACTTCAACATGCTGTATTAACTACCAATACAAGTGTATCTTTGTGTCACCTTAAAGATATAACACATGGTATAAATACCGGACTGTGAGAAAGCTTTTTAGTAAACAATATTTAATGCCTGAATCATCACTACCAGAAAATATTACACAAATAACACCAATGTCAGTGAATTACTGATTACTAAATAAGGTGGTGAAAGGCGGCTTGCGGAATAAACCGGATGGTGGTCGGTCCGAGCAGAGAGATAAATTAAAAGCTTCCTCATCAATGTGATGCAGCAACAACAGATAAAGAGAGAAGCGCTGCTGTCGACAGATTGAATTAAACTCACTCTTGTCCATCTCCTCTCCTCGCGTCTGTTGCGTCCTCCCCGTTTGCAGACATGCCTCCGATTAAAGAATAACAGAGTTATCGACACACGCCCTGAATGATAGACTGCACAGACAACAAAGCTAACAGCTAATGCTGACCCAGAGCTAGCTGCTGCTGTTGCTGCTGTGCCGCAAGTAAACAAAAAAGCTGACGTCATGCGCGGATGCGCTCGTTTGAAACACCCACGCCGTCGGAAGGGGCGGAGCTGGGTTCTGTGGGAAAAAAAATACCTTTTGAGTAAAACTTTCTTTGTTTTTTAATTTAAAAACTCAAAGGGCAGAAAATTAAAGTTTTGAACATGTTAGAAATGTGTCCTGCACATAGTGTAGGTACATTATGTACATGAAGTGGGATACGCAGTAAAAATGCGAAGTCACATCCCCCAGTGAAGTTGGGACGTGGCTTAAAACAAACCCAGACCACAATGATTTGGATCCTTTTTGATCTATTTCAACATAATTGAATACAAAGACAATATAATATTTCTATTAATAATAATAATTAATATCTATTTATTTTACTAATATTCAGTCATTTTGAATTTGATGCCTGCAACATGTTTGCTGTATTACATTACCTTTCCCTTCCAGAACACCCATAAGTGTTGGGTAACTCAGGACACAGATTGTAAAAGCTTTGTACCACTCTTGCTTGATGTACGACCTCAGTTGCTCATCCGTCTGGGGTCTGTGTTGTATTTTGCACTACAAAATGTGTCACTCATTTTCAGTGGACTACAGGCAGGCTTGTCTGAACTCTTGCACTGTTAAGCAGAATGTTGCTTTACTTTGTCTTGCTGAAATAAGCAGAGATGTCCATGAAAAATGTCACTTGGATGGTAGCACAATGTAACCCAGGTTAAAATGTATTACCCATGACTCATATCTGTCCACCTATCCTCCTATTTTTATCCTTGTTCATGCCCTAATCAACCATTGGATACCCTACCTCAGTCAGATTCCCCTCTGTGCAGCTCACCTGTTCCAAATCACCTCACTGATCTCAGACACACACACACCAACTGAGTCAGAACAGCAGCAGCAAAATCCCAGCAGAAAACTTCACTCAACCTTCCTCCACAATTTTTCTTAACTTTGGAAAAAGATGAAAGTTGTACCAAAAGGAAACTGGAATCTGGATCTTGGAAACTTGCACTTGGACCTGGTAAGAAAAAACACTACAGTAATTCAAACAATTGTGTCAGTACAAACCAACTGCTCCATAACCCAACCTCAAAACTAATTTGATACCCTACAGAATATGTGGATTGTCCTGGATGACCTAATGAGTGACGACCTGCTGGAGAATGGTAAGCAGCAACATACAATATGATGAACAGGTGAACGAACACAACTTTATGGCTGATCTTTTATTTTTCAATTTCATTTATCACCTGCCCATTTAAAGAGGTCTGTCTTTTTTTCCACAGCTGGAAAAAGCTGGATGATGACCCACCAAAGAAGACTTCCAAAGGATTCCCCTTCCTCAAACCTCAAGCCTGAGCCCCTCGCTTTTCTGGCTAGTGGTAGGCCAAACCTTAATCTTCACCTTTTGTTCAAAACTTCTTTGGTTGGACTTTATATCCCTTTATTTAATCAGTGTGTAAACTAAATAGATTTAAGATTTTATGTTTCACTGACTTATTTAGAAGGGAAATTTATGGATCCTTGTTTTTTACTTATAAGCCTTAAATTGAAAGCAGTTGGATGTGAATTTGACTGTTAATAAAAGGGGGGCAACTATTTTCATGTTGAGGAAAATTGTTGAGATTTGGAACTTGAAAGAAATATTTTATTTAAAGTTTAGAATTTTGTTTTATTTTGTCTGGTTTTCTATAATTTTGTATCAATTGTTTTGTGTTGAATTTTAATACAGTTGGCATACATTTAATTATTGGTTTAATTAATTTTCACTCATCCCCAGAGCTTGAACCACTAGCCTGAGTCTAACTTTGTGTGTTGTGTTTGAGATACAATTATAATTATAATCATAAAATATTTCATGTGTTACAACATGCTGCAAAACCTGTACCGTTCAGCCTTAATGTGCCTTTATATATATATATGTAAGTTACCCTTGCCTTGGGCACAAACATACCTCCATACATCATAGATGCTGGCTTTTGAACTTTGTCCAAAGACAACCTGGCTTTTCTTTTTAGCCTGGGGGACATGATGCCCATGATTTTCATAAACAATTTGAAATGTCCATCTCAGATGAACTGAGGCACAGAGAAGCCAGCACAGTGTCTGGATGTTATTTGCCTTTTTCTTTGCACGGTCAGGGTTCAACTTTCAGCCAAAGGTGTAGTGATAAACTGGGTTAAATGAAAGTGGTTTTCCTAAATGTTTCTGAGCCCACACGGCAAGATGCTTTACAGAATGATGTTTTTTTTTTAATGCAGTGCTATCTGAGGGATCAAATGTCCCAAGCATTTAATGTGGGTTTTTCCGGCCTTGCTGCTTACATGCAGAATCTTCTCTGGATTCTCTGAATCTTTTGATATTATGGAGATGATGAAACCCCTCAATTCATTTCAACTGTACATTGAGACACACTGCTCTTGAACTGTTTGAATATTTGCTTAGTTGTTCACACAGTTGTGAACCTCGCCCCATACTTGCTTGTTAAATCACCTGTGAAATGTTCCAAAACATCTGAGCTTTCCTTAACTTAAACTCTTGTTATCCTGTCCCAGATTTTTTGGAACATGCAATAGACATCAAATATAAAAGAATTGAAAATTTGCAATAAGCAAAAGTTGTAGCATTTTCAATTGGACATTGGTTTTAAAGGGTTTGCTAATAACCGCTTCTGTTTTATTGAAGTTTTTACAACATGCAATCCTCATTGAATTTGGGTTTGAAGATCTTTTAACGGTTGATTCAGGCTAAACCTTCAGTCTTAGTATTTTTGTTAATGTGGGCATTTTGATTTGTCTTGATGACAAAGTTTTTGTTGCTTGATTGCCACCGTTTCAATCAGCCTGCAATAAATACAAATTTTATAAAAACACCAGCAGGTGTGATACAGTACTGTTAAGTAAACAGGAAACAAAACAGCAGACATATGCCACTCAAACTTTAATATCTGTATCCTCAGACACAAACATTCTAAAAAAATGCACTGAAGGACAGCAGGTGAAATGGTATAAATATATACCAGTTCTTATTGGAATTAATGGACACATTTTTGCAATCAGACTACACGTGGATTAAGCTTTTTTTTAAACTAGCATAATGACAAACTTCATTTTCCATCATAAGAAGTAAACTCTTAATCAGTCTAATCACAAGGAAATGATAAATAAAGGGTGTTATGTGCACAAAAACACCTTCAGTCAATGTATAAGAATTGTGGAAAATTTTTGGAGGTGTGTTAACAATCTTCATAATATAGAAATTATAACAAGAAATGGAAAGGGAAGTCCAAAAACATCACAAATATGAAGAATTTATAGGTAGAAAAAGAGCTAGAGGGGAAAAAAGATTATAAAAAAGAGAAAGCTGTAAACTCATCAATATGTAATGTGCATCAAAGACATTTCAGTAACCTCTTAAATGGTGAATGAAGTTTCAGTGACTCACAGTACGGAGTGATTCAAACTAAAAAAGATCAGTATTGTCTAAATTAGCTACACTTACTCATTAAGGATGACTCTTGGTAATATGGTACACAGCTCACACAATGTATATTCAGTTCAGAGTAAACAAATCAAAAGTGCATCACTGCCATTAGACTTTCTATCAACAAAATATGTTAATCACAATAAAATTACTATTTCATATATATTCACAGAAATATTTGCAACAACACGTGTTGTGATCTTCATATCAGTGTTCTCTTTTAAGTACACTTGAATATAAAATGAAATTTACATTTTTATAGAGCGCACAGTTCTTCCACTCACACACAACAAAACAAAGTCAAATATCATGATTAGAGTTTTTGCAGTTTTAGCGCCGCCTCTTTAAACCTTCCTTACAATTCATGTGCCGCATGTGCACACGCAGAGGCACTCTTATTGCTGTTTAAGATAACAAAATCAGGGTTAAAGCTATGATCAAGAAGTCTGAAGGAAAACAGGAAGACAAGAAGACTCTTCTGTCTCACATGGACCTTCACTTTGCCAATCATCAGGCCTGTAGGAACACCACTGCTGCTCCTCATTTAATGCCAGCTGCTCATTAAAGAGACTCAACACTTAAACTAAATGAAAACTTGGTTGGTCCACTGATTACTAAGAGAAAAGACTTTCTCTACACCTGAGTTTGTAGGAAGTGTAAAATAATAAACATCTTTAAATATTTCATTGTCAAAATAAGGTTAATCTCACACACAAAACAGTTTCATTTAAAAGAGTCTCATTCAGCAGTAACAGGATTAAAAAAGAGGGGATGAAAATAATGTTTCTCTGTTTGGGAGCCTGGCGTCCCACTCCAAAAAGATTTTCCGTTTAGTGGTGATGCGATTTACTAATAAGTAGTAATGCATTTGCTTTATTTAGTTCATTATTTAATGAGCTGTTAGACAAAAATGGACCAGTGAGACCAATAAGTGTTTCTCCCACATTCCTAAAAATAAAGACATCAGGCATTCCAGTATTTTTCAGAGTTTGGTACTAATCTAATGTCACTAAATAGGATTCACAAAGCTACACTACATTGTGCATGATGTTTATTATAATGAATACTAATCTTTTTAAAAATGAGATTCAGGGCTAGATGATATTGTTTATGCCAAATAGATTTAGTTAAATTAAAGAAGTGGATCTTCTTGGTCATAAGACTTACTCACCTACTTACCACAAGAAAATTTTGAAATGTTTGGCCTAAAATGTGCGATTAACGCCTTTTAAAAAACTGAATATTCTGGATTTTTTAGGAGATCAATCCATTTGATTAAGCAATTTATTCTTCCATAATTTCCCTGTACATGTTGACATAGTACGGCCAGCTGTTAGTAAAACTGCCCTTGTTATATTATATCACCATTCAGCTGAAAAAATGAGATATGATTTTTGGTCCACATAACCCTGCCCTTGGTTACCAAAAAATGAGTAGACAAACCACAAAGAGTCATTATGTTGTAGCTGAGGAAAAAGAAAATAACTGAGCCTTTTAAGACCAACTATTTCTTTCCCCCAAAAAATACTAAGATTAATTTCTGGGCATTTTCATGGAGAATGAATATTAAGAGTTTTGGTGAAATGCATTACTTTATCATAGAGTTTGGTGACAATAAAAAGATACCCTTTAAATCTAGTTGCAGTAAATCTTTTAAGATGTGATTCAACTTGAGAGACTAAAGTTGCGTGAAATCATTGTGTGCTTGTCTGGATGATTCTAGATGGGTGAATCTGCCAATTCTACCTCATTCTGCTGCTTTTCATTGGCCATGTGGCCGGACCACAGTGACTAAAGGGGGTCATAAGTCAGTCAAAACACTGTCTGCTACTAGTAGCTGCGCTCAAAAGCCAACTTCTATCTTTAGAAATCATGTCTAAGTCTGAAAAATTACCTAGTTTACATTTATTATTTTTGTTGGAGCTATCAATATCATCATGCACTCGGTGAAGTCTGAAGCTGAAACTGAGTATAGTTACTGCTTAAATTCTTAAATGATGGATTGAATGAATACTGGACTCACAAGTAGCACTGCCTCAAGGGGGCAGGGATACGTTTCTTGTAAATAATAACCAGAATGCAAACGAAAACACAAACTACAATTCAGAAACTAAACATTAACACTGATATATACTAAAGAAGTGTGTGGTTCATCAGCTAAATGGACTGAGTTGGCTCCTGCCTGAGTGCCACTGTGCTCTACTAGCTGGAAGTAAACATGATTTGTGTTATTATGTTATTATTTTGTATATTTTCTTTGTGTGATTATTTTGTAAATTAAAATTACTGACTAGCTGTGTAAGGTGAAGGGGTGGGACCAGATAAGTTTCAACTTCCTCCTACTTCTTTTAGAACATGCAAATGACACATTTTGTGGTGTTGCACTTTGGTTGTTGTTTTTACTTTAAGTTTAAAACATATTTTTGTTAGTTAAAAAATCAAACAAACACACAAATGTATTACACAGATGACATCCAAAGAATCTCGTAGGAACAGTGTGGTCTGGCAGTAATATGACTGAGAAAATGAAGATTAAGTTGTACTTGGGCTGTAAAGAGCCATAAGCTGACACAGTGACCACATTCAGCACAGGCACGTGAACATAAAACTGCAAGGAGGATCAAAAGCCGGCAGTGCGAGGACTAACAACATCAGCCACACTTAACAAACCAATTTCACAGCATTTACTTGTTAATACATTGATCCCATGTGAAATACCTTACACTTAATTTATACTGTCTGAATGTTTTCTTCACTTAAGAATTTACTTAGAGTCACCCATAAACATCTGGAATACATACAATATGGGAGCCATTGTTCCTTTGACGTTAGTGCTTTCAAGGAAAAATGTATATGACGCCATCTCCAACTGCAAATGTTGGACCCATGAACTTCACACAAAGACAAACACTGATGTTTGAGAGGCAGTGAAAGGAAACTCTGATCAGGTGCTGTGTTGAAACTGCACTCTGCATTGAATCTACATTAAAGGTGAAGTCCAGATACCCTTAATCCTGAGAAACTCACTGCTGGTAAAGGGGAGTGTAGTGGGAACATTTGTTGAAGTTGTGGGACACTTAAAATATCAGGCTGGATTCCCGACGTTGTTTTACTGAAGAAAAGTCACCTCAGTACATCCTCCAATTTGTGCAGTGCGTACAGGGTCTACGGAGATCAGAAGATTTCTGGGCACATGTCCCAGTCTCCTTGTTCCTTAGCCTCCCAGTATCCACCCTTGTAGACATGTAGGGTTTCTCCAGATACGGGGTCATCGATCTTCTCAAACCACAGTGCTTGGTGGTTGTCTTGATGAGCGCCTGAAAGAAAAGAAAAAAAAACCCTCAGAGGTGGAGGAAACTTCAGAGATTCACAAGGGGAGGATTTTTGTAGCCATCACGCCCTGGAGACATCATGCTTAAATGAAGCTGAAATGTTGCTTAGTTCTTCAAATAGTGTCAATTAGAAATGTTTCAGATCACATCATCATCAGATTATTTACTTCAAACAAAAAACTTGATCACTAATAAGCTCCTTTACTGCACTCAGTCTAACAATTTTTCTTGAAATGCTGGAGTAAACCGATCAATTACTAATTAATAGCTGCTCTAAAATACTTGATCGCTAAGTTTGGGACAATACTAGTCGGCTACAGTCTTCTATGAGGTTCTCAGCACTACATGATAAATCTAAAGGATACACTAAGAACAGGGGATCCTAGAGGGCGACACTTGTGTTACTTGCTTTTGCCTTGAGCTCCATGAGGACCTTCGTTGCATTCAGCTATGAAGACCAAGGCATAAAGGAGGTAAAACAGTAAATAAAGGGCAAAGAAAAAGTCTGTCTAGACACTAAACAACTGCTCTGAATGAGAAACTTTATGATCAGAATACTTGCTTGTATAAGGGGGAGGAGGCGGTCCATAAGGGGCTGAAAACAGAACAGTGAAGGATGAATATTTGAAGGTAAAGACATGGAAGATGGAGACTATCCAGTGCCGGGCAGTTCTGAGATTATCAACACTGACATTAGCTGGTAAACTACCTTTTAAATAATTTTGAGGTGGTCCATGTTACATTGATTTTTTTTCTTAGAAGAGGAATTCCCACTTCCTGTAAGCCATTTTCATTCATGAATTAAATATAAATATATACACACACATGCACAGTTATTTAAAAATCTATTAGAACTGCTTTCATGAAAACAAAACACAATTATTTAAGTGATATCTTTTCAAAACTTTTTTTTAACTGAAAATGTTGTTGGTATTGGAAATACATTTTAAACAGGAAAAGGAATTTCAAACAAAATTCACATTTTATACCCAAATCTGACCCAGTACACTGTGCTTCTCTGAGAAGTCAGAAATTAATCAAGCATAACATTCAACCACTAAAACTATTTTAGCTTACAGATGTAAGTAAATAAGTAAAATCTGCCATATTAATCAGAAATGAATGTTTTTTCAGAGTTTTTTTTATGTTTTAGCAATAAAATATCATTTCTGTTACAAAGCTTCTACACACTGGTGATGTGAAACATAACTCTTGTGGTATAAATCCAGCTTTACTGTCCAAACAGTCCTGCCCAACACTGGAAGGACCCACACTGAAAGTTACAGGGATGAATGGAGAAAGACATGTAAGGGGCTACTTGCATGCAGCAGATGAGAGTGAGAGAGAGTCCTCTGTGTCAGCTGACAGCACAAAAAGAAAAGAGTCAATCCGTCACACCTCATACTGTACCAAAGTTCCAATTAAATATCTAGTTAAAACTCAAATGCTTTGTGTGACATTTTTAAGCCAATAAAAATACAATGACAGACTGTTACTTTGTAATTTAAACACACAGCTAATTTTGCCACTACTTGGTTCTTTCTACAAGTCTATAGCTCTTTTGCTGAAAATGAAAATAAATTAACAGGTCCTGTGGTCAGGTTGCTGTGGTGCCTGATTTATTTTTCTCAAATATCAAACTTTGTTGTGACAAAATGTCAAGAGCCAAAAGTGCAAGACGCCTGATACTGGCTGACTTCTTAAGTTTGTCTGGCAACATATTTCAAAGCAAACCTACAAACTAACTACTAATATAAAATCAGTCAGTGGAAATGCAGCACAAAGCACAGTTGAAGGTGTTTATTTTGTAAAACTAAGTGATACTTGCTTTCTTCTGAAATCTCGTTAGCTTCTACTGCAGTCTCCACTGCATCAGCTACATGGAACAGAAATGAGTGAAGAGATGGTAAAAGGTGAATGAAGTGTTTGAATGATATTAAGACACACATTTTTATAGAATAGAGGATTTTAAATCCAGAGGTAATATATTTTAAGTGTGGAGATCAAAAGGCTAGAAGAGGAGTACTTGCTTTTTGAGGGTGAATCATTGATTGAATCCTCAGTGACAGCTTAGGGTTAAGACAAAGACAAGCAGACAGTGTTTTCCAAGACAGACAAGGCAGACAGATGATGAGTGGACAGGAAAGATAAGACAAAAACACAAGAAAGCAGCTAAACAGCCAACTTCCGTCTGCAGTTTTTTACCTTCCTCGGGTGTGCTCACTGCTTTGACAGCCTCCCTCTCCCGCTCTCGTCGTCGGGTGCGTTGATTCTCCTCCAGCCTCTGTTTCTCTGCGTTGGCCTCATCCCAGCGGCCGTCCTCCATTAACCGCTGGTCAGGGCGTTTGCGACTGTCTGTTGGCGCCACCCCCTCCTCTGATTCATTGAGCGTTAAGGCCAGTGAGGAGAAGTAGTACATGGTCTCTGCTCCCTCTCTGAAGTCATCACCAAAAAGGACACAACAGAGCTTCCATGAGCTTATGTATTTGAAACACAACCTCATTAAAAAGAGGTTTCAGTAACACTTGTTATATATATATATAATGTAATATGAAGATATTATTAGCATGCTTATAAGCATCATTATGTGTTTATAATGCAATATAACCATGACCACAAGCACTTGTGACAATTTAGAATGTTTTACTATAGTAACCATAACTAATAATGATCCCAGTGTTTGTGATAAATTGTAAACATACTCATACTGTGTTATACTGAGCTTACAGCTAAATGAAATTATTTTTTCTTTACTTTTTTAAAATAATACAATGACCACATACCATGACTTAATCAGCTTTAATATCTGCTTACTAGAAAGCACTCAGAGAGCACAGACCTCCACCAAGGCAGCTTAGTTTTTAATGGCCTTTAAAATGTTTGAAATTACCCAGTCCCACAATAGTAAAGCATTACGTAAGAAAATCCTGAATTCAGATGGAGATTGCTTCTTATCATTCATAAAAAAACAGTATGTTACTGAATAAACTATTAGAAACACATATAGAGTCATGATTACTATGAGCATCATTAATTATCATGAGTGCTTATAAATGTTTAAATTGTATTTTTTGGGGGGGGGGGGCTTCATTGAAAAAGTTACTGAAACATCAAATCATTTTAAAACAGACACTCACGGTAGGGGATTCTTTGTCCAGATTTCCTTAGCTTTGAGGGTCTGATAGACAGTCCTCTGTTTTCCTTCAGTGCCATTTTCACCTTTACTGCTCTGCATAACTCTGGAGAACTCCATCTTCTCATCCCAGGTTCCTGAGAGCACATAGTGGGCCTTCCCCTCCTTATCTGTGACAACTCCGGTAACCTGGGGAATCAAAAACATTAATGGCTTCAAAAACACCAAAAGATAGCAGCAAACCTGAAATGTAAACCATAGTATTGTATTTACTCATTGCAAAAACAATATTATACTGTGGTATTAGGCTTATGCACTTAAACGCATGTTCAAGTGCTCCGCCCAAGCAAGCCTGTGAAGTGATGCTCATCTCTGAACACCAAATCAGCGATGTGTTTTAGACTCTGTTTAGTTCTCAGGGTGATGTGGTGTTTTACTGCATCTGTGTTTGGCTCTTTAATGTTGTGTTGAACCGACACAAAAATAGCCAATTTTCTACTCTGACTTTAACTGTTTGAGGATTCAAACCTGCTTCTTGTATAAACCTGCAATTTGTGACATTGGGTTTGTCCTGAACTACAACAAAATGCAGGAGTTCAAATTCTGATACTAGTTCACAGCCCACTGGTTTTCAGAATGTTAATAGCTGTGTACAGCGTTACAAACAGATTGAGAGGACTACCGGTATATATATTTAACCTCAAAGTCTCTCAAAGTCAGACACTGTACTCTTTAAATGAAGAACATCTGATGAACCAGAGATGGAAAATGCTTCTTTAAAACTGTAATATATTACCTCAATCTAACTTCTGTACTGTCTGACTCTGTGATATTAGAACTGAAGAAAAAAAGTGGACAGGAGGTGCTAAATAACAAAATGAAACTGACAAGTATAACTGACCTTTCTGGGCACGTCTCTGGAGAAGTAGCTGTAGGGAGTGAACTTGAGATGACAGCGATCTCCTGTCCTGTGGTTTACCACATCGATCTCCCCTGACTAGTGAGGACAAGGAAGAAGACAAACATTTTGGGATTAAGAGATAAAAATACAAAGAATAAAAGTTGATAGGGCCACTAAAACAATGTTTTGGAAAAACTGTCTTTATTTATCCTTGGCTAATCAGCAGTTATGTAAAAGTTTATCATTTTTTAAATTTACCTGGTCGATCCAAAGTTTACCGACAATAATGTTGTGTATTGTTGTTGTCACTTTCTTCCAGGAGTAGTGATTGTTGCTCTTTTCAAATATACATTGGATCGAGCCTGGGGACAGAGAGGAAAATGTGTTAAAACAGGTCTCTGGATTTTAATGAGCTAATGTAGGTAGGTGTACACTTATTGTATATAACAAAGCAAATTTATAGTAACAACTACAGATATCTTGGCGGTCAGGTAAAAACACCTTATATCTAAAATTGTGACTTTTCAGGAAATGAAATAAAGTTGTACTACTAAATGAACAATGTATTCCATGATAGTATTTTTTTGCATTTTTATGCTTGTTTATAAACAAAGATCCTTTTACAAAACAAGCGCAGCTGGTTAATTCTATTACAGAACAGAAGTGGTGATTTTTTTTTTTTACTATTAAACACATGTACCTTTCAGTATCAGCCAAAAAAGCAAAATATCAACGTATCAGACATCAGTAAAATGCACATATTGTTATCCCTATATTCAGGGACTTGCAATGGCCAACCTTTTGGAAAACCGTGATAAAGACTAGAAAGCCCCTGAAGAGCACAAACCTCCTCCAAGGTAGCTCACATAAAGTTACCATCATAATATGATTCCCTGACCCTGAAAACCCACACCTAGCACTCAGAATCATGTTGATATCATTATTAGTTTGGCAGTTATTGAGCAAACATGATCACTTGCTAATGGCAGTTATCTGGATCTCCACCAAAACCTGATCATCCTTCAGTTGGGTCATTACCAACATCTCCTGAATTTCAGCAAAATCTGCCCAGTAGTTTTATCTTGCTAACAAACAAATGGGGCCAAATACATAACCTCCTTGGTAGAGGTAAATACTGCTCTTGGTCTGCACACACTTACCCAAAGGCATAATAGAGAGATATTTCCCTCTGAACTTGCTGGCCAGTGTGATCTCCTGTCTGAGGCTCCAGCCCTTTTCAGAGAAGGCATGGTGAGCAGCGGCAGGTGGGTGGTGACTCACCTGAAAAGACGAAGGAACTGAAGTGAAATCTCGTAAAACATAAGCGTGAGATTGAAATGACTTGTATATGCTAATGTGTGCATGACAAACCTGTTCACAGAGCGAGCGGTAGCCACATTCTTTTAACCTGTCAAGCTCAAAAGTTTCTCCAAGCAGAGGATTGAAGGGTTTTCCTGTGCGGTGGACAGTTGTCGAGTAGGAGGAAACTGTGAAGGCAGCTACATAACACATCTGCTCCAGAGAGCTCTGACATTTAGCAGCCTTATCCAGCAGCTCATAGTACTCCAGGTCTTCAGACAGGCGCTGAAGCATCGAGAGGGGCTCATTGAAATTCACCTATGAGCGCAAAATTGCACAGAAAAGGCGTCTGATTACTTTTGAATCTTTTCACAATAAGCAGATTTTACACCAGCAGGTGGACATGATCTTACAGGCATTGGTATCTTAGAGAGCTCTTTGCCAATGCAGTTCTTCATGATGCTCCACAGATTGAGGTAATAGTTTGGCTTGTCAGGGATCCGTGTCCTTCTCTGTCTAACCGGCTCTAGCTCCTGGGGCTGTGGAGACTCTGGATTGGAAGCCAAAGACAGCTCGTCGAACTGGAAGAGAAGAAAACAGCCCTTAGGATCAGGAGTCTACAGAATGAGGGGAAAACAGACAAGTCCATACTAATCAAACTTGCATGAAAAAAATGAAGTTAACGCACATTTACCGACTGCTCATCTGTCCCAGTCTCACTGCTGAGCCCACTGACATTGCTGCCAGACCTCCTACATAAATATGAGAGACAGAAAAAGTAAAACAAACCATACATTAAAGAAGCAAATACCATAAAAACAAATATGCCAAACATCTTCAGATGATAATTCAGTCATTGGTCTGCAAAAAGGAAGAATGCACCAGGACTTTATCAACCTCCAAATACAAGCCTTTTTCTAATAAAATCCTAAGAGGTGTTTTTTAAAATGTAGATTTCTACACCCTTTAATTATGAGAATTTCAAATCGAGATATTTTTCAGGAACTGCAGACACTCCAAGCAAATGTGCTTCATTCAGAGGAGGAAATTTGCTTTATTTAACTCCTCTATAATTTTAAATCTGAGCTAGACATTTGTCAGAAACCAACTTAAGAGAACATTAAATCTACACTTTGTTGGTTTGTAATGACTGTTTTAAGACTCTTATGTGTTTATTACACTGAACTTTTAATGGGTTTATTCCCTGTCCTCAGATTGCATCAGTCAAATGAATATTTTTACTTTTGTAGCACTTTGAGATTTCAAATGTATTAAAAGTAGTGGTATTTAATATCAGTAGTATAATTCCTATAAAAATAAATTTCCACAGCAGTAAAACATACTTCCAGTACTCTCTTTTCTGGTTTAAAAGCACCAATTGGACAATAAGAGCGGTGCCATTTAAAATACAATCCAATGATATAAAACATGAGTGTTCAAAGCTATGCTGTTTGAATACAAATATAAAATTTACACCCAGCTGGGGGATAAGATGGGGTATTCTCATGTAACAGTTGTATTTTTGCACTTTTCTGCATCTGTGACTCTATTCATCAGCAGTTTATCGCTTGAATTACATTACCAATTTGATTTGCTTTACCTGATATTCTAAAATCACATCAAATAAACAGCATTTGTGGAGGTTTTTATTAAATGTAGTTATATCCTGGAGTGTTACAGTGCAGTACAAGATAAACAGTGAGCAGCTGACAACAAAAATTAAATAATAATGATAGAAGACATATTCTTTTAAATACATTTTAGTGATTTATTTCTTGTGCCCAGCTGTCCAGCCTTTTTGGATTGAAATGTTTACTTGAAAAAGAACATGGTTGTAAAATGTGATTTGGGGGAGGTAAAGGTATCTGGGTTGCCCACTTAAATTTTGTCTTTGGGTGGGAGTCCCTGAATCAAGTCAAGTCTTATTCACATCCCAGTTTGCAAGAGGAGTTCTTGGTTAATGAAGGCCACACCACCAAACCTGCTGTTGTTTAAGGGTTTTTTTGAAATAGAAAAATGACTGGCATTTGAAAAAGACAAATATATAATAACCTGTGATACTTAGGGTCAGCAGGGACAGTAATGAACTCTGCTGGGTCTTCCATAGCATCAAAGAATTCGTTATCATCGTCCTCATCGCTGGCGTCACCTTTTCCTGAACCACCTGGGGACAGACAGACAGACACATGGACAGAGTTAAACAGCAAGTTCTTGGTAACATCAGCTGTCCAAAGACAGATGTGCATCTGCAGAGGAAGCCCCACCTTTGTTTCCTATGGTGGAATTGCTGAATGAAGATGGAAGGACCGTAGCTCCTCTAAAAGCTCTTTCTAGGTGGTTGTGCTGTTTGGCCAGCTGCTCCAGAGTTTCCTCGAGCCGTATCCTCTGGTCTCTTTCCACCTGTAAGGCCTTCTGCCAGCGTTTACTGTGGCTCTGAGCCAGTGAGAGAAAGTCTCTACAAGCCTTGAGGAGAGGGAGAAAAAGTGGAATGCTTCAGAAAGAAAGCTGGAAAAAGAGTTCTGCATTCCTCAGTGATTTAGCCCAGGATGTCTTACATTAATCATGGCATTTGAGGTGATTCTGAACAGCGTTGCTCTTTCTGTAACTTGTCTGATCTTTTCCCCCATGTCTCCACTGACGCGAATAGCCTCCAGTTCTGACAAGGACCTGTGTGTGGAGTCAATAAAGTGAATTTAGAAACATTTCATTTGTTTATTCTTTTATCCTGAGGTACTCGAAGATCTGTCGACTTTATGTTTGACATTCTTGCCAGCTTAGTAAGACTGTCATTAGTACACATATGGAGGAGCAATCTGATATCTGATGTCGGGGATGCTTTTATTTGCATTAATTGACTTGTGGCTAAGTATCCCAGCATGCAATGAAACAGCAGGAAATCAATATAAGAGAGAGCATCTGGGCTGTGTGCTGAGCAGCTGCAGGACTCAGCCTGGTCAAATTTTGCTTGAATTTGTCGTCCATGAGGCCAGGCTAAAAATCTAAAGTAGTCGAGTCTTAGCCTAAATTATGAACCAAGTTATCAGAATTCAGAATTTCACCCGCTCTGCCTAATTCAAGTCTCATCTCAAAATGTATTTCCAAAATCGTTTGGCTATTAATTCAGCCTGAGAGTTGTGCGGTCCCTGACTCTGTATGGCTGCCGTCTTTATGTTTTTATTTTTCTACAATGATTCAATTTGAATTCTGTTTTATATCTTCAGTGGTTGATTTTACTGTGCTTTTATTTGATCACATTTATTTTAATTCAAGTTATTTCAGATTGTGCAGCACTTTTGTAAACTTGATTGTTTTCATGTACAAATAAGATGGATTGGGACTGGAACCAAGTTGGTATTTTGAACTCACAAGTGCTTCACCAGATGTGCTTTCTAAATAGTGTATTGTCGCTTCCTTTAAAAAACATCTTTTTGACAAAGTGAGGAAGAATGGCTGTTGAGTTGGCACAGTTACCCTCTAAGTTCAAAGCTAATTTGTCTCCATTCATTAGTTTTGGCAAGGATATGGCCGTCAGCTAATGGGCTAGTGGCAAACTTTTTAGGAATGTATTTTTTCTCTATTAGAAACATACATCAAATACTAATAGTGTAACAATACAATGCAAATTGACCTTTTGGTCGATGAAGCTGCTGATGAGTAAATTCCAGGTCATCACTGGAGACATGGTTAATGCAATGAGTGAACACATTTACTACTATGTACTCAACTTGGTGTTGAATTGTATCTCTGTGTGATCAATATAATTCAAATGATGGTACGTTGCACTTATTTTAGGAGTGTCCATTAATTAATCAGTTTTGTTCAAGTGTTTCCATCTTTTTTTAATTAGAGGACTCTCTGCTGACAGAGATTTGGCTCTTATTTGGGGTGTTAGTCGACTCCTCAGTGCTTCCTTCACATATGCAAACTGTTCTATTGATGGGCATGGTGTTGGACAAAACACTGATTCTTAAAAACTGGAAGACAACAAATCAGCTGTGTTTCAGAAACTGGTTGCTTGACCTGATGTAATTTGCAAACATGGTGAAATTACAAAATAACAATGTCAAAGGTAAACATAAATGGGAGGATATTAGGGTCCCATCTTCCAACATCCAAATACATCTTGACATTTTGCTTTTTCCTTTTTTTTGGTTGTCTTACAATGTTACTGTTCACTTCTTAAAAGTTGTTTATGGATATGTTCACCCTGAAAAGCAAACATTCAATAATAACACATGAATAAAATAGAGTAAAACGTATCTTTTTTTGTTGCTACTGATGTTATTTATTTCTATGCATTTGTGTACAGCACTTTGATCAACAGCTGTCTTCTTGAAGGTGCTCTATAAATAAACTTGACTACCCTGAACATAAAGTTCATCTGAGCTTGTTTTTTTACGGCACCCTTCCCATTTTCTGTAGTTGTGTGTGTGTGTGTGTGAGTTTGTCTGTTGTAAATAGGTCTATACTTTTATAAGCTTGGGTTGGGTTAAGGGTTCTGATTCTTGTAGGAATGCATGTTATTTTTTTTAAACTGTCAAACATTACTGTAAAACAACAACAACAATAAAATCTTGCTATGGAATAACCCAGCATAGATGTTAATGCAAAGTAAGGGCAGGTTTAAACTGTGCTGAAGTGTTCATTATAATTGCTGATACCTTTGGAGGGCTGACCCATGCTTTACAATGAGATCATTACAGGTGGTGAGGTCCTCCACCTTGCTGTTAAGGGTTCGAAGAGTGGACTGAATTTCTGAGTTTCGGCAGCCCCCTGTCTGTCCTGAGGAAGGGGGCACGGATGGGAGATCATCACCTGAATCATCTAAATGGAAAAAAACATTAAAAATAAAAGAGGAAAATGGTTAACGCACAGAGCAGCACACATACATGTACATCTCACTGTGAACGCTGTCCAGCATTCTTTGACGTGTCTTGTTGGGGCTCTCACCTGATTCAGCCTGCATGTGCACTGCTTTCGCCTTGGCAAGCTCCAGAGCAGTGATCCATCTCTGACGCTCTATTTCTGAGTTAGCCTTCAGGTGATAGGTTTGGGCTCCCCCGTTGGAAATGACAAAGTTGCATGAATCCTCAACAGCAATATTAGCTGTAGCCAGGTTTATAGTGCCCCGGCATGTATGGCCCATCTCTGCCTGGCTCCTGGAGGGAAACAGAATGAAAGAGGGCTTTGTGGAGATTTCCTAAATGCGAAAGTAGGACACTGTTTGTCTAATAAATACAACTTCTACAATCAATTGAAAAAAAAGTTACTAACTTCAGTTATCAAGTGACATTTATTGGTCAATTTGTAAATATCTATAAATCATTTCAGCTTCTCATAGCAGTAAGATTGCACATTACTTTCCAATTTCTCAAGTACGAAACTGCTGAAACATTTTTTTTTAAGGAAGAGAATTTCTCTTCTTTTTAAAAGAGCTGATCAGATGCCAAGGTTCACAAAAAGAGGACGTTTCATGTTTAAGTCTCTGACAGTTAATAGTCCAAACATTTATCTTTCAAGAATGCAACAAGCAGATTAATCAGTGAATTCAAGTTTAATCTGTACAAATGTGATTGAATATGAAATTATGTTAAAACTAAGCATTCAAGTGTTGGTAAAGTGCCTAATTGGTAAACTTTCATTTAAAATTATCTCTGAAACTTTCTTTGTGGATATCACATAAAAACATGTCAAGTATTTCTTCTTGTTGGTCAGACGGAAAAAAAACAATCATCACATTCAGCATAGTCAGTACGTGATTCTTACCTGTAGTAGGACAGCAGCCCATTGCTCAGGACAAACCAGCGTCTCTGGTAACCTTTAATGTAGTTCGTCCACTTGAAGAGCCAACCCTTGTAGTTGTCTCCAGGTGTTGGAGTTGGGGGCTTTGGCTCCGACATCACAAGAGCCGGAGTTTTTAACTGAGTGAAGTAAGAGTCTCTGTGGGATAAAAATAAAATCAAGGTTTTTACTGATATTAAACAGTAGATCAGTCTGTTTGGCCTCATTATAGCTTAAGGAACCTTTTTGTGTACTGCACTGTCTTAAGTACTTAAAAAAAGATTGTTTGAAGGTTTTGTTCTGCCTTTAATAGATGGGTAAGAAATGGGGTAAGAGAGCGAGAGAGTGAGGGTACTATCTATAATAGTTTGTAAATATAACAAATGGAGGTTTAAGCTTTCTATTTACTCCAAGTAATGACTCACTGATTGGTTCACACCTTCTGTCACAGACAGCCAGTTCAGTTTCTCTGGAATCACTGAGTGCATTTTCTAAGAAATGCTCACAGAGACTATCTTCTCAGAAAACTTTATGGTTTGGCATCAGTCAGTGTACAATCCACTGTTTAGAGTGTCCTAACTTCGCATCTTTCTGTCTGGTATAGTCTCTTGAATTGTGGACTAAAGAACAAGCTTGCTAGGATTTTAACAATGGCTGGTAAATATGAGCAACCAAAAAGACCACTATCTCAACTTTTTACAGAAAGAACAAAAAAGAAAACGAGGAGTATCCTAACAGTCAGTTCTCTTCCTCTTTCTGACCAGTGTGAGCCTCTGAGCTCAGGGAGGCTCCATCAAGTCCCTGTGCCAACAAAAATGTTGATCAAAGTCACTCATGCAGACTACTACAAACATCCTCAACCTCACTGAATGATTGATTACATATAAACCAACAGGAACTGTTTACATTGTTTTAGTGTGTATACTTGCTCTCTGTATGTCTGATTTAAGGATTTCATTAATGTATAATGATGATATTGATATCTGTTTGGCCAAATGCAAATTTCCACCTAATGTTGACAATAAGGACGTGCTCTTTTCTATTTCATCAGCAAAAAAATCATAAAAGTATTTTGAACATCTAATTCAAGAGACAGGTGTGTAGGAGAAAAAAAACCCCATTAAGACCGAGTCCTTCACGCTGTCTAACTTACAAGAAATTTGTTTATTTAATGTTTTGGTCTCACATCAGGGGAACAGTAAGCAAAAAAATTAAATATCTATCAACATGACATACCGTACAACTTCACAACTGCACTGCACTGTCTTAAGTACTTAAAAAAAGAATGTTTTAAGGTTTTGTTCTGCCTTTAATGGATGGGTAAGAAATGGGGTAAGAGAGAAAGAGAGTGAGGGACCTATAATAGTTTGTAAATATAACAAAAGGAGGTTGAAGTTTTCTATTTACTCCACACTAATGACCCACTGATTGATTCACGTCTGCTGACATACACCACATACTGTACAACTTATCGTATCATTTGATACCGACAATAAACCGATATTCCTGTCTTCCCCTTCTATAATCTATACTATTTATTCACATATGAGACAAAAATATAAATTGAATGTGAAAACTTTGATTGATTGACTGAACCCTATTTATTTCACATATGTTCAAAAGAAAGATAAAAACAGAAAAAAGAAAAAGACGACAGTGTAGTCGTTATAACCTGTGTATTAAAAATGGAGTGGGAGGAAACAAAACTTATCAAGTCCCTCCTCTCCTTATCAGTTTACTAAACATAAAGGCCTTCATGTTTTACAAAAGGAAAAGTTGATTTTACAACACAAAAAAATACAAAACAATAACAATAACCAACAAAACAAAGTAACCATCATTCGGTTTAGTGCGATATCTCCTGTTTCATTCATATATCTACTGAATATCTTTGTTTTTAAACATGTTTTGTCTCTCATCAGGTTAAAGCATTTCTTCAGATCCTGTTGTTACCTATTCCATAAACAATTACTGCCGTCAGCAAATCAGATCAAAACTTTGCAGCTAAATCGACTGATTAATGAAAATGGAGAATATACACAAATGAATATCTAATTTCTTTATTTCATTCATGCTCATATTCGCAGATCAGACCCGGACCAGTATTGTAAAAAGCTACGGCTGTCAGCTGTTGAAGCTTCATCAATGAATTCTGTTTAAATCGATGAAATGAGCTTTATTTCAAACCCAGAGATGAAACTGCACTGTTATTCTGACATCAAAGTTGAACCTGCCTGTTTTATCATGACAAACAGATGAGGGCGTGTATCCTGTA
Source organism: Scarus forsteni (assembly GCA_036419115.1). Classification (NCBI taxonomy): domain Eukaryota; kingdom Metazoa; phylum Chordata; class Actinopteri; order Labriformes; family Labridae; genus Scarus; species Scarus forsteni. The sequence goes on along the minus strand of JAZDUH010000098.1, from coordinate 12,845,769 downwards.
TTATTTACTGTTGTCATGAGTTAAATGTCACTGAACTGAAAACTCTCTTGAAAACAGCGCAGTCATTAAAGTCACTGTCTGTTTTCCTCACTGACAGCGCAGTGTTAAACAAACCCAGCCTGCCTGCTGTGAGCTGAGTCCAGGAGAGAAGGAACAACTCCAAACATTAAAGCTCCTTAAAACTGTCACTAAGCTCGCTGTTAGCTTATCAACAGGAAGCTGACACGTCGCTGACGATGCTAACGAGCGATGCAAATAAACAACTTCTCCCGTTTTTCGTCAGACATTTTGAGAAACATTCACATCGTGTGTTTCTCCCATCATGCTTACCTTTAAGGTGTGAAACTCCTGCTGTTTGCTGCGGTCATGCCGTGGAGGATGACGCGGAGTTAGCTCGCTGCTGTTAGCTTCACTACTTTAATGGAGGGAGTACTTTGCTACAGGTTGTGCAACAGGAAAATGTGTCCGTACAGTCGGTCAAAAGCAAGCCATAGTTCCAGCGAGGTAACACGATCAATCAGTTAAGTTAAAATTGAATAAAATAAAAATACACGCCGTGGTTATGTTGATGTATTAATATGTATTTTTTTCTTTTATGTGTTGTGTCGATATTAAGCTTTCCCATTCAGAAAGAAATAGGCCAAGAGGGCCGAAGAATCGTATCCTCCCTGCCACAGGGCCAAAGTCCCTAGCTGTTGGACAATTTTAGTAATAATTTTTTAACTTAAATACAATTGTTGGTGCCCTTTTTAGGGAGCCAGATGCATAATTCAAGCAGTCATCTTCAAGGTAAGTTGATTGCATTTAGAAATGCAGAAAGAGCGTTCTTTTGTGAAAAGTTTGTCAACTTATATTTTCCCTTGTAAATATATTGCTATTTCCGGTATCTTCAAGGTAGACCAAGTCGTTTTCTCTATGCCTATACATTTTGTGTCGTATTGGTTAATTCTAAATTAGCTTCACACAGATTATTTCCCTTCAACTGCTGTCTCGGTGAACAGACGTGAAATGTTGGTAATTTCTTCCTGCATTAAAATTTTGACTTATAATATGGGAACATACCCCATTGTGCTTAAACCGTGTTTTACATACCTGCAATTTTATCTCCTTTTTTATATTTAAAATATTGTGAATGAAAATTTCAGGTGGCCTAAGTGATGGACATTTGGTGTCATGTTTTTACTTAACAGATTTCAGCTGTTTTGTTTCCTTACAACAGAAAGAATGTCATTTTTGGTAAAAGTGTTAAGAGAAATAAAAATTTGTACAAGTATTTTTTTTAAATAGTTTACACTATTTAAGCTCTTAAATGTGAATGGAGATGAAGTTTCAGTAAATGCTCAGTATGTTTGGGCTGTGATGGTAGAGCCTGCAGTGATATCTTTTAATAAACCAATTTCTTGAAGCAGGCTCCTATTATAAGCATCAATACGAGAGTGACAAAATAAATTGCCAAATAACATATTCAAAGTTTGAGTCCTGGTCATGTTTCTATTTGAATGTATGCAAGCTTGTTAAAACTGTAATAACAGTAAACACAATACTGAATACTGACAATGTCAGGACTATTTTACATGTAAAGGTTAACAGTTGATGCATTTGTTCAATTCAGTTTTTTTTTTAAGTATTACTAAATTTAAAGGATCTAAATAAGAAAATTCCTCCAGAAACACTGATTGTTGTATTATTGACCTTCAAAAACAGCACTTAATGTAATTAAAGTTATTTTACAACTAATTCATCCCTGATATTTAGAGTTTTGTAGTATTTTATATGACTTAAGGTATTATAATATATATGCACTGTATTTTCTTGATTTTAATGTCAGTTATTTTATCATCTCTTCTGCTGTTGATGGAGAAACTGTTTTAAGGCATGAGTTAGTTTCACTGAATTAAGCTACAAGCAGCCACCTGTTTACCTCTGCTGAAAACATCAGATACATGTTCAAACATTACATTTTTTGTAAAAATGTATTTCTCTATATTGACATACATTGACTAAAGGTGATCAATTAAACCACATAAAAATGATAGTTGATAATAAAAACAGTACAAAGAAGTGTTTTCAAATTCTCTCCCTCGTTCCACAACAAAGAAAATCAAAGTGTGTTTAACATATCCTTTTCAAATTCATGTTTCTAACCAACCATAATTCAGGATTTAAGTGCAATATGATTTGTAAATTTCCTCCTTACAGGCTGAACCCGGCTCAACATTACATTTTGATACTACTTGATACTTAACAGGTACACCATGTGCAATACTTATAAATTAAATCTAATGTCATTCAAAGATAACCCTGACCAAACATTAGCAGATATATTTCCTGTTATAAACATTCATACCAAGTAACCCTGAGTTATTGTTAATCTACTCAATTTGCTTCAAATGAAACCACAAATCTCTCATTGGTAGTCTTTATTGGACAAATCTTCACTACAACAATGACGTTTAAACGAATTTGCAAAGAAATGAAGTTACTTATGTGTTTGTGTGAATGATTCTGAATGTTTGTCACAGATAATTACAAATAATGAACACATCCCCAAACTTATTTAGTGATGGTGTTTGCATTCATACTCTTCCCACTCCCGCTAAGCACAATATATGGTGTTTTCTGAGATTTTTGCTTCTCTTGAAGCAGAGCCACCGTCCCCAGGGGAGTATCGCTGCTGCTCATCTTCTTCAGCAGAGCCTCTTCTTCCAGCTTTTTCATCCTTCTCTCTGTCTTCATCTTTCCGGACCCTTTGCCGTGGAATCGATGAGACAGCTGCCTGAAAGCTTCTTTAGGGGTGAGCTTCCTCCCAGACTCATCCACGTACTCGATCTTGACGTCAGGCTTGTATCCGTCTTTCTCTTTGAAGTCTTGGGTGAAGCCTCTGTATTCCTCCCGGCGGCTGTACTTGTCGTCAAAGCCCATCTTATCCTCGATGCAGTAGTTGTCATTGGGCAGGGCGCCTTTAGGTGCTCTGACACGAGCCACCTTCTGCATCTGAGTGTCCAGAAGACCTTTGTTTTTGCACAGCAGCAGGGCAGCAGCGAGGCCGGAGTTGACGATGGGCTCCTCGTCTAAAATGGTGGCAGAAGCAGTGGAGAAATCTGGCTGTTTCTGCTCTTCGTCTAAATTAACTGTGCTCCAGCCGACGTTTTCATCCATGTCTGAGTCAGAACCTCCAGCCTCGTCTTTCTCCTCTTCCTGCTCAAAGTCCATCATGTCCTCTTGGTCCTCTCTGTTGCCTGACAGTCCATAAGTTGGGATATCACCCAAAGCCCTGCAGAACTCTGACGTGGCATTAAAAACAATGTTGTTTCTCTTCTCAGGATCATTCTCACTGTCGCCTCTGTGAAGCACTTTAATCCGCTCTGCCACCTTCTCCCCAGAGTCCTTGAGGAGCTGCTTCTGCCTCAGCTTCCTCTGCTTTTCCAGCTGTTTCTGCAGCTCCAGCTCGGCCTCATCCTCCTCAATTGCAGTTGGCTCTGGGACTGTGATGTCATCGTCTTCATCGCTTATGTCCATCTCTGCCGTCCTAATATCATCAGACAGAAGTGGTATGCATGCTGATGTTGTAGTGCTCTCTTCCTCTTTGACATCCTCGCCGTCTTCATCCAACTGTTTGCGACCGCGACCCCGTGACCTGGAGCCAAAATCAGAGCTGCGTGTGTCGTCAAGTCGAAGCTCATCGGCAACTGACATCTTCTCCTTCTTCCTGATCTTCTTCACTCTACGCTTGGTCTTTTTAAAGCCAACCATTTCTTGAGGCGTGTAGTACTCAGAGGCAATAGTGAGAGCTGGCATTTCTAAAGACTGGGCCTGACTGCGGAGGGCCTCTCTCATGGCTTGAAGTTCCCGCTCCCGCTCTCCATCAGCGAAGCCCCCAGCACTCAACCGGAAACTCTTCTTCTTTTCCCCGTCGATTTCTTCATCGTACTTTGAAAGAACTGAGCGGGACTTGAATGTCACCATGTCATCCACACTCTCCTCTTCTTCGTAGGGCTTGTAGTCTGGCTTTTTCTTTTTTAACTCCACATTCTTCTCTGCCTTCTCTTTGTCAACTATTCCCACGTTTACAAGCACATCTTCCTCCTCCTCCAGAACACCTTTGTCCTGCAGGGTCAGGATGACGGTCTGACCCTCCTTGAAGGATTCAACCTTGTGCTGCACTTTGAGTCCCTTGAGATCTCCCGATGTGTACGCCTCCTGTCTGCTTTGTGCAAAGTCCTCTTCCACCAGGTTGCTGACACCAAACTCCTCGTCCATCTCTTCGAGCAGCTTGGCCCTCTTTTCTGCCATTTCTTTCTCTTTTGCCATTTTTCTGTTTTTCTCCACCCACGCAGCGGTGTCATCGAGCCAGTCGTCTTCTGCAAGGGTTTTCACTTTGCCCAGTTTCTGGTTCAGGATGCGTTTTTCTTTCATGGCTGCGAGCTTTTCCCGTATGTCTTTCTGCTGCTGAATAAGGACGGGGTTGATGGTTTCAGCCACCAGAGGCTCCTCTTTGGTCCCCAGCTCCTTCTTGTTGTCAGACATCTCCAGAGGCTTCAGCCCCAGCTTGGCTCTGAGTTTGTTGGTCTCCTCAATGCTGAGTGAAGCATCTCCGCTGGCAGACTGGGGTCCCACCTCTGCACTGCTCTCTTCATAACCAAGATCTACTTTCTCCTTCTTCACCCGTGGCTCTCCAGTGCTCCTTTCACCTTTGCTGCGGCCCTCCCGTCCGCCCCTCTCCCTGGACCTGGAGCGCTTCCTCTTCTCCTTGTCCCGGGTCCCATCCTCTCTGTCTCGGTCCTTGTGGCGATGTTTCTTGTGCTCACGACGGCGCTCTTCTGCGTCCTTATCGCGGCTCTTTTCCTTGTGCTTCTTGGATGATCCCATTATCTCAACAGGAGGTTACCACCAGCACAAAAGGGTGTTTTTAGTTTTGCTCAATGTTCGTCACTGGGAGGACATTAGCTACGTAGCCCACATCGGCTACGGGAGCTAAGTGGCTAACCAACAACACAGCTCACTCAAAACTGACCAAAAATGGTAATTCTGTCAAAGAGGTCCAAAGGTACACGACAAAAAGTGATGCTGGTGAAAAATACGTGAGCTATGAGGCTTACTTTCGTGTGTTGAGTCGATTATCTCCACGCAGGGAAACACAACTTCCCTCTCTCTCGAACGAGCACCGAACGATAACGCCACAACTTCCGGCACATATACTTCCGGAGGTCTGAGTATGGCGTTGCCAGGTCAGCCTATTGTAAGCAACATTGGGTTTGTTTAGATTAGATTACGTTGAAATTTATCAGTACATTTGGAAAAACTCCTTCAGAGAAATAAGGACTCCAGTAGCAGTTTGGTATAACAGATACAAGGATAGCCTACATAAAAATAGATAAAAACAAAAGTATAAATGAAAATAAAAAAATTAAATCTATAAAAATATGGCTACAGGCTACTGCTCCTCCCTGTCTTTTCTTCCTATGAATGTGTTCATGACAAAGGATGGGTTCCACATATAAATTTGGTCAATATTACAAATACGATATAGGCACAAAAACATCTATCTAAAGAAAGCAAAATATAAAATAAATAAAAGTCTGATCTGAAAAGCACTTCAAAAAGGTAAGTGAATAAGCAAAATAAAAAAATATACTACCATATATCTCATGAAAAAGAATAATAATTAACTTAATATTAAATATCTGCACATGGTGAATTTGATTTAATTTACTCACTGTCTAGTGTTAGTATTATGTGATTTTTCAAATTACTGTACATACTGCCCATGATATCTTTTCATTAGTCAGATACAAATCCTTTAGCCTCTTCAATTAATTCACAATTCAAAATTGATGTTACCTTATAAATAACAAATATTCTATATATCTTCATCAAAACATCAATTTTGACTCATACTCTGCTATAAAAAACATGCTTTAAAAATCAATGTTTTTTTTTAAACGAAGTACATAACTTGATGCACAGTGCAGCAGGGTAGTGCGTGTCTCACAACAAGAAGTTGCTGGTTAGATTCCACAATGACCCTGGCCGTTCTGTGTCAACTTTGCATCATTCCTATGTGCATAAGTCCTCCTGCCTACCCTACCTCCTGCCCATTGTCCAATAGTAGATACTGCATTTATTTTGTCCTATTGTCTATTTGTATTATTTATTTATTGGCTCACTCTGACTGAAATACAGCTCTTGTTTTGATTTATTTCTTGCCATTTGCTTGTTTTTGTCTTCCGACCTGGCAACGACATCGAGGCTCACAGAGTAGTGAATGTAAACTGCCCTCTGCTGTATGGGAGAGTGCATGGCAGGCGTTGATAACATCCCTGGATTCAGGAGTTGATGTATTTCGGGACCTACAAGACGTCTTTGTTTATCAAATGGATTTTAATCAGAAGCACTATCCTCTGTAGGACATCAGCTACACACATATAAGGAACAGGACGACGGCATCTTCTCCGTTTCGCCACGAAAGGTACAGACTGACATTATTCTTAAAATGTAAGCTAACTTAGCAAGTGCAGTTGTCTACATAACAACATCAAGGCAGTATTTCCCCCTTTGATTTGATTGCAAATATCACCATTTAAGTCCATATTTAGGCATATTCTTTGTGCGAAGACCTGCGTACATCTCCGCTCAGAGTGCAAGAGATAGCACGAGCAGGGATGCGTCAACTTTTGTCGAGACATGTAAAGTTAGCTCCACTTTGAGCAGCTGCCATCAAGCTAGGTAGCGTTAGCGAGCTACCCATACATGCCCAAAGGGTTTCAAGAGCGGTTCGCTGTATATTTCTCTAAAATAACCCTCATATATTCTCATAATGAGGAGGTGTTTGGCCGCCGAAGCGTCGAAGAAGCGGGGTAATAATTGGACGGGTTAGCTCGCACACATCGGGGATCCTGCGTGTTGCCATGGCGATTATGGGACATAAATAGGTCACAAATGTTACGCTGGTTTAAGTTGTAACAACAGCATGTTCATATGTTTGTTTAAGAATAAGTGGATGATCTTAGCCCTGGCAGCCAGTGAACCTAACTCTAATCAATGCCCCCAACTCGCGCTAAGTGGCTGCGTGGTGGAGGGAACGTCTCATTATCGTGTTTCCCCGGGAGTCCGAACGGGCCACGCGCATAAAACCCAACGGCTGCTTACATTAACGTCAACGGGCATTCACTCAGACAGTGGGCAGGACACACGGGGGGCGTACTCGGGGTCTCAGGCTGCTCTTGACAGGTGAGTGTGGTAAAGTTGTCTGTTTGTGAGAAAGGAAGCGTATGACCTTAAAGGGTAAATCCGAACATTTAGGTCAGTGGTTACCAACTTTTTGTACCTTAAGATTTCTCTCGATATAGATGGGTAATCTAGATCTATCCACACAAAGTGTCTCTAAACCTCTGTAAGAGAAGACAGTATTTACTTCAATATATAAAATTAAACATCACTTCTATTTATAGTGATAGATTTCACACTTACCCCTCTGCCTGAGGAGTATTTCATTTTGCATGTTGATGCAGCTATTTCTGCATGTTCAAAGTTCAGCTGCAAGTTCAAAACATAATTTTCAGCCTCTCTCCCATAATGAAAATCAAGGTCATGAAGTCAGTGTTAGACCTGATGTGTGTTTTTTGTTAAAGATTGCTTTAAGTGTGTCAAAGATCTGCCATTAGGCCAAGATCTCAAGGTTGGAGACCTCTACTACCAACTTCTATGATTCTTATGGGGGTGGTTTTAAGGTAAAACTTAAAGCTGTGCACTGGAACTTAAAGAGAATATCACACAAATACTTTTTTAAAAACTCTATTTCTGGGCATTTTGTGCCTTTATTGATAGGAGAGAATGGCAGTGGATAGGCTTGTGAAAGTGGTGAGAGAGTAGGGGAAGACACTGCAAACTGGCCACAGGCTGGATTCGAACCTGGGTGGGCAGAAGTGCGTACATTGGACGTGCCTGGTTGGCATCCACTCCGCCAAACCAGCACCGCATCACATGAAATACTTTCCAAGTAATCAGTTGTTTCTATTTTCACTTATGCCAGTTTACACATAGAAATCTTAGACTGCATGTGAATTTTATATTGACTGTGCAGATTTACAGGTAATCTATGGTGTAAAAAGTAACTAATATTTACTTACATGGTTGTAATTGAAAACATAATGAAGTACTTGTAGGGATGGGAATCAAAAAAACCAATCCACTTGAGAATCATTAACAGCTCCTTATCAATTCCCTTCATTGACAGGGTTCAGAAGCGTCACAATTGTGGCTTAAGTTTTAACAAAAGGTGCGAACTGCACAGCCTTAAGTGGGTGGAAACACCAGCAACTTGCAGAAGCAGTTATCTATGCTGTGACATGTGTTTGACATTGTTGCCACTGAAAATCTGCAGACCAACATTTGCCAACATGGAAAATCTGCAGGAGTCAATAAAGGAATCATTAAAGATCTGGATTGATTAGCAGGATTGTTAATAACATTGATACAATAACATCTTATCAGTTCCCATCCCTAAGCACTTGTACTTTTTTAACCAATCATTTTACCTAATTCAATTTTTGGGTGTATTGTACCTAAAGATGCTGTATGTTCCCCTTACCTACCGAAATAGGTTACACTATTAAAGGAGTTTGAATTTGTTTTCTAATGGTGGTAGGGCCTAAAAATAAAATTTGTAAACAAAGCCTGTTGTTTCTGTGAAGTGACCAGCCTGCTTTCTGTTGTGAATTCCAGCAGGCTGCGAGGAGGTGACATGGCAACTGGAGGCACTCCTTATGATGACAGTGCTGAGGAGCTGCACAACTGGACTGTGACCAACGGGAGTCTCGATGACAGGCTCAACAACATGGTGAGGGCAAGAGGGAATGCTGATAAAGACTTTCCATTTGTTTACTTCCATTGTAACAGGAGAGGGGCTCATACAGCCAGGGCAAAGAAACATAATAACATTAAAGAGATTGAGATTTAATGTAAATAAATGTTAAAAGGCAGGTCTAAAGCTTGGTAAAAAGATTGCAGGGGTAGATGGTAGTCACGATATATATTGTACATAATTGCATTTGTCATATGAGCAAGAGGAAACAAAAAATAACCAATCAAATCAATCATTTTAACAACAATGTAGACGCCAAGTTTAATGTCGTGACACTCAATCCTGAAAGTGAGAGTGGTTCAGTACTTTGTACCTAAAGCATTAGAGACAGGATGTCCATCGGGGTTGATCACATTTTGGAATTGACAAAATAATCAGCAACATCCAGAGCAAATATTCATTAGTTTTCAACTAAGTCTTCATGATTTTATTTTATTCAGAATGTTCTGTTTATTTACTCATTTATGATAAGCAAATTTAAGTTGACTACAAGTGCACAATATATCATGTAACTCATATTTTTATTGTTTATAAGATAAAAGTATATAGAAAAGAAAATTACTACACTATGTTTATATGTATTAATACCTGATTAATTTTGGTACGCTGTACTATTTGGCTAAAAGAAATAACTTGTTTACTCCTAACACTCCAGCTGTTTTCCTTTTAACATGATACACCAAAATACTTGTGCACATTTTAAATCATGTACTTTTTACTTGCATGTAAGTTCTTTTACAGTGTTTTTTTGTACTTGAGTAAATTTGTATATCAAAGTAAATGTTCTTTTAATTGAGTAAGAATTAGAAAGATTGTCCTTAAAAAGAAATATTCTCTTAAATTTGTGTTATTGGAAGTCACTCTGAATTTTTAAGCCCAAAGAGGAAATGATGATTTTATTTATGTAGTTATGTTTAAGAACATTAACATTTCATCCCCAAACAGGCAGATTACTTTTCTTACTCTAGCTTAATGGTCTCTGTATGAATGTGATGGTTGGAACTTTAAATAATGTATATGTATTTAAATAAATATACTGCTGCTTAAGTTCTATAGTTTTACTCTTTATCACCAAATTGAAATGTATTTACATCAGTATACATATGTAATATCTTCATTGTCATACAAAACTGCACTGTATTAGTCACATCTGATTAGTTTTTTATTGACACTATTTTACTTTAACCTGTGTCATGCCTCATACCTCATATTATACTCTATTACTTCACACTTTGTAATGTTAGATGTGAGCTGCTTCATTACCTTTCTATGTATAACCACCATTACACGTTATAACACCATTTATCTTAGCTTGCTGCTTGATGCACAGATTATCTCTTTGTAAGATTTAACTGTCCATTTACTTCACAAAAATATTAAATTGCCCACACTGGCAACTCTCATATCCAAATTGTATGTAGATTCTCTTTTATCTCATGTAATTTTATCTTTATTGTGCTTCATTTTCATATTAGTTATCTCCTTCTGTGAGCTACATTGCTATTTGCTGCCTCAACACTTGAACTTGAAATTCTGAACACATAATGACACCATGATAATGAACGTAAAACCAAAAACTATTCTGTTAAACATCCCACATTTTTTCCACAACTTGATATACTTTGTTATTTTATTTTTTATTTTAACTTTTTGAAATCAGATATTCTGTAAAAACAGACCTGCATTGTTGCTGTTATTCTAATCATAAATGTTTTGATCATTTATCAGGACTGGGGTGTGCAGCAGAAGAAAGCCAACAGATCCTCAGAGAAGAACAAAAAGAAGCTTTCAGCTGCGGTGGTGGAGAGCAGACTGACTAATGATATTTCTCCAGAATCCACCCCTGGGGCCGGTCGCAGGAGAGCACGAACCCCTCATTCCTTTCCGCACATCAAGTACACCACTC